>OY747124.1:49217841-50429240 GCA_963556465.1 Berberis vulgaris
GAAAAAGTTCTATGATAAAGATAGTTATATTTTCTCACAACAATTTTCCTTAATGATTCTAAGTTTTTTTTCAAGAAAACAATCATAGGTAAATAAAAGTTTTTTGCAACAAAACATTTTGTTGGTAAATATATTTGATTTTTACCAACAAATTTTCTTGGTAGTTGTCAGTATTACCAACACCGTGTTTCCTTGACTTATCAACAATTTTACTAACAAAAAATGTAATTCCTTGGTAAAAACTTTAGCTACGGGGATGCCGCCACGAACCCAATAACAAATTTTTTCAAACAAAATTTTGATTTTTGTCAGGAATTTTTGTTCTTGAAAAATGCATTATTTTTTGTATTGTAATTACAAAAGGTCCTTTGAGCTAAAAATTACTTTAGTCTCATATCTAATATGGAAAGTAATTTTAGCTTTTTTTTTATGCACTAGGAATTAGTTACATAGTGTGCCTTAAGGGGTACAATAGGTCCTTATGAACGAAGACTATGTTAAATATGGACAATGTTAAATACACCACATGCGCGCACCATCACTGCCGTTCGTCCGACCAGCTTGGCTTGAATCAGATTGGGGCGGACTCGGGTTTGGTTCTTATACTTTTTGGACGTTTCGGTTAGGATTGTGTACATCTACAGACCAACAGGTGTGCCTGGTCAATTGTGTCTTCTCCTACTACTGTTTCGTTTGTTATAAGAAGGATTTCAAACTGGCCTATTGAAATCACTGAACAATAACAAGATTACAACAACAACGAGCAAAAAGAAAATTGTCAGAGTTCAGAGTTTAATGTCGTTGCATGATTTTCGACATCAATCAAAGAAATATATTTTTTTGTTTATTCTTTTTATTTTTTTCTTCAACCTACAATACATTTCAACAATGCATAGTGGAAGTAGGGGTTATCGACTATTACATTTGGATTAGAAGACAATATTTAAATTTCAATTTAAATAGAGAGAAGAACAAAATAATGAATGGTGAAATGTTGAGAGATGATATGATTTCAAAACAAAATAATTAACTTGTAACAAAAATGAAATATAGAGAAATCTCATGGGTATGATAATCACCCCATTCCAACATAATGATTGTAGAATCTAATTTCAATTTCTCCAAAATACTCAAATCACATGGTTTTTCAACCTACATGACTTGAGTTGTGGGATTTTAGAAGTAAAAGTATTTTCATTTCTCTCAAACTTTAACCAAATCTATTGTTTTATTTCTAAAACATCATTGGATTTTGATTATGTTTTTCATTGGAAAAATCCTAAAATACATGGAAATAATTAATTTTTTCGAGTCAAAATCATAATCCATTTAACAAATGAAGCTTTGTTTCGAAGTACTTCTTACAATTCATTGTTCTACTCAACTTCCTAAATGAAATACAATCTAACTATCATTATATCTTCATGGGGCTCAAGCTCTTCCCCTTGAGAGGGAAGATTAGCTCTCTATGAATGATGAAAGTAAACTAAAAGTTAAAAAAATATAGTTGAGAAAGAGAAGCAATTGCTAAAAAATGGTAAAATGAAAGACAAGAAATGCTTGAATAAAAAGAGAATTCACTTCTACGTCAACAAAAAATTAAAATGTTGGAAACAAAGTAGTACATGCACTTCTCCATATTTTCTTCTCTACCAAGCAAAAATCTAAAGGCAAGAACTCCAACCAAAAAACTCTCTAAAAAAAACAAAAAAACTCCTCAGTAACTTCTCTCAAATAAAAACTTAGCTAAAAAGTCTCATTGTGAGAGGTCGCGGGTTCGAGACTCACCAGTTAGGATTTGTGAGTTATCGATCGATTATTAAGAGCACATTTGTTCATCCGTTCATAAGCCTTCGGGTATTGAATATAACTGCTTAAATGGACTAGACCAGAGCAAAGCGAAAACAAGTCTTCATGTGAGGTGGAGGCGATGGACCAGAGGAAAAACAAGTCTCCATACGAGATGGAGGCGACAAGGATATTAAGTGGCAACATTATTATCCTTTATCCTAGTTTGGTTAGCCGTATAGAGTCAATCATGTAGCTTCAAGCATGGATTAATAAATAAATAAACAAGGTCAACAACCCAATTTAAAATACATATATATGTTATCTACTTGTTCTTTTCAGAGTGTCATTTATCTGTTTGCTTGAATTTCTGGTCTAAAGTGCTTTAGGACATAGTAACGGATCTGTTATATCTTGGAAGACTAACGACCATAACGTTTGCACCAAGATGGGTCGAATATTGTTGTCGGGACATTACTACAGCAAGCCTTAGATCACATATTTCTCTTTACTATTGTTACAGATTGTTACCAACACAATTAACCATTTTAAATAGCATGTGTTTTCCTTTGTAAAATCATTTTTTATTTCCTTTTCAAATTACTTACTTTATTTATAATAATAATAATAATAATAATAATAATAATAATAATAATAATAATAATAATAATAATAATAATAATAATAATAAAGGGTTATTTTATTATTTCTCTTTACTATTGTTACAAAATGTTTTTCCTTATTATTATTATTTTTTTTAATTTTTTTTGTTAAATGAATCACACAAAAAGGGTTATTTTATTTTTTCTCTTCACTTAAAAAAAATCCACAAAATGAAGTTCCCAGAGCACCGAAGAGAGAATATGGTCCATAAGCTACATTTTGAACACCTCACTTATTTAACTCAAGTTAACTCCCATACTAGTTGGTACTTATACATAATTAATAAAATCCTTATGATTAACGTTAAAAAATAATTAAGAATTTTTTAAAATTAGAAGAGCAACTTAACAATTAAAATTGTTTTCCAACCTATTCTAACTAATCCAAAAAAACACTACACCATACTCCCAAACTCGCACAGACGCAGAGATGACTATTTCTCATCTCCACTTTGGACATCGTTATCATTTTATTTGAGTTCTCTCATATTCATTCGATCACATACATTTTTGGAAGGAAAACTTTGAGAATCTAGTTTTAATTTAATTTTGGAAATGAATAAAAAAAATGGTTACAGTGTTGGGTGATAATCAAATCTAGATTACAAACAACTTTAGTGTAAGTTAACATTGGAAAAAACTAAGATGGCCAAGCTAGAGATGAGAAAATGAACAGTGTGCATGAGGTTGTGCATATGTGCTAGTTGGTGAGTTTGGCATAGTTTTCCGGTTTGGTTAGAAATTTGGTTGAAAAATTAATATTAATTGTTAAGTTGTCAATTTTTTAAAATATTAATTTTTTTCTAAAATTAATTAGAAGGGCTTATAAGTCTCGGTTAGTGATGGAGATAACTTTGGTTGAATGGACGAGGTGGCGAAAATCTACCTTATGGTTCATATTTTCTCTTCCATGGTTCGCGGACCAGCTAATCTGCACTCCAACATAAAATAATGGGCATACACTAGGGATGCATGGTTTTGGTAGCCTCAGAAAACTTGAATATACGACTACCAAACTTTCTTCGTAAATAAATGAATAATTAATATACTGAAACGTTGTCAAACTTGATTACTAATATAATCCAACACGATCTACTTTGGACTTACCAGCCTCGATTAACTTACATTATATATTGTTATACCAAAATTTTATGATGAACCCAAATCCGTCTCTGTCGATTCCTGATCTGCAAAAAATGAACAGTAGTGAACCAAATACCACTGTCGTGGTGGCTGAAGGCACTCCGATACTAAAGTCAGGTGACTAAGGATGGATATAGATTGCAAATTATATTGTAAGTGTGTACCTTTCTCGTCCCCTTTGTTCAACTTATATAGCGAATACTTTACTCCTTCCTCGACTTATCGTCAGGGCGTAAAGGGAGGAGATCTCGCTGAGGATTTTACCCATCCATGACTGGGTTGAATTCGTGACTTGGTCTTGTTTTGAACCCAAAACTTGATTGGATTCAGAGTTGTAAAAATAGATCTTGGGCTTGTGACAGCTCACAAATCTGCGTCCGGGCTGCGCCGTGTTTGAGCCTACTCGAGACCACGTTGAGGCCTTACTGTACTAGGGTTAGCCTATGCCACGTGTATGGCTGTGATTGGGTGACTGTTTGACACCTCATCATTCAAGTTGAACAAAAACTGTACATTATATATTGTTATATCAAAAATTCAGGTTGAACAAAAATCCGACCGAATCAAAGTAAATGGTCAGTTCAGTTTGGTTTATAAATTTCAAAATTGATTAGATTGGTTTTCCCTGAACCAACCATATACTACAATTGATTAGATGTAATTAAAATAAAAATAAAAATTTGTATACTGAATGGTTTGATTGGTTTGGTTTTTACATTAGTTTTAGTGAACATTTTGCTCAATCGGTTCAATTTTGGTTAATGTTAATTCACCTCGACTCAATTTTTTTATAACTAGAGTATATCCCGTGCCATTCGCACGATAGAAGGTGGGTCTTGGCAATAGGTCAAACTCGGTTGAAATTTTAAACAATTATGTGAAAAATATATTTCAAAAATGTCACAATTAATCCTCCCCAAACTTTCATTTTCCAAAATATGGAGTTCATGGTCTTTGTTTGAATGTGTCTTAATATTGAAAATTTTTACGACGTGAAAGGTCTTAAATTAGAATTATCTTTTCTAAATACATATGGCGTGAAATGCATATTTAAAACTTTAAGCTTTTGTATTAATGATTAGCCTCATTGAAAAGATCTTCAAAAATGCATGTCAACCATACTATGTTTACTAAAATTCGACAACTAAGTAGATAATCATGTCAACCATCACATGCATTCCAAAAACTTTTTCACTTTTCTGTTCATTTCCGTTGCCCTTCTATTTGCAACTTATTTACAAACATGTTAATGTTGGTAATGAATCTACACCATCAGCATCTTTCAAAACTTTCAATCCTAACCGTCTTTTATCTTCAACCCCAAACACCTTTCTGATTAGTAAAATAGACGGGGTATTCCCCGTGCCTTCGACACTCAAATTTAATCTGAGCGTTTAGATGTGTGATGGTTAGTGTTTGTTGGGGCATAAAAATTAAAAAAAAGACTTCTTTCTTTAACCTCCCCTTTTGCTAGAGCTGGGCAAGAATCTCAGTCCATCACATTCTGATCCGGATCGGTATGGTTCTGGACCGTTTCAAAACATGCCAAAACAGTTTCAGATATTTTAATCCCAGGTATTGGGTTTGACCGTATGACGTATGGGCTTAATAAGGCATCGTTGTTTGGGTCCAACCTCCTGGACCCTACTTCTGTGAGCTTCGTGTTGTTTGAGCCTTGCCAGATTGGGCACTCTACTAGGCCCGCTTTGCTCTGTTGACGAGATCATCATGACACATGTACGGTGCGAATCACTGGATGGTTCGGTGTATCATCAGCTACTCTCCCCGAGTTAGTGAGCCAGCTCGTAAGTTTACTAAGTCATGTGAACAAGGAACTGGGCGGTCACGACGATTGAGTCTGAATCATCTCCTCAAGCGGTGCACATCATTAATTGGGTATGCGACTGCTCAAGAAAGAAGCGGGAATCCACGCTTCTATATGATTCCCTTTCTCTGCAGAGTTTAGTTTCTTTACTTCTTTGATTCCAGATATTCTGCTTTGTTGTTTCCCATTATGCATTTTTGGTTTTGTTCAACTTCCGTAATTGAGAGTTCATACATCCTTCATGGCGGGTCAGAATCAGCTTCCCGAAGAACTGCTCACTAAAGGTCGTAAGTTTTTCAAGAAGAGATTGATCTCCGAGGTGAATCTAGTGGACCTTCGTGAAAAGTATCGGATCCCTGATGATCTGGTGATTTTCACATTGGGCACTAGTATGATACCATTGTGTACCCCAAAAGTACTTATTTTCTTGCACAGAGGTATGCTTCAATCGGAAGTTTATTTTCCTGTTATCAAGGAAATGTGGCACTTCCTGGCGTACCTTGGGATTTTCCCTCTCAACTGGTACCAAACGGGTACAAAACTGTGATCGTCATTCTAATCAAGATGAAGGATGCTAGTGTCCGAGTGTCTCCAAGGGTGATACTATTCACCTCTCATTGGGTGAATGAGCATGTTGTGTGTGTTGAAGTCCCCAACTCGTTTGGGCAAATTTCCTGACATTACAAGTTGTGGCAGAAGGATTGTTTCATGGCTTTTGTGGACTCGAAGTATTTCGAGCTTGATGGTCATCCGATTGAACATGAGTTCAAGCAACTGAGTGAGTTAATTCCGTTCTCGATCCCCCTCGGATTAATTACATATTGAACTGTTATCCGTGCTTTTTGTAGGTAAATTTTCAACAACGCCCCTTTATCTTGTGGACAAAGTGGTCATGGATAAATTTCGTGACATGCCCCTAATGCGGATGGAGGATGTTGTGCAGCCCGATAGCATAAAGCGTAACGGACTATGGGCTTACTGGCAAGAGGCTCCCACTCTTTTTAGAGTCCTGGAATTGAAGCTTGAAGGCAAACCTTTTTCAAAGAAAAGGAAGCACCCAAAGGTTAAGATCCCTAGCCCGTCAAGGAGGGCCGAATTGAATGAGGCATTTTCTTCGTTGGTGCCTACAAAAAAACCTTGCACTGCGTCTAAGCTTGCTTCCAGGCAGTTGGCCCCTTCGTAAGAGAGGCTCAAAGTTGGTAGGCAAGATCTTGATGCATCCGCTGGGGCGGAAGCTAATGTGCTCAAGAGGTAGGATGCTCAGGCGAAGGCCCTTATTTCCCTTCTCGACTTGGAGAAGGCATATATGAAAATGGTGGGGATTGAAAATGCAACGAAGTTGACCAATGAGTAGGAGAAGGTTATGAACAACCTGTTGTTGCAGGTGGGGATGGCCGCTTCATCGGAAGTGGGTCAAACTCGTTGTTTTCTTTGGAGCAATTCAAGTATAACCCCTCCTTGGATCAAGAGTCCCCTCAGTCTGGTGAAAAGTCATCTGACCATCGATCTTATGCGAAAGGTCCTCTTCGCATTGCTCATACTGTCCTCCATCCCGATCTCGACCTCATATTGAGGTGACGATTGGTCCGAGAGATAAATCACTTCCTACTTCCCCGTTGACTGCTCCCCAATCGGCTTGTAAGATAGAGTCGATCGTTGTGAGTAAGGGAAAATGGTGGAGGAGGCCCCTAATGCGGTGAAGACGACGAAAGGAGGTGCTGGTGTGATTCCGGTCCTAATGGACTTTCACCCAGATGCGCGACACGGTCTGCCCTTGATGTGATAAAGATGAGCAACCAAGCTTGGCATCCGGAGGTTGACATTTCTTATGCCTCCAGGAGGAATATTAGTAGATGGAATGATTGGCTGGCGAATCATCCTCGTAAGCGAGAAGGGGATACACTAGGAGAACGCATGGACAAGGGGTAGAAACATCTGATGGTGGGGATGTCGTATCTGAACCAAGTTGTTGTCGCTGGGACGGAAGTAGAAGTTGCTCGTGAGAGAGTATACACCATGGAGCGAGTTTTCGTGCATCTGTAGAAGTCATATTCTGATGTTCTCCAAGAAATCGCGTTATTGAGAAAGCAACTTGAAGGTCAGAGGCTTGCTCAATCATATGTTGATTTGGAGGCCTGGCAGGCAAAATCAAAAGCTCAGAGGGTTTGCTTGGAAACACTTGAGTTTGATTTGGCAGAGGTGGTGTTTGCGAGGGACAGGTCGGAGGAAGAGTTGAACCATGTTCGTCGTGACTTAACACTTGCTCAAAAGATTGCAACCAAAACACAGGTCGAGATGCATGCTCTGAGTATTGAAAAGGCCAAGAAGGAGTCCAAGTGTGTTGTCCGATGTCAGCAGCTAAAGGCTGATGTTGAATTCAATGCCAAGAACGCGCGGACAATAGAAGAACAACTCCTCCTGGCACAAAATGAACTTAGTGTAGTCAAGGACAATCTGAGTACTGAGTAGTCCAAAGCTGACGCCCTATTGGGTAGACTGGAGAAGTTGGAGCGAGAGCTTGCAGAGTCAAAAATACATTAGGAAAAACTTCTCAAGGCCTAGGGCACGTTATAGTTTAGAGAGTTGTGAAAGGAAGGCTGGAGCTATTGGAGTTGATGGAATGGGAGCATGTCGATTGGGATCTCACCTATTACAAAGAAGTGGCCTTTGAGGAGTTTGGTGAAGTCTCTGATCAATCACAAAAAGAGGGCGACCCAAATCAAGGTGTTGGGGCAGTGGTGCGCACAGAATCATCCCCTGCTTCTTTTCCCGCTAAGCCAAGTTCTACTGTATCTGAATTTCCTCCTGATGAGGAGTAAACTTTGTATTATTTAGATCATCAATGAAATGCGATTTGTTGAGTAACGATTTGTACTTGTGCTTTCTTTGAGTTTTCTTTCTAGCTCTTTTCTGTTTTGTCTTTCTGTGGTGCTGGTCTTTAGATAAGAGATTTTGCTGAGTTAGGAAGCCATCTGGTTGATATGCTAATGAGGGTTTTGACCGCTTATATTGCGATAGTTCTTGAGATCAGAAAATCTTGGTATGTCTTCTTTAGGTATCCAGAAGTTGTCTCGACCAAACCTTGTAAGTTGGTTGAACTTTGTGTGGTGGAATAATCTTGACGGGCAATAAACCATTCGAGCTCATAGAATAATCACATCCTTGATTCCTCGGGTCATTCTATTCTGCCCTTGGCTGACAAGGTTGTGAATTGGGCCAAAAGTTGTCTTTGTCAGTCTGACTAGCTTTGGCCAAACGCGTGCTTCACTGCCTGTGTTCGGACAGTGATCCTAGCAAGTCGTCTGAATTAAGCTTCATGAGCTCTGGCTCGACTTGTACTTTTAAGCCGTCTTCGTCCGCCTTTGGCTAACTAGGTCTCAGATCAAACCAAAAGTTCGGCTGCCATATGGCCTTTGGTGTATAAGTATGACTTGGGTGTCCTGACTTACTTACGTCGCCAGATAGCCCGACATGGGGGTCAGATCAGCAAGTCTGATACTTGAGACGGGCCACAATAGATTGACTAGATTGAATTTCAACAAAATTTGATGAACAACAATGGAAGTTTAATAAAGCAGATACGTTGGATTAATTGATAATATCCACACTACACCAAAAATACCCATCAGCAACGGTTTGGGACCGTGGGGGTAACCATTTGTCACGGCTTAGAGCCGTGGGCAGTAGAGGCGTCGCGAAATCATCATTGACGGCATAGAACCGTGGCAACACATATTAGCAACGATTTTATGCTCGAGGACGGTTGATGCTTTAGCCACGGTTCTAAGCGGTTGCCATAATTTTATCAACGGTTTTAAGCCGTGGCAAGTACTAGCCACGGTTTTAAACCGTGGCAAGTTATGGCCACGGGTTTCAGCCGTTGCAAATGATGGCCACGGTTGTAAGCCGTGGCAAGAATAAAGTACCACGATTTTAAGCCGTGGCAATCTTGTATTACCACGGTTTTAAGCCGTGGCCATTCACAAAAAAAAAATCTGGTTTGTTGCGAGGGTTTTAAACCGTTGCAAAATAATACAATACAAAAAAAAATTAATTTTTTTTTGCTGCTGCAGCAAAATCACAGCCACACCTTTTTTTTTTTTTTTTTGTTAAACCTTCAGTGGGGAGGGGCAGCTATGGGATGCCAGACCTTTATTACTTATCCAAAAAGTTGATTTACAATCAAAACGGGAGTACATTACGACTTTACCCCGTATAAAAACCAAACAAAAATGGACAAAAAACCTTGCCCAATCTAAATTACCGCAACCCCAGCCACAAGCTGGCTAACAAGACTTGAAGACTAAAAGCCCACTAACAATCACTTAAAACAAGCACATAAGCATAAAGAAGTACCAAAAATAAAAACAGAGTTAGCAACTCTGTTGTGGAGTTAGTGCACCACCCTGCTCAATCCGCAGCCTCGCTCCTGCAGCACCAACCAGCACTCGCATTCCCACACCAAGCAGCACACCACACCCTGCAGTACCCAGGCAGCATGTACACGTCTGGCTGCATCTTGCCTCGCAGCAGATCCGCCAGCAACAGTGCCTAGAACCATTCATGCCACCTGCAAAAAGAACAATTTAGTAGAGTGGACTTCAGAAGCATAAATCAACAGATTCGTGTAAAATATGGACGGTTTAGAATGCTTCTACAATTATATGAACAACAACAGTACTGGATTGAAATCACTAGCTATCATATCATATGAATTGGCATTAGCAAACTAAAAAGATACAAATGGATGAAGTTACTCCTGCTTTGAGGAAACAAAATGTATTAAGTTACTCCTGCTTAATACATTTTGCTTTGAGGAATTATTGAGGAATTATTGGGACACAAGCATAGAAAGGAAAGGAAAGAAAAGGACAAAAAAACCAATAATCAATGAGGAAGTAACCTTGTGACTGCAAAAAAAATCATTGAATTTCTTCAAAGAGAGAAAATGTAAAAGGACAGAGTGGATTATACAAAGAGGGTATAGAAGAGAATGACAATGATTTCGATTTCAAAAAACCAAACTAGTATTTATATGTACCTAACACCTACAAGTCCTTGCCAAACATCCAGATGTGTCCTACATTGTCATTTTATCAAACATCAAAAACACATAACCAAACTCGCAAAAACAATCAAAAAAGCACAACAAACATCGCAATCCAAAGTCAATACTCACTTCACCCAATAACATTCTGTGATATTAGTCAAAGCAAGAATATTCCATAAAGAAGAATCAAAACATGCAAAGACACAAATATTGTAGTATAAAAACAAATAAATTACACAAGCACAAAGATGCAAATCTTACACACAGAAGAGAACTCTATAAAAATTCAAGGAAACTAACCTCTGCTAGCTTGTCAAAATCAAAATAACGATTTCTGGAACCCTTGCTTCCAACAAGCTTGGATGACTGAGATTCAGTTGGAACATCCTGCAACAGAAAAAATTGGGCAGGTTGTAAACAAAGCATTAAACAGTGTGGTCACCTTCACCATGATCACTAACAATTCATTCCATTTTCAGTGCAGGGATATGATTTCAGATTGCAATAAACAATAAGTTAGTTTTTTTAATTGAATGAAGAAACACTTTCAATCAAAATGTCAATCCATTTACTAAACCAGACTGCAAATGAAATCAGACATTGATAACTGATAAACATTAAGTTCTTTTTATCTCTGCTATCAACAAAAGTAGTAGTATAAGTAGCAGTAAAAGTGGTGTCTGAAGGGGCCTTGAATGGAATCAAAATCCTATCTGTAAAAGGTAAAATAAATAAATAAATAAACAAACCGGTTTTTACCTCGTGTACTATTACAGCAAATGAAAAGACATCAATATTCTTTCTGTATGCTTCTCGATGATAAACCTCAGACGCCATGTAGCCATCTGCCAAATGAGAAACATCAAAAAAATACTTCCATGCTTTCATGAGTTCCTACCATATCTTTGTTGTAGAAGAAATGTTATATAGGTACATAGCAGCATCATAACCAAACAATAGAAAAGAAAGATTGTAACATTACAGTCAACTCAGAACCAGACACACTCCTACAAGTGGTGGGTCTAACTGAGTTTGCAAAGGATAGACCCCATTATCATTACCTACCCTAGCATTATGCTCATCATTCACTTCACCAGAGGACATGGCAACAGATTGTGGCTCCTTGCAAACATAAAATGAACATTCAGGGATGAAGTTTCAAAAGGTTCAGTTTACAAACATGATATCAGTAAAAATCTATACCAGACTAATTCAAAACTTTACAGATATATTGTACCTGAAGTGATGAAGCCAGACAATCTTGGGGTAGCTGAGCTAATGGTGAATCTATTTGAGGTTGACCGAGGAATATAAGCCCTCACTTTCTAAACGATCTACACTAGTAGTGACTGGATTTACTTGGCTAGACTGTATGGTAAGAGGCTGTGATTAAGGGAAAATGTCAAATGAACAGTTAAGAAAAGAAATTTCCGTAGAAGTCATGAGCTTTTGCTGAGGATAAGTCCCTATTTTCGAGACAATCTACCCTAGTATTGTTTTCATCCACCTGATCAGACTGTAAAAGAGAAACTTTAAAAGGGCCATTTTGTCAATTAGGAGTCTCAACAGACAAAAATTGTACCTGAATTGATGAAATTCCATCATCTTCGGCAGGCACAGCATGCTGCTCAACAAAAGGTGAGCCTCTCTGATTTTGCTCCAAGGATGGTGCTACACCATTTTCACAAGAATCTAACCCAGTATTACATTCACCCATTTCACCAGACTGTATGGCGACATGCCATAGTTAAGTGCAAACATCAAATGAATAGTTTAGAAAGAGAAAAAAAAATCCTAAAAATGGAGCAGTTTCACATGTATACATGCAATTCGAATAGAAAAAGATGTACCTGAACTGATGAAACCGCAAAGTCTGGAGCAAGGGCTACATGCCTCTCATCTTCACAGAATTTTTAATCAAAAGGAACATAGGGTTTAAGTATTGTTAACAAATTAAGATTCAATTGTCTATCGATAATGCAATAAACATACAGGGATTACCTTTCACAGGATTCTTGGGTTCTGCACATTAAACCAAGGTCTCTCCTGAAACAATCATTTTATGCAACTTTGCTATGCTGAAACACAGTCGTTTCCCCATAATTGCAACTACATAACAAACAAATTTATGAACTAGTTTGTCGAAAAAAACAAAAAGATAGACCTAAAAGCATGCAGTTGGCACCAAGACGGAAAACAAAAACATTTAAAGCAATTTCTTCTAGCAAAGTACATATAATTACCCACGAAAGTAAGGTACCACAATGAACTCTAAACATGTACGCGCACTCGCGGACTAAAATCACAAATTTCAACTAGAACAAGAGGGAAAATAACAATAATACCTGTTGGCTTTGACTAACAAATGCTTCTTCCAGAGACGGCTGCAGTAACTCCATCATTTGTTAATCCTTGAAATTGTAGCAGATACTTTCTAATATATCTTTGTCAGCAACAAACCCTAAAGCCCTAAAAATAATGATGATTGGAATTTCTGTTCTTATATATGGTAATGTAGCACGAATATACTGCCCTGAAGACCCCTGTGATGATAATAAAAATTAACCCAAAAGCAATGTAAATAAGCATTATAAATGGAAGAAGAAACTAAACCAGTTAGCTTAATTCTTTAAAAAAAACATTGATCTATACCCCTTTGGCACCAGTACGAGAAAGCATCCGCACAAACATATTGCTTGGTGACTTGTTTTGCATTTCTGCTATGGATCGTACCTCAGCCACGTAGGAATACTTGTTCGGCTGCCTCTTCTTAAACACATACACATGATTGGTGTTCATTTTCTCCTGAGCAATCAGAACCTTCTCACTCCCATTTATAATGAAATATCCACCTTGGTCATAGGGACACTCCCCAAGCTCCATCAAATCCTTCTCGGAAGATTGATACAGAGTACAATAACTCGGCCTAAGCATAATGGGAACCTACAATACCCAACATATTTACTATTTTTAAATCTGTCCAATATCAAATTGAACTACTACTATAATGAATTTTCATGCAGATAAATACCAATAATCAAACAGGCATGTGGAGATAAGAAACGATAAAGAAAAGCTCTTACTATCAAATTTCAATACCTTCCCTATAAAAACTTTGGATATGGTCTCAGGAGGTTCAGTAACTTCCTCACAATCATGCCCCTTCTTCAGAACTTGTTTGGTCACATCCACGTACAATGGAGCAGAGTAGGTCAGGTTTCTCAATCGAGCAGCTCTTGGAAACAAAGTCTGACTTTCTCCATTAGCCTCCGTCATCATAGGCCTACTCAAGTATATCTGACCAAAGCTGATCTTGTAAATAGCCTACAAGAAGCACACAAGACCAAATTTTAGAATCCCGCATTTCCGATCAGTCATCATCAAAATCCAATTTCTCTAAACAAATACCAATATTCTTCCAACCCAATGGTACTAAAATCCCACCACAGCACACATAATTTTCCAAATCAAACACAACCAAAACTCAAATTCTTCTAAACAAACACAAATTATTCCAACCCACTACTTAAATCCCACACAATAAACTTACTTGTCAAATTGTCCAATCAAATATACTAGAACTTCAATTCCTCTGAACATGTACAAACTTTGATTCCTCTAACATGCACAAAATATCTAATAAGCAAGTTGTTTGAACAAGATACTGAACCTCTTGGAAGTCAGCTTGCTGTCCGGGGTTGTGCTGAGCTTTCGGCCTGATGATAATATCATCAGTCTTACAACAATCTCCTGCATGGTGTTCTAAATGAACTCATCAAAAGAATCAATCTGCTGTCTAACAAGACCCTTTTTCTTCAAAGTAAGCACTGATAACAGCCCATGCATCTTCCTGGGTAATCTCATTCTGTTTATCATCATCATTATACATGGCAGGATCATATTCCCCACCACCAGCACCGGACATTCTCGGAAACCCTAGAAACAAAACCAACAAAACCCTTAGTTTCTTTTCAAATTTTAATGAACCCCAAAGTATATTTTGTGTTTAACATCAAACCCCATGGGTAGAAAACCCCATTAAAGGAAGATTAAGTGTTTGTTTTACAAATGGGGTTTGTTCTAATTTTCAACAAAGACTGAAACAGCAAACCTTAGTTTCTTATCAAGTTTTAAAAACAAATGCTTCCTCACCGAAAAAATCCAAGATGAAGCCTGTGACTACAAGGGAGAACTCTGTGACTACAAGGGAGAACGAAGGGATCATCCAGTGCAAGATTTTGTTCTTGTGATCCTGCATATACGATCAAATGAATTAATTCATAAGCTTTTTCCTTCTTCTTTTTTTATTCAGAGCGTAGACTACATGAAAGAAGGGGGCAATTTACCTTAAAATGAACAATCACGTGCCCGTAGTGTATTTTACTCAGCTCCTCTTTTGCTGCCACCATTAAGGATATCGTTCAAGGTTGTAACTACCAAGGTAGTTGTAACTAACAATCATCAAGTTCCACATGATTTTTACACCTTACGAAGAAATCACCAACGTCCAAATCCCCCATCATGTCTCCTTTTGGATCACTCTTGTAAAGTTTCACCTCAGTCAAATATTTGAAGCATAAGGAAAGTCTGATCTCTGTTGCAGGGTTCAATGATCCATGGCAATCGCAAGAGAATCGATGGATAGGATCTACAACCTCTTTTGCTATCGCAATGACATTCTTATGCCAATCACAAACTTTGTAAGTCCTTGACAATGAAGGAACATGATTGCTTGGAGAAAGAAACCTCGCAACACCTTGAGAAGATGGTGGTAATGGAGATGGAGGTAATGGATTTTCTGGTTGCCTTGTCGATTGTGCACGGGATGAAGGTGTATCTTCAGTTCTTTGTGTCCCTCCTTGTGTTCCCTCACTTGTTGATGGTCTCACATAAGTTCCATTTTCAAGTCTCTCTCGTATCCATTGAACATTTTCTTCCAATCTATCATATTTTTCGCTAAATTTTTTTTACTTCTAATGTTTTATCCAAAAGCAATGAACGAGCGAGAAGTGAAACATCATACTTCCTTTTAGAGACGGTGGTTCCAACACAACGAACACGTCCCCATTCTTCTTGGCCAAACACTTGGCTTAGAGGATCATTATCAATAGTGAGGTCAGTGGTACCCTGGGTTGAAGATTCTTGCAAGGCGGCCTTTTTTGCTTTAACTTGTTCCTTCAAAAGAATGAAAAAATAAAATAAATCAGGACACAAATAATATTCAAACAACTACAAGTAAATTAGGAATTGTGTATAAAAGAAATCATTGGGCACATACCATATATAGTTCAGCACCATGCGTGGGTTTTCCATTCTTTCCCGTGTGACAAGCAATCCATATATCAGTGCGTGTGACTTGTTCCCCATCAGGGTTCTTCTCAACCTATATACTTGAAAGATTAGTCTCAGCCTATATAGTTAAATGGTTATTATTGTACTAGTAGCTAGAAACTCAATTACCATTTCATACTCTACTTCTGCAGCACTCTTTTGGCCACCCCCCCATACATACTTTGAAGCCTTTTTGTTTTTGGAATTTTGGGCTCTAATTGCCTTCGCTTCAGGGGTGCTCTCATAGCGAACAAACTCCTTCCAATCCTCCTCTCTTACACCATTTGGAACATGTTTCTCTTGTTCCTCAATGGTAGGATACTTATCCAAATAGTCCTTCCTAAGATCTGTCTTGAACCTTCTGAAATATTCTGGCATTTTCAAATGCACACTCCTTTTAACATAATTTGGGATGTCGTATTCACGCTGCAAATAAGCCATTGAGATATAAGTTGACAATAAAATAAGACATTATGAAAATCAATGATGTAAAATCTCACCTTGTGGCCATTCCACACATCCTCTTTGTAGTTGTCAGTAACATGGTGCCAACCCTTGAATTTGATGGGCACAAGGGTTTCAACAAGCTTTCCAATGTGTTTATTGAAATTTCTAGCACCAGGTCCAACTGCTAAACCATGGACATTGAACTGTATGGTCTTTTTAACTTCACTGTCATCATTTGTAGATGTAGTGACATCATTGGTGGAGAGATTGTTGCGAGTACTACCCATTTCTATCAATGAAATTATAGATATTAACCATTATCAAACAAAAAGAAATAAGAAACAACTATATAGTCTAGAACAGATAGTTGAACACATGACTACTAGGTTTCAGAAAGCAAACTAAACTTACAGTCTAGAACAGATAGTTGAACACAGGAGAAAGAACATACAGAAATAGTAAAACACACAAATAAAAATAGAAAAGAATAACAATAATCATTTGAAGATAATTCTTTGAACAATTCAAGAGAACGGTGTCGATACTAGGTTATCGCTAGTATAACGAGGTGTTCATCCAAGAATTGTTCTTAGAATTGTTTTGAGAAAACAAATAGAAATAAAGATATGATTTTATTGACACTACCTCCATCTTTCCAATCAGTTTCAGTTCATCTGATACCAATTTTGCACCCAGGACTACTAGGTTTCAGAAAGCAAACTAAACTTACAGTCTAGAACAGATAGTTGAACACAGGAGAAAGAACATACAAAAATAGTAAAACACAGATAAAAATTGACAAGAATAACAATAATCATTTGAAGATAATTCTTTGAACAGTTCAAGAGAACTGTGCCGATACTAGGTTACCGCTAGTATAACGAGGTGTTCATCCAAGAATTGTTCTTAGAATTATTTTGAGAAAACATATAGAAATAAAGATATGCTTTTATTGACACTACCTCCATCTTTCCAATCAATTTCAGTTCATCAGAGATTTAATATCCTGAGGAGTCCAGCTGTGTAATTGCAATTTTTGCTCCTTGAAGATTGTGTGAGATTGGTTCGACAAGTTAGTTTTCAATATTACAGGGCAATGTTTAAAGGGTTACATGCTTCATAGCTTAATTTTTTCTAGGATTTAAGTTTAATGTAAAGTTGCTTACTATTTTAGCAGACCAATCTCAAGGGAGTTTAATGTAAATTGCACAGAAATGGGTGAAGTGAAACAAGATAATGGTGAAGACTGAAGACAATAAAACATTTTCCAACCAAAAAGATTTTTCGTATCAAGACAAACCGTTTTCTTTCTTTATCTTCCTCAATCCGCTTTGCTTCAAGAAGTTCCTAACCTATACGAATTCTCTCCTACAAATAACGGTACTATTAGGTTAGACATTATTAATGCCTCACCAAAAATATCAACAAAATCAACAGAATGCAAAACTCTTTCAAATTTTGTCCAAAATATGTCCTAGAACTATGCATCAACCAAGTTGAAATCCTAAAGAGGGAAAATCTAAAAAGGGAAAAGTCTAATACATCTTAAATAGTCAGTAGGTTATAGTGATTACTCAAAAGCATTAGCTGTAAAGCCATTAACCTACTAATATTTACATCCTCTTCCATTATGTTTGCTTTTTTTTTTCAATCATTTTTTAAATGGCCTTATATAATATACATCAAGTAACTACATTAAAGTTGGCCATAGATCAATAGAGCTTATATAAACACACCTAATGAATGAGTGAGACAATCAAACTTAGGAAGTCAACTTACAATGTGAAAAAGAAAGTGCAAGTAAGAAGAGAAAATGTCAATATATTCTGTCAGATGAATTAAATCCATAACTATGCAACTTCCCAATCCCATAATAAAATTTTGAATCAGAAAGAAAAAGACAAGTCATTGGTGAACCATAAAATGTCAATGCTCGGAACACCAACAATTAAAGCCATTTTTATATTAAAAACACGCTTCGTTTTGTTACTATCCAAATGATCGACCAAAAAAAAAAAAAAACTCGCAAAGTGTATCTCAATTTCTATCACTAGTGTGTATTACCATTATGCGTTATATACCATATTACCATTTGACAAATGACTGGGGATGCTCTTACATTGATCAAAGAAACTTCACTCCAACTTTAGGTTCAATAAAACTAATCGAGAATTCAATAATTTTCTCTCCCACAAAAAATTATCAAAGATCCAAAATAAGTAAACAGTGTATACTTTTAGTGGGTCTGGCCTCATTTACGCTTGGCATACTACTCACCTTGCTTCACCATATCACCACTAAGTCTCAGGGTGCCAATATGACTTTTCGACCAACTGGTTCATGCACCTCACCGCACCTCAACAAAAACAAAACGCGTTCAACAATTAAAATATGTTTTGATCTAAAAAACATCTATTACCTAAATATTCCTGGGGAATATTTTAAAGCAGAACAAGGAACAGTAGAAAAATCTTCCCTTTTATTGCTTTTGCTCTTCTTTCAAGAGAGCTGGTCTTTGCCACATTCAAAAGAGAATACCTATATTAGGGATTCTTTAATATGAAGTGCATTGAGGGAAAAATATACTTCACTACTGAAACCCATATGCACACCCTTCACCCTTTTCACTAGCTCCATTACACTAATCCCATACAAAGGTTGGACAAGTATCTTAACTAAAGCTACAGAATCATGACTGATTGCAATCTCTGAAGAAAAAAATTTGGAAAGCTTTCTATGCAATCCTTGGTTGTCTTAACATAGATTAGATGTAGTAGGTACTAGGTATTGTTGCCAATATTTTCTTAGAACTCTGAGCACTTGCCTGTAAAATGAATTCTTCTTGTCAAGGTTTGAAAACCTATCTAGGGATAGTTAAAGTATACGAGGAATTTAGGAATTACGCTTGAATTTGTGCACCTATTTGGGGATAACCATAGCAAATAACTAACCAAATTTCTGTGTGTTTGTTTGATGAACTATTAAGCAGGAAACTAAACAGATTCACTTCTTCTTCTTTCTCTTCACACTCTCCTCTGCTCCTCTCTCTCACTCTGATTTTCTAACAAACCCAAAAATGAAAGCATCAATAAACGTTTCTCAAACAATCAACACAATCATGCATCAACAAAGGGCTAAAACATTACTTCAATCTAACATGTCTTGAAAAAATTCAAAAAAAAAAAAAAAAAAAAACATTCAAGAACCCAAGAAGTAAAAAACAAATTCATTACCAGACCAAGTCGTTCCCCGACCTGAAAGATCCTCCACTGATTGATTATGGTTCACTTCTTCTTTCTCTTCACACTCTCCTCTGCTCCTCTCTCTCACTCTGATTTTCTAACAAACCCTAAAACGAAGGAATGGAAGGTTCGCCAAAATGTGAAAGTCTTCTCCACAATCTGATTTGAATCGAAAATGGAGCTCCTCGATCTCTCCTCTGCGCAAATTTTTTTCGCCAAAGCGCGAAACTGCTCTCATCTCCACTGTAACTGCTCTCCTCTCCACTGTTTTTCCCCAATTTTTTTCGCCAAAGCGCAGTCTCCTCTCCACTGTCTGTTTTTCCCCAATTGTTTTCGCCAAAGCACGAAAGTGAAAATCTTATAGCTACGATTTTAAACCGTTGGCAGTTATAGCCACGGTTTTAAACTGTGGCAACCCTTTTGGTGTAGTGTTTTTGGCCACGGTTTTATTTTTTTAGCCACGGTTTTAAACCGTTGGCCGTTATAGCCACGGTTTTTAGCCGTGGCAAATAAACCAGCGGTTTAGAGCCGTGGCCACTTCCCTGTAGCTAAACAGGCCTTTTGGTGTAGTGCCATGTAGGTGTTTTACATTCAATGGGCACTTTACGCCTTCGTCGTTTGTGTTTAAGTATGTATTGGGCCACTCTCAATGAGCTTAGAGTAGTCTAGGCTTTGCCAGACTGGGAGCTCACTTGGGTCCACTTGTTTGCCTGGGCCCTGTTGACGAGATCATTGTGCCATGTGTATAGCGTAGATTGCAAAACGGTTTGGTATTGGTTACTCCCCTAGCTAATGGGGCTGCGTGTAGTTCAATTAACACAATGAATGTGGACTCATGCAGTTGCAATTGGAACCGTCGCCTCCCTATTTCCCGTATGATATTTAATGGTGACGTAACTGCTAGGTGACCTCATTTCTTGAACCGTCGCTTCTATATATAGGCTGATTTTCATCATTTCAAGCGTTGCCATGAACACTGTAGATTACGTTTCTCAAATGCATCTCTCAAGAAAATATGTTTTGGGTTCTCCAAAGGCAAAGGGAATATCTTCTATGTTGGAGTTTTCGAATGTTCTTACATTGCAGCGACGAGTCTTAACAAGACTTGTTATTGGATAATGGCACCTGGTTTGGGTAAGCATCCAATTGGTTCCATGGGACCTCGTAATTTCTTCTTACATTACACAAAAGAAGTACAGACTCCCCCTTAGGGGTCAAGTTTGTCTTTCATCTTCCGGTGCTCCCATGGCGCTTCATGCCATCCAGTTTGGGAGATAATACCCGCAACCAGTTTTGGGTGGTTGCTCCTACTGTATTTATTGGGCCTCACTGTGATGCCACGGCCAAAAGGCAGATTGGAAGAATAGAGCTCCGAGGGACGTGGCCTGCGGTCCTAGGGTGCTAACGTTGCATAAGCTCAGACATCCCTTTTTTGAGGGACATCCCCATCGGCCTACTTTTGTTTTCATTTTCAAAGTATCAAGCGCGTACATGCAGTTTGCAACCTACTTCAGGTACTTTTGTTTTTACTTCTAAATCTTCTTCTCAAGGAAGATTGGCAAAGCGAAGTCTTGACATGCATTTCAACGGATCCATATTCGCGCCGGACTTAGATACTTGTAGTGTATAAAATTTTGTACTAGTTAGTCCAACAAGCTTTGTAAAATCTTTCTTAGTGATCAATAAAGTCTTTTTTTATAATTCATTTTTTATTCTCTGAATGAATCAGTAATATATTGGATTGTGCGAACAATTATCCTAAACTAAAAAGAAAAAAAATCAAAACAATAAGATAGTTTGACTGTAAGCAGGGACTATGCTAATCTAGCCCTAAAGGAGACGCACGTGGTTCTAACTCAGACTGTGTAATTCCCTTGGACAACTATTGAAGTCACTGAAAAGTGAACTTTGTGTGGGTGGGCAATCTCTTGGTGGTTGTCCGCTTTTGGAGTAGGCGTCGGGTTGTCGAAATGTTGTTATTTAGCTTTGTATCGAACTGGGGTGACATATGGATAGTACTTCCAATGTTGGATTCTAACTCATTATTTAGTTGGGTATCGGTTGTTTGGCCTTATCTTGGTCCGTACGAGCTTGGTTGTGTTTGGAGGTGGCATTCACGCTCTGATCCATGCAAGTAAGTGGAGGGTTGTTTTCCGAACAAGCCATATCCTGGCTCGTGTAATCTACGCGAACTCCCCATCTCCCGTGTTTCTTTTCCGCCGAGGTGGCACTAGCCAGTTTGCCTAACTAGCCGACATTGGGTCGCGAAAGTAAACATGGAGTCAAACCCATGTTTGTGTAGGTGTAAAATACCCCTTACATTGCTTGGCTACCCCGTTAAGATTAACTTCCGCCAAGCCAGGTATCTTTATTGTGTGTTCAACCACAAATGGACCTCCTATCAGCCGCAACCTCATCTGGGGCCCTTCGGACTGACTAAAGTCTCATCGTCTGTGCAAGGTGATTCTTCTCCCTTAATTGGGCTCAACCTCTGATATGTTGGTCTGTAGGCTCGAGCTGTAATTGCTAACAATCCAACTGTTGCAGCGCTGCGTAGTGGCAGTCTCGTGCTGACGGTTGGTCTTCTCAAATGGTTCCTTCCACCTAATTGGTAGTGTACTTGATGCATTGGTATAACGTAGAAACTACCGCATACATGTAATGGAGCTAAAGCCTTCCCAATATGATGTTGTAGGTAGACGAAGCATCGACCACCATGAATTCCTGGAACATGACTTTTGTAGTTGTGGCTCTCCCGCCACTACTGTTAGTCTAATCTTTCTGACACGAAAGCATTTCTCCCCGCAAAAATCTAATCATGGGGTGACTGGCGGGCATCAAGTTCTCCTCTTTGTGCTGCATGCTGCAAAATGCATTGAGGAACAGAACGTTCAGATAACTTCTTGTGCTACCAAAGACTTCTTCACTTTCCATTTTACTATGAGGACCGATATGACCATGGTGTTATTGTGAGGCACATGGACACCTTGCAAATCCTTATCCCAAAATGTCAGTGATGGGATCGGGTTCTGAACACGTACGTGCTACACTTGTCGGTCTTCGTAGGTGGGCTAAGTCTGCATTTTGCGGAGTGTCCTTGTTATTGATCGGCTTGATTGCTCACCTTCCGAGCCTACCCCGTGGAGGACATATATAACGTCAATAGCTTATTTCTATATCTGTTTGACGAGATCTTCTCTTTCCTTTGCCCGATCTTGTCTTTTTTCTGGGCTTAGAAATTCCTTGAGCTTTCCTTCTTGATCCAGTACTCAATCTCGCTTTTGAGACTCTTGTAGTCCTCGGTGTTGTGGTCGTCATCCTTGTGAAAGGAATGGAACTTGTTGTTGTCTCGCCGAGGGGAACTTCTCGTTGTTTGGCTGGCACTTCTCCCCAATTCTTAATGGTATTGAGGACGTCGAAGGGGCTGGAGTTGAGGGGAGTAAAAGATTTGGACCCAACGAAATTGGAGGCTTTATCTTGTCTCGTGCGGCCAGAGTCTAGCTTGTTGTCATTCCACTTCCTTTTTACTACTATCATCGTTCTCCTGTTTCTTACCCTCCTTTTTTTTATCTCTGGGACCAGAGGGATGGTTCTTGTCAGCTTTTCCTTCCTTTTTGGCGGCCAAAATCTCCTCAAGAGTAATGTATTTTTTAGCACTCTTCAACAAGTCCTCCAAATCAGTCGGAGGCTCAAGGGCAAGGAAGTTGTAGAATGGGCCTCTCCTCAGACCTAAGGTGAAGGTCGTGAATGATGTTTCGTCGTTGCAGCCGTCGATGAGAGTTAACTCATCATTGAAGCGGGTGACGTACTCCCTCAGTGTCTCATTTAGTTTTTGTCTAAGGCTGAGCAGGTAATGCAGGCCCTTCCTGATCCATTGGCTGCCGACAAAGCAGGTGATAAACTTTTTGGCTAGCATCCTGAATGAGTCAATAGACTTCGGTGAGAGACTATGAAACTAGGTCAGTGCTGCTTTTTTCAGGTTGGTAGAGAACATCCAACACATTACTACTTCAAATCCTTCTTTGAGCGCCATCACATGGTGGTAATGGTGTAAGTGGTCGGATAGGTCTGTTGTCCCATCATAAAACTCCAGTTTTGGTGGACTAAACTTCTTCGGCAGTGGCTCATTCATGATATGATATGTAAACAATGGGACGGTGAGGTTGTATAACACGTCTGGATTTGGGGCTCCAAGTCGAAGGGGGTTCTGCGAGGCGGGTTTGTCAGCGTGAGACATCGGCTCTCCTTAGGCTGTTCCACCATCCTTGGTCCACTGAGAGCTAATGAGGGCATAATGACTTTCCTGAACGAGCTCTCCGGTGTCTCTCCCCACGGATGATACCAAACTGATGGTGTCAAATCTTGTTCTCGTTGACCTTGACCTGCACAAGGAACACACATGAGCCAAAGACCACCGTTGTGGCGGCCGATGGCACTCCGATGCTTAAGTTTGATAAGGCTTGAGAGAAGGTGTAACGTTGCAAATTGGGTTATGTTGCGTACCTTTGTTTCTCAACCCTGTGTTCAATTTATCATGCGAGAGTCCTTGTTCGACTATACCTTTGGTGGCGTAGTTTATGGAAAGAGATCTGCTAAGAAATTCTTTCCTTGTTAGGAGTTGTCCATGTAGGGGAGTTTCCATACACGAGGAGGATTCTTTCCTTGTAAAGTGTTGTCCATGAAGGAGAGTTTATGTGCACGACTTATACTCCAATATTTATTTCCTGATAGGAGTCAATGTATTGTTGACCTACCTGTGTTATGTCAAACTCCTAGATACTTGCCTTAGTAGGTCTTACAGTATTGGGCTTGACCGTATGACGTATCATGACATGTGTACGGTGCGGATCACTAGACAGTTTGGTGTATCATCACAAATCTATTAAGGTTTTGATCATGGTGATGTCGGTTGGATTAAGGAAAATCGTTGGTGGCGTCGCTACTACTGCTGTTACTGATCTCGCCCTCTTTCTTATCAATGACAACAACTGGTGGTGTTGTTGTTTCTGGTTGTAGATAGTAGTCGTGCTCTTAAATAAACCTTCCACTAATGCATCTATGGATACCCAGTTTACACTATTGAAAGCCCTGTAGGAGACCAGCTTGCAAAGAATCTTTGGACACTTCAAGGCAATTTTGGAGTGAGTCATTAGCTAACTGGCCGCTATTAACAATTTGTCTGCTGTAAATTTCAACAGTTTGATGCGAAGAGGTGATATAAGAAACTCTGGTTTGTGTTTATTTCAAATAGGGAAAACCAACATAATAGATTGTTGCCGTTGTTGTTGTTGTTGTTATGGTTTGGCAGCTTTACTCTTCTACGTACCTGAAGGCATGATTAACAATGATGATGACAAAATCGAGCTGGGCTGGCTGGTGGTAATTATTAATGGCGAAAATTATGCTTCAAATGTTTATGATTTTGTATCCATGATACTCTGTTTCACTCTATTGCAAATGGATTTTCAAACCGGAATAGCATGGTTCTGTTTCGGTTCAAATCGGTCTAGGACCAAATTGTTTTGTCCAAAAAAATTCTTTATCCCGAACCGTTCCATCCGTTTACTATAGAACCGGGACTGGGATCAGGATAAGCCCAATTCCGAACCGTGCTCACCCATACTCTTTGCGATCTATTAAATTCTTATGTTTGGGTAAATTTCAGCCATTTTTTTATCTCCAACCTGAACATCATTATTATTTGTTATATAGATGTATTTCTTGTGCCATTAGTACGATAGAAGGTGGATCGTGACAATAGGTCAAACTTGATTAAAAAATTAAACAATTAGGAAAAAATGCATTTTAAAACCGCCACAGTTAATACTTACGACGTTAAGTGCATTAGGCTACAGTTATTTTTTTGAAAAAATGTTTATGGCGTGAAATGCATATTTAAAACTTTAAGCGTTTGTATCAATGATTGGTTTTATAATTTTTAGCGTTTGTAATAGCGATTGTATTCATTGGAAAGATCTTGAAAAATGCATTTCAACCATACCAAATTTACTAAAATACGACAACTAAGTAGATAGTCATGACAATTTTCATTTAAAAAACACAAATTTTCCCTCTCTGCTATATATGCATTCACAAACTTTTTCACCTTTTTGTTCATTTGCTTTGCCCTTCTACTATCAACCTATTTACAAACATGTCATTTTTTATAATGAATCTCTACCATCAACTTCTTCAACAACTTTCAATCCTAACCATCTTTTATCTCTTATCCCAAATACCATTCTAATTTGTAATATAGACTAGTGTATTTTCCGTGTTGTTGGCATGACAGAAGGTAGGTCATGGCAACTGGTTAAATTTAGTTAAAACTTTAAACAATTAGAAAAAAAACTCATTTTAAAACCGTCGCATTTCATCTTTCTCAAATTTTGATTTTCCAAAATATAGAGTTCATGGTCTTTGCTTAATGTATCTTAATATTGAAAATATTTACGACATGAAGTGTATTAGATTACAACAATTTTTTTGGAAAAATGCATATGGCGTGAAATGCATATTTAAAACTTTAAGCGTTTGTATTAATGATTGATTTTAAAACTTTAAACATTTGTATTAGTGATTGGTTTCATTGGAAAGATCTTCAAAAATGCATTTCAACCGTACCAAGTTTACTAAAATCCGGCAACTAAGTAGATAATTATAACGATTTTCATTTAAAAAACACAAATTTTCTTTCTCCACCACATTAGCATTCCATAAACTTTTTTCACATTTGTTTTCATTTCATTTGCCCTTATACTTGCAACTTATTTACAAACATGTCATTGTTGATAATGAATCTCTGCCAACATCTTCTACAACTTCCAATCCTAGCCGTATTTCATCTCCAACCCCAAACACCATTCTGATTTGTAAGATAGAAGAGCATATTCCTCGTGTCGTTCGTACTCCATATACTTTTTTTCTTCTAAATATTGTGTACTGAACACCCCCTCCACCATCCTCATTTTGACCCTCAGGTAGTTTTGAAGTGCAAGCCTATTCTGCGGTAAAATTATATACTATAAACTTTAGGATTAAACCCAGTCAAACTTACGCCAAGAATTAGTTTTTACCAAATTTTGAATTCTTCAAAACATAAAGTTCAAAATTTTGCTTAAATGTGCATTAAGATATCAGACTCATTTTTTTTTATTCTGGTATGATTGTCTCATTGCTTTGAAAGATATTGAAATACTAACGACGTGAAATTCATTAGATATATATATATATCATTTGATCATTGATTTTGTTGGAATTCAAGTTCTTTGTTTGACACATCTTTCTATTGGTGTAGTGGTTGGAAGTTTGTAAATTTTTCCTTTCAAAAAAAAAAAGTTCTTTGTTTGACTATGCCTTGAGAAGCCATTTTAATTCCTTTGAAAATTTTGAAAATATTCATTGTGTGAAATGCATTAGACATTTTGAACAATAAATATATATTTGCGTTTGAATGATTATTGGTCTTGTTGGAAAGATCTTCAAAAAATGCATTTCGCTGATACCAAGTTTACCGAAATCCGACAACTATGTATATAGTTATGATAATTTTCATTTTGAAAAAAAAAAAGAAATTACAATACTTTGTCTCTCCACCTCATGTATATTCCACCAATTATTTTTACAATTATTTCATTTTCTTTGTTTTCTACATATTTTGTATTTACAAACATGTCATCATAGGAAATAAATTTTAACCCTCGACGCATTTTTCAACTTTCAATCTTAGTCATATTTTATATCCAATTCTCAAGTTTTTCCTAGTCGTCAATGAATAGTAAAAACCATTCTAAAATATAATATGGACTAGGGTATTCCCCGTGCCATTGGCACGATTAAAGTTTAACATGATAAATAGAGTTTAACATGATAAAACACCATTCTGATATATTTTTCTAGCATCAACACCCCACGCCAATATATTAATGATTACCCCTAAGTTTAATCCTTCATACTTAATGCCTAATCACCACCATCAACAATTGAAAAAAAATAAACAAATAGAAAAATGTGGGTATGAGAGTCGAACTCATGCACTATTATTGGGGATTGATTGAATGTAAGACCTAAATGCCAACTTTAAGTCTCAATCATTAAATTAAACGAATCTCAACCTTGAACAATGTTTATCTACAAACTTATCTCTTGGTTCTTTAAGTTCTATGTGATCCGTTAGATTCATATATTTTAGTAAATCTCAGCCTTATTTTATCTCCAACCTCAAACACCATTCTGATTTGTAATATAAAACTAGTGTATTTTCTGTGTCGTTGGCCCGATAGAAGGTGAGTCGCGGCAATAGGTCAAATTTGGTTAAAAATTTAAACAGTTAGGAATAAAAACATTTTAAAACGTCACAATTAATCCCCTCCAAACTTTGATTTTCCATAATATGAAGTTCATGGTCTTTGCTTGAATGTGTCTTAATATTGAAAATACTTACGACGTGAAGTGCATTAGATTACAATTATTTTTTTGGAAAAAATGCATATGGAGTGAAATACAATCCAATCATGTCAAGTTTACTAAAATTTGACAACAAAGTAAATTGGTTTTAAAACTTTAAGCGTTTGTATTAATGATTGGTTTTATTAGAAATATCTTCAAAAATGCATTTCGACTATACCAAGTTTACTAAAATCTGACAACCAAGTAGATAGTATAACGATTTGCATTTAAAAAAACACACAAATATTATCTCTCCGCCATATATGCATTCTACTAACCTTTTCATCATTTTGTTCATTTTATTTGACTTTCCACTTGCAACTTATTTACAAACATAAGTCATTGTTGATAATGAATCCCCAACTTTCAATCCTAACTGTCTTTTATCTTCAACCTTAAATACCATTCTAATTTTTAATATAGACTAATATATTATCCGTGTCGTTGGCACTCTACATATGTTTATTTATTTTTAATTCTAGTAATTATCATACACTGGACACCCACATCACCATCATCACCATTACCCTCAATAAGTTACATAAAAAATATCATATTTTAAAATAATAATTTTATAGAGTCAAACCGGGTAAAATTAGAGTCGATTGAATGTTCGGAGTTTTTGTTTGAATGTTCAATAAAATGTTTGTCCGTTTCTTTGAAAAATATTATACTCAGACATGAAAATCTTAAAAATACTTACATGTTTTAAAATAAAATACATGTTTTAAAATAAAATACTTATTTTAAAATTTTATGTGTTTGTATTGATCATTGGTTTGTTGGAAAAATATTTAAAATTGTATTTTAATGATACCAAGTTTATCATAATCCGACAACTTCGTAAATAATAATGATAGTTTTCATTTTGAAAAAAAACACAATATTTTCTCTCTCTGTGGAATTGTACATTTCACTAACTTTTTCACAATTTTTTCATTTTTATTTTACCATTTTACATGTTTTATATTTACAAACATGCCATTGAAGAAAGGAAAGAATTTTAACCCTCAACATCTTCCAAATTTTCAATCCTAGCCATCTTTTATCTTCATCCTCATTTGATGTTTGTTTCAGTCAGCAATGAATAGTAAAACACCACTCTTAATTGTATTATAGATTAGCATTACATATTACCCGTGCCATTAACACTCCACATACACTTTTGTTTCTACTAGTATCCTGCACTTAACACCCTCACACCATCCCTACCATTACCCTCAGTCAGTTCCATAAAAAAAATATTTTAGAATGTAACCTAATTTTTTGAGGTGCAACTTATCTTATTGTAAAAATACTAATTTTTTAGAGTGAAACTTGGTTAAAATTAGAATCGATTGAATGTCTGGGGTCTTTGTTTAAACGTTCATTAAAATGTCTGTATGTTTCTTTGAATTTTTTTTAAACACTCAAAGCAAGAAACTACTAAAAATACTTGCATATTTTTAATAATAAAATACATGTTTTGAAAATGCAAGTTTTTGTATTGATCATTGGTTTTGTTGAAAAGATCTTCAAAATTGCATTTCAATGATACATAGTTTACCAAATTTCAAAATATATGTAGATAATTATGATAATTTTTCATTTTGAAAAAAAAATACAATACTTTCTCTTTCTGCCACATGTAATTCCACCAACTTTTCTCAAAAATTTTTATTCTTTTTGCCCTCTATATGTTTTATATTTATAGAACATGTCATCAATGGAAATGAATCTCAACTCTCAACACATTTCCTAACTTTCAATCATAACCATGTTTTATCTTCAATCCTTATGATTTGACTTTGTCCCAGTCAACAATGAATAGTAAAACACTACTTTAAATTGTAATATAGATTAGCATATTACCCATGCCCTTGGCACTCCACATACATTGTTTTTCTGCTAATTATCATGCATTATAATTTCTTAGAGTTAAACTCGGTAAAATTAGAATCGATTGAATGTTTGGGGTCTTTTTTTTAATGTTCATGAATACATGTTTTCATAATAAAATATGTGTTTTGAAATTGTAAGTTTTCGTATTGATCATTGATTTTGTTGGAAAAAACTTCAAAATTGCATTTCAATGATATCAAGTTTACCAAAATTCGACAACTGCGTATATAGTTATTATAATTTTCATTTAAAAAAAAAAAAAAACACACACACACACACAATATTTTCTCCCCCCCCCCCCCCCCCCCTTCCAAAATGAATCTCAACCATCAACATATTTGCCAACTTTTACTCGTAACCATCTTTTATCTCCAATCCTCAAGTTTGTTCTAGTTAGCAATGATTAATAAAACACCACTCTAAATTATAAGATAGATTTTTGTTTAATAAATTTTTATTTATTTAAAATTTTGTCAAACATTCCGTGGACAATTTTAATCCACAGCCCTAGGAAAAACCTGTCACTCCACATCATTGGATAATTTGACAAAATTTATAAGGATTACTCCTTTTCTTGTATGTACAGCAGAAGCGAGAAATTTACAAGAGTTTTAGTTTTCATCAATTATACACACACATATTCATATATATTAATGTCATTTAATTTTGTTACATCATCTATAAAACTAGCAATAAATCTTTGATCAATGATGTCATGGCAAACCTACAATTCTATGATGAAGCATATTATCCTATAATTAATGGATGCCTCATTTGACCGAATTTTTTATTAGTTGGTTTTAGGTAAATTCTATACCTGATTAAAATATGGTCGAGTTAGGTTTTGGTTATTCAATTAAAATTGATAAATGATTGGCATCTTTAGGATAAGCTGCAATTATTCCTTCTTTTTTCCACCTAAGCTGTTTTAAGGCAACTTGGAAACTTATTAATACTATCATTAGTTCAAAGCTCAGATTAAAATATGGAGCAACTTATTGTAGACCCTTCTTACACATACTATTTATATAATGAGATGTATATGGATCCTGCTTATTCATCGATCCTTGGACGTGTTCTTTGCTCAATGAGGATCTCATTTTTTTTGATGAAAGAAAAGCTAGCTGGATGTATAAATTATCTTGGTTCAATGGGGATGAATCAACTTTTCTCATCCATAATCTCATGCTCCGCACATTTTAAACGACTATTTGCATGTGAGAGAATTAAACAAGTAAAATAATTAACACCAAATTTTCTGTTGAGGTTTATAGAGTAGAGAGCTAAATCATGGATGAAATGATGCATCTAATATATACATACATACATACATGGTGTGTAAACTATCTGATAAAATTGTTGGAAAAAATTGCAAATGAAGCATATTAAAATTCATAACTTAACTTGCAAGGGTGGTGGTAACCATAAGGATAACATGCAATAATTAATTAATAATAGGGGATTCAGTTAAACTATGGCAAACAAATCATACAACACTAGGTTGCGTAATTAACATGATCACTTCCATGTATGTGGGCTTCCAATAACTAGAACCTTTTCTTCCGCTTTTTTAATTCTTCAATTTTTTTAACATTGTCAAAGATGTCAACGGGGGAGGTTCATCAGGGATGAATTAAAATTTTCCTTTTGGACATCTAGAATGACTTTGGTAGTAAGAAACGCTGAGCAAAAAAATTTGGAAAAAAATGACTTTTAAGGTCTATTTTTTTCACAAAATAAATCATTTAGATTTCGTAGTTGATGTAATAATTAACCCCAATTCTAGGCAGCCAAGTTTTATAGCAACTTTTTTACCACGTTTTGGGTTTTTTACACTTTTACCCCTTCTATAGATAATGTATGTGGATGTGTTTTAAAGAGAATGGGTAAAAGTGTAAAACTGCCCAAGCCTGGCAAAAAAATGGCTTAAAGTCTGGCTGCCTAGACAAACTCAATGATTAATTTGTGCATACTTTTATACTTTTTTTACCAACAAGGACAAAGTTATATGACATTTTACGCTTCCTAAACAAATAGAAAACCTACTTTTATACTTTTATGACTAATAATGACTCTATTATTAATTTATTCTAATTATGACCAACCAATTGTTGATTGGATTAGGCTATATAAGTTGATGATTTCTGAACTATTATTTTTACAATCATTTTCTAAAACATATCTAATGGAGCCAGAAGTATCACAACGTTTTCATTATTTATTATTATTATTATTATTATTATTATTATTATTATTATTATTATTATTATTATTATTATTATTATTATTATTATTATTATTAGGGTCATTTGCATATTGCCCCCTATTATAATTGGCTATTTCAGGTTTACCCCCACAATAAATGCGTATTGCACTTCCCCCTTAGACTACTAGTCAACGTGTCTTGACTGTCAAACACCTCACGTGCCATCATTCTGCCGATTTTGGATGACGAAAATACATCTCACGTGCATATCACGCACGATGTGAGAACCAGCTGATCCCAACCTTCCGTTACTTGAACCACACACGTGGGACCAACGATTACATATGGCTGATCATACCCGTGTAGAGATGGAGAGTGAAGGTATTCAACATGGGGAAGACGAAAGAGTGGTTGGCTTGAGAAAATGTATTCAAATTGAAAGCTTCCCATGAAATTCAAGTTCCTCACATGTTATTTTGTTGTAGATAAAAAGTATTTGAAGTGGGAAAACTTTAACAAACCCAAGTTTTGAAGTTAGGGTATTGTTAGGGTTTCATTACATAAAGGTAACACAAACCTTAGATCTGAGTTATTTTATCTATAGATTTCAGTTTAGAACACCATCATAGAAGTAGGTCAAGTCAGTTATTTTCATTTCATCATTTCAGTGGACATTTATTGAGAGTTGCGGGTCATCTTCAACCTCTCACAGACTCTGTTATGTTTCAGATGACATTCTTAAATTCAAATTTATTATATGGGATTAAGTTACTGCCAATGATTTATTATAAGGGGGCAAGTAATTTATTATAAGGGGGAAAAGTATAATAAAAAATTGTGTTTTCCTTGCAGATCTCATGTTTGCATTGTCATCCGCACAATCAAATAAGTGAATATGAGGTATGAAGTATGAAAGATTTTGAAGGAGTGTGCAAGATTTTGAAGTCCAAAACCAATGGAGACCAATCACAGAGAAGAGAAGAGATAATGATGAAGATGAAGCTGTTCAGAAGGAAGCCATCTAAGAAGTCCAAGGGACCTAGATTCAGGAGGGCTAGGAACAACAAGCCAATGAGTGAAAAAATAGTAGTGGAATGGAAGAGGAAGAAGTGTTAGTTACTTAATGGTATTGAATGCTTGCAAATTCATGTTGGTTTTGTGTTATGTCAGTATGCATGATTTTAAGGCATATGAAAGTAGCATTTCTATGTCAGGTTTTGCAAGGATGTTGTGTCATTTAAATGACCATTGTGTATGTCAGGTTTTGCGAGGATGTTTTGTCTTTTGAATTACAGTGTGTTATATTAGGTTGTTGCAAAGATGTTATGGCATTTGATTACAATGTGCTATGTCAAACTCTATTGCAAGAACATCCAATGAACACCAAATGTATTTCCATTGTGTTTTACAGGTACATCCAATGAACTTGGCTTGTCAAGAACATATAATGTATTTACATTGTGCTTTACATGCACTCCTTAAAAACATTGCATACTTCAAACCTCATATTCACTTGTTTGATTGTGCTTGTGACAACATGGGATCTGCAAGAAAATCAATTAAGTGTTGTTAAACTTCAGGTTTACAAATTACTGACAGTAACTTAATCCCACATAATAAATTTGAATGTAAGGTTGCCTCCTAAAACAGAACAGGCCTGCGGGAGGATGAAGATGACCTACAACATAAGCTTAACTGCAAAACTTGAATTTGCACAAGCTTTTCCACTCCAAATATTTAATCTACAGTGAAATGACATTTAGATGCAGCTTTGATGTATCCCCAATGACAGTAGCTCAATTCATTATCTGTTTTGCAAATATTAATCTTTGTAAGAAACCAAAAGCTTGAGTATTATTCATGTAGACTAATTTTCTTTATTTTTTTAAAACAATTCACGTTTTGGGGTTATTAACGAATCTGAGTTAATAGTACTATGATCTTTTTATTGCTGAAATCATGTCATAAAAAATAGTATTAATAATAAATAAAAACAAGTTTGTGGTGTTTCTGGCTCAATTATATGTATTTTAAAAAGTGTAAATTGACGGAAATCATCAACTTATATAGCCTAACCCAAACAAATATAATGATTATTGAAATCATGCGGTTTACAACGTTGAATAATAAACTAATGACTATATTTCAAAAAATTTGACAGTTTAAGTTTTGAATCTATTAGTGAGCGAGTTAAAAGGTAACTATTATTTACTTAGAACTGAAATCATCTCCCTCCACAAAATAATAATAATAATAATAATAATAATAATAATAATAATAATAATAATAATAATAATAATAATAATAATTACAAAATCAAAATCTAAATTAAAAAATAAATAATAAGAACACTGTGATACTTATTGCTCCATTAGATATGTTTTGGAGAGTGATTGTACAAATAAAACGACATAAGTCATCAACTTATATAGCCTAATCCAACCAACAATTGGTTGGTCATAATTAAAATATTTAATAAATGAGTCATTGTTGGTCATAAGAGTATAAAAGTAGGTTTTTGTTTGTTTAGGAATGGTAAAGATGTCCGATAATTTATGTGTTAACCTGGGTTAATAGAGTATAAAGTAGGTACAAATTAGCCATTGCATCAACTACAATATCTAAATGGTCTATTTGGTGAAAAAATAGGCCTTAAAATTTATTTTCCCTAAAAATATTGGTCGACAAAAAGATTTGAATCTGCGCAGGCACAACGCAACAAATTTCAAGTATGTCTCAGTAACCACTCAGACACATTGAATTCTAACGTTTGACAATGAAATAAGTTAATTTAAATACTATTTTTTCCCGCTCATATATTTCTCAATCAAATCTCGACTTGAATCATCCATCCCCATTCAAAAATTATTGTTGGAACATTTGGAGGGCAACAAGGATTTTAATTATAAATTTGGTTAGCTATCTGTTTTTATGTGAATTGTCTAGAAGGGATTTTAGGGTTGGGAGTTGCTATATGTACCTGACTATTTTGCTCGGTTGCAACAACTCTTTGTTACATCGACATTTTGGAATGTTTTGACTTTGTTGCAGCAACCTAAAATATGTAACACCAATTTACATTTCTTTAACAATAAAAAACATTTGGTGGTTAAATTTTCTCGTTTGTGAGCATTAATTTGTTCTTGATGAAAAAACAAAAGTAAATATATCGATAAAACTAAATTTCAGTCATGAATTCTTCACTTTCAAATTTGCGTACAAACATCAAAGATACACTAACCATCGTCACAAGTTCTACAATAAATAGTAAAAACTATTATAAGTTGTGTAAAAAAATCTAAAGTGTAGAAGAGTATAATGTGTCCATTAAACACAAAGGGGTTGACAAAATATACATATTAAAAATAAATAAATATGAAAATGAGTGCATCAATTTAAAAAAGGTAGGTGCTATGTGCACTCGACTGTTTGGCTCAATGCCACCAACTTTATTTTCTAGATTTAGCTTTTAAAATTTGTTTAGCATACTCAACCACTTTTTCTTAATCCTAAAATAAAACTACTTGTTGATTTAGGACTTTGTACGGATGATTCTTATAGTAAATTTTTTGATGTAGAGTTTTTGGGGTTGAATGCATTTTTTTATTAGTTGCAATCAATTACATTTCTTATAATTTAATTATTGACACTCTAAATGAGAAAAGTCCATCACCAAATGGTTTCTATTTATTAAAAAAAAAACAAGTTGGTGTTACATCTTTTTGATTGATGCAACAAAGTCAAAACATCTCAAAATGTCGGTACAACAAAGAGGTGGTACAACCTAGCCAAATAGTCAAATACACGTAGCAACTCCCTTAGGGTTCTTTCAGTTGTTATGGTTTAGTCAGTTGATTCCTGGAGTTGAGAAATTGGTGTGTGTTGTGTGGGGCTTAAACAAATAAAAAAGTTTCTAGTTGAGTTGAAGGGGATTGATGGGTCATCTCGTAGAGGTGTTGTGGTAGTGATAAGACAGATGGTGGTAGTTTATGGTTGTGTGGTAGGTAAGCTACTAAACACATTATAATGTTGGTTATTTTAATAAGGTGTTGCTATGTAACATCACCGGTTTCACTCAATTATACCTCCACCAAAGAAAAAATTAAACTTTTTTCATGTAAGTAATACCACCAATAAAAAGGAAAATTCCTCATTTGTTTAACACACTATTGAGGGCAAAGAGAGCTTCCAATCTCGCAGCCCTCTCTTTCTCACAATTTCGTTAGTGACGAGTGAATTTCCAGCCTCTCTCCCCTTTCTTTCGATTTTCCTTCTCTTGATTCTCTTTCTTCAACACCACATTTTCATTATCATCGCTTTTGGGCTCGGGTTTACTCGTAAATGGATGATTTTAGTGATGATGAAGATGGTGGACATGGTGAACGTGGTGAAAACCAATTTACTAAATTTATAGATGACAGTGAGGAAGATATTCTATTTAGAAATGAAGAAGAGCCAACTCCACTTGAGGTAGTAACATTATACTCACTTGATTTGTCATGTTTAAGTTAGCATGTTTACATACCCACATTTTTGTTTTTAAAACTAGTTTAGATTTGGAGATGTATGTTTCTAGTTTTTGTGTGTAACATATACTCATGGATGTTGTGGTTCTAAACCAATTTTTAGTTTCTTACATTTAATTTCATGTGTAACGCATACTAATTAGATTATCACAAAGTTATTGTTAATTTATCATTTACGTTTAGTCTCCATTTTAATTTATTTGTGTATAGGCTTTTCTAATGGATTCCATAAACTTCGACATGCCGCTGGATGAATTGGATAACCTCGAATTTCTTAGAGTGTATTTAGAAGATACAAGCCTTTTAAAGTAATGACTAAATAAATTTTATCGCTGCTGGTTACAAATATATATGTAGAAGAATGAAGATGAAGATCTATCATATAAGACAAATGATAAGGCAAATGATGAATCAAACAATGACGCAAATGAATAGAAAAATGGGAAGCCTATTGTTGAGGAATGAGCATTTAGCGAAAGTAGTCAACAATAGCAACATTTATCCTACCAAAGAGGTGGAGTTTTATAGGTGTTCCTTAAAAAAATATTTTAATAAGTTTTTGCCTTTATTTTATCCTAACATGTTTACTAACTTGTATATATATTTTCTATTTGTAGGTGTTTCCATCAAGTTCGACTTTAATTTCTTGATGCCAACGTGTTGGTAGAGACAACAACTTGGTTGTTACCATCACAAAGTCTAAACCCGCTAATAGTCAACGTAGAGGAAGAATTAAATTTTGTTGTGAGAGGGGGAAAGTACAAGAGAAATCCAAGCTGCAAGTATTTGATGGGTAGCCAAAAAAATTTCAACGGGAACAAAGAATTGTTGACGCGCTTGCTACAAAGAGATGATAAATAGAAGCTATTAGTAGTTTGTGATAATAATAACCATCTTCATTCAAAATCTCTTGTTGGTCATTCATACGCGAGAAGAAAAATGAAAAATGAAAAATGAGGCTGATATGGTGGCATGTATAAGGCGGGTTTAAAGTCTCAACACATTTTAGACGTTGTGAAAGAACATTTTGAAGAACAATGTGCTTCGTTTGAATGTAATCCAAAGGCTGAGGACGCTTCGACTACAAGGGAGAATGACATTGCAGCAAACCATGTACTTATTGCAAAAGAATTGTTAAATTCAATGACACAACCTAGTCAATGAGAATATGGTGACAAGCATTTTCTTGGTGCACCCCGTCTCAATTAAATTAGCTAAATGTTTTCTTATTGTGATGCTCACGGATTGTACTTACAAAACAAATCAATATTAGATGCTATTTTTTGAAATCGTAGGTGATGATGATACATCAAACCATCCTTTGATTAGCACCGTACATGTGTCATGATAATCTCGTCAACAAAATGAAGCAGGCCCAATTACATGCTCAATCCAGTGAGGCCCAAATAGCAGTAAGCCCCTCATTAGTAGAATCCAGATAGTCGGGTTCGAATTGCAATGAGCTAGTAAGCCCATACGTCATGTGGTTAGGCCCAATAATTGTAACACCTCTAAGGCAAGTATCTGAGATATTTACCCAAGATAGGCAGGCCAACAACACATTGGATCTAACTAAGAAACATATATTAGAGTATAAGTCGGGCAAGGAAACTTCCTTGCATGGACAACACTAAGAAAGGGAAATCTTTCCCGCAGATCTAGGAGCACGAGTCGTATAGGGAAACTATCCCACATGGACAACTCCCAATCGAGAAAAGATCTACACAACAAGATCATTTTCCCTAAACTACGCCACCAAAGGCCTAGATGAATGAGGACTTTTTTACTATAAAAGGAAGATAAGGTTGATGATCTAGAGGTACGCAATATAACCCAGTTTACAGTGTTAAGCTTCTTCTAAGCATTATCTAACTTGAGCATCGGAGTGCCATCGGCCACCACACGGTGGTCCTTGGCTCACATTTGCTACATGTGCAGGTCTAGGTAACTAGCGAGGAAGGAGAGTAGAAATAGACTACATCAGTTTGACGCCGTCCATTGGGAACGACAGAGTTCCTCAGAAAAAAACTGTAGTTCCACCTTTTCCAGAGAATCAACGAGATGGTGACGACAACGTCTTGCAACAATGGAGATGTTGTCGAGCCTTCGAACGCTCAAACCAGCAGAACATCATCTGTTCCACCATCACCATGGGAGGAACCTTCTCAGACCCCTGCACCAGTGGCAACCCAGTAGACCGGAGGGTGGACCTACTTTCTATACAGATATAGCAAATCGAAGAAATGTTGGAGGCTCTCAAACAGCGAAATACTCCACCTGCAGAAAGAGACCGTGAGAAACGAAGGGCTCGTTCCCCAGAAAGTTCCAGAGAGTCGTGTAGCCCCAACAAATTCTCAATGGACAAGAGGATGAGGCACGACCAATAGAGACCCATCGCCCAAAGCCGACAGATACGCCTCGCACAACCCCTTCCGCAACGAGGCCACAAACCTAGACGCATTGTTCAGTCTCACTGTCCCTCCGTTGATGGATCATATCATGGATGAACCGTTGCCAAAGAAATACACCCTACCGAAGTTGGAGTTTTACTAAGAGACATGAGACCAAACTGATCACCGCGCCTCTTCCAGCACGTTATGGCGCTCAAAGAAGGGTTCGATGCAATAACGTGCCGATCATTACCTGCAAGCATGAAGATGTTAGCATTGATGTGGTTCCACAGCCTTCATCTGAAATCCATTGATTCATTCCGAACATTGGCATTGGCGTTTCTTACACGCTTCGTGGGCAGCCAACGGCTCAGGAGGGGCTCGCATTATCTGCTAACCCAAAAGCAAAAATAGAACAAGACCTTGAGGGTGTACGTCACTCAATTTAATGATGAGCTGACCCTCATCGACGGCTGTAGTAATGATACTGCCGTCATGGCTTTCACTTCTGGTCTGACAAGAGGCATAATCTATGATTTCCTCACCCCCAGCCAATATGACACACTTGCTCAAACATGCCTAGAGATACATCACTCTAGACGAAATGCTGGCCGCCAAGAGACAGGCAGAGTCAAAGAAGAAACCCTCTGTTTCAAATGATAGGAAAGATGGGAAAAAGAAAGCGGACGATGAAAGTAACAAGAAGAAGCGTACAGACAACAATATTGACTCGGGCCGCCTCAGACCGGATAAAGCCTCGAATTATGTCAGGTCCAGGTCTATCACCCCTCTCAACACCAGTTTGTCCGACAACCTTGATTCCATCAAGGATTGGGAAGAGCTTAAGTGGCCGCCTAAGCAGCGAGGAGACCCTGCTAGGCGTGACAACAACAAATACTGCGCCTACCACAAAGAAGGCGGACATGATATTGAGGATTGCAGAAACCTCAAAGGAGAAGTCGAGTACTGGATAAGAAATGCAAACTCAAGGAGTCCTAGGCTCGAAAAGGAGGCAGGGTCGAGCAAAGGAAAGAGCAGACATTGTCAAGGAGATCGAAAAGGAAGCTCCTGGCGTCATTTACGTCCTCCATGGGGTCGATCCCGAGGGAGAGCAATCAAACAAGCCCCGCAAAAGAACACTGACCGAGATGCGGACACCATCTCAGTACGAGTATCGACAAGTGCAACATGCACGAGTTCTAGCTCGATCCCGTCACTAACGTTTACGGAGAGGGATTTCCATGGGGTACATTGTAAAGAGAGCTTTGGTGGACACTGGAAGCTCACTAAATGTCATGTTCCTCGGTGCATTCCGCAACATGCAGCTATAGGAAAAAGACATAACGCCCGCCAACCATCCTGTAGTCTGGTTCAGCGAAGAAAAATGCTTCCCCATCGGGAAGATCAATTTAATGGTGGTGGCAGGAGAGCCACAACTACGAAAGTACCTTGTCCAAGAGTTCATGGTAGTTGACGCCCCGTCCACCTACAACATCATTCTGGGAAGGTCCTGGCTTCTTCATATAGAAGCAGTGGTATCCACTCTACACCAATGCATAAAATATATAGCCAACCATGCTCAAGGGACTATTCGAGGAGATTAGCCAGCAGCAAGAGATTGCCATTATGTAGCCCTGAAGCAGCTGATTTGTTGCCAGTTACAGCTCGGGCCTACAGAACCGATATGTCAGGCATCGGGCCTAGACAAAAGAGTTGAATTACTTTATTAGGGTAGCGGAGCCCAAATAACCAAGGAGAAGCAATGCGGAGATCCAAAAGTCAAAGCTAGCAAGGCAATCTAGACTAAAAATGAGCTAAGTAATGATACTTTAGCAAACAGGCACCAACTCCAAGAGTTGTTAATCAGCAAGGAACTACCCGCCTGCATGAAGTCCACTATTCAGTAACTTTGTTAGCTTTTAAAAAAAAACTTCGCTAGAGAGACCATGCAATCTGAGGCAAGACCATTTCCGCCTCTTTCAGGGCCGATAGCTTAGTCTCTGCTTGGAGTTAAATTATTTGTTGCTTTGATTTTGTTTCTTGTTTTCTGTTTTTCATTTCAGTGTAGAAGAGTTGTTCGTACAGGACACATTCCAGAAATAAAACAGATTTTATTGGTTGCAATGAGAGTTATTACAAAGCTTACCGACCAAATAGTACATCAATTTATACACTACAAGTATCTAAGTCTGATGCAAGCACTTATCCGCTGAAACAAGGGTAGAGACTTTGATCTGCTAAATCCGCCTCCAGAAAAGAAGGTGGTGAGAGTAAAGCGTCTGCGACAGATGACGAAAGAGCGCGCTCTATTAATTGCTCAATCGAATCACCCCAGGAAGATTATTCGGATGTGGCAAGCAAAGTACACAAAGAGGGCTGCGAGTACTCCCTTAGTTTTTCGCTTCGCCAGTTTGCCTCATGAAGAGGAGTAGAAGGAAGTGATAGAAAGCTAACGAGAATGTCCCGAAGTAATGGAATCGTCGAGGTTTCACAGTGCTGCCAAATGGAGACGCCTCTCAAGCGCGTAAAGCCTGGGGTGAGGCGGTGGTGCTACCCCAGGAACGAGAGTCACGACTTGCAACACTCCCATCAACAATAAACTAGCTACAGACCAACGCTCGACAACAGTAAATGGATGAGAGAGTCCTTGAGCACCGGATGATGGAAGACAAACCTGACCCCCGAGAGGAAGTCCGTAATTCTTCTTCACAACGTAAGAACATATTACAATATCTCCTGAGATCAATCCAGTGCTCACCCAGATCAGGCGGTACCGCATAATAGCAAGTATTTTTAAGACTCATCGACGCAAATGTCGAAACATTCGAAAACTCCAACAAGGGAGATCTTCCTTCAGCCTTTGGAAAACCCAAAGCAAACTCTCTGGTAAGATGCATTTGTTTAACATGCTCTACTATTTTTATTGCAGTGCTTGAACGCAAAATAGCCAGACCATATATTGGTGAAATAATTTACGAAGAGGCGTCGACAAGCAGTTACTTCAGTATTAAATGTCGTACGGAAAACCTGGAAAATGACGGTTCCAATAGCGACTGCACAAGTCCACATCTGTTTAATTAATGACCTTGCAGGCAACCCCATTAACTGGAGAGGAGTAATCGATAATGAACCATCTCGTAGAATGCACATTTCCCTGGCACGCTGATCCATAAAGTATTTTTCTAAATCGACCCCTCAACTAATGGGTCTAAGCTTATGCTCTGCCAGATCCGGCATAGCACACGTAAAGGAACAAACAGCAAAGGCACTTAGCGCCAACAAAATAAGGAGTGCGCCTACAGAGTGTTATCATAAAACCCAAGGCATCAGCTCCATTATTATTTTGTTGTTGACCATTAAAGCCGATCAATCTATAATTAGTTCGATCAATCGATCCAACACTGGAATTAGACCGCCAGGCGAGTTAAGTAAGTTAGGACTCCCAAGTCAGACGTACATGCTCATAATCTTACAGGCGAGTAAAGTAAGTGAAAACCCCCAAATCTGATTTACACGCCTAAAATCTTACAGGCGAGTTAAGTAAGTCACGACCCCCAAGTCAGACTTACATGCCCAAAATCTCACAGGCGAGTTAAGTAAGTTAGGACCACCAAGTCAAACTTGCACGCTCAAAATCTCACAGGCAAGTTAAGTAAGTCATAACTCCCAAGTCATACTTACACGCCCAGAATCTAACAGGCGAGTTAAGTAAGTCAGGACCCCCAAGTCCGACTAACACGCCAAAATCTTACAGGTGAGTTAAGTAAGTCAAGACCCCCAAGTCAGACTTACATACCCAGAATCTTAAAGGCGAGTTAAGTAAGTCAGAACCCCCAAGTCAGACATACATGCCCAGAAGGCGAGTTAAGTGAGTCAGGTCACCCAAGTCAGACTTATATGCCCAGAATCTTATTTTAACCAAAACTTAGTCAATTTCGACCTATGATAATAGCTTCTAATACACTCTAACGCTCAGCTCGTTAAGTTAAACGGGTGTCAACGGTTTAGAGAGTGGAAGCTTAGTCAACACTTTGATGCCTGATTGAGACAACTGGCTAGGGATCATTGTCCAAACATGGACAATAGAGACCTAACCCCGACCAAAGCTTAGTCGGTGACGATCGACGACGTTAGCTTCTCGTCTGTTCGAAGCCTAGTCCACAATAACGGATTCTGACGGCCCAGAAAGTGGTAGTCTAGTTTGCGCTCTTGGCGCTTGATTAAGATGGCTTGCCAAGTGTCACTACTCATACGCAAATAGTGATCACCGAACCCTGACCAAAGCTTAGTCAGTGGCCGCTGATGGCGATGGTTTTGGTATGCTTGAAGCCTAGTTCCCTACGCGCGGATTCTGATGGCCTAGAAAATGGGAGCTTAGTCAGTCCTCGTGTAGCCTGGTGAAGACGACTTGCCAGGGATCATTTGCCAACTACAGACAACGATCACTGAACCTCCACCAAAAGTTTAGTTAGAACGACTGACGATGATAATTGATGGCTCGCTCCAATTCCTAGTCCGCAACGAACAGATCAAGATGGGTTAGAAAGTGGGAGCTTAGTCATTGCTCATGTTGCCAGATGAAGACGGCTTTCTAGGAACCACCATGGTTGTCGAAACCTAGTCCCGATTTAGACAGACATAACTGGCGATAACAACCCCCGGTCCAATTATGCATATTCTACGATTAGCAAATAAAGACGAGTAAAAAGTTCGGTTAGAATTATGAAAACTTGACCCAGACGACTCGCAAATAATACTATCCAATCATCTACAAGGGCGCAAATGCTGAGATCACAGTCTGACTAAGACGCTTATAACAGCAACTGCTGGTCCAACAGACAGCCAAGCCGCCAGACAGAGGCTTTATTACACTCCCCAATATCTAAAAAGAAGTTTGACATGAACAACACCAATCACTGAAGCACAAGAAGTCAGAGTTCCCAACAGCGAATCAAACAGAAGCTTCCTAGCCCAACAAAGTTTCTCATCTGACAATTAATGTCGAAATAAGAAAAAACAGGCAAAAGCTAGCAAGAAAAGCAAAGGAAGACAAAAAAGTGCAAAGTAATATTCATTTGGAAACTCGAGTACAGGATTCACCCCTCATAAGGAGGAGAGTTAGATACAAAACAACTAGACTTAGCAGGGGAAGAAGCACGAGACACATCTGTCGGTGCTGCCTCTTGACCCCTCTCATCAGGGTCACCTTCTTTTTCAGACAAATTAGAGGTCGTTCCAAACTCTGCATACGTAATATCTTCATAATATGAGAAATCCCAATAAAGGTATTCCTCCTTCATCAGATGCAACAACTCCAACCTTCCATGCACGACTCTGCTGAATTCAAATGTGCCCTGGGCCTTGAGAAGTTTCTGTACGCGATCTCTTGACTCGAAGAGCTCCTGCTTCTATTACTCCATCTTGCCCGACATGATTTGAGTCTTGGACTGCTCAACATCCAACTTATCATTGGCGATATTCAACTCACTCTGCGCAAATTGGAACTGTTATCCAGCGGTCCATGCATTCTCGGCATGAAACTCAGCATTAGCCTCCAACTGCTGACAACGAAAAGTCCATTCAACCTCCTTTTTAATCCTCTCAGCATGCAGAGCTTGTAGTTCAGCTTGCACTCCATCCACGGAATCACGGGCAAGCTGCAAGTCACAATGGACAAGGTTTAGTTCATTCTCGAACCGATCCCTCACAAACACTACCCCCGTCGAATTGGACTCAAGCACTTCCAAGTGAGCCTTCTGAGCCTCCGACCCAATGGACCTGGACTCCGCTCCAGTATATGAAAAAACTTTGAAGTGCTTCCTCAACGACTCAATCTCGTGAAGAACATCAGAGTATGACTTTTGCAGGTTTGTGAAGACTCGTTTCATGGTGTACACCCTATCACGAGCGACCTCGACTTCAATTCCAAACGCAGGCACTTGATTCAGATATAATATCCTCAGCACGAGGTGTTTCTACCATTTATCCAAACGCTCTCCTAGAGTCTCCCCCACTAGCTCCGAGGCACAGTTTTCCAGTCAGTCATTCCACATGCTGATATGCTTCCTCGCAGTGTAAGAGATGTCAACCTTCTAATGCCATGCTTGGTTGCTCCTCCTTATTACATCTGGAGCAAACAGACTGGTCTGAGCATTCGGATGAAGGTCATTTAGAATTGGAATCATTCCAACATCGCCCTTAGCCATCTTGACTGGATCGGGGCCCTCATCAACAACTTTCCCTTTGCCCGCAATAGTCATTTCCCTCTCATGTGTCGGTCCAGCTTCAGTTGAAGGAGAAGATAGAAGCAAATTATTACTTGCACACGTCGTCATTTGAATATGAAGACGAGAATGAGATGGAACACAATATGGGCAACAAGAAGGAAAACCTTCACCATGACGCCAACGATCAGTCGACTCTTCAATAGGTTCATGATCCAGAGATAGGCGGAGTTCGAAGTCCTTTATTGAAAATGGATGACCGTTCGAATCTTCCATGCCCACCTACAACAACATCTTATTCATAAATTATGCCTGCTTGGTGCTCTGTTTGGTAACATCCTCCACGCCCACCATTTGCAGATATTCTCTCTCCAAGTCAGGAAAAGATATAGGGGCCATGACTTGAGCATCACGCCCCTCAGAAACAACAATCTCGCTAGGTTCTTGCCCGATAGCATCACGTCCTTCGGATGAGGCAAGACGCCTGTGGACGGACCTAGACGAAGCACGAGTTCTCTTTTGATGCACAGGAGAAGGAAGCGCCACATCTATTTTTGTCATCCTTGAAGGGCTTGAAACCTTGATCTTGGGAAGCTTCCTTTTCCGTGAAACAGACGCACCTTCTGGCTTTGGATTCTTTACCCGATACATAGTGGGAGCCACGTGCCAATAAGCCCACAGACCACTACGCTCATATTTAGAAGGCATGACTACATCCTCTACCTCCAGACGAGGCATGTCATAGAACGCATCCAGAGTTGCTTTATCCTCACCAGAAATAGGCGAAGTAGAGACTCTCCTGCAAAAATCACAATAGGTCAATCTAATATGCAGTTGACACAAACAAGACCAAAGAAGGAATCAACTTACTCAATGGTCTAAATTCACGTTCAACTGGACGACCAGCAAGCTCAAAGTACAGGGAGTCCACATGAGCCATGAAAAAAAACTTTTACCATGATTTAAAATATTAGGAAGTTTGCCGAACCAGTCCGGCGATGTCAGCACACACACAACGTGCTCGTTTATCCGAAGAGATGTGAACAATTGCATCGCCCTCGAAGACACTCAAACACCAACGTCCTTAGCCCTAATCAGAATGGCGATCAAAGTCCTATACCCGTTCGATACAAGTTGGGCAGGTGCAGTGTCGAGGTACGTCGAAAACTCCTAAATCTCCTTGATAACAGGAATCGGACACCCGATTGCAGCATACCTCGGTGAATAAAGATAAACCCCGCATGAGGGTACAATGGCGTTAGATCGATGCCGAGAGTGCAAACCCCCAAATCATCAGGAATCTCGAATGTCTTATGGAGGACTTCCAGATCAGATTCAGAGATCAACCTCTCCTAAAAAAACTTATGGTTTTTGGCGAACGGTTCATCAGAAAGGTAATCTCGGCTCTCCATGAAAGAAAGTACAAGCTTTCGAATATGAAGGTTGAGCGAATTCAAAAGCACAACAAACAATACAACAAAGCAAAGTCTCTGAGATTGAAAGAGTAAAGAAGTTATACTCCACAGAGAGGAGATCTATATAGAAAGTTGAACTCCCGCCTTTCCCGCTTTCATGTTGGCTCATGCCTAATTAATGCAATTTGCCGCTCGAGAAAATCTCCCAGACTCAATCATCATGACTGCACACCTGCTTCATCAAATGACCTAGTGGACCAATGAGACTACCCACTAACTTGGGGGAAGTAGCTGATCATACATTAAACCGTCCTCTGATCAGCACCGTACACGTGTCATGATAATCTCGTCAACAGAACGAAACAGGTCCGATTGCACGCTCAATCCAGTGAGGCCCAAATAACAGTAAGCCCATCATTGGCAGAATCAAGACAGTTGAGTCCAAGTTGCAATGAGCTAGTAAATCCACACGTCATGCAGTCAGGCCCAGTACTCATAAGACCTCTAAGGCAAGTATCTGAGATATCTACCCAAGACAGGCATGCCGACAACACATTGGATCCGACTAGGAAAGATATATTAGAGTGTAAGTTTGGCAAGGAAACTTCCTTGCATGGACAACACTCAGAAAGGGAAAGCTCTCACGCAGATATAGGAGCATGTGTTGTGTAGGGAAACTATCCACATGGACAACTCTCAATCAGGAAATTATCTCCACAACAAGATCATTTTCCCTAAACTACGCCACCCAAGACCTAGCCGTATGAACACTCCTTCACTATAAAAGGGAGATAAGGTCGATGAACTAGAGGTACGCAATATTACCAAGTTACAATTTTAAGCCTCTCCTAAGCCTTATCTAACTTAAGCATTAGAGTACCATCGGCCACCACATGGTGGTCATTGGCTCACGTTTGCTACCTGTGCAGGTCTAGGTAAGCCGCAAGGAAGAAGAGCAGAAATCGACTACATCACTAGGTGTAACAAAAACCGAGCAAACCTTTAATGTTGGGTGTTGGAGAAGTTACTTTTAGTATTTGAGCCACACAACTTACCAACAATGTTTGTTATAGACAGAGAATTGGCTTTGTTAAATGCAATTGAATGTATTTCCACGGACTAACAAGATATTGTATACTTGTCATATCATGAGAATGTGGAGAAGAAGTGCAAGAATGAGGATAATGAAGGTTGGTATCAGTTCTTAGATTTGTTTTCATCATTAATCCATCAAGTAGAGAGGAGAGTTGGAAGTCTGGGATTGTGAAATTTGACCGTAAATGGTCTTCTTTGCCCAAGGTCTTGGACTACTTGAAGACAGTTTGGTATTTGTAGGAGTACTTTGTTAGTGCATTAACAAATAAGTTTAAACATTTTGTGCAGCAGACTACCGACCATGTGAAGAGTGGACATGGCAAGTTGAATAAGGATTTGGAGAACTCACAAGGCACCTTCCTAAAGGTGTGGATCAAGATGGGAGATATGATCTAAGGCCAAGTAACAAATATTGATGCGTCGTTTCAACAAAGTATATCCAAGGTTCAACATGAGCATAACTTTAAATTCTTTACAAAACTCCATGGTTTGTGATGATACATGAAAACGGTCACATCCCTAAGCCATAAACGTGTCATGCTGATCTCGAGGAAATACGGGCCCTAGCGTCAGCCCAACACTGAACCGGCCCAGACGGTTTCAAGCCCGCCTAGTTCAGTCCACCAGACGAGCCCGAACGCTTACGACATGCTAGGCCCACACGTCTCACAACTATCCTCAATACCTGTAAGTCCTACTAAGGCAAGTATCTCGAGGATCGGCTTCGGACGGGCAACTACAACAGCTCTTTGCTTCCAACTAAGAAGCAAATACCATAGTACATTCCACACATGAAAACTCCCTTCTACGGATTGCTCTTGGATTGGGAACTATCTCCCGCGTATCTAAGAGCACGGGGCTAACATGGAACTTCCCTCTTACACCACGAGTCCTAATTAGAGAAGGATTTCCACGAAGATCTCCTTCCTAAACTATGCCCACGATGGCCTGGTAGAACTAGGACTCTAGCACTATAAATAAAACATGAAGTTAGTAAGCTAAAGGTACGCTACAAATTCACTGTTTACAACATTACGCCTTCCTAAGATCCCTATCTGACTATAGCATCGGAGTGCCATCAACCACCACAACGGTGGTCTATGGCTCACGTGTATTACTTGTGCAGGTCAATGGGTCAGCGGGACTAGTTCAAAGCAGGGAGCGGAAAATGACTGCATCAATTTGGCGCCGTCCGTGGGGACGAGAAAGTTCTTAACTTTTTACAAGCGTCGTCTCCCTTCAAAATTCAGAGAGATGGTGACCACTATGTTACGCAACAATTGAGAACAAGGGAACATGTAAAATGCTCAGGCTGACGCAACACCGCCACTTTTAGCGATTCCGATCATGCACAGGCAACAGACTTACACCCCCGCGCCGATAACAACAACGACGAACCCCAAAATCGGTATGATGTCATCTCAAATACGGCAGAGCGCCAAGGCGGTGGAGGCTCTCACGCAACAAAATCCACCACCTGCTAATGGTGATCAGAAGCAGCACGGACCTCCGTCTTTGGAGGATGGCAAGGAGCAAGCATAGGAAAGTCAAGCCCCCGCTAGTTCTCATTGGACTAGGGGAGGTCGTGCAGCTAACGCTGGGCCAGCCGCCAAGGCAAGAGGCTTGGCCGTCAAAACCCCCTTCCGCAGAGGGCCGCACGACCCAGACGTACTGTACCACCTATCTGTCCCACCATTTGTGGATTGGATCATGAATAAGGCCCTTTTGAGGAAGTTCACTCCCCCAAAGCTCGACTTCTACGATGGAACCATCAATCCATTCGACCACATGCGCCATTACCAACACGTATTGGCCCTCAAAGAAGGATCTGAGTCGGTGATGTGCAGAACATTTCCCACTAGCCTGAAGAAATCAGCACTGACATGGTTCCACAGCCTTCTGTCGGGGTCGATCGCTTTTACAAGACACTAGCAAAGGAGTTCCTGACACGTTTCGTTGGGAGCTAGCATTTCCGAAAGTCCCACTCTACACACTCTCTCTAAAGCAGAGGTCCCACGAGACTCTCAGAGAGTATGTCACACGCTTCAACAATGAGCTGATCTCGTTGACGGATGCATCGAAGACACGGCCATGATAGCCTTCATTACGGACCTCAATGAAGGAAAACTCTACGAAGAACTCACCTAAGAGCCTCCTCTGAACATGACAGAGCTCCTCAAGAGCTCTTAGAAACCTTGGAGGAGCTGAGAATCGTGAAAAAGGAAATTGAAGGCGAAAAGAATCCCTCCGCTCCTAAGGAATAGAAGGAGGGAAAGAGACGCGAGGACGAAAAAAGAAATAAGAGAAAACGCAGGGACAACAGATGAGACCTTAGTCGGTCCAGGCCAACATCCAACTACGTTGGATCCAGAACTGTGACACCCCTCAATTCCAGCCTGTTGGATGTATTAAACTCCATGAAAAACTGGGAAGATCTGAAGTGGTCCTTGAAGCAATGCGGAGACCTCGCTAAGCGTGACAAAGGCAAGTATTGCACGTACCACAAGGAGGGTGGCCACGATACCAACGACTGCAAGAGTTTGAGGTATGAAGTTGAGTATTGGATCGGCAGGGGAAAACTGAAATAATTCTTGAACTCTAAAAAGCGACCAGAATGAACCAGGACCGGGGGGAGTCAATTAAAGAAATAGATAATGAGACTCCAGGGATAATTTATGTCCTTCATGGAGTCAGACCGAATGAAGGCCAGTCATACAGGTCTAGCAAGCGAACCTTACTGGAGATGCAGACACAATCCGTAGATGAGGACAAACGCATCTACCACTCGAGGATTTACAGCCCCATTCCCACCTTGACATTTACTGACAAAGACCTCAAAGGAGTCTGAGCGCCGCACAATGACGCCCTAGTCATCTCGGTCTCCATTGCAAGGTGGGAGGTGAAGAGAACTCTGGTGAACACAGGAAGCTCGTTCAACGTCCAGTTCTATAGCGCGTACCGTGGTATGGACTTTAAGATGGAAAACCTGATGCCTTCGGATCACACGCTGATTGGATTCAGCCAGAAGAAATCCTTTCCCCTCAGAAAAATAAGGTTAGCAACAGTGGCAGGGGAGTTACAACTAAGAAAGGTCATGTTTCTTCACTTCATGGTAGTAGATGTGTGCGCCATCAACCCACAAACCTATCTTGGGAAGACCATGGCACCACTAGATGGAAGCAGTAGTCTTTACCCTTCACCAGTGCGTTAAGTATACCTCTAACCACTGCAAAGGGACAATACGAGAGACCAACCTACGGCACAAGGCTGCTAGATCCAACCGAGTCTTACAAAGCAGCCTGAACCAGTGTCAGGTCGAGTGACAACGAAGGCACAACAGTCAAGCCATATAGGAAAGGCTGAGGCAAACTGGAACACGACCCCCGGACCTTCCATCGATGCGGAGATTAACCCCTCTAGAAGGTTTACTCTTCATGAACCTCTATAACGCTAGCAAGTCTTGACAGTCCACTGGAGAACCTAACTATCCGCAAGGGCCATCCGAGTTCACATTACGGCCAGGATCAATCTCTTTCAGTCAACAATTAGTATTTTTTCGATTATTTATTTCCCTTTCCATAGTCAATGTAGAGTTTTAGTTCTTAAGGGCTTATGTGATTTACAATCATTCATTAAGTAAAGAAATGATTACAAAAACAAACTCTATTAATTACTTGAAAGATGTAACAACAAGCGCCTTGAGGCAGATACAAAAGACTACATACTACAAACATCTGAAATCAATTCAACATGAAGTAAAGACTCGCTTAGATGATCTAATTACATAAATGTATCTGAGAATACTGGAGCGGGCAAGAGCAGGATGAAAATATCATGATCAACGCTTCCATGGACATACCCCTCAAATATGGTCCGAGGTGGTACCAAATCATCAACCAGAAGTTTCACGAAAGTTTACTGCCAACTCACAAGCTCGACCCGGTCAACCAGATGAACTTGGGACAAGTATCAGGTGGACTCGAGAAGCATACGCCTTAGGAATATTTGGGAATCAATGGCCCACTCCGACATGCCATGTCCAACTCCACCCCAACTCGGATGCCGACTTCCAGCACAAGGTGAGTTTACAGAGCTGAACGAGAAGTGGTGGAGGAAGGCGCTCGGACAATCGCTGCTGCTGTTATCTCTGGAATTAAACATTCAGGAACAACAATAAGGCACTAGCACATGAACGATAGACTCTTCCCTTGGGAGAGAATCCGTACTACTTCTCCGCAATATGAGAAGAAATTATGAGATCTCAACAGATCAACTACGTGCCCACCCAGAATAGGTGATCACGCATAACAACGACTATCGCCGTGCCTGATCAGTGCAAATGTAAGAACATTCGAAAACTCCATTGCTCGATATCTCCCTTCAACCTTTGGAAAACTCAAAACATTTTCTTCAAACAAGAACATTACATGAGATAAGCTCTGCGAAAGATAGTACCTACAACGATTGAAAAACACCATTATATAGACATAATGGTTCACCAAACGGGGGCTCCTGCATTAACTGCTAAACATTGAATACCATATGGGAAGTGAAGAGACGGCGATTTTTTAGGAAACTATGCAAACCTCGTTCATTTAATTAATGGCGCTGCATGCAACCCCATCAATTGTCGGGGAGAAACAATCACTTAATTGTTTCGTAGCTTACGTCGTACACGTGTCACCGCGCTATCTATGTCGTACTCGTAGCGCAACCGTACAGGCAACCCTAACTCTTCCTTTGAGGGCCCAAAGGCTCGGCCCACCATTCAAACAGTATTCTGCTACATGTTTGGCACAAGCACAAATCCAAATCAACCTTGACGCACGGATCGAACTGATTCTGACGGCTCTCAACGGGACCACTGCTTTTAAGTGTGGCCATCAAATTACCAACTCTTAACTTGTAGCCCCCACTATGCGGGTGTAGATAGTTTAGAAGGTGGGAGCCTAGTCAATCCCGAACTGATTTTGACGGCTCGCCATGGGGTCACTGCTTTTCATCGTGGTCGTCGAATCACCAACCCTGGACTCGTAGCCCCTACTGCGCGGGTGTAGATAGTCTAGAAGGTGTGAGCCTAGTCAGTCGTGAACTGATTTTGACGGTTCGCCACTGGACCACTGCTTTTAGCGTGGCCGTCGAAAACTCCCAAATTTGTAGCTTGATGCACACAGGTGTAAATGATTTGGAAGGTGAGAGCCTAGTCAGTCCTGAACTGATTCCGATGGCTTGCCACGGGACCACTGCTTTTAAGCCTGGTCGCCAAAACCTTTACCTAGAACTTGTAGCCCCCACCGTGCGAGCGTAAATGGTTTGAAAGGTGGGAGACTAGTTAGTCCTTGACTGATGTCGACAACTCACCACGAGACTACTACTCTTCAATGTAGTCGCCAAATGTTTACTCCGCGAACCTGTAGTCTATATTGTTCGGACACATATGGTTCGAAAGGTGGGAGCCCAAAACAGCTCGCCACGCGACCACCGCTCTCCTTCAAAACAACGGTCGCAAAGATGAGTCGGCGTCTTCACGCTCAAACGGACTACTCATTCTAATATCAACAAAGGCCACTCGCACCGATACATAGATCATAAAGCCAATGTCGGGGTAAATGCTACATAGAATGTCAACCCAAGCTTACAGCGCCTGACTCGACACAAACGCTCTGACACATACACTCGGCCATTGCAACTCGCCTATAGCAGCAGCCGTAGCCAACCAATCAGACAAGCAAGTCAAGCCTCAAGCAGCTTACCTTGGGGATAAGACAGCTCGGGCAACCCAACCCCCAGCTAAACTGTTCGCAATGTGCCCACTATCAGACATGAATACACAACAATGATCCCGAGTCATTTGCAATATAAAGCGATCAAGCTCTCTACTATGGACAGACCACTTAGCGTCCTATTGATTCAACCAACCTATGTCAAAGCAAGATGACAAGACAAAATGAAAACATGCAATAGAGACAACAAACACAAAATTGATAAAATTGTTTTCATTAACGGTCAGAACGGAAAGGGTACAAGTATACAAAGTTTACTCCTTATCAGGAGAAGGTACAAAAACAGAAGAGCTAGGCCTATTGGAGGAACGAGCATGAACTGCATCCGCACGCACCACGGCCTGGGCATCAGGCCATAACTGTCCTCCTCGTTCGATGACGCAAAGGCAACAGACAAGTCTACATACGACATCTTCTGGTAAAAGCCGAGGTCCCATTTTTGATGCTCCTCCTTCATCAACACCAGCAGCTCTAGCCTACCATGTATAATCCAACGAAACTGGCATCTGCCTTGTTCCTACAAAAGTTCTTCCTCCCGCGCGTTCGAGTTAGCAAGGTCACGCTCCAACAGCTTCAACTTGCCAGTCAGCACGTCAACCTGAGACTGTTCCGTGGCCAGACTACTCTTCACAGCATTGAGCTCATGCCACTCCAGTTCAAGCTGGTCCTCGGCCTTCCTTGCCTCTTGATCATTAAACTCCACATCGGATTCCAGTTGCTGCTTCTGAGCAGCCCAGTTGGCCTCCTTCGAAGCATTCTCTTCTGCAAGAGACCGTAGTTTAGAACACGCCTTAGCCGCAGCTTCCTGCGCAACCTCTATGTTTCGGTGGATCCGGCTCAACTCCTGTTTGAGTTCATCTCTCTCGAACACCGCCTCTGCCAGATCACGCTCAAGGGCTCTCAGACGAGGCCTTTGAGTCTCAGCGGCCACGATTGACTTATCTAGCCTCTTCTCCTCAGTATGCTTCTGCAACCGCTCAATTTTATAGAGCGCATTAGAGTATAGTGCCTGCATGTGCGAGAAGACATGCTCCATGGTGTATACCCTCTCACGAGCCACCTTGACTTCCGTCCCAGCAACAGCCACCTGGCTCAAGTGAGACATACCCAGCATAAGGTACTGTAAACCCTTATCCATACACCGTTCCAGCGTATCCTCCTCAAGCATCGGAGCGCAATCCATTAGCCAGCTGTGATGCCTGCTTATATGCTTCCTCGAAGCATACTCCACATCAACCTCTTGGTGCCAGACCTGAGAACTCATCCTTACTAATTCTGGTGCAAACAGGCTTATCCGCGCATCCGGATGAAACTTTTTTGAATCAAGAATCACGTCGGCACCACCCTTTGTAGTTTCCATTGTTCCCAGGCTCTCCTCCGCGGCCTTTCCCTTGTCTCGAACAATCGACCCTTTAGTACGAGACTGCTCGACAGGGTCCGGAGGAATAGGAGGAAGTGAATTATCTAAAGAACCTTCCAACACTTCTAGTTGTGGCCTGGAACGAGATGGTGAACAACGCGGACTACAAGAAACTTGGCCTATGCCACGATCACTTTTAGACGGCGCACCAATGGGACAATCAAATTATACAACCTCAGGCGGATCTTCATAGAAGCCTTCTACTAGAACTGTCCCACACTATTCAGCACCGACAGAAGCCACCATTGCAACCCGTACTAGACGCTCATTCAAAGCTTCGGCCTGCGCATTACTGAGATTTTACCTATCTTCAACCCCTGAAAATCGCAGATTATCCTTCTCCCAGCCGGACACATCAGTCTCCGCCCTGATAGGCCGAACAGACTCGTGAACTTCTCCTACTAGAGCTGGCTGTGCTGAAGGCAATCCAGTCCTGACACGTGATATCTTTGAGCTCACGAATGAGGCAAGCGTTTCAGACGGCTCCTCCACGTCAGACAAAATAGATGCTTCGGCCCCAACAACCTTCCCATTCCTAGAAGGGGCCCCATCTTCCAACTTAACTCGCAATGATCGATAAATAATGGGGGACGCGAGCCAGTTGTCCCACAACCCACTGCGGATGAAGTTGGGAACACCTATGACGTCCACCACGTTTTCATTGACAAGTCATGGAACGTCTCCATAGTATTTTGCTCCCCTAGGTTAAGTGAAGTAGTGGGAAACCTTCCTACAAAGAAATCCGAGCAATGATTAGCTCGCCTGCAATCAAGCATACTGAAGTAAAAAAAAATTTGAACTTACCAAGCGGCCTGAACTCTCATTCGAGCAGACGACCCTTGCACTAGAAATACTTCGAATCCTTAGGGGCTAAGAAACAGTATTTCTGTCAGAAATTGAAATCATCGAGCAGATTCACAAAATGGATCGGTGAAATCATCTTCAGTGTTTTAAAAATTGGCCTAGGCGTTAGAAAAACGCCCATATTAATGGTTGGGCGAGTTCTGGGCGCTCTAGGCGGGTCTAGGCAGATCTAAGTGGATCTAGGCAGGTCTGGGCGGTCTAGGCGGGGTCTATGCGGGTCTGGGCGGTCTAGGTGGGGTCTAGGCGAGTTTTTTTTTAATAAGGCTGGTTGTGTTCTTATTTAATTTTTCTTTCCTCTTTTTTGAAAATAAACAATTTAATTGTTTTTTATTCAGTATATGTCTGAATGTAGCAAAGGATGATTACTAAATGGAATTCTCAAAGGATCTGTCGGTACCAATTTTAGTAATGTAGATTTTATCAAACATGACTGAGGTCGTTCATGCAATTTGAAAAAAAAAATAAAAGAGTAGATTTGGACATTTGTCTACAAATTCAACTTTGTATAAAGTTCCCATCATGGCCAACTTCAGTCATTTCAGTTTTAATTAATTTTATTCATGATTGTTAATTTTTCATGTTTTTAAATTTTTCATATGTATCTTGGCATTAAATTGGATGTAACTGATAAGGTATTATGCTTAACTTTTATAAATTATTAAAGTTATAATACAAAACCTAAGACCGCCTAGGCCCCTGGGCGCTAGGAACCTACTCGCCTCCCCCTCACCGCCTAGCACTTTTTAGAACACTTGTCGTCATACATATGGCGTTACCTTTCAGCCAAGGGGAAGTCAACAATTGGATTACACGCGAAATCACGCTGATGCCAGCCTCCTTCGCCCTGATCATGATGAGAAGGATGATCATATATCCATTAGGCCCCAATTGGGCTGGAGAAATCCCTAAAGATCCAAGAATTCTCAAATCATGTCCAAAACGAGAAAATGCACTCCAATTTGAAGCATCCCACGATTCAAACAGATGAACCCCGTCGGTGGCGACATTGGCATCTAGTCACCCTTCAGGACATACAGCGGCAGGTCTTCAGGGACCCCAAATTTCGTACAGATTTCAGCAAGGCCTGGCTTAGAAAGTGGTTGACTAGAAGATGAATAGAACGGTAGCTTCAAAAGCAAGGAAAATATAAGAGTCAGACTCTGCACTACGGATGAACTAAATAGGGATTAGGTTCTTGCCTCTTTTCAGTTGAACCGATGCACGTTCAATTAATGCAACGCGCGGCTCAAGTAGTTATTCAGACTCAATCATCTTCATGAGCAAGGTATCTTTTCAAAGAGATGACTTAGCGAACAGATGTGACGGCCCACTAACTCAAGGGTGTAGCTGATGATACATAAAAATGGTCACATCCCTAAGCCATACACGTGTCATAATGACATCGAGGAAATACGAGCCCCACGTCAGCGCAACACTGATCCGGCCCAAACATTTTCAAGCCCGCCTAGTTCCGTCCACCAAACTGGCCCGAACTCTTACAGCATGCTAGGCCCACACGTCTCACAACTATCCTCAATACCCATAAGTCCTACTAAGGCAAGTATCTTGAGGATCAGCTTCGGACGGGCAACTACAACAGTTTTTTGCTTACAACTAGGAAGCAAATACCAGAGTACATTCCACACAGGGAAAATCCCTTTTACGTATTGCTCTTGGATTGGGAACTATCTCCCACGTATCTAGGAGTATAAGGCTAACGAAAAACTTCCCTCCTACAGTACGACTCCTAATTAAATAAGGATATCCACAAAGATCTCCTTCCTAAACTACGCCTACAATGGCCTGGTAGAACCAAGACTCCTGTACTATAAATAAGACATGAGGTTGGTAAGCTAAGGTACGCTACAAATTTCCTATTTACAGCATTACGCCTTCCTCAGATCCCTATCTGACTTTAGCATAAGAGTGTCATCGGCCACCACAACGATAATCCGTGGCTCGCGTGCGTTACTTGTGCAGGTCAGCAGGTAAGTGGGACTAGGTCAAAGCCTGAAGCACAAAATGACTGCATCAGTTTGGTATGACAAGGCTCTTGATGAATTGGTCATAGAATTCAAGATAGGTAAATCAGTGGGCGATGATCCTACCAAGTGTGGATGCGTGTTAAGAATGACTCATGAGTTGCCTTGTACTCATGAAATGATGAGTTATGCTGAAGTGGAATGAGGAAAACTTCCCTTGGAAACTCTTAAAAACATTGGTTTCAACTTTGCATAGAGTTAGTACCAAAATATAGTAGTGGCGTTAATATTGACCCTGAGTGGGATGCTATTAATGAAGTATTAGCAAATCCACTCCTAATCAGAAAATGGTTTTCAAGAGGTATCTTTTAGAGTTTGCTCACCCGAATGTTAGTGCAACGAAAGAGCTATTGTATCCAATAATTGGGAAGTGGGGATCTAATAAGAAGATGTTAAAACATGAGAGGTATGACAAAAAAAAACATATGATCATGAATATGCTAAGACCCAAGAAGGAAGTGAAATCTCAAGAAAGTGTCGTTGGTAGTTCGAAGCCTAGACTTAACAAGGCCAAAGATAAACTTTTGAAGGAGATTTCGAGTTGGATTATAGTATTTGTTGATGATATTGATAATGAGCTTGCTGATGAGAATTGTGGATTTTGAGCCATAGCCAAGTTCTTAAACTATGATCCAGATAATGGTTGGAAGGTGGTGAGGGCTGAGCTATTGGAGGAGCTCAAAACCAACAAAGAATTTTGGCTATTCATGTGGCATGTGCGTGGTGTGAAGGATGCATTAACTCTTCCAGAATGCCTGATTGCTTATAACTCGCAGCGAACTGGTACCAAAAATGTTTGTGTTTTGGGAGCTGATGAGTTCATATTTTTCCTCTCTAATCCCGACGATATCAAAGTTGCAAAAATGAGCAACGGATAAGTTAGGGACCACCATTATGTTGGCCAAAGGCAATATTATGCTTAAGTCAGATATCGATGCAAGGAAGAGTGAAAACTGTATGTAAATTGTAGTGTGTATGCGTACCTTTCTTCCTCCTTCCATCTTCTATTATAACGAGTGTTCTCTCCCAACTTTTTCTACGATCGAGGACGTGAAAGAGGGAGGGAATCTCACATAAGATCTCACATGTGCATCACTGAGTCTCTTCGGCACTTGGCTCTGTTTAGGACCCTAATTCTTGATTGAGCTAGAGTTGATTTCGTACGAGTGGATCTCGGGTCTGTGATAGCTTTGAGATTCGTTGTTCGGGCTTTATTGTCTTGGGCCAATCCCTAAGACCCATGCCTCTGGGGCTGGCGTGTCTTGAGCCTGGGCACTTGACTTATGGGTTGAACACTAGTTTGCGCAAGGGTTCGCGTGGGACTGCACTGAAGCCCTTTACAAGCTAGGGTTAGCCCATGCTACATGTACGACTGTGATTGATTGATTGTTTGATGTCTCATCAACTACTCCCCCTAGTTAGTGGGTCTGCTTGCTAGGCCACTAATTGTATGTGCGTAGGGGCTTTGTGCGGTAGTTTTTGGTGATTGCTTCACCTACAAGTTAGGTCTATGTAGACCTTTTTCGAGAGAATCTTACCTTTTTCCCTGCCTGAGTTTATCCTTTCTTGTCAAGAATTCTCATCAGTTGGGTTAGGTGCAAACTTCTTTCAGATCATGACTTCTCGATTCTCGCCTGACCATCTTGTGGTATGTACCGAGTTTTATAGAACGTCTCTGATGATGGAGATGGATCTCGCTGACCTTCGCAGCCGATATCAGATCCTCGTCGCTTTAAGGTTAACACTTCTGTGCGACGGTGAGTCTCTGATAATCAATAGGGAGGGATACATAGCTCTGTATAAGACCATGTTCAGATTGCGCCTGCACTTCCTTGTTCCTGAAATTATTTGGGAATTTTTGTCATTCCATGGTACCGCTCTAGCTCAATTGGCACCAAACAGGTGGAGGGTTCTGATTGCAACTCAGGCTAGGGTGAAGGCTGCTGGGCTTCTCCTGACGTCTAAGTTGAATTTTTCCATGCTCTTATCTGGACAAACAGCCATGGCACTTGTAGGCTGGTGAAACCCTATTGCTTTAGTGGGCATTTAGAGGACACAAAGAATTGGTAGTGGTATTTCTTCGTCGCTTATCTGTGGTCTGGGTTCTTCGACCATGGGAACTAGCTGATTTGTCGCAACTTCAAGAACGTCAGTAAGTCTTCTGACTTTTCTTGTTTGATGCTTCGAGCGTGATGCTTATTGTATGTCTGACGTGCCATATGGTTTCTCTACCAAGGGACGCGTCACTGTTGCCTTTTGTCATGAGGAGGAGAAAGCTAAAGACGACTTTCTCTCTCTGCTGCCTATGCCCCTTGCAAACACACTTACTGTTGCATTTCTCGAGTGTAGTGGTCTATTCTCCGATGAGGTCGGTAGAGTAGGCCGAGCACGAACCGCTTGGACTGGCTCATCTTCTGGTGTCAGAGCATCCGAGAAGCAAAAGAAGATTTTTTCGAGGGATTCTAGTCCGTCCAAGAGAAAGGTTGTGGAGGGGTTACTTCCTCGAGCTCGTAAGTCCAAAAAGGTCAAGTTGGGGGCTGCCCAAGTTGCCCTTGTCGCTGTGTTGTCTGTCGCGGAGAGGGAGCTCGTCGAGCACTCCCATTAAGTGGTACCCTTCTGCCATCTAAGGAGACGCGTCTGAGCACGACAATCTACCTTTTTGCCTTCTTGCCCTGATGTCTTCCCTCAAGGGGAGCATCTTTGTCTTACTGGGGTGGAAAACCCCAGTGGTCTAGATGAATAACAGCTTGAGCACATCAATGCTCATCTTTTTTATGCCACTGTGAGGATTTCCAGGTTTGGAGTTTCATGTTTCGAAGGGCACTGTTTGCGACCCATTGGCGACTCAAATTCTCAGGCTTGCTCCACTTCCTTGCTACTGGCAAAGGGAAGGGAGTCGCGGAGGTTTTTCCTTCTTTGGAGGTCATAGCTGTTAGGGGTGCGAGACTCATCTCTAACGCAAAAGTCCTCCATTCCAACACTCGTATAAACTTTCACTGCCCGGGCACTATTAACCTCAGCTCTAATAGCCGATATGTGTGGCAACAAGAGGTTGATAAAAAGAATGGATCCCTACAGCTTCTGAGAAGGTCTTTTTCCCATCTGATTGATCAGTCACCATTGGAGGAGATACCCGTGGTGGATCACCTTAATCAAGGTTTGAAGAAGCTCATGGAGGTGAGCTAATACTTGTTTACTTGTCATTGGCCTTTTAACTGTACTTTTTTTTATAATCATGTGTCTGGTTTCCATCAGGGGATGGCCCGCCTGATGTATGGTGGGATGTTGGGCACCGAGGTGAACTCTGAATGGGACAAAGTATATGCCATGGAGAGGTTGTTTGCTGAGCAGCAGTAGCAGCTTTCGACTGCTATTTTTGAAACAGATTCTCTGGCTTAAAAAAGTCCAGTAGAGTCTGGACGATGCCTGGTTGCTAGGATTGATTTGATGACCGAGCTTGAGGGAGTTCAAAATGATCGAGACAGATTGGCAGTTGAGCAGGTGGAAGCTGCTAACTATCTGGCATCTACCCCAAAATCTGTTACTGAAATCCAGACTGCTATGGATCTCGAACATGCTGAGTTCTCTCGGCATAAGGAACTCTATGATATTGTTCTCATGCAAGTGTATCAGCTTACTCAAGAGCAAAACTTTGAGCGTGCAAGTTGGGTTGCGGCTGAGCGCAAGCTGGCAGACTGCAAGAATGGTTGTCCAGAGTGCGTGGAAAGTTGTCTCACTTGAAGGCACAGTGGGAAATCAAGGAAAAAAAGTTCCTTGATGCCGTTGAGATTAATGACTTCAGCATGGTTGTTGCTAGTAGGTTGGATTTGCTGGACTACATTGCACAAGATCATGCAGACTGGGAGCTTATCGCCTACAGGCAGGTGGCTTTTGCCCGCTTTGAGAAGGAAGATTGTTCCTTTTCTTCCCCATGGAGTGGCCCTGAGGCCGATCCTCCTGTCACGGAGATGATCTTTGATCTTGTTGCTCTAGAGCATGCTGCTGACTCGGAGGCCATTCTAGATTCGGAGTTGCAGGAGAAGGTTCCTGACTCAACTCCTGCTACATGAACGGGTTTGTAATGAAAGAAAAATTTAATTAATGAGAAAATTTTCCCTTTGATTTCTTTATATCTGTTTGTAGTTGTAGTACTAGCAATTTCCAATTGTTGCTTGGATTAGGCTGAGTAAATGGGTGTATATACCCCCACCTGAAGTAGGGCTTTAGTCTGGACTAAAGCCCTTCCTTTGCTTGTCTGAGCATATTTTGTCAACAGTTGTATCCGTTGAATTAGAAAGGGTGTGTTGATCAGACACAAACGTTCTAATTCAAAACAAAAGTTTGAAGTGCAAAAGGCTTTTAATCAAAGAACCCCAAGAAGCCCAAGAGGCCCAAGGCCCATCTTTTGATATATACTTATAATGTCCTCAATAGCTAATAGGCCAAAGGCTATTTGATTATTTAATAAGTGTGGAAAGTCAATACTTATAAAGGCATTATTTTTACTTCTCACTTTCGATGTGGGACTATTCGTTATACAAACTCCAAGAAAATCAATACGAGAAAGGATATTTTAAGATTCATCTTTCACATTTTTTTAAACAACTTCTGTCATGTTTGTTAATTATCTAAATATCCATTATTCGGCTAATTACATAGGGGCAGAAGGACGACCCTGCTCCAACTGCATCTTACGGCGAACAAAAGCAAAATACATGATTAGAATACGAGATAGGTTTCCAATAAAATGCTTGCAAATTAAAATGTGAAGTCATTCCAAAATAAAAAGGAAAACATAAAAGGAAATTCAAAAACTTAAATTGTTATGAAAGAAATGAAAAGAAAAGAACGAAGGAAATAGAGAACTAGGAGAAGGCCTGGCGTGAATAGAGAATGAATGATGCCAAGAATACCAAGAGAATGAATGATGCCAATAATAAAAGGAAATAGAGAACTAAGAGAATGAATGATGCTAACAATTTTGAGATTTTAACCATCGTGTAGAAGGCCTGGCGTGAATACCATGCTTGTCATATTGCTTAAACTTGTTTTTTCCTTCCAAAATATCAAATGTATGTAGTTATTCATCAATTATCATCAATAGAGCACTCTTACGAAGATATGGTGTGTTGTAAACTTTTCTAGTTAACAATCTCACTTGCGAAGAATTTTTTTATGAACTCTTGCTCAAAGCATTGTATTAGGTTAGGAATCACATATTCATTGCATAAACAACACATGCAATTTAAGCGACATGGCCTTAAAGTAAGGTTAAAACCATGTGCAAAGTAAAATGAGCAAAATGGCACTAGCTAGAGTTGGTATCCAGATGGAACTATTAAAGAGAAAAACATCTTCTTCAACACAACAATTTTCAAAGTTTTTCATTACTTCGTTCACATCTGAGAGAAAAAACATTCATTAAATTCGCCAGAACCAACACCCTCATGCTAGGGTGTTGGTCATAGATAATTGAATCCTGGTGGTAAGATGCCTAACGAACATCACTGAGTAGGGGCAGAATCTATCTACAGGACATAGCGATTCCGCTAGCCTCTATCTGCAATTCAAGACATAGCAATTCTACTAGCATCTATCTGCAATTCAAGTTAGTGAGTCTATTTATTTATTGTTTTGATTTTAGTAAATCTCTTCGTAGTTTTATATATTTGTTGAATTGTTATCTATTTATTCTACATAGCAATCTCTTTCTGTTGAATTGTTATCTGACAAGTTCAAGCAACTTAAATAAGTCAAACTCGACAAGCTTTGAGGAATTTGGCCAGAAAGGTAGTTTCTTGAAAGATCTAGCAATTACAGTTGTTTCAAGTTCCAAACATGTTCTGGAATTATTCCGGTAAAGTGATTCATTGATAAATTTAAAATGCCCAGCCCGAACAGTTTGGTCAGCTTTTCAGGCACCTCTCTTGACAAATTATTGCTTGAAAGGTCTATTCCTAATACCAAATTAAGATTTCTGCCGAACTCAAGTTCACTTCCTTTAAAAACCATTACATTGACACTTCCCGGGAGTTGAGTGAATAATTGAGACTTCTCGGGAGATCGAAGGTGTCGAGGTCCCGGAGTGTGAGGCTTTCCGATATCTAGGGTCTATAATTCAAAAGAATGGGGCTATTGGAGCAGATGTAGACCATAGGATTAAAGCTGGTTGGTTGAAATGGCGAATGGCGTCAGGAGTATTATGCGATAGAAGGATGTCTGCAAGGCTAAAAGGGAAATGCTATAAGACAATTGTTCGACCAGCCATGCTATACGGTTCAGAATATTGGGCTACTATGGGACAACATACGCATAGGATGGCAGTAGCAGAAATGCGTATGTTAAGGTGGATGTGTGGTAAAATTCGTAAGGATAAAATTAGAAATGAAAGAATTAGGAGATACTTAGGTGTAGCGCCCATAGAGGAAAAAATTAGAGAAAGACGTTTAACTTGGTTTGGTCATGTGCGGAGGAGACCAAGCACGGCGCCAATTAGAAAATGTTTAGATTGGCAAGTTAATGGAGGGTGTAGACGGAGGGGACGACCGTTGAAAACTTGGATGAAGACGGTGAATGAAGATATCATTGAGCTTGGATTAGGTGAGGAAATGTGGGAAGATCGCATTGCTTGGAGAACCAAAATCCATGTAGCCGACCCCAAAAATCTCGGGAATGGGCTTTGATGATGATGATGATGAGTAACCAATGTACAATGGATAGTTCTTCTTAGCAGTCATAGTCATGGAGCTTAAATTGTCAAAACATTGTGGAATGTTTCCATATAATTCCTTGTTGGCTGGGTTCAATAAACGTAGGGAGGATAGAAAGCATTGTTGTTTAGGAATATCACCAATGAACATATTACCACAGCATAATACCCTTAGAGATGAATGACTCCTTCCTATCCAATTTGTTAATCGTCATGACAATCGATTCTCTCCAATATCAAGAATGATCAATTCTGTACAATTTTGTAATGTTGAAGGAACCTTGCCATAAATATTATTCTTGTTCCACTTCAAGTAATTGAGTGAAGATAGAGAACCCATTGAGCTTGGAATTATGCTCGAAAGATTGTTGTATGATAGATCCACATTCATTAAATTGACAAAATCTTCCAACGCCATTGAGGAAGTTCTCCTTATAAATGATTGTTTGAGAAAAGGAGGTCCTACATTTCTGTTAAGTTGCATATTGAGAGAGATACTCCGCCATTTATCAAGTTCCTCGAAACATCTAAATGTGTCAAATTGGGCACTATTTGATCAATGTTGGATGGTATAGAGCCTGAAAACAAGCTTCTACCAAGATTTAAGATATAAACCTAAGAACAAATTGGTTGTGAACCCTTTAACTAGGTGTTGTAATAAAATCTAGTGGAACTTTGTATAATTTGGTTATCATAAAGATCCAAAATCTGGAGATTTTGAATATGAGCTTGCGAACCAATCAGGTAAAAAGTTTGAAATCCCAGTGTTGTGGAGTATTATAATGGGGAGAGATTGTTTTGAGTTTGAAGCTGTGAAGGGTATTGGGGGCCTAGTTGATCACGATTGACAATGTTGATGTGGTCGAGCCAAAAAAGGCAAGTCCACTAGGAACTGATGTTAATAATCAATGATTTGGAACAAGGTACAATTATCTGTAAAAGTTCCATGTTGCTAAGTGTTGGGATAATGTTAGCTTGAATAGTCCTACATCAAGTTAGGAGAAGTTATCATGAAGGTTTATACGGAATGATCCACTCCCTAATAGCAAAAAGGCATTTTAGAGAAAAATCTTACACCACCTGGATGAGGGGCCAATATGGTGGTGTTTAACTAGGGACAATATTGTTGATATGTATAGTAGACCAAGGGGTGTGTGATGCTCTAACAAGTGGTATCAGAGCCAATGGTTAGGTTGGAACTCGGCAAGGAGGAGGTACATGCGAGACATCATTCAAGGAGAGTATTCGCAGGGCAGCGAGTCAGGTCCAGGTGGAACGTAAGTTCTCCAAGTGAACGATCTAAAGTGACGTTCTAGATCCAAGCCAATAGGGAGTGTCCTACAAGTCTAGATGAACTGGAGTTAGTGCGGTTGTTGCGACTAGGTGGAGTTAGTAACGCCATGAATAGTCGAGCTTGTACACCGAGTACTACTCTCAGGATTGTGGTTGCGAAAGACACTCGAAGAGGAGGTGTACTTCGAGATGTTGCGGTCGCGGCGGATGGATTGTAGGATGTGTTATGATTCGCGCCAAAAATGAAGATTGTTGGGATAGTGTTGCCTTGAATAGTCTCACATCAAGTAAGGAGGAGTTGTTACGAATGTTTATAAGGAGATGGTCCACTCCCTAATAGCAACAAGGCATTTTGGAGAAAACCACACACCGCCAAGGCCCTGGATGGGGGCCCAATTTGGTGGTATTCAAGTTGGGGACATTATCATTGCTATCTATAGTGGACTAGTAGGTGACTCAGGAGTGCGACGCCCTAACAAGCGGTATCAGAGTCGACAATTCGACGGGGACTTAGTGAAGAGAAATTGTAAACAACACATCGTTCAAGAAGAGTAGGCGCAGGGTAGCCAGCTCTAGGTGGAGTGCAAATCCTCCAGGTGAACGATCCAAGGTGAGGCTCTTGATCCATGCCAAGAGAAAGTGTCCTACATGTTCGAATGAGGTCGAGTTAGTATGATGGTTGCAAGTGGGTGGAGCCAACAACGCCGAGAATAGTCGAGCGAGTACACCGAGTACTACTCTCAAAATCATGGTTGCGCAAGACACTCTAGGAGGCATACTTCGAGATGTTGTGGACCTGGCAAATGGATTGTAGGATGTGTGACGATTCGCTCCAAAGGTGGAGATTGTAAGGATAATGTTGGTTTGAATAGTCCACATCAAGTAAGGAAGAGTTGTCACAAAGGTTTATAAGGAATGGTCAATTCCCTAATAGCAACGAGGCCTTTTAAGATAAAACCACACACCATCAAGGCAAAGGATGGGGGCCCAATATGGTTGTATTTAAGTTGGGGACACGTTGCTATGTATAGTGGACCAATGGGTGAGCGCAACTGCTCGACACCCTGACACTAAGATTTCAAAAAAGGGATTCTTATATAATACCCTCCTAAGAATTATCATAGAGAAACAAGTGAACCGACTCTAATTGTTTTCCCAATGATTTAGGAATTGTCCCATTCATTTGATTGTTATAAACGCTAAAAAACTTTAAATTCTTAAGATTTCCTAACGTCTTCGGCAAACTTCCAGTGACCTTGTTCAATGTCAATCCTACTGTTTCCAAGCTAATCTTTTAACGTCTTGAAAAAGAATTCAAGATTTCATTTCTCTCACCGATAATGTTGTTCGATGACAAGTTTAAAGCCTGAAACTCACAGAGAGTTCTCAAACATTTAGGTATATCTTGTTAGAAAAATATCTTAAGGTGGATCTACATAGTTCATATTATTATATGTGTAGACTGTCGAACTACATGTGAGTGGTGTTTGATTAGACCCGATTAGTTGTGATTATAAAGAAACAAGACTAGGGTCATAAACACGTTTCTAGTGAGATGTTTTATGTCTATTACTGAATTGAGTATGGAGGTTATTTATGTTTAGATACCAATTTAAGTCCCACTATAATTCTATTATTGATGATGGGCTAATAACAGAATTAGGGTTCTATATACACGGTTGAGGTCCCTACTCCAAACTTGATTCTCTATCTCCTATTTTTTTCCCATATGATTTGAGAAATACAAGAGAAGGGTTTTGGTGGTAGAAGATATCTCCGCTGCATGTTGGCAGTTCATGAAGATTGTTACGAGGATACTCTTCATCGATGGCGATTTCAGGTACGCACTGAATAAAGTTTTTCTTCATTGATAATTTACTTGAGGTCTTGGTTTAGGATCTGATCAACGACAACAATTTTTATTTTGGTGGTTGGTTGTAGTTAGAACGACATCAAAAAAAAATTATTATTTTTATTTCTGAATTTATTGTTCATTACAAAAAGAGTTACCTTCGATCGTCGGATCTGATCAACGACAACAATTTTTTTTTCCTCTGGTGTGGATCGAACCCCACCCTTCGATCGCTAATCTGCCCAACCCCTCATTATCAACACCTTCAATAGAACGTCACCGGTCAATCGTCTTGTTTTCAATGATTATTCCAGTCGATTGGTGGATAGTAATGTCGTGGGTGTCTTAGAAGGCGAGGGTGGGTGTTTGAAGGTTGAGGACGATATGGTCTTTTATTGTGCTAAGGTCGAACTCCTTTTTTACTTTTTTTAGAGAAATGAACTCTCTGTTTTTTTGTTTAAGCGAAGAAGAAGAAACACTGTAGCAACATGCCTGGCTTAGTTGGCCTATTTTTTTGGGCCCGTTTTTTGTCCTGTTTGAACCGATTCGGTCTAGATCAATTGTTTAGCTTAGATTACAGGTTCGATCCAAATACTGTTTCATTTCATACCACTGGTTTGGTCCAGCACACTGGTTCAGATCAGTTAGCTGGTTCAGCTTTGGTTGGGCCGATTTTGGTTATTAGGGCCCATAAGGCCTATTTGGGCTACTTGGCCTATTGGACTAGACCTCGTTGCATTTTTTGTCATTCTTCACTTCTGCATTTAAGAATTTTTTAGTAGCAGCTCGTGAATATTGTAATTAGCAATCCAAAATTTAAATTTAGGTGAAATTTTGTGCTACGTCGCTTAAGTGACCTTTTTAATATAACTTTATTTGAATTTCAGTTATTATTTAGTGGATTGCATATAGTTGCGTCATGACCCATGCTAATTACAATCGGCCCAAATGTTGTTATTTTGGTCGGTTCATTGGCAGTATAAGGTAATTAATTTAAGTAAAATATTTTGAGATTTACTTATGCATTAAATGATCGGCCCAAAGAAAGTTTATTGTTTGGCCAAGCCTGATTTTATTTTGTTTAATTTAATTAGTCTTAGTTGCTTTGAGAAAACCACTCACATTTTACCATGCATGTCCAAAGACTTGAATTGTAATGGTGTGTTCAGTTTCTCATAAGAGCCCATTATTAAAGACGTAAATTTCTATGTACTATTTTTTTGCCCTTCGTCAATTTGTTTGCTCTTTAATTAGACAAAATTTGCATAATGTTAAAGACTGTGTTATTCATCTTTCTTTCTGTCATCATATCAATGCATTGAAGTTGATGGGATAAACATATTGATTTGAGTTTTCTCTTTTCTGTTATTTAGTGAATGTTTTTTTGGTATCTGCCAATTTAAACAACATTTCAGTGCTTAATGGTTCAAACTTTGAAAAATGGAAAGAGAATATAGTGATCGTTCTTGAGTGTATAGATTTGGATTATGCGCTTCTGTTCATAGTCCCACTATGCCTACTGATTCTAGTTTAGCTGAAGATAAGGCTTCTTAAGAAAAGTGGGAGTGTTCTAATCGCATTAGTCTTATGATAATGAAGCACTCTATTTCTAAAACTTTTTGTGGTGCCATGCCTAAGGAGGAAAATGCTAAAGATTTCCTACGCCAGGTTGCAGCCTGATTTGTTGCATCGGAAAAGTTGGAGGCAAGTATGGTTATTAGCAAACTTGTTACCATCCGGAAAATACTGGCAAAAGAAATATAAGGGAGTACATAATGGAAATGTCGAATCTTGTTTACCAAATAAGGTACTAAAGTTTGAGTTTTCTGACGATCTCCTATTGCACCTCATTTTGGTTTCTCTTTCTACACTGTTTAATCCCTTTAAGATCAATTATAATACTCAATGGGAGAAATGGGCTCTTAATGAGCTCATTGCTCAGTGTGCACATGAAAATGAACAATTGAGACGAGAAAAGAAAGAAAATGCTCACATTATGACATTTTCCAATGGCAATTCAGGCATAACTAAAAGGAAAAGAAATATTTCTATTAAAGCTAAGGGAACTGCATCTGATGGGAGTTCACTCGCAAATGATGTCGAAATGTTCATTTACATGGGGAATGACAATAAAGCTTGTATGGAGACATTGGAGTCTTTAGATTATAATTAGAGGCCGATTTTTATTTGGATTTGGATGAAACTGTTATGTACCGTCTTTTAGTTGGAATTTAATTTTTGTTCCAGTTTGGAAAATGAATTTTTAGTCTCTTAGAAAATTTCAATGTTATTGGTAATGGATCTATGATTGATAGTCTATATAAGTTAGACATAGATGTTTTACACTTATAGTCAAATGAAACTTTGCATGTTATTAGTTATGGTAATAAGCAAAGATTAATTAATGAGAACTCTTCTATGTTATTATGGTATAAGCGTTAGGTCATATCTCTTGACCGATGATCGAAAGACTTGTGTCAACTGGAGTTCTTGGTAGCCTTGATTTTATAGATTTTATGATTTGTATTGAATGCATAAATGGGAAACAAACAAACACTAGGAAGTTAGATGCTCATTGGGGCTCAAGTGTCTTAGATTTTATACATACTGATATTTGTGGTCCATTCCCTGCGGCTTCTTGGAATGGTCAATGGTATTTTATCACTTTTACAGACGATTATTCTCGTTATGGTTATCTACATGAAAAATCACAATCATTGGATGTGTTCGAGGCCTATAAAGCTAAGGTTGAAAATCAGGTTGAACACTCTTTTAATTGGGTTTAGAGGTAGTAGGAGCTATTATATTTGCTCGCAGATTATGACCAGGAGCTACATCTTCTGAAATCTCAGTAGAAAGGGTTGTGAAAGGGTTCACATGTTCGTTATTGTCCTTTTTTGTTGGTTTTGGGTTCTTGCTGCTTCTGGACTTCCTTCTGATCTCTTGTCGTTCTTCCTCTTCGGAGTGAGAAGAATGGGGATTGTTAGGCACACTATTCTTCTTCTTGTCCCTATTAACATAGGCTTTTCTCTTTGCCTCAATCTTTTCCTTTTGATCACTGACCTTAGCTTCCCTGTCTTCCATACATTAACCTTTGGGATAGAGAGTAAAGAGGACCGCGTTTGAGTTATTGCTTTTAGATCTATCCTTGTAGTAGTCAGGGTAGGAATACAGAACTATCATAAATCTTAAGGTCCTTACTTGTAGCTTTTTTCTTCCATTGATATAGAGCGAGGAAGCCAACTCCCTAGGCAGGATAAGAGAGGAAGCCTTACCTTTATGACTCACCTTTCACTTCCTTCTTGTATCGACCTGGTAGATATGATGATTCAGGCCAATGTTAAGGTCAATTTGCGAGGTACTTAAAGGCAAGGATTGTCATTTTGCGAAATTATACGAAAATTTGCCAAAATTTTCGTTTTTTTGAAATTACGAAAAGAAAAATTTGCATTTTCTCGAGGATTTTTCAAAAAATTTCAAGATTTTTTCTTAAGTTTCCAGGTTTTTTTCGTAAATTTTGGGGTTTTTTCCATAAAAATACAAAAATCAGCTACTAAAATTACATTATTTCAAGGATTTTTCAAAAAATTTCAAGATTTTTTCTTAAGTTTCGGGGTTTTTATCGTAAATTTTGGGGTTTTTCCATAAAAATACAAAAATCAGCTACTAAAATTACATTATTTCAAGGATTTTTCAAAATTTTGAGATTTCGAGTTTTTTTTTCTTCTAGTTATCATTTATTTTAATTATTTATTGATTTTTGAAACCACCCCCTACTTTCCTAATTATCACTTCTTCTACTTATATATTGATTTTTTAAACTACCCATTGATTTTCTAATTATAGGTATTTGGGTTTCATTTAATGTGTTTAATACATTTATTTACTTGCATATAATTTTTTCACATATTTAATATACCCTCAAAATTCATTATATATTTCATGTATCCTCGAAATTTTTACATTTTTTCTGTACGCACCAAAATATTTCTCGAAATATTCCTGAAAATCAAGAACCGAAATTAACTCAAAAAATTAAATCCCAATCCTCGCTTATAGGAATGTGACATCGTTCCTCAGTACACCATGCCAGGGATACCACGTCAAAATGGTGTATCTGAGAGACGAAATAGGACCCTAAAAGACATGGTTTGGAGTATGATTTGTCATTTTACCTTGCCAGGGTCTCTTTGGGGAGAAGCCTTAAAGACTGCAGTTTAAATCCTTAATAGAATACCCAGTAAAGCAGTCAACAAAACCACATATGAGCTATGGACTGTTGAACGTCCTAGCATTCGGTACTTACATATTTGGGGGTTTCCAGCTGAAGCTAGGCCTTATGAAGGAAAATTGGACTCTGGAACTATTAGTTGCTACTTTATTGGATATTCAAAAAGATCAAGAGGATTCAAGTTTTATTGCCCTTTACTAATACTTTAATTGAGATGAATAATGTCAAGTTTATTGAGGATGTTGAGAATAGTGGGAATAACAATCCAGAAATATTAGTGTTGAATAACTTGTTAACATTCTTATGATGGATATTCAACCTGTTAACATGACCATACTTGTTCTTGAACAGAATGCGAATAAAATTACAAAGATATAGCTGGATTGTCTTCTACTAATCTAGAAACACCTCAACCTCCTCAATTACAAATGCCAATAAGAAAATCCAATAGGAAGAGAAGATTTGCTATTTTGGATTATTATGTAATTTATCTCGATGAGTGTGAGTTTGATATAGGAATGGAAAATGATCCTATCACTTTTCTTCAAGCCAAACAAAGTACTCACTCTTCAGATTGGATGAATGTTATGTTAGATGAGTTCACTACTACAAATATTAGCTTAGGTAACGCCACTTAGATAGCGCTTTTTTAAAGAGCTATCCAAGTGGACACTAGGATAGTGCTTATTTGTCTTTAAAAAAAAAAAAAAAAAAAACGCTACAATAGCGCTTTTAATTTTTTTTTTCAGTTAAGCGCTATCTTAGTTATGTCTTAGATAGCGCTTTAAAAAACGCTATGAGAAAAAATGTTACCAAAGCTACCATAGCGCTTTTAAAGTGCTTGCATAGCGCTTCGGAAGCGCTATGCAACTTACATTTAGGATAGCGCTTCGATTTTGATCAAATATCAAATTAAATCTCATTTTTTCAGATCTTGATACGATCGGACGGTTAAGATCACAAACCCTCATTTTTTCATTTTTTCAGATTTTGGTTTCCTCGACATTTAGAATTCCCCTTTTCAAACACACACAGAGACGATGAGGCGAGGAGGCAAGGAACCGAGGCGAGGAACCAGAGGAGGCGAGGAGGCGAGGAACCGAGGAAGGAGGCGAGGAACCAGAGGAGGCGAGGAACCGAGGAAGGAGGCGACTCAGGCGAGGAACCAGAGGAGGCGAGGAACCGAGGAGTCGGAAGCTCATTTAAATCTGGGTATTTTGTTTCAAGTTTATATCTTTAGAACCGGGTTGGTTAAGCATGCTTTGATTTTGAATGGGTTTTCATTAGTTTGGTTTTGATTTGCCTTTTGTGCCCTAATTTTTTGATTTTCTGAAACGAAATTGAATCATGTTTATGTTTACATGGGGTTTGATTGTTTTGGTTTATTTTTATGAAATTGACAATGGACTTTGATTATGGTGCTTAAATTTGTGATTTTTTGTGAAACAGACTTGAACAATTTTGACCTAATGAATTGGGAATCTAATTTACAATGGGTTTCTTCTTATCAGGTGTTGGAGTTAGCAGGAAAAGCAGCGAGAGACAACAAGCAATCCATAATTGAGGTGGAAGATGACCATATATCTTGAGAAAATATTGTTTGCTCCCATCCTAACAAAACATTTTCCACAACTTCGTCGAAAACATGAGGGTAGGGACTATCATTAAATTCATGTTTTGCATTTTCTCTCCCTTTTTTCTCTTCTATTTTCTCACTTTTGGCAAGTTTTCTTGGAGAAAGTTTCTTTTAAACATAGCCTAAGAGATGAATGTCCTGTCTTGTTATACGACTAACTAAGTTTTTACATGATCGACCAAGTTATATGCTTATACATACTCATGATATACTCAAGGATACAGAAGTAAGCATGCCAAACCATCTAATATATCCTTCAGTACAATCGGAAACTAACTAATCAAATTAATAAAAAATAGTTGAATCCAATTGTTTTCCCATGTATGGCTGTGGCTACTTTCTTTGTTAATAAATATTGGTATACGAGTATTGAGATTCAGGAGTGTTTTGCATTAGATATGGTTTGTCACTGCTGTTTGTAGTGCAACTTTCAGGCAGTTCTTCTTGTTTAATAGATATTATTAAGTCACAGGCTTAGCTGGGTTTAGTATCTTAGTATGGTTGAAGTCTCAAGATTGCTAATTACATTCAGCAATATGGTATTGCTATTTTGTCAGGTTGCGGAGATGGAAGCTTGTTTGCAGGAATCCAATCTTACAGTTCCAACTCGTGAAGTTCTCTACTCTATTGCTATTGTTAACTATGGCACCTATGCCTCGTGATGATTTGGCTCCAATGAGGAATGTGACTCAAACTGCTCCTGTTCCGTCAGGTTGTTATTTTACCAGTTGCCTTTGCTTTTACGTTGTTCTGGTCACGTTTTGTCAAGTAAGGTTCTTATTTGGTTGATCTGAGTGCTTTAATGCTTTTATCTTGTACTAGTTTTTATTTGACCTTGCTTGGCGACAAAACTTAGGTTGTGTTTTTGGAGTCGAAAGTAAATGCACTTGTACTTCTCATAGAAGCACTAGGCTATAGTGATAAGTTATGGTTGTATTAGTATGGTCAACCAGACTTCTAAGTTTTGGAAATTGAGTTAGTTATTGAGACTCTGAGAGATAGAGATAGTGGCCGTTAGTTATTTCTGGAAGTTAAACTATTTGCAAGTTACTGGGCCAGGAATTTTTGCAAGAAAATAATTGCTGGTAGTTTTACGTGGCTATATCCAATAAGTAACTTCACAATGTGTTGTGTAACACAGCCTTAGTCTAAACTTCAAGCGTGACAACTATTTGCGCTATGCACACTCAGATAATCCAATTGTTCAGCTGAAATGATCCTCTTCCTAACTCCTTAAATCATTTTTAAGCTGATGATAAAACTATGGTTTGAAGTTATACTAAGATGTAGAAAGTGTTGTTTTCTTTATGTTTGTGATTAAATTGTTGAATCTAAAAGAGGGTACAATGTAACCTTGAGTTAGTTTGAGTTTCTATAGCTTTGATTGGGCTATACTGGTTGCTTTGATTTATGTAAACGTTTGATTGGGCCGTAGTTTTATTTATTAAGGATTCATCTTATAAGATTTGTAGATAGATTTTCATTAAAAAAGAAGTTGATGCATCAGATATGAGAATATGGCGAGGCCGATTGTTGTTGAACTGAATGTGCCTCAAAATTTGTATTTCATTTCTAATATTAGTGAATGCAGGAAGGAGTGCTTTGGATAACCCTCATCATATGGAATTTGAAGCCAAATCTGCTAGAGATGGGGCATGGTAACTTCTAACTTGCAGGTAGGGGTGGGCATCCCATCCCGCGATCCCGTTCCCGACCCGATCCCGATCCCGTCCCGTCCCGTCCCGATTTTTTCGGGTCTTAATGGGATTGAATAATTTCATCCCGATCCCGTCCCGTCCCGATCTAGAATGGGATGGGATGGGATGGAGATTTTCAATCCCGCCAATCCCGTCCCGTCCCGAACTAATTTATTAATATTAATTATTAATATTTTTATTTAATTATTTATTTTAGAATTGTGGATGCCCATACAAATATACTAATGTATATAACATATTTAATTTTTTAGCATCTCCATGAATATCTCACACATCTCCATGAGAATATCTCACAGTTCTCACTCACTCTCTCAAATCTCCTCTCTCTGAATTAAAAGGTAAAACATATCTCTAACAAACAAAAGCATGTCGATTTTAGGGTTATCTGGCGAAAAACATGATTTCACCTGCACCAATGCCTCCTCTAGTGTTGCGTGTGTCTAAGTCTTCAGGTTTTGCACAGAAACATCTATGGGGTGGTTTGACAGTAGGCATTGCGGCGGTCATGGTTGGTTTGATGATCTATTGTTTTGTTAAGAGACGGTATTGGGGTCTTTTAAGGGAAAAGTGGAAGCAGAAAGGTGTGATCAATGTTAAGGGATTGCAGTTGAGAAGATTCGAGTTGAAGGAACTTGTGAAGGCTACGAAGAACTTTAGTGATGAATGCTTGTTAGGGTCAGGCGCCTTTGGGAATGTATACAAGGGAACATTTGATGAAGGGGGAATTTTAGCCATTAAAAAGGCTCATACAGATTCATATCAGGATGTTAAAGAGTTTAGAAATGGTAACTCTGCCCATACATGTGTGCTCCTGGGGGTGTTTGTTTTTCCTCTTGGTTTGAATTTCTAGAAAAACATAGAAATGTTTTGCTAAAATTCATATATTCATCAATCATATTGTATGTTTTAGTGGAGTTAGAAATAAACTTATTTTTGTTTTCGAGGACACAGAAGTAGAACTATTATCCAGAGTACAGTATCGGAACCTTATCAGCTTAGTTGGCTATTGTGAACAATTTGGTAAGCAAACACCATCACCTGTACAGTGTTACTTTTGCCATTGGATTCTATCTTGAGGTCTCCTAATTGTGTGAATTATTTGTATGAAATAAGGGGGCCAAGGAACAGAAGGGATTAGAATATTGGTTTATGAATATGCATCAAATGGATCTCTTCTTGAATACATAATAGGTGAGACACACATTTCATGAATTCTTCCTCTACTTCATATTTTCTTGGTTTCATAATTTCATCAAACACTTAAGCATTGAATGTTTAGGAAGGAATGGAAAGTCTCTAGCATGGAGGCAAAGAGTGAACATAGCCATTGGAGCAGCTAAAGGTTAGTATACCAATTCATTACCATCATTAGTTTAACAAAAAATTTCATATTATTGGTGAAGCCATTGGTTTCAAATTTTTTGGCAAATGTTGCTTCAAATTTTTTGGATGCCGCTGATCCCGTCCCGTCCCGAATCCGTTTGGGATGGGACGAGGTCGGGATGGGGTTTTTCCCATCCCGTCCCGTCCCGATCCCGTATGAACGGGATGGGATAGGGATGGGTATATCTCGTCCCATCCCGTCCCGTGCCCACCCCTACTTGCAGGTATGATGTTGCAACTTTTATCTCTCATAGGTTGTTTAACACACATGATCCGGTAATTATCAGCTCATATTGAATATGACTGATCTTTGATATAATTGATTAGCTTGCTTCACTTCATTTTCTGGGTTGATTTGTTTCTTGATTGTGATCATTGTTTGAGTTCTTTTCATTGTAAGACATCTCACAGGACTGCACCTTCTTGTTTCCAATTTTTTTAGGCTCGTGAAGTTGACATTTTTTAATGCGGCTAGACGTTGGTGTGGTTCCAAACAAGTCTACGGAGCGCAGCAAGACTCTAAATATTATGAGCTTGATATATAGATAATATGTCATGTGTCTGATACATGTTGGTTGTCAGAAAGTTGTTAGCAAATTGTAAGTGCCCTTGGTCACTCATTTATGTGTAGGTTCAGTTCTCATTGGGATCTTCTTGAACAGATAAACAAAGGGTCACATTGCTGGGAGAAATACTGGAAAAAAAAATCTATCTTGAGCAGGTATGCTCTATAAATGTCGCTAATAATGATTTCGATATTTGAGAAAATTTTATTGTATTTTTATTTTAAGTCCTGCACTGAATGTTTCATTTTTGTTTTTCGTATTCAATGTATAACGATGCGTTTTTACTGTTTAAGGTTCATTTGCTAATGGACTGTTTTACTTGTGAAGTTATTTCTAATTGTTGTTTTGTATAATTATAACAGTTTCAGTGATCTATATATGTCTTCCAATTTTCTAAGGTTTTCATATATTATGCTGTATTATAAGTTATATTTTCTTGAACATATCAACTAGCATGCTGGGTATAACTATCTGTTAAAGGCCAAAATATGGAAATGACCCAAGAAAAATTGTGTCCCCTACCAAGAACAGCCAGTCCTTAAAAGTTGTCAGATCTGCCACTATATTGGCAGGTTAATGAATACTTTAGTTTATGGATGAATACTTTTTTTATAGAATCGATTTGTAATATGCAGGTTAATGAAGCTGTTGTTACTGGCTGGTTATTTTTCCGTTATTTGGTTATTGGAGGTAAGCTGTAAATTCTATTGTGCATGTCTTTTTTATTCTTCATTTTATTAGACAACGTTGTTATCCATATTTTAATTTATGTCGCTACCATAAACACCTTATTACAAAATTTCAGTCAGCAATTTTGACTCTGGGTTGGAGTTTGTTCTGGTTATATGATGTCTCCTATTTATGGTGTCTTGTGCTCCAGTTCTAGGACTGATTGAGGCGATCACATTACGAGTCATGGATGTTTGCTGGATTGTATGAGCAGCAAGTTTTTCATGGTGAGACCACTTGTACTATTGTTTTTCTGTTTATTGGCCTCGACAGAAGTGAAGAGTCGGAGTTTAAATACTAGCTCTACATTGAAAAGGCCAAGTGTTGTGAATATTGGTGCTCTGCTTTCTTTCAATTCAACTATTGGAGAAGTGGCAATGCCAGCAATAAATGCTGCTTTCTTTCATTCATATCGATGCCTGTTACAGCTTACTATTTTTAGATTTTAGAAGCTGTGCTGTGCCATATGGTACACATATACATGCACAAGAACAGGTTGCCTTCTGGTCTATTTGCAACATGGTGCTCACTCTCTTTATCCTTTTGTATTTGCAGCAAAATAAACAGATTTTGATTGATGCTGTTGTCCATGCTGTAAATGAGGACTATGTTGAGATGGAAAATGATTTCACCAGACTTGGTTTCCTTGCTGATCCCATACATCAAACTACAAGTGATGGTTCTTCTCCATTCCCAAGCAATTTCCTCATTGGCACTGCCTCCTCTGCATATCAGGTATCACAACTTCTACAATTTCCTCCTTAGTGTGTGTGTGTGTTGTTATACTTATACAATGCCATGATGCAATTTCAGGTTATGCGAGGATACAATTTGAAGTGGCGGTAGAATCTGAGAAACATTCAGCGGTGCCGCAATGTACAGACGAAGTTAGGACTGTAGGAGAAGCTGTTGGCCATTTCATTTCGTGGCCAAAAAAGCTGGTGTATATATATGATAGCATATTAACAATTTTGTATGAATGCTTAAATTATATTTTGAATGAATGAGAAACAGTTAGTTATCATGTTGTGTCTTTATTGATTGATTGAACGTTGTCATTATTATATTAAATATTATATAAAAAAATATTATATGGTAGTTAATAAAAAAAATTCACCGAAATTAAATAGCGCTTTAGAAGCTAATTAAAAAAAATAATAATAATAAAAAAAAAATCAAAATAAATAAATAAATAAATAAATAAAAAAATCAACAAAATTAAATAGTGCTCATAAAAGCGCTATGCAAGCTAATTTTAAAAAAAAAATTAACGCTTAGATAGCGCTTAATAAAGCGCTATCTAACGAAGCGCTATTCAAGTACGCGCCTTGCATAGCGCTTTTTTTAGCGCTAAAAAGCGCTATCTAAGCCTATTTTTAAGCGCTATGCAAGCCTATATTTGTAGTAGTGGTTAAAGTCTATGAAAGACAACGACGTTTGGGATCTTGTCGAGTTACCTAAGAGGGTGAAACTAATTGGTTGCAAATGGGTTTGTAAAACCAAACGCGATTCCAAAGGTAACATCGAAATATATAAGGCATGTCTTGTCGCTAAAGGTTTTATTCTAAGGGAAGACATTGATTATAAAGAGACTTTCTCTCCAGTTTCTACAAAAGACTTTTTTAGAATCATTATGGCCCTTGTACCTCATTATGATTTAGAGCTACATCATATCAATTTAAATATTGCATTTATGAATGGAAATGTTGAAGAAAATATTTATATGAAGCAACCACAGGGTTTTGAGATTAAAGACTCAGAATATAAAGTTTGTAAATTGAAGAAATCCATTTACAACTTAAAGTAGACATCTCATCAATGGTATAAAAAATTTGATCAATTAATTTCCTTATTCAGTTTTGAGGAAAATCCGATTGATCAGTATATTTATCGTAAGATTACTGGGAGCAAATTTGTTTTTCTAGTTTTATATGTTGATGACATCCTACTAGAAAGTAGTGACAAATGCTTGTTATATAAGACCAAGAGATTTCTTTCAAATAGTTTCGAAATGAAAGATCTTGGTGAAGCATCTTTTGTATTAGGCATAGAGATTCATCGTGACAGATCACGTGGTATTGTTGGCTTATCACAGAAGGCTTATGTTGAAAAGGTGTTAAATAAATTTGACATGCTTAATTGTAAACCAGGTGATGCACCTATTGCTAATGGTGATAAGTTAAGTTTGCCCCAAAGCCCAAAGAATGATTTAGAAAAGGCACAAATGAAAGACATCCCTTATGCATCTGATGTGGGGAGTCTTGTGTGTGCTCATATTTGTACGCGTCCAGATATTTTGTACGCAGTTGAAATGCTTAGCAGATATTTGAGATACAGGCACGAATAATTGGAAAACGGCTAAAAGAGTAATGTAGTATTTGCAAATAACAGAAGAATTTATGTTCACATACAAGTAATCTGATCACTTAGAAGTGGTTGGGTATCCGGATTCAGACTTTGCGGGTTGCCTTGACACTAAACAATTTACATCAAGTTATATTTTCATGCTAGCTGGTGATGTCATTTCTTGGAAAACTGTCAAACAATAACTCATTGCTTCATCCACGACATCAAATCATGCATTGTGGTTACGAAACTTCATTTCAGAGCTTCACGTAACGAGTTTCATTGAGAAATCATTGAAGATCTATTGTGATAATAAAGTCGTTCTTTATTCCAACAATGACAAAATTTTCGGAGCGTCAAAGTACATTGACATTAAATATCTTGTTGTTAAACAAAGAGTTCGAAATTATCAAATTGCAGTTGAGCACATTAGTACAACTCTCATGATTGCGGATCCGCTTACTAAGGGCTTACCACCTAAAGTTTTCAAAGAGCATGTTGCTCGTATGGTAGTAGTTAGTCCTTATGATGTACCTAATTAGTGGGAATTTGTAATATTTTTCATGTTTAATGAACTTATAGTTATCATTACATTTGATTGATGATTTTGTCATAAAGTTTTTTACTTTTTCAGTTATGGTCGCCCATATACAATTTGATTAAGTAGAATACGGCGATTCAATTTTTGAATCATAAGGAAGGACCAGTTGAAAATGGACATGATCAAGGATCACATTACATGTCATTTTCATGCTACACATCCATACTTTGATCAATGTAGTTGATTGTATTAGTATTTGTGACCATGGATAGGTCCAACCACGATAAATGTGGTGAAGGCCGCTATGATTCTATATAATTATTTTTAATGGACCAGATTGTTTTGAGATGACACTCACAATTCTCAACAGTAAAGTTTTGAGCTCATAAAGTTTTACAATGTATAATCTATGGATGATCTATGTAGTATAAGTTGGAGATTGTTAGAAAATTTTCTTAAGGTGGATCTACATAGTTCATATTATTATACGTTGTAGACTGTTGAACTATAGGTGAGTGATATTTGATTAGACCCGATTAGTTGTGATCATTAAGAAACAAGACTATGGTCATAAACATGTTTCTAATTACATATTTTATGTCTTAACATATAATACTAAATTGAGTATGGAGGTTATTTATATGTACATACAAATTTAAGTCCCACTGTAATTCTATTATTGATGATGGGCTAATAATAGAATTAGGGTTCTATATATACGGTGAGGTCCCAACTCCAAACCTAATTATCTATTCCTACTTTTCCCATCTGATTTGAGAAACACAAGAGAAAAGTTAAGAAGGTGGAAGATCTCTCCGCTGCGTGTTGCTAGTTCATTTGGATTACTACGAGGATACTCTTAATTAATGGCGACTTCAGGTACACATTGATTAAATTTTTTTCTTCATTGATTATTGACATGAGGTCTTGATTTAGGATCGGTTAGATTCAGGATCGGTTAGATTCGTAAATGTCATACCTTCAATATCATTTAACGAAAAGTCAAGAATTTAGAGATAAGGCATATTTTCAAAGGAGTTTGGAATGAAAACATTTATGCTATTGGCAGAGAGACTGAGACTTGATAGTTTAGTACAACTAAACAAACATTGACGCATCAGAGCATCAAAACCATTGCTAGAAAGTTCAAGGACAATAAGAAATATAAAATTGAGAAATGGAAGGTGGGTTAGAAGGGTTTAGAGTTCACAGTTGGGTAAGTTTAACTCTGAAAGAGATGGAAGCAAATTAACATAGTATAGCCAATCAGCTGCTACCATACAGAAGTTCACATAGTTCATCGGTAGTTGTTTCAAGGAAGACGGGCTGCAGAGCCATTGAAGGTTATCCACCTTTAACTGGGGATCACACAAAATTGGCTCACTGTCCAAACTAAGATACTCAAAGCATGAAGGGTTTCCAAGTTGAGGAGGGATATTTCCTTCAAAGCAAGCATTAGAAAGGTCAAAATACTTCATCGTCCGAAGTGAATCAATGAACTTGGGAATTTGGATTCTTAAAGAGTTCAAATGTTTTAAGTGGACAAGAGAACGATTTACCTCAGCTCCCAGAGTAGGGTCCAGATCATCAGGGAAAGGAGATATATTTCGGAGGTCAATTTGATAATATTTCCGACTGTGTTATTGCATTCCACACCTGCGCATTTGCAACAATCTTCAGCATGCCAAGAAGAGAGTTGTGTTGGAAATTTTGTATTTTCATATTTATTCAATAAATAAATCATACATTATGTAAACTCATTACATAAGGTTCCTTATGTAAGTCTTAAGACCATCAGGTGTGTTGGTTCAGTTGTGTCTTCTGAGAGCAGGTATGTAGTGTTTCGTTTGCTATAACTAGAATCTCAAATTGGTCATTTGATATATCCAAAATATTAGAAATTCAGTATTATAACAACAACCTAACACACAGAATAAGAGTTTACATTCATATCAAACAGGTTATTTCTTATTCATCTCAAAGTCAAATCTTATTTCTATTCGCCCGAGTTTCTGTCCTAAAGTGCATTAGAAATAGAGACAAAACTGTTATATCTTGGGAGACTAACGACCATCAACGTTGCACCGAGACCGGTCAAGTATTGTCTTAACACTACACCAAAAACTCCTTTTAGCTACGCCGAGTTGGCCACGGTTTTAAACCGTTGGTTTATTTGCCACGGCCAAAAACCGTAGCTATATGTACCAACGGCTTAAAACCGTGGGTAAAAAAACCCTGGCCACGGCTTAAAACCGTTGGTATATTGGGCACGGCTAAAAACCGTGGCTAATATTAGCAACGGCTCCTGACCGTGGGCATCATTAACAACGGCTCAAAACCGTTGCAACAAAAAACTTTAGCAACGGTTCTAAACCGTGGCTAGGGCTAGCAACGGCTCAAAACCGTTGCAAAAAAAAATTTAGCAACGGTTCTAAACCGTGGCTAGCTATAGCAACGGTTCTAAACCGTGGCTAGCTATAGCAACGGCTCAGAACCGTGGCTACATGAAAAGCTGAAAAAAAAATTGGGCTGGCTATTTTGGCGCTCGACCTTCCCTCCACTCGACTTCCATCGACAAAAAGCTTCCCTCCTCCCCTCCACTCGACATCGTCTCCTTCCCTGCTCCCTCCCTCGACTCGACTTCCCTGCTCCTTCTCCTTCCCTGCTCCCTCCCTCGACTTCCCTCCTCCCCTCCTTCCCTGCTCTCTCGACTTCCCTGCTCCTCCCTCGACTTCCCTCCTCCCCTGGTCTTCCCTCCACTCGGCGTCTTCAAAATCGATCAGGCCCTCTCTCGTACAGGTACTCTCTCTCTCTCTTATTTTTTATGAAATTAGGGTTCGTAGAGTTTTTTTTATTTATGTCTCAAAAATGCCGAACAAATTGCAAGTCTTTGAGCATTGTTGACTGTTGATTGCAGAAGATGTTTTCATTTTGGGAAAAAATAACTAGGTATACAATTGGATTGGGGAAGATGAAGTTTAAAATACATCTCAGTATCATCAATTTTTTTACATATTAGGGTGTGTTTGGTTGATGGAATTTTATTATATGAAAGAAAATATAGACACATGAAGGAGTGGATTCGATGAGTTAAAAAAAAATGAGATGATATAAAAAGGTTGAAGTTACCAGAGAAAAATGAGGTTGTAGTTGATACCCCAATTTCGCATAATGTGAGAGTTACACTTTTAGTTCCCCTCAAGATCAGTCCTGAGATTTTTGAGGTCCAATGCCAAAAAATAAAATTGTTTATATGTGTCATTGATAATGAAGCTGGCCTAAATAGCACAAGTTGATTTCTGATAGAGTTTAAAAGTAGTGTATACAATTGGGTTGAGTGGGGTTTCATTTGAAAGCTTTATGGAAAAACTAGGTTTTATTGTGATGGAATTGAACTGGATAATAGAAAAAGAAGGAAAAAAAATATATGATTTGTTTACTGAATGTGGATTGTGTTGTAGTGCTTGATTGCGTGTTTTATTACCAACCAGACTTGCAATGGTACCAACTACAAAGATTGCATTCATGTTCTCTCCATAGACCTGAAAATTCAATATTTGCTCTTGGATTGATTCTTCAAACTGGTAGTTTATCAGTTACAAAGTTAGTTTTCCTATCCACTTGAGTATTAGTGGTGTTTCTTTCTTCGTGTTTACACAATCATTAGACGTGAAAACACAATCTTAAATGGTGAATATACAGAGTGAATAGAATAGAACTTCTGGTAACCATTGTGTTTTACAATTCAAAGAAGGTATGTATCCATATATAAAGCTTGTAATAATGGAGCCTTAGACTTTGTTGTTACTTGGTGGACTTTGTTGTTATTTGGGACTCATGGTGGAAGAACTTCTTTTGATGGTCCGTAACCTAAAAAAATATTTCTATTCTGGAGGAACTTTTGTTTTCTATTGGTTAAAAATGTAAGGTTGGGTAGGTTCTTTGAAGGTCACGGCTTCAAATGAGGAACGGTTTTTGGTGGACTATTTGAAGATTGAGGTGAATTCAGGCTTTAAAGATACAATCAGACTGAAACAAAGGAGAAGAGGTTTTGAATCAGGTGCAGGTTGTTGGTCTAAGCAAGGTGGGGACTAGGGATTAAGTTCAAGTGGACTTAAGGTAAGGCGTTATCTTGTTTTATTGATTCTTTACATGCCTGGAAAGAGGATTGTTTTTATAACAACATTGTTGGCGCAATCTCTGCGGAGATATCATTATATTCGTTCTCAAGGGACCAGTTCATATACAAACAAAAACATGATCCGGATGGTTCAGATTTTTCTAATATTGCTATTGGGTTGCATTATCTGGGGATTGACGAGGTTTCGGGATGGGTTGCATTGAAGATTTAGATTGATCATTTGTAATGGCGTGGGGCCCTATTATAAAGCTCTTGTCCCATTCACTTTTGTTCGACTCTGGAAAGAGCTTAATCATTAAAAAGACGGAGAAAAGAGGGATTTTGCAATATATATATATATATTTAATCCTATCCATTTATTGTTATATATATATGTGGAAAAACATGTTCACATTGGTGTTCTTGCTCAGATTATTGGACAGCATGATTGTATCCAATATTTGCAACTCCGTAGCTTCATCTAACTCCGTAGCATGATTCTATCGTTTTTATTTTAATGGATACAAGATTTTTATCAATCTGATTCATAATTTGTTCTGGAGGGTTCAAATACATGACCAGTAATATCATCCACCAAAAGTTACAAGGAAGCTTTAATGGATAATTTTAACTTGTAATGTGCATTTTAAAACAAAATGTTTATATGTATGTTGGTCCACAAATTCTGTTTTGTTGATGCTAATGATAATGTTGCTTTATTGTCTATCTTCCAGCTACAGCAGGAACAAACAAGGCTGCCTCCAGTGGCAATACTTTGAACACGAGGAAGCTTGATAAAGAAACAGAAGTTCTTGCTCGTGAGTACTCAACTCTTTGGATTTTGTGGTTTCTTACAGTTTAATTGTATCATCATTAGATTGCCTCTAGCTTCGACCAAGCTATAAGGAAATGCAAGATGCCATTCCCTATTTTCTCTCAATTTTATTTTGTTTTTGGTCATCAGTGTAGTAATCATAATTTACTGGGTTATGAACGAGTTTCCATAGATATAATCAAAAGAATGAATATAAATAAATAAATAAAAAAAGATGACTAGTACAAGAATGAAATTAAACAACATCGTGATTCATTCCCAAAGCCTAACCACAGCTGGTTTCAACATTTAATTAGGACAACCATAGGAGGTTCCATCGTTAAGAGTACAGTTTGCTTCTTTTAGCTTCTTTGGACACATTATCTCATTGGCAACAAACCAACCTAAGTTATAGAGTTGATTTTTGGTGATTTAGCTATTGAGAACTTAAAATGTTGGGTGAGCTTGTTTTTAACGAGATCAGTTACTTGTGAATGTGTTAGGCTTCAGCCTCCTATCAAGTTTACCTATTCAAGGAGGAAGTATAAAACAGACAAGTGAAGTTGGGCAAGTTTATATGTTGTTAGCAGTCTGTATTGTTAGGTGCTCTGTTAACTCAGAGTGCTCTGTTATACTTACTGTTAGTCACTGTTAGTGTTAGTTCTGTTGTATTCAGATTGGCTTTTCCAATGCTTTATAAAAATCTATTTGTGGTGATATGTTGTGGAAGGAAATTATCTATAAATGTGGTGTATATAGTTGATTCTTATTTCTTTTTGTTTGATAATGGTTAATATCTATAATGTCATTGATAGAAATGGATAGTACTCGCGGCAATCTCTCCACCATTGATGTCACTAGATCTACAAATGATGACATTGAAGTTAAACAGACCATACAGTTCAACCTCCACGGTTTAGCAGTTGGACCTGGTGCTAGAAATTTCAATAAAAACATTGGAAAGCTTGTTGAAACCCTTGTGCCCATCAAATTCAAGGGTTGGCACCATGTTACTGACAACTACAAAGAGGATGTGTGGAATGGCCTCAAGGTGAGATTTTACATCATTGATTTTCATAATGTCTTATTTTATTTTCAACTTATATCTCAATGGCTTATTTGCAGCGTGAATACGACATCCCAAATTATGTGAAAAAGAGTGTGCATTTGAAAATGCCTGAATATTATAGAAGGTTCAAGGCACATCTTAGGAAGAATTATTTGGATAAGTATCCTACCATTGAGGAACAAGAGAAGCATGTTCCAAATGGTGTAAGAGAGGAGGATTGGAAGGAGTTTGTTCGCTATGAGAGCACCCCTGAAGCGAAGGCAATTAGAGCCCAAAATGCAAAAAACAAAAAGGCTTCAAAGTATGTATGGGGGGGTGGCCAAAAGAGTGCTGCAGAAGTAGAGTATGAAATGGTAATTGAGTTTCTAGCTACTAGTACAATATTATATACCATTTAACTTTATAGGCTGAGACTAATCTTTCAAGTATATAGGTTGAGAAGAACCCTGATGGGGAACCAGTCACACGCACTGACATATGGATTGCTTGTCACACGGGAAAGGATGGAAAACCTACGCATGGTTCTGAACAATATATGGTATGTGCCCAATGATGTCTTTTATACCCAATTCTTAATTTACTTTGTAGTTGTTTGAATATTATTTGTGTCCTGATTTATTTTATTTTTTCATTCTTTTGAAGGAACAAGTTAAAGCAAAAAAAGCTGCATTGCAAGAATCTTCAACTCAGGGTAACATTGACCTCACTTGGAACCACTGTCTCTAAAAGGAAGTATGATGCTGCACTTCCCGCTCGTTCATTGCTTTTGGAAAAAACATTGGAAGTAAAAAAATGTAGTGAAAAATATGATAGATTGGAAGAAAATGTTAGATGGATACGAGAGAGACTTGAAAGTGGAACTTATGTAAGACCATCAACAAGTGAGGGAATACAAGGAGTTGTTCAAAGAACTGAAGATACACCGTCATCCGGTGCACAATCGACAAGGCAACCAGAAAATCCATTACCTCCATCTCCATTACCACCATCTCCATTACCTCCATCTCCATTACCATCATCTTCTCAAGGTGTTGCGAGGTTTCCTTCTCCAAGCAATCCTGTTCCTTCAGTGTCAAGGAGATACAAAGTTTGTGATTGGGAAAGGAATGTCATTGCGATAGCATTAGAGGTTGTAGATCCTATCCATCAATTCTCTTGCGCTTGTCATGGATCATTGAACCCTGCAACAGAGATCAGACTTTCCTTATGCTTCAAATACAAGACTGGGGTGAAACTTTACAAAAGTGATCCAAAAGGAGACAAGATGGGGGATTTGGACGTTGGTGATTTCTTCGTATGGTGTAGAACTCATGTGGAACTTGATGATTGATAGTTACAAAAACCAAGAGTCTAATGGTGAATTTTCTGACTATATTTACTTTTTAATGTTTATTTATGTTTACTTTTTTATTATGATGTCTTTCTTTTAATGTTTATTGCTGTACGTGCTGTTTCTGGCCGCAGCGAGTTTCAGCGTGCGCGGTTAGCACACTGGTTTTGAGCTGTGGTTGAGGTATTCTCCTTACATGTGGTGGCCATCTAACCTAGTTCAAGTATTATATCTATTTTGTTCTTTTGTTCTCTTCAATTATATCTATTTGAGACATCTCATGGCCTGATTTAATTCTCAGCATCCTTTGTTCTTCGATAAGGCATTATATCTATTTGGGGAACTTTTTTTTTTTGGCTTATTTATCTCAATGAATGTGAATTCATGTTTCCACTGATCAAAAACATGTATAGTACACAATCATAAAATGTCTAGTGCAATTCTATCCAAAATGTCCATTAATGTACCTTAATGACTTCATCTAAATTGTCTGCATGGCTGTCAATGGTTGTTGTACCCCAACTCAAACAAAAGGACTCACACTTGGTCATCTTTTAAGTACACAATCATGAACCTATCTACAGAATGCAGGGAAGGGGGAGAGACATTCTCTCTGCCATGCCATGCCATGCCATGCTATGCCATCATTTGATATTCTCATGTAGTTTGTGGGTGTTTCAGTTTCAGAGATTCAATTTCATTATCTCTCCCTCTCATGCTACAGATAATGTGCATCCAAGAAGGACACAATGGAGGAGGAGTCTTAGTCACGATGACACACGTGGCAATGCCGACTGAAGCAGCAGTATGAAAGTTCTCCCTGGAACTTCAAAGAACAGCAGTGCCAAATTTCTGCCTATAGATGTTGAGACACCCAGCTCTAATATTGGTGTCTCAACTGTTCATCCTCATTCCTGTGACGTGGCTAGGAAAATACTGGAGCACCTTGATAGAAGTATGTTGACTCCTAAGAAAAAGAGTGAGGAGTTAAAGGTAGCCACTTTTGACCCTTCTCTTATTCTTTATCTACCCCCTTTTTAGCTTAACAAAACATTGTTTCGTCTTCTCTAAGAGGGCTTTTGAGAGAAAAACAAAAGAGAACTCTCATGTAGAGAAAAACCAAAATCCTCATGTCTCACTCTTCACAACTTGGAATCACATATTTTTATTTTATGTATAGGGGGTGAATGATGCTTTGTACGGGTGAAGAAAAAAGTGTGGTTCTTCTAACCAAATCAACAGGTATTCAGAGATTGGATTGAAATCTTTCCTATAATTTCTGTACTCTTTTTTGTGCTACCATGTTATCATTGAAAGTTTTGTTTATGAGGTTTGTAGCTGGGCCTGCTGTAATGGCAGCTGCTTCTGTTGGAGTTGGACTTAGAGGCCAAATGCTAAAAGTCTCCATTGTTCAAGTGAGTCTTTACTTTGACAAACATCAACTCCATTTGATGTTAAACTTGTTTCTTGTATTGAATACTAAACTTGTTTCTGATTATTCAGGCTGCTCTACCGCAAGGAATAGTTCCTTTTGTATTTGCAAGGGAGTATAACCTACACCCAGACGTATTAAGCACCGCGTAAGTCTCATATATTCATGTTTATTTTGTTTATCAGCATCCGTTTATATTGTGAATTCTTTATGTATCTATATTGACTTGCAGAGTGATATTTGGTATGTTTTTTTTGTTCTTTTGTTCTCTTCAATTACATGTGGTGGCCATCTAACCCATGTGTAATCTGCAAATGACACACATTTTATCAATCTGTACCAAGCAACTTGCACTGTTAATGTGGACTTAGATATGTATTTTAGATAGAATATTCAGGGTCTGTGTAATAGGACCATTCACTGTGCAATGTTTTTAGTAACGATAACACATGGTTGATGCCATTTATAGGTTCTACATTTCAGTCTTATAGTAAGGATTACTTGTAGTGTACATATTACTTGTAGAGTTGTAGTTGTATGCATTATTGCTATACTCAGTTAAATTCTTACTTTTTTGTGATGCATTGTTTTTTTGTTTTTCTTGCGAGACAGGGACTGGAACTATTGAAGCTCAGGTATCTTGTTTCAAGGAGATGGTCAGTCACAAGTACAGCTGAGCTCTCACTTGAGTTCATCATTTGGAAATTCCTCAAATTCTGTTACGAGGACGGGGTGTTCAAATTTTGGGCCAGTTTCTGGGGATATGAACCGGACAGTTTTGAACAGTACTGCAAATTCTGGTCCAAGCGTGGGGGCAAGTTCATTGGTTACGGACGCTAACTCGGCACTTTCAGGGGGTCCTCACTTGCAGAGAAGTGCAAGTATCAACACAGAGTCTTACGTGCGGTTACCAGCATCTCCAATGTCGTTTACTTCTAATAATATAACCATTTCAGGTTCATCAGTTATTGACGGATCATCTATAGTGCAGCAGAGATCTCATCAAGCCAATAGCCCTCAGCAAATGCAACAGAGGCAGCAAGGGACTTCTGCTACATCTCAGCCAACATCACGAACAGGCCATATTCCTCTGTCCAGCTCCTTAAGTAAGGAGGCAAGCTATTTATCAGAGATGCAGAAGAAACCTAGACTAGACATCAGGCAAGAAGATGTTTTGCAGCATCAGGTTATCCAACAGTTGCTCCATAGATCAGACTCTGGTCAATTACAGGGACACAATCCGCAAATGCAAGCCTTAATTCAACAGCAGAGACTCCTACAACGACATCAACAGCCGCAGCATTTCATGCAATCTTTGCCACCAATGCAACGGGTCCAGTTGCAACATCAATTGCAGCAGCAGCAACAACAGCAACAGCTGAGACAGCAAGTGCAGCAACAGGGAATTCAACCGGCATCTGCAGTAAAGCAATCCTATCAGAACGGTGTATGTGCTCGGCGGTTGATGCAGTATTTATATCATCAACGTCATCGTCCTTCTGTAAGCTACTGTTTCATTCGCTATTTATAGCCTGTGTGATAGATTTATGCCTTTTCTTTTTTTAAGTTTGTTCAGAAACGTTTTATTGATTTTTTGGAAGAAGAAACTGTCCTAACTTTTCTGCACTTCTATGTTTAGGACAATACCATTGTATACTGGAGGAAGTTTGTTGCAGAATATTTTTCCCCCCGTGCCAAGAAAAGGCGGTGTCTGTCTTTATACGATAATGTGGGACAACATGCTCTTGGTGTTTTTCCTCAGGCAACTATGGTTTGTGTCTCACTACTATCATATAAGTTCTGAATTTGTGATTTTTTTATTAAGACGTTTGAACATTTAGTTTCAGATCCCTTTCCTGGTTTATAATGTGAGCGGGTAAACATATGGTCTATGTTCTATTATATTTGTCCTTTTTGAATTGAAGAAACTCAGGACAGGAGTTGTGAATTATAAGATATTCGTGAAAGAGGAAAGACTTTGAAAATCGTTGATGATTTGTGTCGTGTAAAAGTTAGAACATGCATTTACACCACACTTTCCGTTCCCAAATCAGTTACCAAAACAAGCTGAACAAAGTTTCTTAAACTTAGTTCGTCTAAACCCGAATTTAGAAACCTTATCCAACCAAAATTTAATAGTGAATTTCTTAGGATTCATGTAAGATAGTTGTTTGAAATACTGTTTCTCAAATGCAATTAACCAGTTATTTTCTAAATGTTTCTCAAATGGTTGGAAATAAACTGCTTGGAATATATATATATATATATATATATTTTTTTTTTTTGGTTCAGTTTTCTTTTTTTCCTTGCTGGTTTGTAAAATGTGAAGACATTTTAGTTGTTCAGGGAACATTCTCTGTCTTTTTGTTATGTTTCAGGAAGCATGGCAATGTGACATTTGCGGCTCTAAATCAGGAAGTGTGGATGACTAGGCGTGTGGTTAGGTGGTTATTCTCTCTTGGTTATATGGAGCTACCTTAATTCTTTTAATTAGATGATGAAAAGATTGGAAACGAATCTGTAGGCAATGTTTACAAAGAGCACATCACTGCAGCAACCTTTGAATCCATAAAAATAAAATCTGATTAAGCCAAACTAAAGTGCAAGTCATCAATATACTGATTATGTTAGTGGAACTGGAATTTGCAGATCCGGCAAAATGATAGATTAGCTGTTAGCAAGCTGGTTAACAGCTTAACGAGAGGTGCAGTTCGTTCACCACTGGCTCAGTGCCTCCTGATCCGTTATGCTAGTCAGGTACACGTATTTCTTTCAAACATTACAAAGAATGTGACATTGTCTTGCTGCTGTCCGCACTCTGAATAAGGTAGATTTCTTTCCACATAAGATCATTGTGGTGTACGCACTTTTCCTCGAAATTTGATTGATTCTCTCCAACCTGCACCATCACCCTCTTATTTTTTTTTTTTTGGGGGGGGGGGGGGGGGGGGAGAGAAGGGATATTAGAAAATTCAATTGTGCTGTTTTGAAGCACCCACCTTGCATCTAGATTTATTGCTATCTAAATGGAGAGAGTTGTTGTTAGAATTTTGGTTATGCATTTGTATTTTCCATACTAAGGTTGTTCAAGAGAAAATGAAATATAGGTTTATATTGACTTGTGACATCAATTTATATTTTCCATAATGCAGCCAAACAATTAGAAAAATCAATTTCTATCAACACAATAAAGAGACAACCTAGTATGCTGTTTCATTCTCACTCATCATGCCATACTCTTTTTGTTCTGAGAAATACCTTTTGACAGTAAGTGCAAAGTAGTGTTCACAAATCACAACCAGAAAAATTGACACCCAATAACATATGTATATATGTATATATATCTTTGTCTGTGTGTGTGCGGTAGAATGTCAAATTGCAAGAATCAAAAGTCAAAGATGTAGCTTCATCACCTGTTTTTAGCCAGGCTTTGTGGTTTTCGGATATAGTTCAGTCATTAGCTGCGTAAATTTCTCTTGTTTGATGTTGTCATGTACTTTTTTGCAGGTTGCAATGACTCATCCCATGGCAGTTACGAACTGCAATATAGACATGGAGAGCTTAATTTCTGATCAGAACAGAAGCATCGCTACACTTGCAATCACGACACTCTTGAAGACAGGCAATGAGTCAAGTGTAGATCGCTTGATGAAACAGATAACAAACTTTATGTCTGATATTGCAGATGAGTTCAAGATTGTTGTTGTTGAAGCTATTCGATCCCTATGCTTAAAGTTTCCTCTCAAGTATAGATCACTGTGAGTAGCTAGTTGCTATGTAGAAAAATGTTTCATTTATACATCAGTTTTTTTCTTATTCGTATGGATCACTAATACATCGTCTGCATTATATTTGATTTCCCAGGATGAACTTTTTGAGTAACATTCTCAGAGAAGAAGGGCGCTTCGAGTATAAGAAGGCAATTGTTGATTCAATTGTCATTCTTAACAACATAATTATTGTGTGTTGACATGATGCTCACTTTTTTTTTTGGTGCGCTTCAGTCCTCACCACCAGTAGAGCTGACAGAACCTGAGACGGAGTATGTTGTCAATGTTGTGAAGCACATTTATGATGAGCATGTTGTATTTCAGTATAACTGCACAAATACCATTCCTCAACAACTGCTGGAAAATGTAACTATCCATTTTGAAATGCAATATTCAATGTCCATTTCCTTTGAATAAAACTTCTTTGACAGTTATGCTCTGGCTTGCTTTCAGGTGTCTGTTATTGTTGATGCTTCCGAAGCTGAGGATTTTGTGGAAGTAGCATGCAAGGCTTTAAGCTCACTTCCTTATGATTCTCCAGGGCAGACATATATTGCATTCCAGAAGCCAGAAGGTGCAGTTCTTGGGAAGTTCTCTAACACGTTGAAGTTCGTTGTTAAAGAGGTACAGTTGTCACTTAATCTGTCCACTTATTCCTAGTACCTTGCTTTGGTAATGACTAAATTGTGATCAACAGTTAAAAATTAATCCACTTCCATGTAAAGGCAAATCAAAGCTTTGATTTTGACCAAGTCAGATGGTTTCATTTTAAAGGTTAATTGATTTCCATATGAAGAAATTTTTCTTGAATTAGATTCTGTAACTTAGGTCCACTGTAAAGGTATTTGTTCACTTGAATGCTATTCTAAAAAGAGTGGATTTCGTCAAGTTGCGATAAGTTATTTAACTTGAAATTTTTTTTTTCACCGAGTAACTAACAAACTCATCTTATTTGAACTTTTAAACCACAAGCTACATACTTACTACAAAGTCAACTTCTATTTTGGTGTATTATCATTTTGATGCTTAATCAATTTGTGTCCTTCAAGGTTGATTCAAGTGGTGAGGTAGAGGGTGATGGAGTTGAAGATGAATACCAGCTTGAAGATGTTGAGGTTGTTGCAGCTGATTATGTGTTGATAGTGGGGGTTTCCAATTTCAGGAATGCATGGGAAAGCTTGGGACCAGACTTTGAGAGAGTTGATGAGTACGGTCTTGGTGTAAGGGAAAGCTTGGCGGAGGCTGTGAGTGCAGTCATTAGCATTCTTGGCATGCAGCCTTGTGAGGTGAGAACATTTACCTCTCGTGGCTTCTTTTATCTATATGAGGCAATGGGGTTTTGGTATAATTTTATTGGATCTTGTACTCAAATAGAAATCCATTTAAAAACTAAACTTTGTTGTAATTATGTGTGTTAATGGTGTTTTAGGACCTCAAAATTGCGTCTCTCGTAGCAGCAGCAGCATTGCGTCTCTCGTAGCAGCAGCAGCATTGTTCCATTTTTTTGTATTTGAGATATTTAAGTTTGTGTGTGTCATTGTATTTGAGATATTATTTGATAGATTTTGAGATGTAATACATTTTCTTATTAATTACATTACTTTGCCTTCATTAATTACATTACTTTGCCTCCATTATTTGATAGATTTTGACTCAATGACTCAAAGTCATTTGATAGCAAAAAAAAAAATTTAAAAATTTAAAAAAAAAAATTTTGCCACGGTTTTAAACCGTGGCTAACTATTGCAACGGCTAAAAACCGTGGCTACCTTCCACGGCTTATAACCGTGGCTAGGGGTAGCCACAGCTTAAAACCGTTGCTAATTAATTAGACACGGTTTAAAACCGTTGCTAGTATCCATGCTTTATCACGGCTTAAAACCGTGGCTATTTTTGCCACAGCTAAAAACCGTTGCTATGCTTCTTGCAACGATTTAAAACCGTGGCTAAATGCTGAAAATCACCACCCCTATTCAAACATAAAACTGTTGCTACAATGTTTAGCAACGGTTTATAGCCGTTACAAAGAATTTCGCGACGCCTCTGTAGCCCACGGCTCTTAGCCGTGGCAATGGGTTACGCCCACGGTATAGAACCGTTGCTAATGGGGGTTTTTGGTGTAGTGTAAGGACATTGCATTAAGCAAGTCTCAGATTATCCTATCCCCTCATTGTTACAGATTGTATTCAACAATCTTAAGACAATATTTATAAATTAATGTTTGACAATCTTAATATACGATTTTTACAGTACTTAGCCTAATTAAATTTTATGTTTGACAAAATTTGATTTATTTGTGTTATTACTAATAACAAATAAAATTGTGTGTTTTCTGTGTGTCAAACAGAAATATGGCAGATAAAATAGAAACCAGTTTAATTGCTAAGGTGACCTCTAGAGTCACTAAAGTTATTGCACATGATAGCCTAGAGAAATTCAAAGGAGTTGATTTTAAAACATGGCAGAGCAAGATGTTTTACCTAACAACATTGGGTTTGGCAAAGTTTCTTACAGAGGATGAACCAAAGCCAAAAGATGAAAAAACCCAAGAGAGCCACAAGGAAGTGTTCCTTGCAATTGAAGCTTGGAGGCATTCTGACTTCCTATGCCGAAACTACGTGCTGAATTTGTTGAATGAAGTTTTGTACAAAGTCTATAATACTATAAACAATGCTAAGGACAATTGGGGGGCATTGGAAAAGAAGTACAAAACAGAGGATGTTGGACTAAACAAATTTGTCGTCGACAAGTTTATGAATTACAAAATGATTGTTGCTAAAACTGTCATTCTCCAGATCCAAGAAATTCAAATTCTCATTCATGAAATGCAGGTTGAAGGCCATGTCTTCAACGAATCTTTCCAGGTTGCTACTATTATTGGAAAGCTCCCTCCCAATTGGAAAGATTTCAAATACTATTTGAAACACAAGCGTTAGGAGATGCGTCTTGAAGACTTAATCATCCGCCTAAATATTTAGGAAGACAATCGAGGAACAGACAAGCGCACACTGATTTATTCAAAAGTGCATGTTATCAAGAGTTCAAAGCAGCAGAAAAACTCTCACAAAAGAATGTGTTCTTTGAAAAATGGGGGAAGTGGCGAAAACCCCAAAAGCCATGTGAACTTTAAAAGGTTCAAGGGCTCTTGCTATTTTTGTGGTAAGAATGGGCATCATGCGAAGGATTGCCGAAACCGTAATGATGAAGACAACGAAAGGCAGTCTTCTCGAGTAAACTTATCAGAAGCTCTTGTCTGTCTTATCGAAAGGTTGCACATTAGTGCCAATGTATCTGAGGTTAACCTTGTTAATCATCCTCTCACATGCTGACTTGACACCGGTGCCACCCACCCTATCTGCACTTATAAGACCATGTTTTCAACTTATGAAAAGTTGAATAACGATGACAAGGTCTTCATGGGAAATGAATCAGTCACATCAATTGAAGGCAAGGGAACTATGGTATTAAAAGAACATCACTAAATATACATAAAAATGATCGCATCTTTGAGCCATACACGTGTCATGATGATCACGAGGAATTACAAGCCCCAGCATCAGCCCAACACTGATCCGGCCCAAGCGGTTCTAAGCCCGCTTAATTCAGTTCACCAAGTAGACCTGAACTCTCACAACATGCTAGGCCCAGCCGTTTCACAACTATCCTCATGACTCATAAGTCCTACTAAGGAAAGTATCTCGAGGATTAGCTTCGGACGGGCAACTACAGCTGCTCTCTGCTTCCAACTAGGAAGCAAATGCCAGACTACATTCCATACAGGGAAACTCTCTTCTACGGATTGCTCTTAGATTGGGAACTATCTCCTACATATCTAAAGGCACGGGGCTCACACGAAACTTCCCTCCTACAACACGATTCCTAATTAGAGAAGGATCTCCACGAAGATCTCATTCCTAAACTACGCCTACGATGGCCTGGTAGAACCAGGACTCTTTGCACTATAAATAAGACGTTAGGTTGGTAAGCTATGGTGCGCTACAAATTCCCTGTTACAGCATTACATCTTCCTCAGATCCTATCTGACTTTAGCATCGGAGTTCCATCGGTCACCACAACGGTGGTCCGTGGCTCACATGTGTTACTTGTGCATGTCAGTAGGTCAGCAGAAACTGGGTCAAAGCTGGGAGTGGAAAACGACTGCATCAGTTTAGTGCCGCCCATGGGGATGATAGAGTTCTTATTTTTTCATTAGCGTTATCTCCTTTTAAAAACCTAGAGAGATGGTGACCACAAGGTCACGCAACAACGAAAGGGGACACATCAAACGCTCCGGTTGGTGCAGCATTGACGCTTTCAGCGGCTCTGATCATACACGGTCTACACACTCAAGCCCCCGCGCCGACGACAGCAATAGTGGACTCCCAAATCGATAGGCTGACATCTCAAATACAACAAATAACCAAGGCGGTGGAGGCTCTCAAGCGACCAAATCAACCACCTGCCAATGGAGACCAGAAGCGGCACGGACCTCCGTCTCCAGAAAATGATAGGGAGCAAGAGCAAGAGATCCAAGCTCCCGCTAGTTCTCATTGGACTAAGGGAGGCTGTGCGGCTAACATTGAGCTCATCGCCAGGACAGAGAGGCTCGGCCCTGGGAACCCCCTTCGCAGAGGGGCGCACGATTTGTACCTACGGTACAGCCTCTTCGTCCCACCATTTGTGAACCGGATCATGAATGAAGCCCCCTCCCCCAAAGAGGTTCACTCCCCCGAAGCTCGACTCCTACGACGGAACCAACGATCCTTTCGACCACCTGCGCCATTACCAGCACGTAATGGCCCTTAAAAAACGATCTGAGTCCATCATGTGCAAAACCGTTCCCACCAGTCTGAAAACCTTAGCACTGACGTGGTTCCACAACCTTCAGCCAAAGTCGATCAACTCCTTCAAAACGCTGGCAAAGGAATTGCTGGCACATTTCGTCGGGAGCTAGCATTTTTTAAAAGGCCCGTACTACATACTCTCCCTAAAGCAGAGGTCCGGCGAGACATTTCGAGAGTATGTCACATGTTTCATCAATGAGCTGACCCTCGTCGACGGGTGCAACAACGATACAACCGTGACGGTCTTCACTGCGGGCCTCAAAGAGTAAAAGCTTTACGAAGACCCACCTTGGAGCCTCCTTTGGACATGACGAAGCTCCTCAAGAGCGTCTGAAGACACATTACCCTAGAGGAGTCGAGGACCGTTAAAAGGGAAGCCAAAGGCAAGAAGAAACCCTCCGCTCCTAGGGACTAGAAGGAGGGAAAAAGATGTGAAGATGAGGAAAGGAGCAAAAGGAAGCGCAGTAACAACAGGCCGAACCCTGGTCGGTTCAGATCGGAGAAATCATCCAACTACATTGGATCCAGAGCTGTGACACCCATAAATGCTAGCCTATCGAACATATTGAACTCCATGAAAAGCTGGGAGGAACCAAAGTGGCCCCCGAAGACACGTGGAGACCCCTCCAAGCGTGACAACAGCAAGTACTACGCGTACCACAAGGAGGGCGGCCACGACACCAATGACTACAAGAGTCTGCGGTATGAGGTTGAGTATTGGATCCGCAGAAGTAAACTAAAATAATTCCTGAACTCTGAGAAGTGACCAAAACAAACCAGGGACAGGGGGAGTCAGTTATGAAATATCGAAGGAGACTCTCGGGATAATATATGTCTTTCATGGAGTCGGACCGAATGAAAACCAGTCGTACAGGTCTCGCAACCGAACCTTACTGGAAATGCAGACATAACCCGTGGATGAGGACAGACACACCTACCACTCAAGGATTCAATGCCCTATTCCCACCTTGACCTTTATTAACAAATACCTCGAAGGAGTCTGAGCGCCGCATAACGACGCTCTAGTCATCTCGGTTTCCATAGCAAGGTGGGAGGTAAAGATAGCTTTGGTGGACACAAGAAGCTCACTCAACGTCCTGTTAATCGGAGTATGGACCTCAAGAAAGAAAACCTAACATATTCAGAACATCTGCTAATCGAATTCAGCGGGGAGAAATGCTTCCCCATTGGAAAGATAAGGTTAGCTATGGTGGCAGGAGAACCGCAGCTTAGGAAGGACCTATTTATGGACTTCATGGTGGTAAACGTACCATCAGACTACAGTCTCATCCTGGAAAGACCATGGCTCCACTAGATGGAAGCAGTGGTCTCCACCTTTCACCAGTGTGTTAAGTATACTGCTAACCACTCCGAAAGAACAATACGTGGAGAGCAACCTACGGCACGAGGCTGCCACTACGCCGCTTTGAAACATATAGAATGCTCCTAGATTAAGCTACATCCGGCAAAGCAGCCTAACCCAGTGTCGGTCAAAGCGATGACAAAGACATCACTTGCGAGCGGTACATGAGCAATAAGCTCTTTCGCCTAGCGAGACGAAAAGGCCATGGCAAGCGGGAACACATCCCCCCAACATTCCATCAGCGCGAAGTTCCACCCCTCTACAAGGTTTACTCTTCAGTAATCTATGTAACGCCTCGACAGTCCGCTAAATGATCCGCGAGAACAACCCGAATTCACTTCAAGGCTAGGATCAATTTCTCAATTTCTCTTCGTTGAAAGTTAGTTTGCTTTAAGTCATTTGTTTCCCTTTCCATAGTCAATATTGAGTCTTAGTTCTTAAAAGACTTATGTGATTTGCAATCATTTAAGAAAGAAATGAAGACTTACAGAAACAAACTCTATTGATTATTGGAAAGATGTAACAACAAGCGCCCTGAGGCGGATACAAAAGACTACATACTACAAGCATCTGAGTACAGTGCGAAATGAAATAAAAGACTCACTTAGATGATATAACTACGTAAAGGTATCTTAATGAGGACATCCAAGCTATTTGCAAGTGACAGCAAAGACATGCGAACGGACTTCGCTCGACCCCTTCCCAAGATAAAGACAAGGTGTTAGAGAGGATTGAAAGGATTGAGTGGTCAATTGCTCCATCAAATCACCCCGAAAAATGACCGTACAAGAGCGTTGTAGACCTTACAATAGGGTGCTGATTTCCTCAAGAGACATCCCACCCCCAGGCTTCCTCAAATAGTTTTCCATAATGGGGTGGAAGAAGGCAAATGAGGATGGCCACAAGCGGCAACGTCGACAATGTCTCCCAACGCTGTCAAGCGAGGCCACTTTTCCCATGTGCGATACCGGGAGTGACTGAGAGCTACCATACCAGGAAGCATCGTACATCTAACACTTAGCTCAGCCATTGATTAGCAGCGGGGTACACGAACACGCTGGCACAAGTGGCACAAAGTAAGATCAAGGCGTCTCCCTTTATAGCATACCCGTAAAACTTATCCGCAATATGAGAAGAAATTACGAGATCTCAACAGATCAACTATGTGCCCACCCACAACAGGTGACCACGCATAATAGGGATTATGATCGTGCATGATCGGGGAAAATGTCAGAACATTCAGAGACTCAAACAATGGAGATTCACCTTCAGCCTTTGGAAAACCCAAAGCATTTTCTATACGCGAGAACATTACAGGAGATAAGCACTGTGAAAGATAGTGCCTACAACAATTGGAAAACGCCATTATATAGACATAATGATTCACCAAACGAGCCTTCTACATTAATTGTTAAGCATAGAATACTGTGTGGGAAATGAAGAGATGGCGATTCCCAAGGAAAGTGCGCAAACCACGTTCGCTCAATTAATGGCGTTGCACACAACCCCATCAATTCAGGGGGAGTAACCTACGTCGTACAGTGTCACTGCGTGATCTATACAATACACGTAGCACAGCCGTACAGGAAACCCTAACTCTTCTTTTGCGAGCCCAAAGGCTCAATCCACTCGACCCACCATTCAAACAGTATTCTGCTACATGCTAAGCACGAGCGCAAATCCAAAGCAGCCTTGATGCACGGACCGTACCTACGGATCGCTTTTTGTTTTAAGGTAAAGTTGTCCACACAATGCTCGACACTAGCGGACATGGGTTCACACACCCTCAAATGGGGGAAACCCCTCTCCAATCGGGTAAGCTTAGTCAGCCTAAACTGATAACGACGACTTCTGCTATCACCCGACACCTAGTCTGCTCAGTGCGGATCTCGATGATTTACGAAGTGGGAGTCTAATCAGCGCTATCACGCTTGGTGACGACGACTTGCCAGAGATCATTGCCCCCTTCACGGTCAATGATCGCCGAACCTAATCAGGTAAGCCTAGCTGGGGACGACTAGCAACGAAACCTTCTGATCAAAGCCTAGACCTGTAGTCCCCACTGCGCGGGTGTAGATGGTTTGGAAGGTGGGAGCCTAGTCACTCCCGAACTGATTCCGACAGCTCGCTACGGGACCATTGCTTTTCAGAGTGGTCGCCAAATTACCAACCCTGGACTTGTAGCTCCCACTGCGCGGGTGTAGATAGTGTAAAAGGTCGGAGCCTAGTTAGTCGCGACCTGATTTTGACGGCTCGGCTCGAAATCACTGTTTTTCAGCGTGGCCGCCGAAAACTCCCAAATTTGTAGCTTAATGTGCACAGGTGTAGATGATTTGGAAGGTGGGAGCATAGTCAGTCCTGAATTGATTCCGATGGCTTGCCACTGGACCACTGCTTTTCAGTGTGGCAATCGAAAACCCCCAAATTTGTAGCTTGATGTGCACAGGTGTAGATGATTTTGAAGGTGGGAGCCTAGTCAGTCCTGAACTGATTCCGATGGCTTGCCGCGGGACTACTGCTTTTCAACCTGGTCGCCAAACCCTTATCTCGAATTTGTAACCCCCACCGTGCGGGGAGGCTGTGGATGGTTCGAAAAGTGGGAGCTTAGTCAGTCTTGAACTGATTCCGACGGCTTGCCACGGGACCACTGCTTTTCATCCTCGTTTCCAAACTTTTACTCCCCAAATTTGTAGTCCATTTTGCTCGGTCATAAATGATTCGGAAGGTGGGAGTCTCAAGCAGCTCGCCACGCGACCTCCGCTCTCCTTCGGAACAACGGTCGCAAACATGAATCTAGTTGGGTCATCGTCTTCATGCTCAAATAGACTGACATTCTAAAGTTAGCAAAGGTCTCTCGCGCCGATACAAATATAGTAGGGCCAGTGCCCAGATAAAAGCTATTTAGGGTGCCAACCCAATTTTACGGCGCCTAATTCAGCGCGAACGCTCTGACGTGTATGCTCGGCCATCGCAACTCGCTTACAGTTGCAGCTACAACTGATCGGTCAGACAAGCAAGGTAAGCCTCAAGCAGCTTACCTTGGGGACAAGACACAGCTCGGGCGACTCAACCCCTAGCTATACTGTTCGCAAGATGCCCACTATCGAACATGACTACACAGCAATGACCCTGAGTCGTTCGCAACACAAAGAGGTCAAGCTCTCTAGCGCAGACAGACCAGTCAACGTCCTATTGATTCAACCAGCCTATGCCAAAGCAAGACGACAAAGTGAAACGAAAAACATGCAATAGAGACAACAAACACGAAACGGATAAAATTGTTTTCATTAATGGTCAAAACGAAAAGGGGTACAAACACACAAAGCTTACTCCTTATCAGGAGAAGGTACAAAAATGGAAGAGCTAAGCCAAGTGAAAAAATGAGCGGGAGTTGCGTCAACGCGCGCCATGGCCTGGACATCAGGGCTCAAACTGTCTTCCGCGCCCGATGGCGCAGAGGTAACAGACAAGTCTACATACGACATCTTCTTATAACGGCCGAGATCCCACTCCGAATTCTCCTCCTTTATCAGCAGCTCCATCTGGCCATGTACAACGTAGCGGAGCTCACATTTGCCTTGTTCTTGAAGAAGCTCTTCATCTCACACCTTTCCATCAACAAGTTCACGCTCCAATAGCTCTAATTTTCCAGTCAGTGCATCGACCTGAGACTGCTATGTGGCCAGACTGCTCTTCACAACACTAAGTTCATGCCACTCTGATTCGAGCTGGTCCTCGCCTTCCTCGCCTCCCGAGCATAGAACTCCACATAGGATTCCTAATGTTGCTTCTCAGCAGCCCAGTCTTCTTCTTTCAAAGCACTATCTTCAGCAAGAGATCGCAGTTCAGAACACGCCTCAGCCGCAGCTTCCTACGCAACCTCGACTTCTCGGCGAACCCAACTCAACTCCTGCTTATGTTCGTCCCTCTCGGACACCGCCTCTGACAAACCACGCTCAAGGTCCTCCAAACAAGCCCTCTGAGTCTCAACGATCACGGTTGACTGATTCAGCCTCCTCTCCTCGGCCTGCTTCTTCAGCTGTTCAATTTCATAGAGCGCATCAGAATACAATGTCTGCATGTGTAAGAAGACACGCTCCAAGGTGTATACCCTCTCACGAGCTATCTCGACTTCCGTCCCAGCAACGGCCACGTGACTCAAATGAGACATACCCAGCATAAGGTACTTCAAGCCTTTATCCATACACCCTTCTAACGTATCCTCCTTGGGTTTTGGAGCGTGATCCATCAGCCAACTGTGACGCCTTCTTATATGCTTCCTCGAAGCATACTCTAAGTCCACCTCTTGGTGCCCCTGTGAACATATTTTCACCAAGTTCGGTGCAAACAGGCTTATCCATGCACCCGAATGAAGCTTTCTCGGATTCGAAATCACACCAGCGCCACCGTTCACGATTGCTACTGTCCTCAGGCTCTCCTCCATAGCTTTCCCCTTGTCACTAATAGCTGACCCTTTGGTACGAGACGGCTTGATGGGATCCGGAGAGAAAGGAGGGAGCAAATTATCCAAAGGACCCTCCAACACTTCTAGTTGTGGCCTAGAGCGAGACGGTGAGCAATTCAAACTACATGAGACATGGCCAGTGTCGCGGCCACTCTCAGGCAAAATAAAAATGGGGCGATCAGATTCTACAGCCTCAGGTGAATCTTCACGGAAGCCTTCTACTGGAACGGTCCCACACGAATCAGTACCAATGAAAGCTGCCATTGCAACCCGCACCAGACGGTCATTCGCTTCAACCTGCACGTCACTAAGGTTCGACCTATCTACAACTCCTGCAAACTGAAGGTAATCTTTCTCCAAGCTAGAAACATTAGTCTTTGCCCCCAACAGGCCTAGCAGACTCGCGCACTTCTCTCACAGGAGCAGGTCGTGCCGAAGACGACCGAGTTCTAACACAAGACATCTTCCTCACAAAGGAGACAAGTGTTTCAGACGGCTCCTCCACATCAGACAAAACGGGAGCTTTGGCCCCAGCAGCCTTCCTCTTCCTTGAAGGGGCCCTATCTTTACACTTAATTCAAGATGTTCGGTACAGAGTGGGGGAAATGTGCCAGTTGTCCCACAACCTACTACAGATGAAGTTGGAAACTCTTATAACATCGACTGCATTCCTTTTCGGCAAGACGCGAAACGTTTCCATAGTGTTTGCTCCGTTACGGTAAGAGTAGTAGGAAACTTTCCTGCGAAAGAACACAAGCATTGATCAGTTAGCCCGCTATCAAGCATATCAAAGTCACGAGGAAAGGGTTAAACTTACGAAGCGGCCTAAACTCTCGCTCGAGCGGACGACCCTTGCATCGAAAATACTTCAAATCCGTAGGGGACAAAAATTAATACTTCTGCCATAACTTTAAATCATCAGGCAGATTCACAAAGCAAGCCGACGACATCATCTTACAGACAGCGTTACCCTTCAGCAGAGGAAAAGTCAACAACTAAATTACTCGCGGAGTCACGTTGACACCGGCCTCCTTAGCACTGATCAAAATCATGAGGATGCTCATATATCCATTAGGCCATAACTGGGCTGGAGGAATCCCTAAGAGATCCAGGAACTCCCAAATCACGTCCAGAATTGGAAAGCGCACTCCAGTTTGAAACATCCCACGATGCAAGCAGATGAAATCGGCCGGAGGCGATATTGACATTTGGTCACCCACCATGACATACAACAGCAGGTCCTTAGGAACTCCAAACTCTGTAAAGATTTCAGCAAGGCCAGGCTCAGACAATAACCTGTCTTCGAAAAACTCTATGCCCTTGGGCAAGATTGCATCATCAAGAAGATTTCGTTGGGCCATGAAGAGGTTGAACAATATTTTCTAATCAGAGCGATATCTTCGAAAGCAAAGAAAGTAAAAAAAGTCAGGCTTTACATTGCGGATGACCTAAGTAGAGGTTGGGTTCCTGCCTCTTTTCCGCTGAACCAACACACGTTCGATTAATGCAGCACGCGGCTCAAACAACGATTCAGAATCAATCATCATGAATGGCGCATCCCATCAAGTGATGACTTAGCAAACCGATGTGACTACCCACTAACTCGAGGGGAATAGCTGATGATACATAAAAATGGTAGCATCCCTGAGCCATACACGTGTCATGATGATCTCGAAGAATTACAGGCCCCAACGTCAGCCCAACACTGATTCACCCCAAGCGGTTCTAAGCCCGCTCAATTTAGTCCGCCAAGCGGACTTGAACTCTCACATCATACTAGGCCCACACGTCTCACAACTATCCTCAATACCCATTAATCCTACAAAGGAAAGTATCTCGAGGATCAACTTCAGACGGGCAACTACATCTGCTATCTGCTTCCAACTAGGAAGCAAAAGCCAGAATACATTCCACACAGGGAAACTCCCTTTTACAAATTGTTCTTGGATTGGGAACTATCTCCTTAATATCTAGGAACATGGGGCTAACAGGGAACTTTCCTCCTACAGCACGACTCCTAATGAGATAAGGATCTCCACGATGATCTCCTTCCTAAACTACGCCTATGATGGCCTGGTAGAACCAGGACTCCTTACACTATAAATAAGATGTGAGGTTGGTAAGCTAAGGTACGCTACAAATTTCTCTGTTACAACATTACACCTTCCTCAGATCCCTGTCTGACTTTAGCATAGGAGTGTCATTGGCAACCACAACAGTTGTCTGTGGCTCACATGCGTTACTTGTGCAGATCAGCAAGTCAACAGGAACTGGGTCAAAGCTGGGAGCGAAAAACGACTGCATCAGTCACGATGAAAATTGTCTTGCTTGCTCTAGAGATTAGGAAAAATTTTATCTCTGGTTCTCTTCTGGTAGAGAATAACTTTATAATAGTTTTTTAGTCAATGAAATTTGTCCTATCCAAAAAGGAAGTTATATGTGGGACGTGGTTACCTTACTGATGGTTTTTTTAAGGCCAATGTAATGGTCTTTAATAATGCAAAATATTTTTCTTATTTGATTGAGTCTCATTTATCGTGGTATGATAGACTAGGTCATTTAAATTTTAAGAAAATGAATAAGTTGACTTGTTTAGGGTTAATCCCTATATTTGATAATAAATCACGGCACAAATGCAAGGTTTGTGTAGAAGACAAATTTACTAAACATCATTTTCATTCAGTACAAGGAAACACTGAAATTTTGGATTTAATACACACTAATTTATGTGATTTCAAATCAATTCCTGCTCGACGTGGGAAGAAATATTGTATCATGTTTATCCTTGATTGCTCACAGTATTGTTATATGTATTTATTAAATAGTAAATATGAAGCAATCTAGGCGTTTGTAAATTACATAAGTCGAAAATCTATTAAATATAAAGATCCAAATATTGAGATTTGATAGACTGTGAGTATGAATCTCCATTCGCAAAGATTTGTGAACAAAATGGTATTATATACCAAACTACTACTTCTTACTCACCACAATCAAATGAAATTGCTAAAAGGAAAAATTGAACCTTGAAAGACATGATTAATACCATGATTATCAACTCCGGTCTACCTAGGAACTCGTGGGGGAAAGCATTTCATATGGCAAATCGCATTTTAAATCGAGTGTCCCCCAAGAAATTTGATCAATTACCATATGAGATATGCAAAGGTAGACGACCATCCTATAAACACATTAAAGTGTGGGGGTGCTTAGCAAATGTTTCTGCCCCACTACCCAAAAGGAACAAACTAGGAACAAAAATCGTTGGTTGTTATTTTCTAGGAAATGTCGAAAATAGCAGTACATACAGGTTTTTGGTGTTTAAATCAGATATCAATGATATTCGTGTAAATATTATTTTTGAGTCTAGAGTATTTTTTAGACTGTATTTCTTCATAGGAAGGATTACATAGAATCAACATCACGTATGAATTTCGAGTCGTCTAATGCTCCAAAAAGAACACATGAGGTGTCAAATAAAGGGAGTGAGCAAAATATTAATTCTAATGAAAATAGAAATGATGATTTCCTTAGACATAGCAAGAGAGCTCGAAAGTCCAAGACATTTGTTCCAGATTTTCTAACTTATATGTTAGAAACATATCATCAAACTTACAAAGAAGCAATGTCTACTCCTAAAGCTTCTTTCTGGAAGGAAGCTATAAATAATGAGATAGAATCCATTATACACAATCATATTTGGGAATTGGTTAATCTTTCTCCTGGACATAAACCAACTTGGTGCAAATAGATCTTCAAGCGTAAAATGAAACGTGATGGTTCCATTGAAAAATACAAAACTTGATTATTAGCTAAAGGTATTGTAAAAAAGAAGGTTTAGACTATTTTGACATTTATTCTCCGGCAACAAGGATAACATCAATTAGGATGTTAATTGTCATTGCAAAACTGTACAATTTGGAAATTCACCAAATGGATGTAAAAACTGCGTTATTGAATGGAGAATTAAACGAGGAAATATATATGGATCAACCGGAAGGGTTATATGGCATAAAACAAACTCCCAAACAATGGCATGAAAAGTTTGATGGAGTCATGTTTAAAAATGGATTTAACATAAATGAGTGTGACAAGTGTGTCTACATAAAGAAAATCAATAATGCCTATGTGATAGTTTGTCTTTAAGTTGATGATTTGCTTATCTTTGGGACTAATGGTCAAGTTATTAAGGCCACCAAACTTATGCTCACTAAACATTTCGATATGAGATCTAGGTGAAGCAGACGTAATTTTGGGAATCAAAATATTGCGAACACTTGATGGGTTAGCTTTGTCTCAATCACATTACATTGAGAATGTAATAGATAAGTTCAAACAATATGGAATCAAGAAATCTAATAATTCATTCCATCCATTCCAGGTGCTACATAAGCATACAGATCCAAGTGTTTCACAACTTGAGTACTCGCATTATTGGAAGTTTAATGTATATGATAAACTGTACAAGACCCGATATAGCTTATGTAGTGAGTAGACCAAGTAGATATACTTGCAAACCAAGTAAAGTTCACTGTCATGCATTGCTTAAGGTTTTAGGGTATTTGAAAAATACTTCAAAATATGCATTGCACTATGGTAGATATCCTAGTGTCCTTGAGGGATACAGTGATGCAAATTAGATTTCTGATTCTAAATCAGGTGAAAAATCCACCAATGGATATGTGTTTACTATGGCAGGCAATGTCGTATTCGGAAAATCTTCTAAACAAACATGTATAGCTAGATCCACAATGAAATCTAAATTCATAGCCTTAGACAAGACTGGGAAGAAGCAGAGTGGCTTCGTCAATTTTTAGAAGACATTTCATTATAGCCACAACCAGTACCAGCCATATGCGTACATTCTGACAATCAAGCCTCTATATGTAGAGCTCACAATTTTATGTACAACGGTCGAACACGACACATACGTAGAAGACATCATACCATGAGGCAGTTACTCTCTAATGGCATTATGTCCATTGATTTTGTGAAATCAAAAGATAACCTAGCGGGTCCATTTACTAAAGGCTTATCTAGAAAGCATATAGATTGCGCTTCGAGGGGAATGGGTTTAAAAGCCTAATAACACTAATTATCATATATGAAAATCTTGCTAAGAAATTGGAAATCCTATGGACTTAGCTCAAAAGGAAAACTAGTATGGATAGTTCATTGTTAAGCACTTAAGAGTATAATACTATTTCCATTCCTATGAAGCACCAAATGCAAACCTACTGTGATCAAAATGATAAACAATGATACATTGTTTTTAATGAGGTCTATATCTTGCAAAAGGCAAGTGGGGTATTGTAGGACATTTTTTATAGAAGCGGTCAACTATGTAAATATGAGCTGGGTTGGTTTTACGAGATTTTTATCAAGCTCTAGCAGCACTTACAGAACCGAGAATTGTTCAAGACCAAAACGAACACTACCGATAATAGAATTTAAATGGAATAATGTCATGTAAAGTTTATTGAATGGTTTTATATCAACAACTAACCGTTCAAGATGAAATAGTTCACTGATTAGTTAAGTAATTCTGATACTCTTTTACTAAGGAAGGTTCAAAGTGAAAGTTACCTATCCTGATGTGGCATTAATCCACATACTCTTGAGATGTCACGATTTTCTCATTCAAGTGGGGGATTGTTGAAAATTTTGTATTTTCATATTTATTGAATGAGTAAATCGTACATTATGTAAACTCATTACAAAAGGTCCTTTATGTAAGTCTTTAGACCTACAAGTGTGTTCATTCAATTGTGTCTTCTGGGAGTAGGTATGTAGTGTTTCATTTGCTATAAGTATAATCTCAAATTGGCCATTTGAGATATCCAAAATGCAATTCATCATTAAAACAACAACCTAGCACACAGAAAAAGAGTTGATATTCAATCAAACAGGTTTTTTCCAGTTCATCTCAAAGTCAATTTCAATTTCTATTCACCTGAGTTATGTCCTAAAGTGCATTAGAAACATATACGAATATGTTGTATCTTGGGAGACTAACGACCATCAACGTTGCACCAAGACGGGTCGAATACTGTCTTAAGGACATTGCATTAAGCAAGCCTCAGATTATCATATCCCCTCACTGTTACAGATTGAATCCAACAAGTTCCTTTCTATGTCTCTGCAACCGAATTTGACGTCTTAATTACATGAAACGAGTTTAACAGTCTTGAGGAAAGGAAACCCCAATAGCAAAAAGAAAAACTAGATGCTGAAGAGTGGTAGCAGTAGCAGTACCAGTATTTCCCATGCTAACAATGCAATGGCTACACATACCATAACATAGAGGTTTATATTTACAAGAAACATGAAAAACATATGGCTAAATCAAACAAAATCGCCATTAGAATTCAACTTCATCAATTGGCTGACAACAACCATACATTGTCACTCATGTCATGTTTGAAGATCACCCAAGCTTAGACTTTTGAAAGTGAACTTAAGAATTGTTCTTACCAATTTGTTTTCCATTGAAGGAGATTGGGAAGAAGACATTTTGGTAATTGAATAGCATTATTTCTAGTTTCAGCTATTGCTTATGCCTTTGATCAGGATGGATCTAATTTGGTGACTTTGTGTGGAGTGGAGGGGAGATCTTTTGTTTGTTAATTATTGGATACAGCAAGCTGGACCATGTGTAAAACTTGACTGGACGAAAATGGAGTTCAGAGTTTCAATAATCCAATAGCTTGGTGGAGAAACAATTATGATTGAGACTGTAATGAGACCGCAAATGCAAAGTAGAAACTGCAACAACTGGCATTTGGTGCACGAATGATGTTCTAGTGACACCTTAATGGCCACACTAGAATGTTGACGAGCAGATTTAAGCATTTACATGGTTTAGATCCATTTGAAATCAGTACTAATACAAGCTTCTTAGATTAAAAATAATAATAAAAAATCATAATTGAACTGAACACCTAAAAACAGAGGAAGCGGGCAAAAACATGAGAAAATGAAACAAAGAAAATGTATTAATCCAAACCCCAATCCTACAACCCCATCACCACCAAAGATGGCTCTTCCTACCCAACATATGCAAAAAGCCTTCCCAGTTCATCTACACACCCCCACCTTTCGTATTCATTCCAGCTCCTACTAGACTTGGCAAAAACCAACTACTAACTTCACCACCAGAACAAAAATATCTATCGGTTTGTTATTTTATACATTTCGCGTTTTGATTGTTAGAGCACTTTGGAGATATAAAGTTATACCGTGAATTGAAGACTGTACATCCAAGTTATACTATTCATTGTTGGAGATGCTCTAAGGGAGGGCGGAGGGTAAAAAATTTACAAGTCTAAAATAGTTTTTCTAGGAAAAGGTAAATGAAAGATTTAACCCAATTCAACCTGCAAATCCTCTAGATTGGAAAAAACTAATATCCATCTGTCACCTCGTTGGACGGTTTTTTTTTTCTATTTTTTATTATTTATTTATTTATTTGGTTGGACGGTTTGTCCTTACTCTCAGAAATGACAAATTCTTGCAATCCAAACTCATAAAAATACAAAGCCATCACCCTTCTCCAATAATTCCAAATCTTGGCATAGTCAATGAACACAAAGGAGGTTGGGAAACTCATAGAAAGTGTTTAGGTGCCTGTCTATACATATAGAGCCACCCACCTTAACGTTGATCATGAAAGCCACCCATTATATCGGTATTCAGTGGAGTACCCTACAAATGTGATACATTGCAAGGTCGAAAGCGAGGCCATGTCGAGGAAGCATCGAATAAGGACTAATTTTGCTGGAAGATTTTGTGCTTGGTCATATCATTGTGGTCCAAACCATTGTGAGGTTTGTGTCATGATATTTAATTATGCATAAGTTGCGAACCTTAATCTTTGTCAGATCTACTGGGGTCATGAAGGAGAGCTTTGAAATGAGAAATACTTGCAAGGTGAAATGCAAGATGGTTCGTATCATTTGATATGATACCCTTCATCAGATTGATTTTCCACCATCTATGTTGGGTTCATTATGTGATTTGTAGACATCCAACATTTCTGTTGTGAGCAATAGTATTAGTAACTCCGCATATAAGTCAATCTCCGCACCAACCTACCATGACAATCCATAATGAGTAAAACTTGCATCCTTTCTCGAAGCCTTAAATGGGAAATCTCAGTTTATTGTTAAATGGACCAAATGATGAAGTGAAGAATATTTCATCCATAAATTGAGTAGTAAAAGAAACAAACAAAAGAAAAAAAGCTGAAGCCTCTGCTTATGGAAATCACAAAAGAAAATATATACAAATTTAGAGCTGCTTTTGACCACTATTAATTGGGATCGTGCTTTGTTGCTCCATCCCTAGTAGCTACTTTTACACAACCAATGCCAAATTTCCTTCAACAATTTCATTCATATTTTCTTGACTATTTGAAGACTTATAGATATTCTCCATTGTTTCTTTGCTAGTAAATCTTGATAGACAATCAAATGATATTCCCCCATTTGATGCCAACTTCAGTAGCTCGGATTCTTCCAGACCTTTTGCTGGTCCAAGACTACATCTATCTGTTCCATGCTTCGCCAGTGCATCTTTGAACTTTTTGATCTGTAAAAGAGTAATTTGACATCAAAAATATAAGTACTCAATCCCAAATATCGAATTCAATTCAAAATGTGTGAGATATTTGTGACTTACAGTTGCAACAGTACAGCTAAAGCTACATAAACGACCTTGCGCTCCTCTATAAAACTTAAAGAAGGGAAGTACATGGATGTTGAGACTATAACACGTGGTTTTGAGTTCGTCGTGATTTACTTTAAGAAACAATGCATTTGGATTCAATTCCACGAGTTGACAGATCTGAATAAAATCAAATGATACAACCAAATTATCCATAATTTTAAACTTCATTATGTTATCACAGCAAACAATATATTTTTTGGTTTCTAAAATATATTACCTTAGGATGTAGAGCTTTACATCCTCCACAACCAGGGGAATAGACATCGATAATAACGAGTGTATCTCCTGCATTTGCCAATGTTTCTACTAGCTCTTGAGCTGAATGGATCTCTATCACGTTCGACTTAAGGGTCTTATCCCACCATCTCATTGCGCGACTGACACATATGGAAGATTGTGCCTAAAATTACATGACAAAATCAAAACCTCAAAAAAAAAAAAAAAATGAATAAGAAGAGATTTTGAAGGTAGAGTTAGCACATACACGAACAACGGAGAAATTCAAAGAGGCATCGAGACTCCAATCATCCAAGCCCCTTTTATCTGGAATAATTTCCAATTGTGTTCCTTTAAATTCATTCTTGATCAAACCAACTGTAAATTGCAGAGAACCACCCATCTTGGAAGAAGAAACCCCATACCCATTATTGGTTATTCTCTTCATGTTCTTCTTCCATCCAATCTCATTTGATCCAGAACTGCAAAACCCATTCTTCAAACAAGCTGCCATGGCCTCCACAACCCTCAAAAAACCCAAACCCAAAACTCAAATCCACAAAATGAAACACCCCAACTTCCCTCCTTGGATCAAATATGTGATTGTTAATCAAAATTGTAACAAAATATCTGTTGTTTCATGAGTTTCAGAGAAAGTTGCAAAGAAGAAGGATTTAAGGAAAAAAGGGTTTGTGGGGTCTCTCGATCTGCTGATTTAATATGTTGGATTTTTTCTTAATAAAGGCAACGATTTGGCATCACAGCTTATCTTGTCCACTTAAAAAAAAAATTTCCATACCTTACCATGTACTTTCTATCCCACAACACAATTTTTTTTCACATGATAGAAAAAAACCTATGTCTTTCTTTCCTCCCAACCAACAACATGAAAGTGGGCGGTCAATTGCAAGGACGGTGAGAGGAGGCAATGGCGAGAGATAGAAGAGATGGGGCTATGATGGTGGCCATCGCAACGATCGCACAGCCACAACAACCATCATCATCCTGATCTCTCTTCTTCTAGCATAGGCCATTGCTCCTTCCTCTTTTCCTTCCCCTCTCTCTTATCCCTTCTCTCACTTTCTCTTTTTCTCGCACAAGTCGTTGCTCATTTTCTTCCCCTCTTCTATTTAATGATTTTTTCTCACCCTCACGGTGGCCTCTGCGACAATAGGTTCCACACTCTCAGAGGCTGCTATGAGGGCAAAAAAAATTTAACCATCGCAGAGGCACTTGCGAGTGAGGAACCAACTATCGCAGAGGCCACCACGAAGGCGAGAAAAAAACAGAAACGAAAAAGGGGAAGGGAAGAAGGAAAGGGAGAGGAACGACAACTGAATCAAGCGTTTCATGTTCGGGTTCAACTCAGTAAAGAAATTACCTTCTTGAATTATATTTCATTTTTGTTGTACATGATGTTGATGTTCATGTTGTCATTCTTTAGAATAAGGGAGAAGAAACGGTGAGAAATTTGTTGAGAGAGTGACGAATGAGAGATTGAGTCGAGTGGGGGGAAAAGATGAATCGAAATTGTGAGGGAAGAATTTTCAAAAGATGGGAGAAAAGGATGCGAAAGAGAAATAAGATGAATAGTAGTTTAAATGGGTGGTGCAAGAGAGCAGGTAAAAAAAAAAAAAAAGATGGGTGGTATGAGTGAGGGTAAGTTATGGTTCCAAAAATAGTGTTCGTCATTAATAAATCAAGAACTTGTCTAGAGAGCCAGGCCAGGCACAATATCCTCCAGCATCCTAGAAATGTTCACAATACTTCAATCGAACACAATCACACTTACAAAAAGCCCCATGGGGCCTCGCTCTCTAGATTTTTTGATAAATCAGTCAATCCACTCAATGTTGACAACCAATTCGTTACATTTGTCTACCTTTTTAGGGTGGATTCGAGTGGAACACAGTTTATGTTTCTTGGGATGCTGAAATATTGTGATTCTCTAGAAAAATGGATGGCTAAAATGCGGTTTCTGAGTTTGACAGTTAAAAATGTTTTGACGAAAAATCAGGTAAGGTTTGCTGACTGGGTTGCCAGTTCAAACAACCGGATAAGACCACCTTGAAATTGGCAAGGATTATATAATTTAACTGTTAATTAAATTCTGACCATAGGCAACATAATTATCTATTGTTGTTTGACCTCAATGTGTTGGCAATGACTAGGATTAGCCCAGCAAAGTTGATCACCAAATTTATCTTTTTTTTATTAATTATTTCACATTGTTAATATTATTCTTAAAACTTTTAAGTAATTTTCTTTTTAAATTGGGTCATTGAATCTTTTTATTTTTATTTTTTAATCGATGCTTGGAGTTAAAATGAAAAGCTATATCATCGACCTATAGGTTGATCGGGGGAAAACTCACAAAATTCTAGTTGATTAATCTTAAACTCGTAACTTCTCACAAGGAGTGTAGATGTCCGACCAATTGAGCTACAATTGATGGACAACTTAAAAGTATTTGATAAATACAAAATTCATCTATAAAACAGTGAATAAATAATCAAAGTTTTTACCATCTTCATAATTATTGATTTTGAAATAAGCATCTTTAAAATTCATTTTAGCACTAATTACTTATCTTGATATTTGGTTTTGAAATTAGAGAATGCAACTTAATTAAACAACTTACTAAAGTATGATTTGTGCCTACTATTTGAAGTTCTTAATTAAAAAAGAAAAATAAATCATAACCTTAGTAGTTTGTTTGGATATCAAATAATCAAAGACCTTGATTAATCTCTTTAATTCCACTTAATTGTCTTAATTTCCATTCATCCTTACCATTCGTAACACAAAACATTAAAATATTTGTTTGGATAGAGAGGATATTGTAGTCAATGATTTGTATATTGGGAGTATAACCAAAGCTCCAACATGGAGTGTGAGTTCATTTATGATTTCTCACTAGACAGTCTCCTCCTCCTATTGTATAAAAGTATTGCAAAGACATAGATAGCCCAAGGTTTTGGTAGGGATGGCAGTATCCGCCCCACCCAATCTGTATGGGGCGGATTTGGATATAGCTAAATATGTTTTGGGGTGGATACGGATATCCAAACAATATCCGTCGAATATTCGGGGCGAATATGGATTTGGCCATATCCGCCCCACGGATATCCGTTAAAGTATAGAATTTACATAAATACCCCTGACCCTTTAAAAGGTAAAAAAAAAAAAACAAAAAAAAAAACAAAACCGACCCATTCGATCTCTCAAATCTCTCTCTCTCAGACTCACTCTCGATTCTCGAAGAAGAAAAAAACAACCCAGAGAAACCCATTCGATCTCTCAACCCTCTCCACTCAGAGAAACTCGAAGTCTCCACTCGAAGAACCCCCTCTCCACTCGAAGAAGAGAAACCCCCACTCAGACACACTCGAAGAACTTCTCTCTCACAGCGAAGGCGAAGCTCGTCCGCCTCTTCTTCTCTGATCTCTCTCACAGCGAAAGCGAAGAAGCTCAAGCTCGACCGCCTCTTCTCTCTCACAGCGAAGGCGTCGTCGCCCCTTCTCCTTCTCCTTCTCTGATCTTAGCAATAAGATCTCAGATCTGATCTTAGCAATAAGATCTCATATCTGATCAAATTTGATCTTCTCATCAGATCTGATCTGATCTCAGATCTGAAATCAGATCACAGATCTAAAATCTGAAATCAGATCCAGAGATTGATTGTTTTTTGTATTTTTTTAATTTTTTTGTATGAATTCTTTGTAAATTGTAATTCAGAATTTTTTGTATTTTTTTGTACGAATTCTGAGTATGTTGTTAATTTTTTGTTATAATTTTGTGTGGATTGGCGGGGCGGGGCGGTTATGGATTTTGATTAAAATTGTAAACGGATTGGCGGGGCGGATTGGGGATATGTTATTACTGACGGATCGGGGATGGATTTGCTCAAATCTGCCCCAATCCGCCCCGTTGCCATCCCTAGGTTTTGGAGATGATAAGAACTTAGAAGTTTCTCTGCCTGGCAGGGCCCCAATAATTTATGAGCTCTGCATAAATACAATACAATATAATCCCTATCATCATCAAGTGGGAATAATCTTCTAGATACTGATACATGAGGGACTAGTGGCCCATGCATGGTTTTCTTGGTTTTGGGATTTATGGATAAAGAGAGCTTCTACCTGTCGAGGAAGCCAGCGAGGGAGGGAGAGAGGGAGAGAGGGAAGGAGGGGACCGTCCATCCCCCTCGGGATACGTGCCATCATTTTTTATGCGCGCATCCCGAGAGGATGGACGGTCCCCTCCTTCCCTCACTCCCTCCCTCGCTGATTTCCTCGCTGGCTTCCTCGACATTTAGAATTCCTGATGGATAAAAAGATGGGCTTGTCTAATTGGCGAGGAAACGGGCGAGGGAGGGGAGTGCAACCCTCTATTTCCCTCGAGATGTGCGAAGGCCCACATCTCGAGGGGGATGGAGGGTTGCACCCCCCTCCCTCGCCCGTTTCCTCGCCAATTAGAATTCCCCTAAAATATACATCCTTTTGAAATCTATACATTACTCCATATTCACTGTTAGACAAGCGCATGCATGATGCATTTCTAACATATCTTATGTCTCCGGCAACACTATCTATATCTTATATGTATAAAGAACGAAAAATGACTTTTAAGGCAGACTTCTTCACTACAAAATAGATCATTTAGATATCATAGTTGATGTAATGGCTAATTTGTGTCCACTTTTATATTTTTATGACCAACAATGACTCTTTTATTAACCCAAGTTAACTCATAAAGTTATAGGACATCTTGACCATTTTTAAACAAATAGAAAACCTAATTTTATATTTTTATGATAAAAAAAAGACTATTTTATTAATGATTCTATTATTTTATTTTTTTGTTATTTTTACTCTTTTTTTTACTCTTAACCCCTCCCACTCTATCCCGCTGGTATAGGTATAGATATTAATGATATTCTAATGTGATCAACCAATTATAAGTTTTAATTGATTGACAAGTTAATCAAATTATCATGCTAATGTTTGGTAAACTTTTCATAATGAAGTTAATGATGATTACAAATTTGGTTTTAATTAGTTAACAAATCAATTTGATTAACTTGTCATAAATTTGATTAGAAAGGTTTATAGGTATCCGTGCATTACCTTTCTTGATGATAATTAGAAATTTGGTTATAGTTATCATTGCTTCTTATTCCATAATGTAGTTAATAAATCAATTTTCTCAATATCAAAATTTGATTTCTTATTCTTCAATGTATGGGTACTTGTAAAGTAATAAATTTTATTCTTTATCGCTATTTAGTCACATGCTATCTACCAAAGAGCGTAATCATAGCCTCATAGGTAATATAGGAACCAATATTGAATAAGATAATTTCATGTAAACTAAATAGTGATAGAGAATTGAAGAAACCATTAATTGAAACAAAAAAAAAATCATCAAACTCAGGTATACCTTCACAACCGGTCAAATACAAACACATACAGAGTGACAAAACATTTATGAATAAAACAAATGCTAACATGAAAATATTATTGCAGTCATTTGTAGCTAACAAATGACATAAAATAATTGCTCAAAATGTAGTTAAAGAAATTATTTGTAGTCATCTATTGTCTACAAATAATGGGAGGGGTTAAGGGTAAAAAAAAAAAAGAGTTAAAATAACAAAAAAATATATAATTATTAATAAAATAGTCCTTGTTAGTCATAAAAATATAAAAATTAGGTTTTCTATTTGTTTAGGAAGGGTAAATATGTCCTATAATTTTATGAGTTAACCTGGGTTAATGAAAGTGTCATTGTTAGTCATAAAAGTATAAAATTAGATACAAATTATCCATTACATCAACTACGGTATCTAAATTGTCTATTTTGTGAAAATGTAGACCTTAAAAATCATTTTCCGTATAAAGAATATGGTATGGTAAGTTGTATATAGATGATACACAGTTATATATTGATTCTGCTCCAACACCAATTTCTCAAAATGTACAAATATTGAGCTCACTTAACCTCCATGTGTGGACTTTCTCATGGGCCAATTTTTGGCCCATTTTATCACTTATGGTCTATTTGGTTGCACGGAAAATTGACATGGGAAATGAAAATGATTCTGTGAAGTCCACTTCTTTAGAAAGAAAGTCCATGGAAATTACATTTTTTCGCTATTTTGTTTGACACAGTTTCTTTTGGGAAAATTCGATAATATTTATTTTCCAGTGTTTGATTGCATAGAAAATCAACAGGGCAATTAAAAGCAATTTTACAGTTTATTCTATTTAAATTACTCTAACACCACCATATAGCAATAAAACAAATATTATAACAATAATTCATCAAACAACTTACTAGATAAAAGTATGACCTATAAAACCAAAAGGCAATGTCACTTAAAAAACAACAATACCATAACACCAATTGCTCGCACGTTCTCTTGATTGATCATATTTCCTGTAATTGTGAATATTTCATTAACTACGTATTGAAGTGCATCTAGCTTCTACTCATTATCACTCTTTTTCATCATTTAGCCACATCTTCCATCGAAGTATTGATAAGAATGTTATCCATAATCTGATTCCATTGTACTTGTTTTTTGGTTGATCTGTTGTCACCCTGGATTGGTTGAGTTACCATACTTATTAAATACATGCAAAATAACAAAGTTCATAGTGAAAAAATAATAATATAGTAAGTGAAAAATAATCTTATAAACAACTAAAATGACTAAGAAACTAAAAATAAAACTTTCTTATAAAAAAAATAAAAATAAATAACTATGATCATATAATTAAATACTCTTACAAGATGAACATCCTAATACACAATTTAAAATAAACTAAGTAGTCTTATTATTGATTTCGATATTCAGCCCACATCAAATTAATCATATTATCCCAATCATTTGTCCACTCTAGTGTGCTAGCAATACATGGTTTTCTTAACCTTGTTCCTCATCTTCATCATAACTCTTCATATTCATCGTCTTAAATGATCATCGGGATCTTTATCACGAAGAAATTTATGAATGGAAGCAAATGCAAGAACCAACTTCGCCTATGCATCAATATCATGGAATGGTTGACTCCTAAGATATGCAAATCTCTTTTTTAGTAAACCAATAGTTCCCTCAACAACATTACGAATCGATGAGTAATGGAAATTGAAAACTCCTTGTATTCTTAGATTGACGACCAATGATGTCTCAAAGATGATATCAGGTATATTAGTTATAAAGGTTCACAGATTAGTATCAACACTCATAAGCATCTTGACTCTTATCAATTATGTTTTTATTTATGAGAAAAATAACTGTAAAGTTATCAGGTACTGTCAACCTACTTCTTGTACGACTCACTACACTTCTCTAAATTCGACCATTATGACCTAAACCTTCCCAACCAACAAGTACATATGAAAATTTCATATCAAATGTGCAAGTAACAATCACGTTCTGAGAATTGAAATCTTTCATATTACGATATTTAATTGGTCCTCAACGGTAACATTGGCCTTAACATGAGTGTCGTTAATTGCACCGACAACATGCTACACAAAAAGTCACTTGTTGAAACCATTTAATAAATATTTGAACACATTTTTTTATGTTTATTCTTTTATAAAAAATAAATAAAAAGAACATGATACGCAAAATCTAACTTGTAAATAGTGATGTCAATTCCGATCAATCTCCATCAGCAGGAAAGTTTGTAGCTTTAACAAGTTAGATTACATTTTTGTATAACCTAAGAAGTGAAGATATTACCAGGAAGAAGTAAGTACTAACTGTATGACCTGAGCAAATGAATTGAAAACCTGATTTACGATTACGTAAATCATGTACGTCCAACAATATGGAGAAACATGACAACTTGTTCCTCAACCTTCACATGTTTACTATTTCTTAACCCATAACCTCATAATCGAGCACACAACCACATAAAGGGAGCTATTTTCATCCTAAGCTGATCGTGACATTCACGATCAATCTCACAATACAATCGCCTCAAAGTATAACTCATCTCTTCATCTCTGTTTATTATTGGTTTTCATAGCTTCCTATAATAATGATATAGGTTATTGTTGTTGTGACAAGTATCATGAAAAACTCTTCGTCTTCGATCTTCTAAAGTTTGCATTGTGTACTGACGTCAAAACATCAATTTTTATTCAATAGTCATTGAATAATAAATAATAAAAAATAACCTATACATCACGTTAACAACTATATATTGGGATACTAAGAACAAAATAAATAAATACAAAAAAATACCACAGACTTAGGGAAGCAATAGAAGAGACCTAACTTATACATCAAAAACTAACTTATACATCACATTAACAACTATATATATTATGTTGCTGGTAAGGACCTATATCCTAAGGTGGACCACATGCGGAACCATGTGACTATAATCTTCTCTATCTAATCTTTCCCTTGTCAACTCCCCATCCAACCAATGCGGAAACATTTCTTCTTTCCCAAGAATTTTTCATTTTTTCAAGCTCATTAACTGTTGTATGCAACAACGGAAACTTAAATGAATGTTTCCTTAACGCACTTACTACGACACACTTAACATAATTCGCCTTGAACCTTCTCTCCATATTCTTTGTTGAGGTAGAGATTAGAGTGAAAGTATCTCAAAGTTTGGCTCAAATTTGAGTTTTGTGCAACACAATTAAAACCAAAGAACAAGGGTTCCAACTGGTAGAAAGCTTTGGAGTTTCCTAATGTGAAATCAGTTTCAAAACAAAAAAAACTTTGGGACTAGGTTTCTTCCATGGATTGACAAGATAGACAAGTGTTCAGTTGTGTTTTCATTTGGTAGTGAATATTTCCCACCAATGGAAGCAATAGAAGAGAGCTTATGGGTTCGAGCTAAGTGGGGAAAGTTTCGTCTGGGTAATAAGTTTTCATGAAGGCGAGAAGACGAAGAAATTAGAACAAATTTTACCACAAGGATTTTTATACAGAGTTGGAGACGGAATATTAGTAGTGAAAGGGTGGGCACTACAAGTGAAGATAAAGCATCATATGGGTACAAATGGACAAATAGAGAAGAACACATAACTGGTAGGGAGGTTAAAGATGAAAAGAGTTTTGTCAAGGTTGCAGACAACTGCCACTCCAACCCAAAATGTTGCTCACCAACACAAAAACTAACGAGGGGTGAGAAGTTTATCAAGCTTTTAGGTTTTTAACGTGGAAAATAGGCGAGATATTTTTTCCAAGATTCCAATTCCGAGGGGGTGTGAAACTTGGATTCTTGTCGGACATCAGAAATAGAGGTCACGTCCATAATTAGTTTCTATGATATAAATGTGCAACCAAATAGTGGAAAACCCTTTTGATATGGGAATTGGATTTCATTTCCCATAGAATATGCAACCAAACAGATCCTTAAAAGAAAAGGAAAAAAATTTCCAAATAGTCTTATAGTCAATCATTTTCGTTTATTTCAATAACCATCTGCAAGTTCATTTTGCAATTGTTTATTTTGTAAGCGTCGAAATTCTTGAGAGGCATATTTTGATGATATTGTATTAAATCTTTATATAATATGACATAAACCCTAGATCTTAACTTCATTAACTATTACTATTAATAGTTAAACCGTTTTAAAAGAAAACTTATTTGAGTCCATCGCTTAGTCTTTAATGATCTTCTCGAAGTCAATCTTCAACAAGACCTTCTGAAATGCCATCAAAGAGAAACTAGGGTTTCTCTCTCTTAGCCTATAAACTCAGCTATGTGTTACTGTTATAAAGCTTTAATGGAGTAGACATCATTATTTATAGGTAGAGAGAGGACCTACTTCCCTAACCCGATTACTCAATCTCAACCATCCATCACAGTGTGAGTATGAAACTAACTTCTTCTCTACCCACAACTTCACTATTAAAGTATTTCCTATTAAATCAATATTCATAATATGGATCACATCATAACATTAATTAAGAACTGAATATATTTCTAACATATCATATCAAACTGAAAAGCAAAACTAGTATAACAATGACAATTGATATAACAAAACTAGTGTAACAACTTGCCTTAATAGGACTGACGGGTATTGAGGATAGTTGTGAGACGTGTGGGCCTAGCACGCTAAAAGAGTTTGGGTCCGTCTGGCAGACTGGATCAGGCGGGCTTAAAACCGTTTGGGCCGGATCAGTGCTGGGCTAATGCTGGGGCCCGTAATTCCTCGAGATTATCATGACACGTGTATGGCTTAGGAATGTGACCATTTTTATGTATCATCAGTTACTCCCCTCGAGGTAGTGGGATGTCACATCGGTTCGCTAAGTCATCTCTTTGAAAATATACGCCGCTCATGATGATGATTGAGTCTGAATCACTATTTGAGTCGCACGCTACATTAATTGAACGTGTGTCGGTTCAGCGAAAAAAATGCGAGAACCTAATCCTTATTTAGGTCATTCGTAGTGCAAAGTCTGACTCTTCTATTTTCCTTGCTTTCGAAGCTATCACTCTGTTCATCTTCTGATTAGAGATGATCATTCATTTTCGTCATGGTTCAACAAAACTTTCTTGATGATGCAACCTTGGCCAAGGGCCTGGAGTGCTTTCTGAGCCTGCCCTTGTTGAAATTCGTACGACATTAGGGGTCCTCGAGGACCTACTGTTGTATGTTTTAAAGGGTAACCAAACACCAATGTCGCCACCGACGGGGTTCATCTGTTTTCACCTAGGGATGCTTCAAATTGGAGTGTGTTTTCCTGTTCTGGATGAGATCTAAGAATTCTTAGATCTTTTGGGGATTCCTCTGGCCCAGTTGGGGCCTAATGGATATAGGATCATCCTTCTCATCCTTATTAGGGTGAAGGAGGCTGGCGTCCATGTGACTGCGAGTAATCCAGTTGTTGACTTCTCCTCAACTGATGAGTAATGTCGTTTTTAAGATGATGTCGCCGACTTGTTTCATGAATCAATATAACGATTTTAAGTTCTGGCAGAAGTACTGCTTATAAGCCCCTGCAGATTCGAAGTATTTTCGGTGCAAGGGTCGTCCGCTCTAACGAGAGTTTGGGTCACTTCATAAGTTTGGCTTTTTCTCTTGACTTTGATATGCCTGATTGCGGGCTAGCTGATCATCGCCGGTGTTTCTTTGCAGAAAGGTTTTCCACTACTCCTCTTATCCTAGAGGAGCAAAACACTATGAAAACGTTCTGCGGCGTGTCGACGAAGAACGTGGTGGATGTCATAAGTGTCTCCAACATCATTCGTAATAAGTTGTGGGACAACTTGTATATGGCCCCCACTGTTTACCGAGCGTCGCGAGTCAAGTCGGAGGATGGAGCCCCTTCTAGGAAGTAGGGTTTAAAATCAAACCGCATACATCCGTTTGAAAGAATTGGAAGCCAAAACTGATCCAACTTCTGTCACAGACTGATCTGAACCTAACCAACTCGGTCGGTTTCCATTTCAGTTTTTGCAAATTTTTGAAAAAAAAACTAAAAATTAAAGGAAGATGAAGAACTCTTTCTCCTCTTTCAAAGTTACAATCTAAGACCTTTAGATTCACCACCAAATTGTTGAGTGAAGATGGTGATTCATGAGCTGTAAATGAGAACCATGGTCTCAATAGCATGAACACCATTAACAGCAACGAAGAGATTTTCATGATCATAAACGATGAACCTGATGAAGACAAGAGCAGCCATGCCGAAAGCCCTTGATTTTGGGTGGCTGACCCCTCACCCATGTCGCCTCTTGGATCCCTTCTTTTTCTTCTCTTCTGTGAGTATATGTGACCCTAGTTGTGAACAAATGTTGTGGGGTATTTGGGGTTTTGATTTCTTCCTTTAACTGATTGTTATGGGCTTTTTCTAAGTGCATCGGCCCTATGCCGGGTGTTGTGCCTGGTGCAAACCAGGCACCATAGATCTGCATCGAGATAGGAGTTGTCTCTTATCTTGATGCAGATCTACGGTGCCTGGTAGCACCAGGCACCTGGACCAGGCACCGTATCATTGCTCGATTGTTATTTTTGCTTTGTTGGATGGGTTGATAGAAGATAATGAGAGAGTTGCAGAGATTGATAGTGATTTTGTATCACTTTTTTATTTGTTGTTTTGTGCAAATGGTTTTGTGTAGGTGGTCTTATGTAGGTGAGTTTTTGTGGTGTTTTGGGTAGGTAAGCTTTTGTGGTGGTTTGTGTAGGTGGCTTGTGTAGGGAGTTTTTGTGGTGGTTTGTCAGGTAATAAATGCTACAAATACTTTATAATAAATGGAGGGAGGTAGATAGGTTAGCATTTTCAAAGTTTTTCGAATTTCAAACATTGTACCAGGTTGTACGATTGTAACATTTTGTAAATTTCAAATCGAGTGGTTTCCAATCGATTTTCAATCATATAAAACGAAAATCAAACCGAATTAGTCGGTTCTCAAAATTTGAAACCGAACTGAACCAAAATTGAAAAAAATCGAACCAAAATCATCGGTTTAGTTGGTTTGATCGGTTTTTATTTCAACCCTACTAGGAAGAGGAATGCCACTGAGGCCAAAGCTCTCGTTCTGTCTGACGTGGAGGAGCCGTCTGAAACGTTTGCCTCTTTTGTGAGTTCAAAAAGGTCTCGTGTCCAATCTGGGTTGCCTTCAGCACAACCCGCTCTAGGGGGATAAGTGCGCAAGTCTTATCGGCCTGTCAGGGCGAAAACTGATGTGTCCGGCTGGGAGAAGGATTACCTGCGGTTTGCAGGGGCTGAAGACAAGTCGAATCTCAGTTATGCGCAGGCCGAAGCTTTGAATGAGCGTCTAGTGCAGGTTGCAATGGCGGCTTCTACCGATGTCGATCACGCGAGATTGTCCCAGTACAAGGCATCAGCGAGGGTTCACCTAAGGTTGTAGAATCTGATCATCCTATTGGCGTGCCGTCTGAAAGTGGTTGTGGTACAGGCTAAGTTTCTTGTAGCCCGCATTGTTCACCGTCTCGTTCTAGGCCACAATTAGAAGTATTGGAGGGTCCTTTGGATAATTCGCTTCCTCCTCTTCCTCCTGACCTGTCGAGCCATCTCGCATTAAAGTGTCGGTTGTTCATGATAAAGGAAAGGTCGCGGAGGAGAGCCTAGGAATAGTGGCAACTGCGAAGGGTGGTACCAACGTGAATCCAGATCCGGGAAGGCTTCATCCTAATGGGTGGATAAGTCTGTTTGTACCAGACTTGGTGAGGATGAGCTCTCAGGTTTGGCACTAGGAGGTTGATGTGGAGTACGCTTCGATGAAGCATATAAGCGAGCGTCACAGTTGGTTGATGGATTGCGCTTCAAAGCATGAGGAGGATACATCGGAAGAGTGTATGGATAAGGGTTTAAAGTACCTCATGCTAGGTATGTCTCATTTGAGCCAGGTGGCTATCGCTGGGACGGAAGTCTAAGTGGCTCATGAGAGGGTATACACCATGAAGTGTATTTTCTCAGACATGCAGGTGTTGTATTCTGATGTGCTACGAAATTAATTATCTGCAGAAGCAAGCTCAGGAGAAGAGGCTCGATCAGTCAACCATGGTCGCTGAGACTCAGAAGGCTCGTTTGGAGGCCCTTGAGCATGATCTGGCAAAGACGATGTCCAAGAGAGATGAACTCAAACAGGAGTTGAACCGGATCCGCCGAGACGTAGAGGTTGCGCGGGAAGCTATGGCTAAGTGCGCGTTTTGAATTGTGGTATCTTGATGAAGATAATGCTTCAAAGGAGGCCGACTGGGCTGCTCAAAAGCAGCAACTGGAATCCGATGTGGAGTTCAATGCTCGAGAGGCAATGAAGGTCGAGGACCAGCTCGAACTAGAGTGGCATGAGCTCAGTGCTATGAAGAGCAGTTTGGCCACAGAGCAATCTCAGGTTGACGCGTTGACTGGAAAGTAGGAACTATTGGAACGTGAACTTCCTGACTCGAAGGCGCGAGAGGAAGAGCTTCTACAGGAACAAGGTAGGAGGGAGTTTCGTTGAGTTGTACACGGTAGGCTGGAGCTGCTTCCGTTAATGAAGGAGGAACATCCGGAGTGGGATATCGACCATTACAGGAAGATGTCGTATGTAGACCTGTTCATTGCCTTTGCGTCGTCGGACGAGGAGGACAGTTCGGATCCTGATGCCCAGGCCATGTTGCGTGTTGACGTAATTCCTGCTCATTCTTTCGCAAAGCTTAGCTCTTTTGTTTTGTACATTCTCCTGATATGGAGTGAACTTTGTACTCTTGTACCCATTTTAACGACCGTTAATAAAAACAGGTTTATCCATTTTGTGTTTGTTGTCTTTATTGCATGTTTTTCGTTTCACCTTGTCATCTTGTTTTGACATAGGCTGGTTGAATCAATAAAACGCCGAATGGTCTGTCTGTAGTAGAGAGTTTGACCGCTCTACATTTCAAATGACTCAGGATCATTGTTGCGTAGTCATGTCCGATAATGGGCATGTTGCGGACAATTTAGCTGAGGTCGAGTTGCCCGAGCTGTGTCTTGTCCCCCAAGGTAAGCTGCTTGAGGCTTGCCTTGCTTGTCTGATTGGTCGGCTGCAACTGCTGCTATGGGTGAGTTGCGATGGTCGAGCGTATACGGCAGAACGTTTGTGCCGAGTCAGACATCATAAGCTCGGGCAGACAAACTATGTAGCGTTTATTTGGGCACTAGCCATACGATCTATGTATCGACTCGAGTGGCCTTGCTGGTAATAGGATGCCAGTTTGTTTGAACGTGAAGACGCTGACTCGACTAGATTTGTCTTGGTGACCGTTGTTTCGAAAGAGAGCGGGGGTTGCGTGGCGTGCTGCATTGGGCTCCCACCTTCTGAACCATCTATGTCCGAACAACGTGGACTACAGGTTCGGAGAGAAGGATTTGGCGATTAAGCTGAAGAACGATAGTCCCGTGGCAAGCCGTCGACATTAGTCAGAGACTGACTAGTCTCCCACCTTTCGAACCATCTAGAACCATCTATACCTGCGCGATGAGGACTACAAGTTCGAGTAAAAAAGGGTCGGCGACCAGGCTGAAAAGTGGTGGTCCTCATGGCAAGCCATCGAGATCAGTTCGGGATTGACTAGGCTCCCACCTTCCAAATCATCCACACCTGTGCGCATCAAGCTACAAATTTGGGAGTTTTCGGTGGCCACGCTGAAAAGCCGTGGTCCCATGGCAAGCCGTCGGAATCAGTTCGTGGCTGATTAGGCTCTCACCTTCTAGACTATCCACACCCGCGCAGTGGGGGCTACAAGTCCAGGGTTGGTGATTATACGGCCACGCTGAAAAGCAGCGGTCCCGTGCCGAGCCATCAGAATCAGTTTGGGACTGACTAGGCTCCCACCTTCTTGACCATCTACACCCGTGCAGTGGGGGCTATAAGTCCAGGGTTGGTGATTCGGCGGCCATGCTGACAAGCAGTGGTCCCATGGCGAGCTGTTAGAATCAGTTCGAGACTTACCTAATTCCCATCTTCTGAACTATCTACACCCGCGAAATGGGGGCTACAAGTCCAGGGTTGGTAATTTGGCGGCCACGCTGAAAAACAGTAGTCCCGTGGCGAGCCGTCGGAATCAGTTCATGACTGACTAGGCTCTCACCTTCCAAACCATCTACGCCTGGACAATGGAGGCTACAGGTCTGGGCTTTGATCAGAAGCTTTCATTGCTACTCGTTACTAGCTAAGCTTACCTGATTGGGTTCGGCGATCACTGACCGCAGAGGGGGCAATGATCCCTGGCGAGTCGTCGTCACCAAACGTGATAACGCTGATTAGACTCCCACTTCCTAGACCACTAGGTGGACGAGGTGGACTAGGTGTCGAGGCGTACCGGAAGTCTTCATCATCAGCTTTGGTAGACTAAGCTTACCCGGTTGGGGTAGGGTTCCGCCCGTTTGAGGGTGTCCGAATCCATGTCCGTTAGTGTCGCGCACTATGAGGACAACATTACCTTAAAACAAACAGCAATTTGTAGGTATGATCCGTGCATCAAGGCTGATTTGGATTTGCGATCGTGCCAAACATGTAACATGATACTGTTTGAATGGTAGGTCGAGTGGATCGAGCCTTTGGGCTCGCTAATGAAGAGTTAGGGTTTCTTGTACGATTGAGTTACGTGTATGGCATAGATCGTGCGGTGACACGTGTACGGCGTAAGCTGCAGTACAGTTGAGTACAGGTTACTCCCTCTCAATTGTTGGGGTTGTGTGCAATGCCATTAACTGAATGAATGTGGTCTGTGCAGTTTCCTTTGGAATCGTCGTCTCTTAATTTTTCGTACGGTATTCAATGCTTGACAGTTAATGCAGAAGGCCCGTTTGGTGAACCATTACGCCTATATAATGGTGTCTTCCAATCGTTGTTGGCACTATTTTTTGCATAGCTTATTTTCTGTAATGTTCTTGTTTGAAGAAAATGCTTTGAGTTTTCCAAAGGCTGAAGGGAGATCTCTAGCAATGGAGTCTTCGAATGTTCTGACATTTGCATTGATCAAGCACAACGATAATTGTTGTTATGCATGGTCACCTGCTTCTGGTGGGCACATAGTTGATCTGCTGAGGTCTCGTAATTTCTTCTCATATCGCGGAGAAGTAGTACGGATTCTCTACCAAGGAAGATGCCTTGGTGTTACTTCGTGCCGCTTGTGTCCATGCGTGCGTGGATCCCGCTGCTAACCAATGGCTGATCGAAGTGTTAGCCGATGTGCGATGCTTCCAGGTGTGGTATCTCTTAGTCACTCCTTGCATCGTTCATGGGAAAAATGGCCTCCCTTGGCAGCACTGTGAGACCTCGTCTGCTTGGCCGCTTGTGTCCATCCTCATCTGCCTTCTTCCCCATCCCCCTGGACGCCGACAACCATTTGAGGAAGTCTGTAAGGGGTCCGGGATGTCTCGTGAGGAAATCAGCAGTCCGTTGTAAGGTCTACAACGGTGTTGTGCGGACACATTCCTGGGGTGATTTGACGGAACAATTTGGCCGCTTAGTCTTTTCAATCCCCTCTGACACCTTGTCTTTATCTTGGGAAGGGGTCAAGCGAAGTCCATTCACATATCTTTGTTGTCACTTGCAGATTGCTCGCATGGGAGGGTCTACACGGCCTTCTTCGGATACCTTTACGTAGTAGAATTGTCTAAACGAGTCTTTTTACTTCATGTCTCACTGTATTCAGATGCTTGTAGTATGTAGTATTTTGTATCCGTCTCAAGGCGCTTGTTGTTACATCTTTCCAATAATCAATAGAGTTTTTTTTCGTAATTCTTCCTTTATTTCTTAAATGATGCAAATCACATAAGTCTTTAAGAACTAAAACTCTACATTGACTATGGAAAGGGAACAAACGACTGGAAGTAGACTAACTGTTGACGAGGAGAAATTGATCCTGGCCTTGAAGTGAATTCGGGTTGCTCTTGTGGATCGTTCAGTGGACTGTCGAGGCGCTTTAAAGGTTACTAAAGAGTAAACCTTGTAGAGGGGTGAATCTCCGCACTGACAAAATGTCGAGGGGATGTGTTCCCGCTTACCATGGCTTCTCCATTTCGCTGGGCAGAAGAACTTATTGCTCATGTACCATTTAAATGTGACGTTTCTACCGTTGTTTTGCCCGGCACTGGTTCAGGCTGCTCTACAGGATGTAGTGGGATCTGGGAGCATTCTATCTATTTCAATGTGGCGTAATGACATCCTTGTGTTGTAGGTTGGTCTCCACTTATTGTCCTTTCGGAGTGGTTAGCGGTATACTTAACGCACCGGTTAAGGGTGGAGACTACTGCCTACATCTGGTGGAGCCATGGTCTTATCAAGATAAGGTTGTAGGTTGATGGCGCATCTACTACCGTGAAGTCCTGAAACAAGACCTTTCTTAACTGTGGCTTCCCAGCCACTGTTGCTAACCTTATTCCTCCTTAAAATCCATGTTGCAATACACACTATCGAACGACCGTTGAGCGAGCTTTCTGTATCCACCAGAGCTCTCTTTACCTCCCACCTTGCTATGGAAACCGAGATGACTAGGGCGTCATTGTGTGGCGCTCAGACTCCTTCGAGGTCCTTGTCCGTAAATTTCAAGGTGTGAATGGGGCTCTGAATCCTTGAGTGGCAGACGCGTCTGTCTACATCCGCGGGTTGTGTTTGCATCTCCAATAAGGTTCGCTTGCGAGATTTGTACAACTGGTCTTCGTTCGTCCGACTCCATAAAGAACATAGATTATCCATGGGTATCCTTCTCTATTTCTTTAACTAACTCCCCTTATCCTCGGTTCATTTTGGCCACTTTTCAGAGTTAAGAAATTCCTTCAGTTTGCCTTTGCGGATCCAGTACTCAACTTCATACTTCAAACTGTTGGTATCGTGGCCACCCTTCTTGTGATATGCACAGTACTTGTCGTTATCACGCTTGATGGGGTCTCCGCACTGCTTCAGGAGGCACTTCAGATCTTCCAATTTTTATGGAGTTTAGTACGTCTGGCAGACTGGAATTGAGGGGTGTCACAGTCCTGAATCCAACGTAGTTGGATGTTTTCGCTAGCTTGGACCTACTAGGGTATGACCTGTTGTCACTGTGTTTTCTCTTGCTCCGCTCTTCGTCCTCGCATCTTTTTCCTTCCTTCTTGTCCTTAGGAGCAGAGGGATTCTTTTCGCCTTCGATTTTCCTTTTCTCAATTCTCAGCTCCTCCAAAGTAATGTGCTTCTAAGCGCTCTTGAGAAGCTCTGTCATGTCAAGAGGGGGCTCTAAGGTGAGGTCTTCGTAGAGCTTTCATTCTTTGAGGCCCGCAGTGAAGGTTGTCACGGCCGTAACGTCGCTGCATTCGTTGATGAGAGTCAACTCGTAGTAGCGCGTGACATACCCTCTGAGAGTCTCGTGGGACCTCTGCTTTAGAGAGAGTATGTAATGTGGGCCTTTTCGGAAATGATGGCTCCCTACGAAACGTGCCAGGAACTCCTTTGTCAGTGTCTTGAAGGAGTCGATCGACCTCGGTTGAAGGCTGTGGAACCACGTCAATGCTAACCTCTTCAAGCTAGTGTGAAAAGTTCTGCACATCACCGACTCAGATCCTTCTTTGAGGGCCATTACGTGCTAGTAATTGGGCAAGTGGTTGAATGGATCGGTGGTTCCGTCGTAGAAGTCGAGCTTTGGAGGAGTGAACTTCCTCGGAAGGGCCTCATTCATGATCCGATCCACAAATGGTGGGACTGAGGGGCGGTACAGTACGTCTGGGTCGTGTGCTCTTCTGCGGAGGGGGTTTTAAGGGTCGAGCCTCTCTGCTCTGGCGGCGGGCTCAACATTAGCCGTGCAGCCTCCCCTAGTCCAATAAGAACTAGTGGGGGCTTGGCTTTCTTGTGCTTGCTCCCTGCCATCCTCCACTGATGGAGGCCCGTGCTACTCCTGGTCTTTATTAGCAGGTGGTGAATTTTGTTGCATGAGAACCTCCACCGCCTTGGCTATCTGTTGTATTTGAGATGACAACCTATCGATTCGAGAGTTCATCATTGTTATTGTCGGTGCGGGGGCGTGAGTCTGCAGCCCGTGTTTGACCGGAGCCGCAGAAAGCATCGGTATTGCGCCGGCCTGAGCGTTTGACGTGTCCCCTTGTTCTCCGTTGTTGCGTGACCTAGTAGTCACCATCTCTCTTGGTTTTGAAAGAGACGATGCTAGTGAAAAGTTAATAACTATGTCGTCCCCACGAACGACGCCAAACTGATGCAATCATTTTTCGCTCCCTGCTTTGACATAATCCCGCTGACCTACACAAGTAACGCTCGTGAGCCATGGACCACCATTGTGGTGGCCGATGGCTTTCCGATGCTAAAGTCAGACAGTGATTTGAGGAAGACGTAATGCTATAAATAGGGTATTGGTAGTTTTACCTTAGCTTATCAACCTCATGTCTCATTTATAGTGCAAGAGTCCTGATTCTACTAATCCATCGAAAGTGTAGTTTAGCAAGGAGATCTTCGTGAAGATCCTTCTCTAATTAGGAGTTGTGCTGTAGGAGGGAAGCTCCTTGTTAGCCCTGTGCTCCTAGATACGCGGGAGATAGTTCTCAATCCAAGATCAATCCGTAGAAGGAAGTTTCCTTGTGTGGAATGTACTCTGGTATTTGCTTCCTAGTTGGAAGCAGGGAGCTGTTGTAGTTGCCCGTCCGAAGTTGATCATCAAGATACTTGCCTTAGTAGGACTGACAGGTATTGAGTAGGACTGACAGGTATTGAGGATAGTTGTGAGACGTGTGAGCTTAGCACGCTGTAAGAGTTCGGGTGCGTCTAGCGGAGTGGATCAGGCGAGCTTAGAACCTTTTGGGTCGGATCAGTGCTGGGCTAATCTGAGGTCCGTAATTCCTCGAGATATCATGAAACGTGTATAGATTAGGAATGTGACCGTTTTTATGTATCATCAACAATCATAGTCCTTGGAGGCCAAATCGATACATTAGTCCGGAAAAGGTGTACTAGTTTTAGTTCGATTTCAAATATTGTCGGTTGTAATTCTGTGCAGTTTGAACTTTTGATACTCGAGATAATGAAGTTGTCCCAATAATAGCATTCTTTAGTACCTATGTTGTACATTTGATATATATATTATTATTCCTTATAGGAATCCACATATTTCCTAAAAATTTCCTTTTAAACGGAGCAGCCAAATGTGTAGTTCCTTTCCAAGTTTGTGGTGTTTGTGCACTGATCCTTCTCTAATATGATATACAACTAGTGCAAGTTTCCTTTATGATTTAAAGTGGGAGAGGGTTTGAGGTCACGTTGTTCTGTGTTTCGCCTAATTTTTTCTCTCTATTGTTTGACCTAGCAGTCTGATGATCTCTATTTTATCCTAGCTAGTGTCATAACAACTCCAGGGAAATGATTGTAATGGCGGGATACTATAATGCAATGTGAAAAGCAATCGTCAAATTAAGTTGCGGACCTACACAAGGACCAAAGGGGGCAAGTACCCCCCTCAATTTAAAAAAAAAAATTGGTATACACGTAGCATTTCTGAAATTTTTAATATAAACGTACAAACACAATAAAACTTTATTCAATAAGTTGCATATCAATTCACTGGTAGAGTGGTTGGTCATTAAAACTTTTTTACTAATGACCCAAGTTCGATTCACTTGGAATGCCCAGATAACAAAGTATATAATTTAATAATAATAAGTATCATAACTGAACTCATTTAATGTTTTGGGTTTGATTGGCAAGTAAAACTTTTTTTTCTCTTTCTATAAATTTGTAATTAGGAAATTATTGTGTTCGCACATTTTAGATTTTTTCAGATTAAACTTAAATACTTATCTTAATAACTTTACAATTTTAATCATATATTCTAGTTATTAGGCTTGTTTGCCTTTACTAAATTGTCGATGACTTGAGCATAATTTGGCTTAAAATATTAAACCCGATTCAGTTTGATATATACAATGTACTTTTAATAGTTGTACAGATAAATGCATAGTACTAGATTATGTTCACGAAGAATACAATTAGAATTATATTTTTGATTTTAGTGTTTACTTCTAGATGTGAGTAGAATTTTTTGTTAAATTATCTGCCCAGAGTAAAAAAAAATTTAGCTTCGCCTAGATAGCTCCTATTATCGACCAACAATCCCTTACCATTCCGTTCCTCCTTGATAAATCCCGGGTCGGCCACTGGTCATAATGACTAATATGTGGTCATTTCACAGGCCTAATCCGAGTGTTGTTGGAATATTGCAACATTAATCAAGGTATTTCGTATTTCTAACCCATGTTATTATTTGTACCTTAGTTCGTTGTAATTTTGAAAAATATTACTTCCCATCTAGCTTTCAAAGGAGCTAGAAACTTGAGGCCAAAGCACTCTTGCATCTTCCAACTGCAAGTCCAATGAGTTTTTTTTATGATTGTATCACTACCAGCACTGTTTACAATAAAGGAGATTCGATGTAACGGTATTGAGGTTCACCATACGCACATCCTTGTACAAGTCTCATAATGGAATAGGATTAGCGAAATAAAAATTGAAGTGCTAAAAAATTGAAGGCTACTGATCCAACAAGAATCGCCAACGAGAATCAAATGCAAGTTCAAATAAGATCTTGTAGTCTTTAAAAACAAGTAGGCCACAAAAATTTATCAAGTTAAGTGGCTAGAGAATGTCCAAATAGTTGAGCAGAAAATGCTAGGAAACCATATTTTTGCAACCAATTTTTGTAATCATGGTGATGTGGCGTGATCTTAAAAGAATGATGAAATTCCCAAAGTATTTATGTGTATCTCGAGGTTGTAAAAAACCTCCTCTAACAATGTCACATCATCATGATTACAACGCTTAACTGCAAAACCTGATTTCCTAGCCTCACTCTGATTCCCTAGCCCCGCTCATAGTTGAGCTTATGACCATGCCTGACACTAAGACAATGTGGCATAAGTCATTAGCACCAACATTAAAAAAGCTACTTACCAAGTGAACACATTATTTAGCAAATGAGAAATGACGCTGGCACTATATGACAATAAAAGTTATTCTCTGAATGCTTGCAGACAATAAACCCTAGTGAGGGCCAATAGGATCTGGGGGAGCTCCTGCGCACAAAGCACAGGAGGACGTCCTGTGCACAAAGCACAGCCGTCAGATTTAAAAAAAAAAAAAAAAAAAAATTTGAAATCCATTTTTTTTAATTCCTTTTATCTGAACCGTCGGATCAGATCCGACGGCTGTGCTTTGTGCACAGGACGTCCTCCTGTGCTTTGTGTACAGGACGTCCTCCTGTGCTTTGTGCGCAGGAGCCCCCCAAATCCGGGCCAATATGCTATGGACATTTAACATCCTCTTTTCTATTATTAAAAAAATATATATATATATTCTTAGAAGACTCCGACTTTTTGACATCACCACCATCACTCACCTTTCTGTTTAATTTTACCACTTTATATTCCACAACATCACCTGTATTTTGACGCCAGCAATATAAACCTAAAAGTCTCAGTTTTCGATAAATAAAAAAAAAAAAAAAAATATATATATATATATATATATATATATATTTTCTCCTTTCGCACTCTCAACGATTTCTCCCGTAACAACGACAATCACTTCTCTCCACCATTGTCAACGTTGATGTTGTCGCCTCGCTGCCATCGCCTCTCTCCCGCCAAGCTTTCGTCATTGCTCGTCTGCCCCCTTATTTCTTTCTTTTTATCTTCCTCTATTCCCTCTCTTTTATTCTCATCAACAAGAGGCTGCAGTAACAACAACCGCCCCTTTCCCTTTTTTTCGTTTATTTCCTCTTTCGCTCTTGTTCCAACCTTTTCAAGGATGGAACCCATCCTCGCAGAGGCTGGAGTGAAAGTGGGGGAAAAGAACAACAAATAGATCCCAAACCAGAGAGAAGAAGAAGAACTCGAAATTGAAGCGAAAAACGACAATGTCAACAACATGAGCAACATAGGGACATGTTATGATCTCTCAGTCACCAAATACTCTCTTGACGGTCGCGTTATCCAGATTGAATACGCTGCTAAAGGTGTCAACAACAAACAATGGGTATGCATCGTACCTGTGGTTTATTTTGTTTTAGCTTTCAATTCAATGGGTTTAATCTTGCCTCAACCTCTTCTCATAGAGGCTTAGGCTTCCTTCTTCTTGTCATTTCTCTGTGACTCCTTCATGAAGCTCTCCACAAGCTTTTTTCTATCTGGCTCAATCAAACTACTCAAAATTCGAAGTGGTTTGCAACTCTTCCTGCTTTGGGGAGGAGCACAGACTGAGACATTGAGCTGAATTTGAGAAATTGAGAGCGTGAACATAATGAGGTTTGTTTGTTTTGAAGAATGAGAGGTCTGGGGTTGTGGGTTTGGTGAAGAGATCGCAGGGGAGTAGGATAGAAGAGAGGAGGAGAGAATTGGAAAAAAAAAAAAAAAAAAAGGCTTTATTGGTGTGTATTTTAGTAGGTAAAAAATAAAATGAGAAAAGTGGCAGGGTCAAAGAGTCAGAGCCTTTTCAAAAAGCGTATCTAATTAGGTTTTCTCACTCAAATGAGGGAGATGCCACTCAACATATATAATGAGCAATGCAATTTAACACTAAACTAATGAAGAAGAACGCAAATTCATTTCTGGAGTGTGTTTGACAAAAGATTAAACTGACACTCCTGACATTTGTGAGAGGATGGTAATCAACACTAAAGTTCAAATTCCATTATGATTGAACTAACAAGAATCCCTAGTGCTTGCTAAAAGAATCCCAAGACAGAATCCTTAAACTCAGTACATGCAATGCTATCTATCAATACTAGAAACAGAAATTTTAGGATGCCTGGCCTATGTCTAGTGATGTGTTTGGTAGGTGTCACACATCATTGATCTTGTCTGGAGATGGGTGTTACACCTATTTCGATGCAATATCAACAGTGTCTGGCCCTATCAGACACAACACCAGGCACAGGGCCAGGCATCGTAGTAGTGCTCTACTAGTAATGGTTATACATTAATGCCCTTGCTAAAATATCAAAACAATACTAAATTACCGCTAAATGCTTTACTTTTTATAGTAACAAACCCAAATAAGATAAAAGATGTACGGGGTAAGTTATGAATAACATTACATTTAACTATATGAGTTGAGCTCGCCAACAGTTTTAAAAAGTTCAGTTCAACGAGAAAATTAAGCACGCATCAGAAATTAAGCTCAGTTCAGCAAAAGCTAATGTTACTTAACAGCAATTCATGGTATTCACAACACATAAGAAGTGCTGAAACATTTGTCTAAGCAACTGATTCATTTTGTTCACTTGACATTGACAAATCTTAAGAACAATACTTCCAAAATATGGCACATTGCATGACCATATAAGCATGAAGCTGTTGGGATAAATATTAATAAAACAATACCAAAAAAATAGTTTAAAGCAATAATAAACAAGAAACCAAGATTTACGTGGAAAATCCTTCAATGTGAAGGAAAAAATCACGAGGCAAATTCGAAAGAATTCACTAATCAAATAAGAAGAAATACAATAATTTTTCAAGCTTGAATAATACAAGGAGTAAATAACACGGGTTACCTCACAGCAAATTAACCCAAAAGCTCCTTCAACTTCTTCTACCAAATCAATCGACAAAACTAAGTCAATATCGCAGCCACGCATCACACTTTGTTGCACAAAATCGCGCCCAAAGAATCAGACACAAAGTCACCGTCCACGCGCTCACAGCCGCATCAAACACCAAAGAGAATACTATGTTCTCTGTTGCTTATTCACGCAACAGCTTATCTGAAAACACTATAAATAAAACTCTGTTTTATGCACCTATTTATACTTGTTTGCAGCCGCCTAACACCGCCTCAAATAGAACATTGTTTCTATTTAATTAACACCGCGACAAATAGAATTTTGTTTCTATTTATTTCTGTTTTTGTTTCTTATTGAATTTTTTTTTTCCTTATTCAACCAAACTTGAAATTATGTTTGATTACTTACCAAAGTTGGATCCACCCTAATGAGCTGAACCTCAACAAATCTCCCCCTCCAGACCATTAGGGAAGAATCACCGCCTAATCATATTAGGCCATTCCAATGAGTTCTGTACAGAACTCATGTTTTCCTTTTGAAACTACTTTTGTCATCATGTCGGAAGGATTTTCACTAGTATGAATCTTTGCAACCTGGAAACAATTTTTCTCAAGCACATCACGTATCCAGTGGTAACTTGTATCAATATGCTTGATAAGTCCATGGTATGTGGCATTCTTACTCAACTCAATAGCACTCTGACTATCACAATGCACCACATACTTATTCTGATTCACACCCACCTCCTTGAGCAATTTTTTCAACCATAACATTTCCTTCCCTGCTTCATTAATGGCAATATACTCGGCTTCAGTAGTTGACAAAGCAACACACTTTTGCAATCTAGACTGCCAAGCTACAGCTCCCCCTGCGAAAGTGATACATAACCTGAAGTCGACCTCTTCTTGTCTAAATCACTTGCAAAATTTGCATCTGTGTACCCTTCTAACACAACTCCTGAATTACTAAAGCTTAAACAAAGCTTTGAAGTACCTTTCAAGTATCTCATAATTTATTTAAATGCATCCCAATGTTCTTTTCCTAGATTTTCTGAATACCTACTCACAACACCGACTGCTTGAGCAATATCTGGTCTTGTACAAACCATAGCATACATCAAACACCCTACAGCAGAGTATGGAATACCTGACATATGCTTCTTTTCTTCATCAGTACGAGGAGATAACTTGGCACTTTAACTTGAAGTGATTAGCAAGTGGAGTACTCACGGGCTTAGCATCATTCATGTTGAACCTTTCAAGTACTTTTTCAATATACTTTTCTTGTGACAACCACAACTTCTTAATTTTTCTGTCACGTGTAATCTTCATCCCTAGGATGTGATGAGCTGGCCCCAAGTCTTTCATATCAAAAGAGCTAAACAAATATTTTTTCAACCTGCCAATCATATCAACATCTTTTCCAACAATTAGCATATCATCAACATAAACCAAGAGAATAATGAAGCTATCAGGCGAAAAATATCTGACATAAACACAATGGTCTAGAAGTGTTCTCTTGTAGCCATGTCCTATCATAAAGAAGTCAAACTTCTTATACCACTGTCTCGGAGCCTGTTTCAATCCATAAAGGCTTTTCTTCAATCTGCAAACCATATGTTCTTTCCCTTTCACTTCAAAACCCTCTGGTTGTGCCATGTAAATTTCTTCATGCAAATCCCCATGAAGAAATGCAGTTTTAACATCTAACTGCTCAATATCAAGATCCAGGTTAGCTGCAAGACTTAACACCACTCTAGAGGATGTCATCTTCACCACGGGTGAGAATATCTCATCAAAATCTATCCCCTTCTTTTGCGCAAAGCCTTTTACCACTAACTGAGCTTTGTGCTTCACATTCTTTCCATCACCATCCTTTTTCAATTTGTACACCCATTTGTTCTTCAAAGGTTTTCTACCTTTTGGAATCTCAACTAAATCATAAGTATCAGTCTTATGCAAGGAACTCATCTCTTCTTGCATAGCTTTCATCCAGCTATTTTTATCTTTATGATCTAGTACTTCTTGAAATTTTTCTGGTTCGCCTTCTTCTATAAGGAAAACATACTCATCATTGGGATACCTCTTTGAAGGTTGGCGCTCTCTGGTAGACCTTCTTAATTGAGGCTCTACTATTTTTTGCTGAAGGGGTTGCTCTTTATGCAAAGTCTCATCTATTTCTAATTTATCATCATTAACAACTTCATTTTCTGGCATATGGTCACCAACTATATCATCTGGCATCTCTCACCCATTTTCAACATGCGACAAAGGAGGAGGAAGTGGTGTAAGATCTGCTACCTTATTATTTATCTCCTTGGGCTTTTCAATTTTCTCAAAATATACAATGGTATGATCTTCATAAAATACCACATCTCTGCTTCTAATAATTTTCTTATTCTCGGGATCCCATAATCTGTAGCCAAACTGCTTATCTCCATAACCAATTAAAATACATGGAGATGCCTTCTCATCAAGCTTTAATTTCTTCTCCTTCAGTACATGAACAAATGTTTTACAGGCCAAATACCTTCAGATAAGAGTATGAACTATCTTTCCCTTTCCACACTCTTTCTGGAATGTCACCATCTAAAGAAAATGAATGAGACCTGTTGATGAGATAACAAGTTGTACTAGCAGCTTCAGACCAGAACTCTTTTGGCAATTTAGTCATGCGAAGCATGCATCTCACATTTTCTACAATAGTCCGGTTCATTCTTTCTGCTACCCCATTATGTTGTGGAGTGCCAGGAACTGTCTTTTCATGCCGTATACCAAACTTATTACAATAAGCTTTAAATTCTTTTGATGTGTACTCACCACCATTATCACTGCGGAGGCACTTCAAAACTCTACCTGTTTCTCTTTCAACGTTGGCATGAAACTGCTGGAATAGTTGAAAAACCTGGTCCTTAGATTTGAGAAAATATATCCACACCTTTCTTGATGCATCATCAATAAATGTCAAGAAATATATACTATCACCAAGAAAATCTACTTCAATGGGACCACAAACATTAGTGTAAACCAAATCTAACAAGCCATATTTTCTTTTTGATGATCTACGAAATGCAACTCTATGATGTTTACCAAATAAACAATAATCACAAGAGTTAAGAGGAGTACCTTTCAAGGAGAAAATTAATTTCTTTTTTTCTAAGAGTTGCACACCTTTCTCACTCATGTTTGCAAGTCGCCTATGCCACAAGTTTGTAGAAGAACCATCTTCAGCTGCATTCTAACCAGTCTTACACAATTTCGCCCGAGTCTTATATAGTGTGCAACACGCCTTACCATTTGCCACAGCAAGTGAACCTTTGGTAAGTTTCCATGCACCATTACCAAAATAATTAATATACCCTTGTTTATCCAAAACAAGTCCAGAAATCAGGTTCAGACGAAGATCGGGAACATGACGTACATCTTTCAAAGTCAACGTGTACCCCGTATTAGTCTAGACACACACATCACATATTCCCACTATTTTAGAGTTGCTAGTGTTTCCCATCTTCACACTGCCAAAATCTCCTGCTCTACAAGTAGTGAAATAGTTTTTTCTTGGGGTTGCATGATAAGATGCACCAGTGTCAATAATCCATTCGCTTCCTTCATTTGCAACATGCAAACATTCACCTTCGCCATACAAAAGAGCCACGAGTTCATCAGTAACAGCAGTTGTAGCTTCTTTATTATCACCATTCTTCACTTTTCCCTATTTCAAATCTCTTTTGTAACTATAACATTATTTTCTAAAATGACCTGGTTTACCACAGTAATGACACTTAAAACTTCTATCTCTTGACTTATCACAGTTCTTATCATAACCATGATATTTCTTATATTTTTCCCTCCCCCTATTTTCAGACACAAGTGCTTGGGAATGATCAGTACCAACAGATTTTCTTCTAGTCTCTTCATTAAATAAACTACCGGTAACCAACTCCATGGTAAGCTGTCCATTCGGTGCCGAATTACTAACCGACACCACCAATGTTTCCCAACTATCTGGTAATTAGCTCAAAAGTAATAGTGCTTGCATTTCATCATCTAACACTATCTTCATGTTGGACAACTGATTCACCACACTTTGCACCTCATTCAAGTGCTCAGCAATAGAACTACCTTCCTTGAATTTCAAGTTCACTAACTTTCTGATCAAGAATGCCTTGTTTGTAGCGGTTTTCCTTTCATATAAATTCTGGAGTTTGGTCCAAAGAGCATGTGCAGATGTCTTAGCTGACACGTGATGAAATACCGAATCATTTAACCATTGCCTGATGTGACCAATAGCCTTTCTGTTTAATTTCTTCCACTCTTCTTCTGACATATCCTTGGGTTTAGCTGTATCTCCCTCAATTGGAGGGTACAAATCCTTACAGTATAATATGTCTTCCATCTTGGCTTTCCAAATAACGTAGTTTGAGTCATTAAGGCTAATCATCCTTGTATTGTTGTTATTATCCGTGTCAACTCTCTTAATTGACAATCTCCCAACAATTGCTCTGATACCACTTAGTTGTGACAAATACCAATAAAACAATACCAAGGAAATAATCTAAAGCAATAATAAACGAGACACCAATATTTATGTGGAAAACCCTTCAATGTGAAGGAAAAAACCATAGGGCAAATTTGAGAGAATCCACTAATCAAATAAGAAGAAATACAATAACTTCTCAAGCTTTTTTACCAAAGCTTGAGTAATACAAGGAGTAAATAACACGGGTTACCTCACAGCAAATTAACCCAAAAGCTCCTTCAACTTCTTCTACCAAATCAATTGACAAAACTAAATCGATATCGCAGCCACGCGTCACACTTTGTGGCACAAAAGCGCGCCCAAAGAATCAGACACAAAGTCACCATCCACGTGCACACAGCCGCACCAAACACCAAAGAGAATACTATGTTCTTTGTTACTTATTCACGCAGCAACTTATCTGAAAACACTATAAATAAAACTTTGTTTTATGCACCTATTTATACTTGTTTGCAGCCGCCCAACACCACCTCAAATAGAACCTTGTTTCTATTTAATTAACCAGCTGCCAAATAGAACTTTGTTTCTATTCAAATAGAACTTTGTTTCTATTTAACTAACACCGCCATAAATACAACTGTGTTTCTATTTATTTATGTTTTTGTTTCTTATTGAAAACTTTTTTTCCTTATTCAACCAAACTTGAAATTATGTTTGATTACTTACCAAAGTTGGATCCACCCTAATGGGCTGGACCTCAACAGAAGCTACCATATAAGCATGAAGCCACCAGTAATCAACATAGTTCATAATAAATCAAAGGAGATGAAGCGATCTCACGAAAAAACTAAACAAACATAGTTCAGATGCTTAAACCAGAATTTTAAACAAGGCAGGTAAGTACTATTGCCAAAAGCGCTCCAACAGCAGAATAGTAGCAAAATAATAAACCTAATTTGAGACATTGAAAATAAAACCAAAATGACAGAGACACTCATAAATAATTCTATTTGACAAATACTATTAAGGACTCTATAGCTTGTCTTCGAACTCCGACAATTCCTTCAAACCCTCCTCTTATGACTGTCAGATAAAAGTGTTGTTGCATGTCATCCCTGCTCCAAGGGATCAGAAGACATAATGTCCGAATGATCAAAGACACACTGGGAAAGCCTAACCAGGAGTAGCATCCCTGAGGGTTTTTGAAAACTTAAACGATAGGCAAGTAGGCAATTTTGTTGAAAAGTGGGGTTTCTTGCTTCTGTACTTCCTCAAACACGTGACCTCACTTTTGGTTGAAAACGAAATATATAATACCAAGATCTTGTTCTGGCACCTGGATTTCAACAAGATAAATGTCCTCCAAAAGCCTGGGCTTAGCAGTCAGCTATGAAGCATAGATGACTCATCTAGCAGTTGGGATGACTTGACCACCACCATCGTGAATAACATCAGCATGGAGTACCACATCGCATACTTCAAAGCATATACCCCTGATGTTTTCTTCAGCCAAAACACCTTCCTTTGATGCCCACTGGAAACTAGAAACTATCGAGTCCTTGATTTCATTGAGGTATTGAACTGCCTTGCACATATCAACAACCATGTTAGGCCCAGTTGTCTCAGGATCGAAACATCAAATCTTTTTTGCAAGATCCTTATCCTAGCCAAACTCTTCAGAAAAAACCTTAGAGTGGACTTTAAGGTCATCCCTAAGACCAATACGGCTCTCATCAATGGCTTCAACAAGACCATCTTCCAATGGTCGAGCTTCCATATATAGCCTATTGTGTTTGTTTGGAGATTTTCTCATCACAGTTTGGCTAAACTCATTGGGCACGGTTTCTCAGAAAGACACAATTGGATCATCCCATGCAATTGAAGCACCTCCCATAAAATCTTGTTCCAAATCCTTCAAGCAGATCTCAAGGTGAAGCTCTAATGCACTAGCTACGATGTGTTCGATTAAACAGACCACCATAGGATCAGACTTGGCTAGATGTTTAAGACCTTCAACAAGCTTAAGAAGGTCAGATGCAATCTTGTAGCGTACAATAACCCAAACAACAAGTGAGACAGAAACTTCATGATACAGATAGGATGTGCATCTACTTCCTTCTCATTTGTCAATGTAGCTGATGTGTTTAGATATATCCTCGTCGATTCCGATGATAACAAATCTGCAAAAATGAGCAGCGGTTAAGTTAGGGACCACCGTTGTGGTAGTCGAAGGCACTATGATGCTTAAGTCAGATATCGATTCAAGGAACAATGAAGACCGTATGTAAATTGCAGTGTCTGTGCGTACATTTCTTTCTCCTTTCACCAATTCTTATAGCGAGTGTTCCCTCCCCAACTGTCCCTGCGATCGAGGGCATGATGGAGGCAAGAGATCTCACATAAGATGTTACCTGTGCATGACTGAATTCTTTGGCATTTGGCTTTGTTTAGGACCCAATGCTTGATTGGGCTAAGAGCAGATTCTTGTGAGTGGATATCGGGCCTATGATAGCTCTGAGATTCGTGTTCGGGCCTTATTGTCCTAGGCCAAGTCCTAAGACGCGTTCCTTTGGGGCTTGCGTGTCTTGGGGCTGGCGTGTCTTGGGAATGGGCGCCTGACTTACAGGTTGATCAGTAGTTTGAACATGGGTTTACGTGGGACTGCGTTGAAGCCTTTCACATGCTAGGGTTAGTCCACGCCACGTGTACGGTTGTGATTGAGTGACTATTTGATGTCTCAACATCTACTCCCTTTAGTTTGTGGGTCTGCGCGATGGGCCACTAACTGACATCGTGTGGGGGTTTGTGGTATGCATGATGACATATTTTTGGTGCCTTTTCGATTGTCGTGCCGCATTGAATGTTTATACAGTGGTTAGGTAAATGCCTCCCCTTCGCGCAAACCTATATAAGCCTGTTTTGGAGGGAGTTTTCACATTTACCTTCTCAAAGCTTCTCTCCGTTCCGTAATGTGTTTTTCAGGAACAATTGAGCTTGAGTTGTTGTCACGCCCCAATTTTCGAAGGAAACGAAAATCCCAAAAGCCACGTAGGATTATCCGTTTCCCCCAAAAACTCGGGACGTGAAAATTCAATAACAACAGAAACAAATAGCAGCAACAACTAAACAACTAAAACGAATAAAAAGTCTAACCCGGAGAAGACTGGCATGGCTAGCTCACTAGCGGAACTCCAGTAATGCAGCTCAAAATCTCTAAACCTGAAAGACTAATCGGCTACATTCCAAAAGGAATGTACCCAAGAAGCAAAAGCTCACTCGGGTCAGCAATAAAGCTGGTGTGAGAAATCTTCATCCCAAAAATCAATAAATCCGCACATGACAACATCAAAATAAACAAAACAATAAACAACCACACATCAGGTAGTTCCTCATTGAGGCAAATGTGTCATCATCCTAGTAAATAATATGACTTTACTAATACTTACGTTATAGAAGTTGACTATGGCAAGTCTGACCTGCAGAAATTGTTAGTAGACTTACCATCCTGCACAAAACGGTTAGAAACAAACAAATAAAATTTATGAGTTATCAATCCTCATAAAGGCAACAACAATCCAAATCATAATCATATGAAACTATTATTGAAATATTAACCAAAACACATTTTCTACCTTTAGGAAGACATGTAGTTCTCATTCAATGGTTGAATGAGCATTTAGTTTCTTCCTTTAAGGTAATCATGCACATACACAAAAAGAAATTTCGCTACTTTTCCACAATCGCACCATCCTCCATGTGTCGAACACACCTCACCCAAGTGTGCCTCCCTTGCCTTCGAAACCACTCGGAGCGTACATGTTCCAAGTGGGGTGCCACCTCGAGGAACATGTCATCTCACTCGAAGTTCGATCCATGGCAAGTATTCTTCCTAAATCTACACGTACAACCGAACACACATGGAACGGTGCACCGAACACACCTCACCCAAGTGTGCCGCCCTTGCCATCGAAACCATTTGGAGCGTACATGTTCCAAGTGGGGTGCCACCTCGAGGAACATGTCATCTCACCCGAAGGTCGATCACTGGCAAGTACACTGATATGCAAGCAAGTCTGCATACCCAATAATATCACAAGTATACAAGCAAGTCTGTATACAAAAATTTCTTTTCTTTTCACATTTTTTTTTTCTTCGGAATTGTGGAAAAGAGCATAAAAATATCAACTAAAACTCAAAACTCTTTTATGGAGACACTTTGTCAACCATAAATAAATCAATCACAGTATCCACCATTCTTTTGGGGAAAAGTAATATTTGACACATTGTCAATTCACACATCTCATCTCTTTGCATCATACGAAAAACAATATGCACACCAATTCGCATAACAATACAAATACTCAAACTAAAACAAGTGCTCAGTTAAATTCCAGTCAATATCTATTACTAGGAAATTTTCTTCTAACCCTAAACTAAATAAGGGTTTAATCATACATAAAACTAATACAGACAAGACACTATCCCTTAAGCTACCACTTCTAACAAGTTGCAGAGAATGACAGGTCGTGACAACAATGTTAAGATTATAAATGTGCATGTACACTACCCCCTCAACCTTTTTGTTCAAGTGTTTAACTGTTTCTACCATGAGGTACATTAGTCTACGCCACAATTGGAGCACCAATTCAATTACAAATTACATTGTGTAGCTAAGCTTATAGGACACATAAACAATAACATAGGCTGCATACTTTTGTTGCATAGACATACGCCCAACAGGAAGTCAGTTATGCAAATAATAGTGGCATGATATGATCATAAATATTAAGTCACTGTCACCTCAAGATTTCTGTAACATTTTAGATAAACTAAAAAGCATCCTATTTTGACTATATATGAAGAACCAATCCTCCAACTCTACAAGCAACATCCAAAAACACAAAACAATAGACTGCCTATTAGCTCCACTTTCAAAAACCCAAACCTACACAAAACCCGAACTAACCCTCCATGTGGAACAACAACAGGGCAAGCGTTACGATCGAAGAACAAAAGGGGCGAGATGAGACAGAAGAAAGAACTTACAATTTCATATATAATTAACACTCCCAACATTCTCCATTTCATAAAAAAAATATATATATAAAAGGAGTATGAAGAAAACTCACCGAAATTGCAAATTGCAAAGGATTGCGCAGCCAACGCTATCGTCCCATCAGACAACATTAACACACCACCTCCACCATCACCACGCACTACCACTTCTTCCATTGTCAATCATCAACACCCCCAACACCTAAAGGGTGATCAACACCTCCTTTTAAAAGATCAAAATTCACTCTCTTGCAACCACAGAAAGTCGTCACCCCTCGTCCGCACACTAGGGCCAATAACCATATAGCCAATTAGCTATAAGACTAAACACAGAAAACGACATACCAAACAAGTAAGGCGAGTTACTACTGTCCAAGATCCTCTACTTTGCAGAAAACAAACTGTATAACTCATCTTCAACAGCCCGCACCAGATTGACAACCAAGCTGAAAAACGTGTCACTGATCACCTTAATCTCCCTCCACCAATTCTCAAGGAACCAAGGAACTTTAAATTCATGGTAAAACTAATGTCTAACCAGAAGAGAATACGTCTGAACTAAAAATCTTTTGTCGCCATACCTTTGCATAGTTTTAATCCCTCCAGAAGAGCCCCTGTTTCAGCCACACTATTCGAGCCCTCTCTGAAAAAAAGAATTGCTTAGCCCCAACACAAGAACCATCCTTGTAACTTACAATTGCTCCTCCCAAATGCAATCTCAATGAGCCCACTCCCTTATTCTCCTCTCAAGCATTTTCTCAAACATGTTCCCTGCATCCACCATTCTCTTCTCCTTGCAAAACCCAGAAATCACCACATACAGAGCCTCTCTCACAGCGACCACCTATGTTTCTCTCCAGTGATCGATCCCTCCCTCACACACAACAACATCCATCGTCTTATCTCTCTGCCACCAACTCCTTTTTCATCACAATCAATAAACAATAAACAACTGAGAAGAACACAAAACACATATCTGAACACTTACAGATTCACCCAAAATCAGATTCGAAGAGACGATGTGAACCAACACAACACAATCGCAGTTCATCTTGCAACAACACACACATCAGCACTCGCCAACAATGCTTGAGCAATCCACTGTCATCCTCTTCGCCTCCTTGCAAATCACCGTTCAAAACTCATCATCCTCTCGCCTGCTCCTCGCCAATTTCGTCTCACCATCAGCCGCAATTGAGAAAAAAAATCGTGAAGAAGGGAAAAGGGAAAAGGAAGGAGAAAAGAAGGAGAGAAAATAAAAAAAAAGAAATAGGGTTTTTGTCTTTATAAGGTGGGTGGCTATTCGCCCCCACCGAACTTCCGAATGCACCCACCCTCTTTCACATAATAAAACCCTACTTATTAGTTTAATAAAAGCCCACAACCAAGTCCAAATACAATTGGGTAACAACCCATCAACATTAGGGTTTACAAAAGAAATTTTATATATTTATTTAATTAGGCGGGTATTACAGTTGTTATTCAATGATATTTGCACAACTTAATTTCTCGTGAGGGAGGCATCACAGAAGCTTAGACTTCTTTAGAAAGTCATTGTTGTCCAAGGAAGACCAGGCTGCCCTTTGTAGGAAATACGAACTCCCCAGTAATATGAGAGTGTCACTTTCTACAGGAAGGGACTGTCACTTTTTTCCATAAGAAGGGCACATCTGCCACTTAATTTTTTCATTGTGCTTTATTATTTATACCTTTGCGTTGTTTTCTAATCAGGAGATGGCCCACCAGACCCATGTTGACATCGCGAGTACTGAGGTAAAGTCTATACGGGATAGGCTTTTAACCTTGGAGACAAAGTACGTCGACCAGAAGGCCCAACATGCTGATGCGCATAAGGGGGTGAACTCGTTGTTCGGGTAGATGGCCGTTCAAGCTGATCTGGAGGCTCAGCTGGTTGAAGCCTGGAGGGGTATGACCAGTGCTCTGGCTATTTAGTCGTCCTTGAAATCCCAGCTGAAAGGGATCCAAGGGAGTTTGGATGAAGCACAAGTTGCTCGAGCTGAACTGTTGTCTGAACTGAAGGATGCTCGTGAATGATGGGACTGGGCGATAGATGAGCATGCTGTGTTAGCTAAGCGTTTGTCGAACGTCAAGAATTCTGCTACTGACTCCCTGATGCAGGAGGATCCGAGTCAGATGATGCTAAGTTGTCAGATAGTACGTTATTAGCACTAAGTTATCTTAAATTAGCAGATCAGCGCAAGAATGGCAGGAAATCATAATTCTATTTCAAATTTGGCAATTTAGGGTGCGTTTTAGTATTTTGGCCATAACTTTGGCTACGAGTATCAGAATCGCGCAAACGACCCCAATTCGGAAAGTTCTTTTTAACGTGCACGTCATGGTCAAATAGCTACACTCGTTGCACATCTTTTCGAGGCCAAATTTTACCGTTTTCCTTTCTGAATCCACTAATTTAGTAGTTTATTTCCCTTTATAGTAATATTTCAATTATTGTTTAGGAAGTGATTCTAAACCCAATTTGGGCCAGATTTCTGGCAGTTTATTTATTTTATTACGTATTTTGTTTTAGCATGATTATTGGGGTTTTGCTAATTTTGGTAAAATTCTAATAATCACGAGTTTTAGCTATAAAACCCGGCTTGTGGGTTGATTTTAGAGAGACCTTTGATTTGAGTAATTTGATTAAACATTAGAGCTATTTCTCTTTGTTTTGAGCTATCATCTTGTGTTCTTCCCTGTCAATTATCTCTTGCTATTAGCCTGCAGAATAATCGCTATTCTGCCCGACGTCACTCCTAGAGTGCGTTAGTCAATAAGCACACTGAGGCAGTTCCCCTAAGGGGGCTTCAGGAAGCCCTTCAGGTGCAACTTTCGGATCTAGCTCAAGAGTGTGACTCCGAGCGTGCTCGTCGTGACGAGGTGGCTTGCAAGTTGGTAGTCTCTGAAGAGAGTTTGGCCAAAGCACTTGGGGAGCTGAATAGCTCTAAGGCATAATGGGAAGCTAAACGCTAGATCTGATAAATTATATCTAGGAACACCATAAGGATTGGGATCTCTCAGTTTATCGGCCTCTTATGTTCGGTTTGAAGTGGTGCATGATTCTTCCTTTAGACTGCAAGGTGGCCCTGAAGCCAGCTCTGGTGTCACAGAGATGACTGTTCATCTTGATGTCCCAGAGCCTGCTTTAGATTGTGCTTTTTGTTAAGTTGTTTCTGATTTTGTTCCAATGAGCAGTTTTTTTAATGAAAGGAAAAATTCGTTAATGAGAAAATTTCCCTTTTTATATTTGTGCATGTAGCTGTCGTACTTGTCATTTCTAATTCTTGCTTAGATTAGCCTGAGTAGAAGCTGAGTAGGCTGGTATATCCATCCCCACCTGAAGTGGGGCTTCAGTTTAGACTGAAGCCTTTCTTTACTTGTCTGAGCATATTCTGTCAACCGTAATAACTTAATCTGCTGTGAGAGTTTAGTTGTTGGATAGTCATCTTTGTTTATGCGGGTTGTGTTCCCTTGGTGACGCAATTATTGTTTCCCTTAGTAGTTGATCCCGCATTGGAGTTGTCCTCGTGCTGAAGACTGTACTTCCTTACTGGTATCTGATCTTTGTAAGGATTAGGTTGCCTAGTAAAATATCTATTGTTAAACTGAAGTTTTGTATCATATACCAACAACCTTGTCTGTCCTGAGAAGGAATTTAAATTGAAGTGGGGTCACCTCTGCCTATCTGATCTAGTCTCCCATAATATGCCCACTCTTGGGTAGGAATTTGGTTGTTGAGGAGTCATCTTCCCCCAAACGAGGTAGACTCTCTTCATTTATCTAGCTCAACCCTTGAGAGGTCTTGAGTTGAGACGTAGTCTCCGTCCATTTGGGCAAGGCCTTCTATTTTGACCACAATCTTGAACATGATTTGGGTTGCAGAGGGATTTTCTTTGCCTAAATAGGCCCATTTCTTGTGCATATCTTGCTCAATCCTTAAGAGAGTTTGAGCTGAGGGGAAGTCCTCTTTCGTCTATTTGGGCTTGATTTCATAATACGCATAAATCCTGAACAAGAGTTGAGCTGTGAAGAACCATCTTTGCCTGAATGGGCTAGGCTCCTTCACTCCTTGGGTTCGGTCCCTAAGAGGACCCGAGCTAGGAGAAGTCTCTCACATCTGTCTAGGCTGGACTTTATAGTATACCTCAATCCTAAACAGAAGTTGAGATGTCGAAGAACCATCTTTGCCTGAGTTGGCTAGGCTTCTATACTCCCCAGGTTCAGTCCTTGAAAGGACCTGGACTGGGAGAAGTGTTCTAGGCCTGTATAGGCTTTATAATATACCTCAATCCTGAACAGAAGTTGAGTTGCTGATGAGCCATTTTTTCCTAAACGGGTTAGGCTCTTGTAGTCTTCTGGTTCAATCATTGAGAGGACCCACGTAGGGAGAGTCTGTTACGCGTGTCTAATCTAGACTCCATAATATACCTCAATCTTGAATAGGAGTTGAGTTGCTGATGAACCATCTTTGCCCGAAAGGGCTAGGCTCCAGTAGTCTTCTAGCTCAGTCCTTGAGAGGACATGCATTGGGAAAGAGTATGCGGCGAGCCATCACTGCCTTCGGTGGGGCTAGGCTCGACTGCTTATGCGCCATTTTGGCCCTCGTATAAGGATCGGGTCTTCCCCTATAAAAGGAGTTGAGTGTGGAGTAGAGTCATTTTTAAAGAGATTAACTTGATTGATCTGCTTCAAACATGCTGGAGTTGAGTAGAGCGAACTCAGTGAACCATATGCCGACGTAGTTGGTGACCCTATCAGATTGGCCTTGTCAGACTCTGTTTTGTTTTCGCTCTTCCTTCTTTTTGACATGTCCTCCTCTTCACACCTTTTTTCCTATCCCCTGTCCCTGGCCCTGTAGGCCCGCTTGGCCTCATTTTCGCCTCCTTTCTTGGCAGTCAGCATCTCCTCCAGAGTGATGTACTTTCGCACACTTTTCAGCAAGTCTGTCATATCTCTCGGGGGTTCAAGGGTGAGGAAGTTGTAGAACTGACCTCCTCGGAGGCCAAAAATGAAGGCAGTTACCGACAAGTCGTCGCTGCAACTGTCGATCATGGTCAATTTGTTGAAACGAGTGACAAACTTTATGAGGGTCTCGCCATGCTTCTGTTTGGAACACAGCAGGTAGTGAGGCCATTTTCTGATTCGCTGGCTTCCTACAAATCTTTTGATAAATGCTTTCGCCAGGCCTGGAACAAATCGATAGATCTTGGTTGTAGACTGTGGAACCAGGTCAGCACAACCTTTTTCAGGTTGGTGGGACATGTTCGGCACAGAATGGCCTCTGAAATTTCTTTAAGCGTCATCACGTGATGGTAATGGCGCAAATGGTCTAACGGATCTGATGTTCCATCATAGAACTTGAGCTTTGGTGGGATGAACTTTTTTGGAAGTGGGGCGCCCATGATCTCCTCTGAGAATGGAGGGGCGGTGAGGTCGTACAAGATGTCCGGATTGGTAGCTCCCAGTCTGAGTAGGTTGTCGACTGTGGTACAGTCTGCTTTCGGAGTGTGGTCCCTGTGGTCTCCATCGACCCTTAGGCTCTTCTGCCGGCTGGTTTTTTGGTCATCCTTGGAAAGGTTTTCACTTTTTTGGAAGCAATCTCGAAAGTCCTCTTTGGTGTGGGATCTCTTCAAATCTTCGCCGCCTTCGTGCGGCTGTTGTCGATCCTGAGCGAGTCTCTCCACCACCCATGCCAGATGATCCATTTGAAGAGGTGATGCATCCAAAATCTGGTATTCGAAGATATGACCTGGAAAATAAATGTTAGATTGCCAAAGATCGCTTGTTTGGTGGCTGAAGTTACTCTGATGCTTAACAATAACTCTATTGGAGATGGATATAAATCTGGACAGAACTCTGTTAAGAATGCATACCATTGCCGAATGTTCCCTTTACCTTATATTATGGTCGTTATTAATTCTCTGCGCGACTTAAGCATGTGAGGCTCATCGAGGAGAGACGTTCTTGGTAACAATCTCCTCATTTATGAAGTTGCATATCTGGAGAGTAACTCCCTCCACGATTCTTTTTCTCTGTAACATTCTTGCACATTAAGGGAGAACTTTGTTGGGCCTGTATTTGGGCCTCTGATTATGAGTTGTTCTGATAGACCCTATTTGGGCTTCTATGATTGGATATGCTCTTTTTGAGCTTTGTGAGTTGGCATGGTCTTGAGATATTTGGTCATCGTGATGGGCGATATCTACCACGTGTATGGTCGCGATAGTAGTCTTATTTGATGTATCATCAAGCGGGATCTTGTCTATGTAGGGATCAGTTGTGGCTAACCCAACGACTAGGCTAGGTGACTATTTTGCCCCCTTGGTTGGATCGATTCGACCTTGTGGGGGCTTCTCTGGCCAGAGGGTTTTCTGGTTCGACATTGTTGAATGCTCGAGATCTGGTGCTGGTGACCGTTTCATGATGTTTTACGTAGCTTAGAAAGAACTTTGTATGTTCATTCCAGGAAAAACTCATCGTCATTTCCCCACGGGCGGTGCCAAATTGATGCGTTCAGATCTGTCCTCACTAATCCCGATGATATCAAACTTGCAAGCACCGGTTAAGCCAGGGACCACCATTGTAGTGGCCGTAGGCACTCCATCAGATATCGATTCAAGGAAGAGTGAAGACTGTATGTGAATTGCAGTGTCTATGCGTACATTTCTTCCTTTTTTCACCGATTCTTATAGTGAGTATTCACTCCCCAACTGCCCCTGCGATCGAGGTGCGATGAAGGGAGGAGATCTCGAATAAGATCTTACCTGTGCCTACTGAGTTCTTCATCACTTGGCTTTATTTAGGACCCAATGCTTGATTAGGCTAGAACTGATTTCGTGCGAGTAGATCTCGGGCATGTGACAGCTCTGAGATTCATTGTTCGGGCCTTATTGTTCTGTCCAAACCCTAAGACTCGCGCCTCTGGGGCTTAGGTGTCTTGGACCTGGGCATCTGACTTACGAGCTAAACAATAATTTGCACATGGGTCTGCGTGGGACTGCGCTGAAGCCTTTTACGTGTTAGGGTTAGTCCATACCATGTGTACGACTATGATTGAGTAACTATTTGATGTCTCATCATTAGCATTCTTAGTAATTGTAACGACGCGATGTACATGGTACAATATTGTCTGTTTTGGGCTTAACCACCCTCACGACTTTAAACGCGTTGTACCAAGGGATCCAACTTCGCACATTTATAACACATCTCCTTCCCTCACCCCAAGCAATGTGGGACCATAACACCAAGGTAGTCTGCCAGCATCTGAGCCCGCCCAAATTAAGAGTTGTCAGCCTCAGAGCTCGCCCACACTGAGAGCTGCTAGTTTCAGAGGCCGCCCACAAAAGGTTGTTACAATCTGCCTCCTTAGGGCTAGGTCCGGCTCTGTTACCATCTCCTTCCCTCACCTCAGGCGATGTGGGACTATAACACCAACGTAGTCTACCAGCCTCTAAGCCCGTCCACACAAGAAGTTGCCAGCCTCAGAATTCCACCCACACAAGGCTATTACAGCAATGAACTGATCCAAACCAATCATAGCAACTGTATTTCCACAAGGCACATCCTCAACTGTTTGCTTCTTTCTCATCCACGTAACAATTATCTGGATGTTCTTAACATACAAGTCCTTCTGGCCAGGGATATTACTCGGACCCAAGATTCTAACTTTTAGCTCGGTTGATACTTTTCCAAAAAGAACACGACAAAAGCAAAGAATCTACCCTTATCAGAAGGGAACAATTCCCTTTTAAGGATAAACCTGAACATCACCAAGAAGTGGATCCTCATATGTGGCCATAATAACATTAACATTCTCAATAACTTGTTGGAAAGTCTGGTAAGCCTCTTTTCCATCAACTTTGAGCTCAAGAAAACAACGGTCCATCTTGTTCACTACTTCACTGTTAACACATGCCTGATCCTTTCTCCAATGGCTTGTGCAACATGGTTTAAGTTTGGACATACACACACACCCTCAATACAGTCAACCACAACAACAACGCCATCAGTGATACGCAGAGCAACACTGACTTCAGAAGAGAAGTCGACATGCCCAGGGGAATTAATAAGGTTGATAAGACACTCATTCCCATCTCGTTGTCCCTTGTAGTTCTTCAGAGATCCAGTAGACTTAATTGTAATACCACGCTCTGCTTCATCTGCATGGGTATCAGTAATCCTAACATCTCCTGCAACTTCCTCAAGCAATGATACTGGCAGCAGCCACAAGAGAATCTATGAGTGTCGATTTCCCTTGCAAAATAAACAAACAAACCAAGGTGTATAAGATGGAAAATATCAACCACCTAAAAAACAAACTCATAATATTTCTTCAAAGAATACACAAATTAGACAAGCAATTAATTGACACAAATTCATACATGGAAAACCAAAGAGATGGTAATGTGCTTCAAATATCTTGAAAGTAAGATCCCGTAGATCAAGCATAAAGATTCATGGTTGAAATACTAGACTCTAGATGAAGCAAAACTACTCGATAACATGCCTACAAATCTCATACAAAACTATATAAAAGTTGCATACCATGATCGACATGGGCAATCACAAACATATTACGAATATTTTGTTTCTTATCCATGATTCCATGAAACTCTTTAGCTGTAAACTTCACTTGTAAGCAGCAAATATTCACACAACCAAAATTCAAGAAAGACGATCCAACACAATAGAGTAAAAACACTAATGTAAAATCATCTTACTCATGATTAATGTTTCTGATTATCACTTAACAACACCTGATAAAAAGAAACTCCGTAAGTTAATATCAACATGTTCATGTACAGTGTGTCAATGAACAGATGTACCTCAATCAAATTACACAAAGGTTGTCTACAACTCAAGCTCAAGGGCCAAAAAAAAAAAAAAATCAATGAGATTTAGTTGGTTGCCATCTTCCCCCTCTTAATTGATCATGTAATCAAAGTGAAACAAGACGAAGGTGGATTTTAATCTAGCCATCAAGTATAAGCCCATATCTTAGGTGTGATATGGGACGATTATGTTGGGGAAATACGCAATTTCCCAGTTAACTAGATTACGAGAGTGAGAATAATTAACTCATGACACACAATTTACGTGGTTCACCCAACTTTGGCTACGTCCACGGGCTGCTGCAGATCTTTACTAAAGGGAGAAAACATATGTTTACAAACACTCACAACTCACAACCCACAACCCAATTACACCCAAGAAAAGTACTCTCAATTTTCTCTCTCTCACAAACTTATTTCTCTAAGCTTTTACACTCTCTCTTTCTCTAAGGAGAAGGTGGAATGGAATGAGTTGTGATGAGATGATTTACCAAAGAAGGAAGGGGGCCTTTATATAGGCTTCATATGTAGGTGGATGAATTAATGAGGTGGGTGGTTGCTAAACATTTCACCATTCAACCAACCATATTGATTGTTGTTATCAATTCTTAGGTAGGTGGTTGCTAAACACTTCACCATTCAACCACCATGCCTCCCTTTTTTACTTTCTAAAAAATCTCCCACTTGAAGACTGATTTCAATCTGTCTTCACACCTCGATCAATGGAGCAACTTTTTTTATCTTGTCATGCATGCAGGCCAACTGAAGTTGAACACAACTTCAGTTTGTCGTCTGCAGGATTCTTACTACCATGTATCTTCTCAAGTGTTAACACATCATCTTCTAACAAAGACCTGATGAAGTGATAACGAAGTCTGATATGCTTGGTTCTGGAATGAAATGTTGATTTTTTTGCCAGATGTATAGTACTTTGACCGTCGCTATACAAAATATTCTTCGTCTGTTTGAATCCAAGCTCAGTTAACAATCCCTGAAGCCAAATCAATTTTTTACTGGCTTATGTCACTGCTACATATTCAGCTTCTGTAGTGGATAATGCAAGAATCTTTGTATCCACGACATCCAACTAACATCTGTAGAGCTCACGGTAAATGCATAACCGGTGGTGCTCCTTCGGTGATCAACTTCCCCTGCAAAATCTGCATCGACGTATCCTTATACATTCAATTCTCTTTTTCCAAAGTACAAGCACTTGTCCGTGGTGCCTCGTAGGTACCTCAAGATCCATTTACTGCTTCCCAGTGAGTCTTTCCCGAGTTTGACATAAATTTGCTAACAGCTCCCACTGCATGGCCAATGTTTGGTCTCGTATAGATCATTGCGTACATCAAACTTCCAATGGCTGAGGCGTAAGGAATCTTAGCCATGAAGTTTCTTTCTTCCTCTGTCTGAGGGGACTGATCCTTGGATAAGCGAAAATGACTTTCCAAGGGTGTGCTAACTGTTTTGGCATCGCTCATGTTGAATCTCTGCAAAACACATTTGATGTATTGTTCCTGAGATAACTGCAAGTCCCTATTTGCTTATCTCTAGTGATTTGCATCCCAAGAATCTTCTTAGCAGGACCCAAGTCTTTCATGTCAAACTCTTTTGACAATTGCCGCTTCAACCTTATGATATCACCCATGTCTGGGCCTGTTATTAACATATAATCTATATAAAGTTATAGAATGATAAAACTGGACTGATACCACTTGAAGTAACAACAGTGGTCGGCGTTGCATTTCTAGAAACCTTCCTTGTGCATGAAGTCGTCAAACTTTCTATACCACTGTCTTGGGGTTGTTTCAGGCCAGACAAGCTCTTATTGAGTTTGCATACCATATTCTCCTTCCCTTTTATAAGAATCCTTCTGGTTGGTGCATGTATATCTCCTCTTCTAGGTCTCCGTGAAGAAATGTAGTCTTCACGTCCAATTGCTCAAGATGAAGATCTTCACTGGCAACAATACTTAATACTGACCTGATCGTATTGAGCTTCACAACGGGAGAAAAAATGTCGGTGTAGTCAATTCCTTCCTTCTGCTGAAATCCTTTGACAACTAAGCGGGCTTTATATCTCTTGGAGCCGTCGTGTTCCTCTTTCACCCGGTACGCCCATTTTTTGTGAAGAGCCTTTTTCCCCATAGGCAAATCAGCTAGTTCCCATGTCTGGTTGGAGATTAGAGACTTCATCTCATATTTCATGGCAAGCTCCCACTTAATAGCATCTTCAGTCTGACGTGCTTCATCATAGCATTCAGGCGCCCCTCCATCAGTTAACAACAGATAGTTTATGTATCTTCTGTTAAGCACATGAGGCCGAGAAGACCTTCTCAATATAGGAGTTGGACTGGGAGGTTGCGGTGTGTCAGACTGTTGCGCACTACTCTGTCCAACAAGTTCCTCTGGTTGAGGGACTGCTACTATTTGCTTCTATATAAGACTGTCTGGGCCATCATCTACATCTGCATACATTGGTCCACTTTCTACTGAGTCCCCGACGTCTATTGTATGTCTGTTCTTGTACATCACCTTTTCATTGAAGATCACATCTCTGCTGCAGATCGCCTTCTTGTTTTCGTCATCCCAGATGCGGTAGCCAAACTCATCCTCGCCATAGCCGATGAGGGTGCATTTCTTGGACTTGGGATCAAGCTTATTTCTTCCTTGATCACTAATATGCACATACACTACACAACCGAAAACTTTAAGATGTGGGAGTTTGATCTCCTTTCCACCCCATACCTCCTCTAGTATTTTGTGCTCTAGTGGAACCGATGGTCCTCGGTTGATCAAGTAGGTTGTAGTGTTGACTGTTTTAGCCTAGAACTGCTTTGGTAGGCCTGACTGCATACGCATGCTTCTGGCTCTCTCAGTCAACGTTCGGTTCATACGCTCAGCTACACCATTGTGTTGCGGTATACATGGCACAGTTCTTTCTATTCTGATCTCGTGCTCATAGCAGAACTTCTTGAATCTACTTTCTTCATATTCTCCATCATTGTCGGTCTTGAGTCTTTTGATATTGAGACTTGTCTCATTTTCGACCATAGCTTTCCATCTTTTGAAAACATCAAACACTTCTGACTTGTGTCTTAGAACGTAAACCCATACCTTCTGAGAGTGATCATCAATAAACGTCGAAAAGTAGTGTTTTCCACCAATGGATGAGATGGTAGTTGGTCCCCAAACATCAGAGTGAACAAACTCCAGCCTTTCCTTCTTTGGGGTTCTACTACTATTCTAAAAGCTGACCCTCTTTTGCTTTCCAAATATGCAATCTTCGCACATGTCAATTTCAATTGACTGTAGACCCAATAGTTTCCCTTTGGAATGTATGATCTTCATTCCCTTCTCACACATGTGGCCGAGTCTCTGGTGCCACAGGTTGGAATTTTCATTGCCTTCTGCAACTGCAATCGAACAACATGCCCCTGTTGTCATATAAAGAGTACCACTCTTCTTGCCTCGTGCAATGGTCATTGCAAACTTTGAAATCTTCCAATCATCGCCATGGAAGATCGTGGTGTAGCCTTCACTAGCCAGCTGCCCTACTGAGATTAAGTTCTTTCTTAGATCAGGAATATGCCTAACATCCTTCAGCTCCCATACAGACATGTTTAACTTAATCTTCACTATACCTTTACCAACAATATCACAAGGTTGGTCATCACCAAGGTATACCTTACCAAGGTTTCCTGACACATACTTTTCAAAGAGTTCTTTCTGCGAAGTGGCGTGGAACGAAGCTCCAAAGTCTAAATACCCAAAGCAACTTCTTGCTCTCTAAAGAGCATATCAATGCATCATCTCCTCCTGAGGTGGAAGCAACGTTTGCTTCTGCCTTCGCCTCCTAATCCTTTGGTGCATTCTAGTACTGATTTTTTTAATGCCCGGTCTTCCCGCAATTCCAGCACTCCGCAGTCTTTGAGTTTTGGGAATTGCTTGGATTTCTAGATTTAGACCTTCTTTCCTTCGATCTGACACGGTTGTTTGATCTGCTACGTCCATTTCTTTGGGGTTTTTTTACTCTGTGTGCAAAACGGAAGAGGTTGACGCTTCACCCGACTCTTTCCGTCAGATTTCTTACTTGAGAACCAGATCACGAACATCGTCGAATTTTAACTTATTGCTTCCCGACGAGCTACTCACTGCTGTGACTGTAGCATTCCAGCTTTCTGGTAGGGAAGACAAACGTATCAACGCTCATACTTCATCGTCGAATTCAATCTTAACTGAACTCAATTGGGTTGTGACTATATTGAGTTCATTAAGATGTTGAGCTACCGATGCTCCTTCTGTCATCCACAAATTAAATAAACGCCTCATCAAGTGGACTTTATTTGAGGCAAATGGCTTTTCTTACATGTTGGAGAGGGCGTCCATAAAACCTGCTGTGGTCTTTTCCTTAGCTATATTGAAAGCTACGTTTCGCGATAACTCCAAAGGCTTGTCTGTCAAGAAGAGCCCACTCATCATCCTCCATAGTTTATGGCTTCTTCCCTATTAGAGGTAGATACATATTTCTTTGGTACAGATAATCCTCTATCTGCATCTTTCAAAATCTGAAATCTGCGACACCGAACTTTTGGAGTTTCACTTTCCCTTCGTTTGTAAAAATTGCTCCCACTCAAATCTAGTAACCTTTGGATCCTTTCTGACTTTTCTTGCGACCCTCCGTGTATTAGAACACCTTCATCGACAGGCCGATAGCGCCGACGAAAGTTACTATTCACAAATTTTACTATTCATGTGAATAGTACCTCGCACAGAAAACTGTCAGAATTCACGACCAGGGCTCTGATACCAGTTGTTGGGAAAATATGCAATTTCCCAGTTAACTAGATTACGAGAGTGAAAATAATTAAATCATGATACACAATTTACGTGGTTCACCCAACTTGGGCGACGTCCATGGGCTACTACAGATCTTTACTAAAGGGAGAAAACAAGTGTTTACAAACACTCAGCTCACAACCCACAACCCAATTACACCCAAGAACATTACTTTCAATTTTTTTTCTCTTTCAAGCTCTAAGTTTTTCTAAGGAGGAGGTGGAATGGAATGAGTTGGGATGAGATGATTTACCAAAGGAGGAAGGGGGCCTTTATATAGGCTTCATATGTAGGTGGGTGAATTAATGAGGTGGGTGGTTGCTAAACATTTCACCATTCAACCAATCATATTGATTGTTGCTATCAATTCTTGGGTAGGTGGTTGCTAAACACTTCACCGTTCAACCACCATGCCTCCCTTTTTTTACTTTCTCAATAGATTATACCTAAATTTACCACATTAATGTTCAGATCCACACACATCAACAACAGTAACCTAGCAACACACACTAACAAAAAAGGCAAAAGGCCCTTGTTGCATGGATTGGAGGTGAGAAAATAGAAAAATCTTGTTTCAATTCAACAAACCCACCCAATCGGTGGAGTCTTGATCCAATAGCAACAACAAAGTTGAAGAAACAAGTACAAATAAATATTTGGTATTAAACAATGAAACAAATATGAGGATTTTCATGGACAAAACAAACAGATCTATAATAATAATAATAATAATAATATGGTGTATTGATTTGAACAAGAATACAATAAACAATTATTCCCTTAACACATAGTATGTATACAAACAAATAAAAGTTACAGAAGAAGATGAAGAGAACTTTGACAATACTATAGAGAGAGAGAGGAAAGAATACAAAGCTATTAACAACAACAAAAACTTACAGAAAAGAACATGGTATCATAAACTTGCAAGGACACAAGAAAGAAAATCAACACGACAAGATGAGACTAGACAACTTTCAGAAGAAAGAGGATTGGTGTTCGTGTGCGTTTGTTTCTTCGTCTCGCCAATACAACAATTGAAGAAGAGGAGAAGACTGAGAACGATGGGAGAATAGGTTGGGGTCCTTTAAATAGCTGCCAGTGTGCATTGCATTGGTGGTAGGCTTTCGCACATTCCCTCCCTGGGCACTCTTCTTCTTTGCCAAGTCACTAATTTGGCCGCCCCAGGCCCCATATTCCATCCATTTATACTAATCTTATAATAGGATTAACCCTATATAATTGCTTTCTTTCTCCTAATCCTAATATAGTTTTTAGTAGGACTGGTTAAGAATCCCAGTCCGACCCGTTACAAATCGGGACCAATCAGTTTTAACCATTTTCATCTCGGTCCCATTTTGGACCGATTGGAATTGCAACGAGACCGGTTTCACAAACTAAGTCCCGGACCGTCCCGGCCCATCAGACTATTTATTTTTCAGTTTGTTTCAGAAAAGAAGAAGAAGAAGAAGAAAGGATGTGGGCTTATGGAGTGTTTATCTCTTAAATTGACAGGCAAAGGGTATGAAGTGCAGATGGACTTAATGGCTTGAAAATCCTCTGATCTTGCCGCCATGTGAAGAGGTTCTTCGATGCCTTTCTTCCCACTTGGGTTCCCCATCGCGTCTCGTCAAATATAACGACAACAACAGAGGACTGAAACAAATATGTTTGCCTGTTAGCTGGCTATTGTTGTCAAAAGAAGAAGGGGAAGAACCATAACTTTGTTGTTGCCATGCAGCCCATCTAGCTGGTTATCGTCTCCTTCATCATCTTATCATCAACAACCAGAGCTTTTTTAGCATCTCTCATTCTCGCATTTCTAGGTTTTCAATCTCATCGATTCCTCATTTCGAGGCTCATCGCCTGCAAATCTAATGAAAGTTATCTATGTGTTTGATGATTGATTGAAATATAAGGAAAAACGTTCGATCAAATTGAATCAATTAGGTTTTCTATTTGAACCAAGATGGAATTGTTCCATCCCGGTTCAAACCGTTCCGGGACCAACCTGTTATGTCCAAAAAATTCCTTTACCCCGGAGTGTTTCATCATGTATCACTGGACCAGGACAAGCCCAATCCCTAATTGTTCTGGATTGTGCCCCCTAACTTTTAGAATACAACCATGACTATACAACCCCATATTGACAAGAGTTTCTTATTATTAACAAAACTTAATCATTCCTTTCAACAAAAATAATTTTTAATCACTATAATTCATTTTATTTTTTTAAATACAAAATGATTTGTGTTGAAAATAAACATAAAAGAAGTATAATATTCTTTATATTATTACTATTTCATTTTTTTCTTTTTCTCTTTCTTATTCATTCTCTTTCTTTTTGTTTCATTATGTATCACACACTATTTACAAATACATATAAGAATTATATATGTAAAAACAATTATGCTATGAGGTGGACATTAACATCACCCCTTCATGACACCTAGCTCTTATGAGCTCATAAGATGACACCTCAAAATCTTGAGGTGGCACATCCAAAAGATTCCACAACACTCCCCTTGGATGTTCACCTCATGTTGTTTCCCCTGATGAAATGCTCCAAATTGTCACCATTGTTGCCTCAAGCCTTGCTAGTAAAACCTAGTGAGAAAAAAAAAATGGACGAAGGGAAAAAAAGTATAACATTCTTTAGAAAGATGGCGGATGCACATAATTCTTCAAGAATATGGTCAGTGTGCATAATGTTGCCTCGAGATAACCTTGACAAAAAACTAAGTGGGATAAAACCATGTCGAAGGCAAAAAAAAAAGTACAACCACCAATTTTGCATACTTCATGATGTTCCATGCGTTGAATGTTGCCTCATTAAAATCTATCCAGTGGGATAAAACCATGTCGAAGGAAAAGAGCACAACGTACATATATCAAATATAATATACTTCTATATGATTTCGAAACATACTTCTAGATGCTTTCGCATGATACTTCTGGATGCACACCGGGGGGTATACTTCTAGATACTCCAGTTGATAATGACTCTCCCTCATGATAGTAGAATTTCAATTACTTAGATGATTAAGTCGGTGCTAAACCAATTTGATGAAAATATCTACAAAGTTGGTACTATATTCAACTTCAATCACATGGTTCTTTTTAAGCTCGTGTGGGTAGAAGAATTTTATTGGAATGCGTTTCGTTCACTCTCCTTTGATGAAGCCTTTTTGCATTTGAATAATACATGCAACATTGTCACCATATATTGTAGTCAACCGACCAATAAGTTTGTTTAATAGATTTCCTAGAAATAGTTGCACTGCAACTCATAAATACAAAACATGCCTGTGAGCAACCCTTATAAGGGCCAAACAAAAAATTTGAATCTGCACACACAACCAACTAGGTGGGAATGGTTAGATTAATCACATGAATTAACTCAGATCAATTATCCCACGAAGATACAAGTGTAACGTCCTTTCAATATCTACAAGTCAGTTCAAAACTATAAATTGCTAGTAAATGCATATAAAAAGATTATATCAAGTTATGCACTTGATATCAAATACAACAATGTACCAATGATACTCACATATGGTATTTCAGGACCGATTATCATTTAATTAATTAATACAAGTTTTTCTTGAAATCGAATGATCAGACGATCATAGACGTATTAAGTAGATGAGAATTGTTCATGTTAAAAGTGTTCCAAATCTTGTAAATATACCTTGAAATGGACCAATATTCTACTAGTATTTTACTCGGTCTGCAAGTCAAGACAAAATTTATTTTCCAATGTCTTTCATTGCAAATTTTGTTGTTACTAACAAGTGTTTTCAAGATCAAATAAGAGTTATATTTACATAAATTGCTATGATGACAAAAACAGTTAACAATTTCTTAATAAAGGCACATGAGCAAATTTGCATAAGCCGCCTTACAAAAATGTTTACTAAGACAGTTATACCACTTCCTTTCAAACATAATAAGGCAGGTCTTAGTTTTAAAATCCTCCTAGGGGGGCCTAAGCGCTAGGTGACAGCTTGGGCGGGTTTTTTTTTTTTTTTTTTTTTTTCCAATTCAAAAGACTTTATTTTTTATTTCCAGTTCGAAAAATATTAAAACTTTAAGACTATACTTTTTAATAAATTTTACATATATATCTTGGCATTGAATAGAAGTAATGTACAAGCTATTATGTTTCATTTTTATAAATTATAATTTATAATATAGAAGAGGCAATATTTTAAATATATTTTTAATATATGTTTTTATAAATTATAATTTATTTTTAATACAGAAAAAATTGCCTACTTTAAGACTCTATTTTTTAATATATTTTGCCTATATATATATCTTAGTATTGAGCCTCTCTCTTATTGGTTATTTTGATGGGTTGGATTTTGCTCCTTATGTGAGTGGTGTATACATGACGAAAACCAACCTATAATTTGCCCATTATCAACACCCCTATCAATGGTACTACAAAACACCACATGAGTCGAAACAGAGACTCTATTGTTATTTTAATCTATGTTTCATTTGGTGTGATATTGTGATGAGGCGTCTGAAATTTAAACAAAGTTTGAATTTCAAGCATGAAAACATCGTCATGAAATTTGTGTTTTCTTATGAGGCAACATTTACTAGATGTAATATATATCATGAAAACAGTCATATTAAAATATAGAAAAATATAATCTCTTGTTTGAATTATTTACATTTAAACTCTTTTGACGAAAGAGTTTGGAAAACGAGGTGGAGAAAAATTACCGAGTCAAGCTTTGTCAAAGTAAAATATAATAATCACTTATCGCTCAATTAGTTGGAGTTTCGTATTCCCAATTGGTCAAAGCTCCGTGCGATCAATTTGTCAAAACTTCGTGCCCTCAATTGGTCGGTCGGAGATTCATACTGATAACGTGTTGAAAATAAACATAAAATAAGTATAATATTCTTTATATTATTCATTGTTTCATTTTCTCTTTCTCCTTCTTGATTATTGTGTCTTACCATTTCTTTCATTCTTAATCACACTGCTTACAAATACATACATACAAGCATTTTATATAGGTAAGGAAATTATGTTAGGAGGTGGACATTAACATCACCCCGCTTCATGAGACCTAGAAAATGCCACCACAAAATCATGATGTGGACATCCAAAAGATTCAACAACAATTTGAGATTTATTTTGGGGTGGGTCATTTTATAGAATATGGGCCTGCCTTTGGTAGCCCAGCCCGATGAAGAGTTAATTGGCATGGCAGCTGAGCCCGGAAATATGTGAAACCGTACCACCTGTTCCATTTCTAGACTCCTCTCGCCGTCTCTGGTGAAGAAAGAAACAGTCTCAGTCCGAGAAACTCTAATCTCAGAGAAGAATCGATCAATCAATAAATCCCTGTAAGTTTGTATTTGATTTTTTCATGTTTCCTTTGCAAAATTACAATACCCATTTGTTCAGACTGATGGAAAAGTAGTTGATTAATCAGACTGATTGATTAGTAATCATTTCTCTCTGATCTTATTCTTCTTACAAAAAATTAAGAGAGCCAGGAGACTCTATGTGCTTGTGCTTGCGATTGTGTTCGATTGGAACATTATGAGCATCTCTTTTGTTTTTTCTTTCTTTGTACAAAGTAATTAATTATTGTATTGTATTCCTCAAATCAAGCAATATTATTTTATTAGATTTGTTTGTTTTGGTCCATGAAATTTATGTTTCATTGTTTAATAGCAAAAATAGAAACTGTGTTGGTTTTCTTTATTTTCCTCAAATCTTGATCGGTGTTGCGGTACTCATAACAAGTTTTAGAGGATCAAATATTGATTTTTTTTTCTTTTCGTTTTTGTGTGTTTGTGTGGATCTGAACACCGATTTCTAGTTATGCGACAAATAAATTGAGCTAGTCATCCAATCTCATCATCTTTTTATGCTTTGCTGATTTTCAACGCAACACGCAACCCTTCTTTTATGTGTATAAGTTGATTTGTCGTTTGATTGATGCCCCTGATTAAAACTTCCTGATCTGATAGCATTAATGCTACATGTTTTTAATATTCACGTTTAACTCTAATGTGAGGGGAGTTAACAGGGATTTATTTCTGAATTCATATTTAATTTTTTTCTAGTGTGTATGTGGATTGAACGTTTATATATATTATATATATATATATATATGGCAAATTAAGCTCCAATCTCATCATCTCTAATATTTTTTATAGTCTGCTGATTTTCATCGTAGGACCCGTACGACCTTCTTTTATATGTATTACGGTAACTGATAGTTTGCTTGATGCCTTGATTAAAACCTTAAACGATGCTAATGGTGTTATGGTCTAGTGGTTAGGGCTCTGTGGGTTTGTCCCCCACGTCCTAGCTTCGAATCCCACCTGCGACATGGTTACTTTCTAATGAGTGTTGACTTATAGGTCGCCCAGTTGATAGGTTATGGGATCCTTAAAAACCCAGCTCGCCTTAAAAAAAAAAAAAAAAAACCTTAAACGATGAACAAGCTCCTACTCTGATATTATTTTGTCTACGTGAATTAAATGACCAACTAGGAGGGCATTATTGTAACAAAATTTAATGAGATTTTTAAGTTCATCTTTAACTCTGACATCATGAGAATTACTTGTCTAATTACAAAAGAGTTCTTCGTTGTTTATTTCTCTGAATGGAACGACAATCGATGTGGACTGGAATTTCATGTATGTGTTCCTTGATACTTTGTATGTATAACCATATGAGAATTTCTAAATGTCGAGGAAACGAGCGAGGGAAGTGAGGTGGCGGGGTGGGAGCCGTTCACCGTGCTCGGGATGCGTGCGTTGACTTTTCGCGCACGCATCCCGAGCGGGGTTAACGGCTCCCACCCCGCCACCTCCCTCTCCTCGCCCGTTTCCGTTTCCTCGCTGTGTAGAATCACTCATAACCATATATACAACTCCTCAATACACTCTAGCATGTTTTGTTTTCTTGATTTTAACTGACTTTTGGAATTTTTTTGTATCAGGTGCTACTTGGGCAATAATAAACAAAAGCAGAAAAAAAAAAATGGCTTGTTTACATTTTAATCCATTTCCTTGTAATTTCTTTCTTGATTTCTGATTGTGGTCAATATTCGATGCCTGCAGGTGAAGTTTACGGCAGAAGAGTTACGGCTGATCATGGACATGAAACAAAATATTCGTAATATGTCCGTGATTGCCCATGTCGATCATGGTATGCAATGGTTATTTTGTTCTTATTATTGCTATCATTATTATTTTATTATGCTTTTATTAATTTTGCGTAGAATTAGGGGCATTTTATTGAGTATTTTTGCTTCACATGTGCTAGCTTGGGCTGCATGGGTACGGATACAGGTACGGGTACGACAATACAACAAATTAAAAAAAACTAGGATATGGGTACGGAGAGGATACATCATTAAATTATAATGAATATATTTTTACAATAAAAAATATGGTAACATATTTATTATTAAATAATCATATTCATAAACCTTAAAACATAAATGCATAAACACTAAAATCATATAATTATCATTTCATTAATTTTTTCAACACTAATAAAACAATCACAAGTCATAAATATATGCGTTTGAAACATGCACATCCCACAAATGTTCATATCTCATCCTAGTCTAGCAATATGCAAAGAAAAATTGAAAAAATAAATGTCTTAGGCCATATTGCAGTTGCATCTTGGCCATTGACCATGAGTTACAACCCTTAAATATATCCAAGGTGTATCGATATCAGGAGCGTATCCGACACGGGTACGTTGGATTTTTTGGTTTATTGGTGCTTCTTAGGTGCTACATATTTTAGTGTAGTCAATTAAGGAAAAATGAGCTTATAGTGGGTTTGTCCATGAAATTGCATTTCATAGGTTTCATAGTTGGCTAGGCAGTACTTTTGAGATACTGGAAGGAAATACTCTACTCATCAGTGCAAGATGATTGGAATTGTGGTAAATAGTGCTAAAGAATGTGTAAAATAGGATGTCATATCTTCATTTATTATCCATTGTCCTATGTGATTTAGTTAGTGTCATATACTGCTGGTCTATTTTCTGTATTCTTTCGGAAAAAAAGTTTGAATGCCTTCTGTTTATTCTGAAAACATATGCTGAGTCATGAGTTCAAGTCACTAGGTGGCTGAGATTGTTCATCTTATATATCTCGCTGATGCTCTTGGCAGGGAAGTCTACACTCACAGAATCTCTCGTGGCTGCGGCTGGCATCATTGCCCAGGAAGTTGCAGGAGATGTTAGGATGACTGATACCCGTGCAGATGAAGCCGAGCGTGGTATTACGATTAAATCTACTGGGATATCACTTTACTATGAGATGACTGATGAATCTCTGAAGAACTACAAGGGAGAACAAGATGGGAATGAGCATCTCATCAACCTTATTGATTCCCCTGGGCATGTCGACTTCTCTTCTGAAGTCACTGCTGCTTTGCGTATCACTGATGGCGCACTTGTTGTGGTTGACTGTATTGAGGGTGTATGTATCCAAACAGAAACTGTGTTGCAACAAGCCCTTGGAGAAAGGATCAGGCCTGTGTTAACTGTGAACAAGATGGACCGTTGCTTTCTTGAGCTCCAAGTTGATGGAGAAGAAGCCTACCAGACTTTCCAACAAGTCATTGAGAATACTAATGTTTTTATGGCCACATATGAGGATCCCCTTCTTGGTGATGTTCAGGTTTATCCTGAAAAAGGAACGGTTGCCTTCGCTGCTGGTTTGCATTCACCCTAACCAATTTTGCAAAGATGTATGCTTCTAAGTTTGGAGTTGATGAATCAAAGATGATGGAGAGGCTCTTGGGGGGGGGGACCCATCTACCAAACCACCAAGAGCACGCGGTCTCCTACTTGTAAGCGAGGTTTTGTTTAGTTTTGTTACTGTGAAACAGGAACATGAAATGTTTTTGAACAGGAAATAAATTCTAGGAAACAGAAAACTGCTGTGAAACAGAAAATTGCTGCGAAACAAAAAACTGTTCCTATATATACTAGGAACTGTAGGTGTTTTTTATTATTATTGCATGTAGAAAAATTGTGAAGCACAGGGAATAGAGAAAGATAATTGTTGGAATTGTTTCATCTCTTGTTGAGAGATTGTGTGAGAATTGTCATCTTCTTGTACCTTGTTCTTGAATATAGTGGAATCACCTCACTGTGGACGTAGGCGCAATTCGCTGAACCACGTAAACCTTGTGTCTCTTGTGGTATGTTCTTGGTTTTCTCTAATTACTTTCATTGCTAGTTGCTTTATTTAATTAATTGGATCATTGTGGTACTTGTGTGCAATAGTTGGTGTCTACCCGCTTCCGCAATAAGGCGCAAAAATTGGTATCAGAGCACTAAGGAAAATTGATCTTGAATTGTTCTACTCAAGATTGTGAAGATTCAAAAGTGCTAGGATTTGTTTGTGCACAAGTTGTTTGAAAAAAAAAAAAAAAAAAACCATAGTGAAGCTTGTTGTCTAGAAAGTCACAGGTTTTAATTGCAATGGCATCCAAGGTGAGCAAGGCACATGTGGGAAAGTATGAAATCGAGAAATTTAATGGTAAGAACGATTTCGGATATTGGAGAATACAAATGAGGAATTTTCTTATTTCTCAGAAATTACACAAGGCATTACTAGGGAAGGATAAAAAGGCTGAAACCATGTTAGATGATGAATGAGAAGAATTGGATTTGGAGGTGCGTGCTGCTATTTGCTTGTGTCTGGATAGAGACAGTTTTTTTAGTTAATGAAGAGACTACGGCAGCTGATGTTTGGTTGAAGCTTGAGTCACAGTTTATGACTAAGACATTATCAAACAGGTTATACTTGAAAACCCAATTGTACAGACTAGCAATGGATGAGGGCACTCCAATTGGTGATCATATCGCCAAGTTTACACGGATTATCTTAAATTTGAGAGATGTGGATGTGAAGATTGAGGATGAAGACCAAGCAATTATATTGCTTTACTCCTTACCGCAGTCATATGAAAATCTTGTACAAACAATTTTGTTTGAGAAAGATGAACTTACATTTGATGAAACTACCGGTGCAAGTCCAATGAGATTCGGAAGAAAACTTCATCAAATGGTAGTGGGAAAGATCAAGCTGAAGGATTGGTTGTTAGAGGAAGGTCTCAAGTGATATCATCTTCAAAGAGTGGAAAATCTAGATCAAAGTCTAGAGGTCCACAATGTCATAAATGTAGAAAGTGGGGGCATATTAGAAAAAATTGTCCAAATCAAGGTAAGAGTAATCATGATAACAGTTGAAAGGGCAAGATAAGGGTGATACTAGTGAAGTAAGTTATGCATCTAGTACGGAAAAGGATGAAGAATGTTATTCAGTTGCGGGTGAAAACACAAAAATCTCTCGGAGATGGCTCCTTGACTCTGGGTGTTCTTACCATATGTGCCCAAACAGGGAGTAGTTCACTACCTATGAGCACATTGGTGGTGGTACTGTTCTGATGGGTAATGATTACGCTTGCAAGACAGTTGAAATTGGAACAATGAGGATTAAGATGTATGATGGTGTTGTGAGAACCTTAACTGATGTGAGGCATGTCCCAGCCTTGAAAAAGAACCTTATCTCGCTTGGTGTTTTAGACTCCAATGGTTGTAAGTTTACAGCGGTAGGTGGAGTTTTAAAGGTTGTCCGTGGGTCTTTGGTTGTCATGAAAGGGATCAAACAAGGTAACTTGTACACCTTGATGGGTTACACGGTAACAGGAAATTTGGCAGTGGAAACTTCTTCATCGGAAAGCACTAGGTTATGGCACATGCGACTTGGGCATATGATAGAAAAAAAAATTGTCTCTACTGAGCAAGCAAGGGTTACTGAAAGGTATGCAGAAACCAACTATGAAATTTTGCGAGCATTGTGTATATGGAAAACAATGCAGGGTAAAATTCAGTACAAGCAAGCACAGGAGCAGAGGTATTCTAGACTATGTGCATACAGATGTGTGGGGGCCAGCGAAGGTCGCCTCTAAGGGAGGTTCCAGGTACTTTGTCTCCTTCATTGATGATTATTCCCGTTACACATGGGTATATTTTTTTAAGTATAAAAATGAAGTATTTTAGACATTTAAAAGGTGGAGAGCAATGGTTGAGAATAGAACTGGAAGAAAGGTGAAGACTTTGAGGTCTGATAATGGTACTGAGTATACTGAGGGTACTTTCAAACAGTTTTGCGATCAAGAAGGAATTGTTCGACATTGGACTGTTAGAGACACGCCACAACAAAATGGAGTTGCTGAGAGATTGAACCGTACTATGCTTGAAAGAGCTAGGTGTATGCGCGCCAATGCTTGTCTTGGCAGAGAATGGTGGGCTGAATCAATAGCCACCGCGTGTTTCTTGATTAATAGATCGCCACATTCTACATTAGACTGCAAAACACCTTATGAGGTGTGGTCAGGTGAACATGCTGATTACAGTATACTGAAAGTTTTCGGTTGTATTGCCTACTACCATGTGAAAGAAAATAAGCTTGATGCTAGGGCTAAGAAGGTCATTTTCTTGGGGTATGCAAAAGGCGTGATGGGTTATCGTCTATGGTGTTTAGAGGATAATAAATTTGTGATCAGTCGAGATGTTACATTTGATGAGAATTCTTTGTTAGCTTGTACTAAAGCTAAGGAGTTGGTTGATAGTGGTGGTGAATCTAGTAACACTCAGAAAGTGGAAGTTGAAGCGTCTGTGGATGCAGCAGATAAACAAGTGGTTGAAGCAGGCACACATGATCTGAATTATGAGCCTGAAGACCATGAGGAACAACAACCAGTTGAAGATAATCAATCCCAGCAGCAACCTTTGGCCTTAACTAGGTCAAAACGATCGGTTAAGCAAGTTCAAAATTTTGGCTTTGAAGAACCGTTGAAGCACTATGGTCAGTTGAATACAGTTGATTTGGTTGCATATGCACTCTCTGTGGAAGATGATGAGCCAACTACTTACAAGCAGGTTGCTCGTCATTCAGATAGTCAGAGTTGGTTAGTAGCTATGCAGGGTGAGATGGAGTCTCTCCAGAAGAACCATACTTGGGATCTAGTGTCGTTGCCTAATGGAAGGAAAGCAATTGGCTGCAAGTGGGTGTTTAAGAAGAAACGGGCTACTCTAGAGTCTGGTACTCAGTTCAAGGCAAGATTAGTAGCTAAGGGTTTTGCTCAGAGGGAAGGCGTTGACTACAATGAGATATTTTCGCCTGTGGTAAAACACACTTCTATTCGTGTGTTGTTGAGCTTGGTAGCTCATGGTGACCTTGAGCTTGAACAACTTGATGTGAAAACAACTTTCTTGCATGGAGACTTAGAGGAGGAAATTTATATGCATCAGCCGGAAGGTTTTAAGGTTGTTGGAAAAGAAGACCATGTTTGTTGTTTGAGGAGATCACTTTATGGGTTAAAGCAGTCACCTAGGCAGTGGTACAAACGGTTTGACACTTTTATGTTGAAAAATGGATTCACACGAAGTAAGTATGATTGTTGTGTTTACTTGAAAAAACTTCGTAGTAGCGATTTTATTTATCTTTTGCTCTATGTTGACGATATGCTGATTGCCTATAAGAGTATGGTGGAGATAAATAAATTGAAGTCTCAACTTGCATTTGAGTTTGAGATGAAGGATATGGGTGCTGCAAGGAAAATACTTGGTATGGAGATAAGAAGAGAAAGGGAGAATAAAAAATTATTTCTTTCACAGAAGGGGTACCTTGAGAAGGTCATATCACGGTTTGGCATGGAAAACGCAAAGCCGATTATTACTCCTTTGGTTTCACATTTTAGACTTTCTCGAAAGTTATCTCCAGTCACAGTGGAAGAAAAGGAATACATGTCGCATGTTCCTTATGCTAATGCAGTTGGCAGTTTAATGTATGCTATGGTGTGTACACGCCCTGACATTTCACAGGTTGTTAGTGTTGTGAGCAGGTATATGGAAAACCCTGGGAAAACCTCATATGATTGAGTCATCTCTTGAAGGGATGCGACGCTCATATGATTGAGTCTGAATCATTGCTTGAGTCGCACAATGCATTAATTGGGCGTGCGTTAGTTCGACGGAAAAGAGGCGGAAACCTATCTTCTATATAGGTCATCCGTAGTGTTGAGACTGACCCTTCTGCTTTACTTGCTTTTGAAGATATTGTTCTGAAAGGTTCGTTCGTATTCTTCATGGCTCGAGAAAACCTTCTTGATGATGCTGTTCTGACTAAGGGCCTAGAGCTTTTTGAAGACAAGCTGATGTCTGAGCCTGGTCTCGCTGAAATCCGTACGAAGTTTGGAGTTCCTGAAGACTTGCCGTTGTATCTTCTGAAGGGCAACCAAACGCCAATGTCACATCCGACCGATTTCATCTGTTTACATCGAGGGATGCTTCAAACTGGAGTGTGTTTTCCGGTTCTGGATGTGATTTGGGAGTTCTTGGATTTTTTGGGGATTCCTCTGACTAAGTTGGGACCCAACGGATATAGGATCATTATCATGATTTTGCTCAGTGCTAAGGAGGCCGACGTTAGTGTGACCCCGCGGGTGATTAAGTTGTTGACCGCTCCTCGACTGCAGAGCAATGTTGTTCGCAAGATGAACTCGCCGAATTGATTTGTTAACCTGCCGGATAATTTCAAGTTCTGGCAGAAGTATTGTTTTCTGGCCCCTACTGATTCGAAATATCTCCAATGCAAGGGTCATTCAGTTGAGCGACAGTTCAGGCCGCTCGTAAGTTCAACTCCTTTCCCGTGACTTTGATGTGCTTGATAGCGGTCTGAGTGATCATTATCTGTGTTCTTTTGCAAGAAGGTTTCCCACTGATCCTCTTACCTTAGAAGAACAAACCACGATGGAGGCATTATGCGTCATGGAAAAAAGGGAGGTGATTGATATCATAAGAGTTTCCAATTTTGTTTGTAGTGGGTTATGGGACAATTGGCACGTTGCCCCCACTTTGCATCAGGAGTCATGCATTAAGCTGGAAGATGGGGCCCCTTCTAGGAAGAGGAAGGCTGCTAGGGGCAAGACTCTCGTCGTGTTTGATACTGAGGATCCATCTAAGACACTTGTTTCCTTTGTTAGGAAGAAACCTCGCATTAAGACTGGACCGTCCTCGGCACGACCCGCTCTGGTGAGAGAGGAGTGCGAGTCCGCTAGGCATGTTGAGGCCGAGACTAATGTTCCTGTCTTGGAGAAAGATTATATGTGGTTGGCGACAGTTGCTGTCGGGTCGAACCTTAGTGACGCGCAGGTTGAGGCTCTGAATTACCGTCTGGAGCGAGTTGCAATGGCGGCTTCCACTGGTGCTGATTTGCGTGGGGTCGCTCCAGTAGAGAGCTCTGTTGAATATTCGTCTGAGGTGGTGGAATCCGATCATACCACCGTTGACTCGCCTGAAAGTGGCCTTGGTACCGATCGTGTTTCCTGTAGTCTGCATTGATCACCGTCTCATTCTAGGCCACAACTAGAACTATTGAAGGTCCTTTGGATACTTCGGTCCCTCTTCTGCCTTTGAATCCTGTTGGGTCGTCTCGCAATAAAGGGTCTGTTATTCTTGACAAGGGAAAAGCCACGAAGGAGAGTCTGAGGACGGTGGCAACCGTGAAGGGCGGCGCTGGAATAGTTCCTGATCAGGGGAAGCTTCATCCTGATGCACAGATAAGTCAGTTCGCACCGGACTTTATGAAAATGAGCTCACATGTCTGGTACCAAGAGGTGGATGATGAGTATGCTTCAAGGAAGCATATAAGCAGGAGTCATAGCTTGTTGATGGACCACGCTCCAAAACCCGAGGAGGATACGATGGCAGAGCGTGTGGACAAGGGTTTGAAGTATTTTATTCTTGGTATGTCTCATATGAGCCACACGGCCGTTGTTGGGACGAAAGTAGAGGCGACTCGCGAGAGTATATACCTTGGAGCGTGTCTTCTCGCACGTGCAGACGTATTCTGGTGCGCTCCATGAAATTGAGCTACTTAAGAAGCAGGCCGAAGAGATGCGGTTGGATCAATCAACCGTGGTCGTTGAGGCTCAGAGGGATCGTCTGGAGGACCTTGAGCGAACTCTGGCCAAGGTAGTGTCTGAGAGGGACAGACTTAAGTAGGAGTTGAGCCGGCTCCGCCTAGAGGTTGAGGTTGCGCAGGAAGCTGCGACTAAGGCGCACGACAATCTTTTGCTGAAGAGAGTGCTTCGAAGAAAGCTGACTGGGCTACTAAGAACCAACAGTTGAAATCCGATGTGGAGTTCTATGCTCGAGAGGCGAGGAAGGCCTAGGACCCACTCGAACTGGGATGGCATGAACTCAGTGTTGTGAAAAACAGTCTGGCTACAGAGCAATCTCAGGTCGATGCACTAACTGACAAGTTGGAGCTACTGGAGTGTGTCCTTATTGATGCAAAAGTGTGAGAGGAAGAGTTTCCCCAGGAACAAGGCAAATGTGAGTTCCGTTGGGTTTTTCATGGCCGGATGGAACTGTTGGAGCTGATGAAGGAGGAGCATCCCGAGTGGGATCTTAGCCGTTACTAGAAGATGTCATATGTGGACTTGTCAGTTACCTATGAGTCATCGAGCGAGGAGGACAATTTGATCCCTAACGTCCAGGTCGAAGCGCGTACAGATGCAACTTCAGCCCCTGTTCATCCTAGGCTTAGCTCTTTCATTTTTGTACCTCCTCCTGATTAGGTGCAAACTTTGTGTTTGTACACTTTTTGTCTTGACCATTAATGAAAACATTTTTCTTCGTTTCATAATTGGCGTCTCTATTGTATGTTTTTCGTTTTGCCTTGTCGTCTTACTTTGGCATAGGCTGGTCGAATCAATAGGATGTTGTCTGGTCTGTCTGCGGTAGAAAGCTTGCCCGTTTTGTATTGTGAATGACTCGAGTTCATTGCTGCTTAGTTATGTCCAATAGTGGGCATGTTGCGAACAGTTTAACTGGAGGTTGAGTCACCCGAGTTCTGTCATGTCCCATAGGTAAGCTGCTTGAGCCTTTTCTTGTTTGTATGACTGGTTGGTTGTAGTTGTTGCCGCGAGCAAGTTGTGGTGGCCAAAAGTAGGTGTCAGAGCGTTCGCACCAAGTTAGGAGTCGTAAGCTCGGGTTGGCGTCCTAATAAGCTTTTATTTGGGCACTGGTTGTATTATCCTTGTATCAGCACGAGTGGCATTTTTCTAATGTTAGGATGTTAATCCGTTTGAGCGTGAAGGCGCTGACTCAGCTAAGCTCATATTTACGTCCGTAGTCCTGAGGGAGAGCTGAGGTCATGTGGAGAGTTGTTTGAGATTTCCACCTTCCGAATCGTTTATGACTGAGTAGAGCGGTCGATAGATTCGGGGAGTAAAAGTTTGGCAAACAAGCTGAAGAATAGTAGTCCCATGGCAAGCTGTCAGAATCAGTTCGAGACTGATTAGGCTTCCACCTTCCGAATTATTATGACCGAATAGAGCAGTCGACAGATTAGGGGAGTCAAGGTTTGGCTTCCAGGCTGAAGAGCAGTGGTCCCGTGGCAAACTGTCAAAATTAGTTCTGGACTAACTAGTATCCCACCTTTCGAACCATCGACATCCTCTCCGCAAGGTGGGGGCTACGCGTTCGAGAGAGGTTTGGTGACAATGCTGAAGAGTAGTGGTTCCGTGGAAAGTCATCGGAATCAGTTCGGGACTAACTAGGCTCCCACCATCCAAATTATCTACACCAGAGTGCACCAAACTACAAATTTGGGAGGGTTCAACGGGCACGCTGAAAAACAGTAGTCTCGTGGCAAACCGTCGGAATTAGGTCATGGTTGACTGGGTTCCCACCTTCTAGATATCTACACCCTTGCAGCAGAGACTACAAGTCTAGGTTTGGTGATTTGGCGACCACGCTAAAAAGCAGTGGTTCCCTGGTGAGACATCGAAATTAGTTCAGGACTGACTTGGCTCCCACCTTCCGGACTATCCACACCCTCGCAGTGGGGGATACAAGTCCAGGTTTTTATTAGAAGCTTTCGTTGTTGGTCGTCACCAGCTAGGCTTATCTGATTAGGTTCGACGAACACTGACTGCAAATATGGTAGTAATCCATGGCAAGTCGTCGTCACTAAGCATGGCAGCGCTGATTAGACTCCCACTTCCTAAACCGTCGATGCCTGCACTAAGTAGACTAGGTGTCAGGGTGAACGAGAAGTTATCGTCATCAATGTTGACTAACTAAGCTTGTTCGGTTTGACAAGAGGTTCCGCCTGCTGAGGGGCGTGCGAACCTAGTGGTTCATGGTGTGGACACAGTTACCTAAATCAGCGAGTGGTAAAGTCCGTACGTCAAAGTTGACTAGGACCCTCGAGTGCTCGTGCCAAGCATGTGACAGGGTGTTGTTCAAATAACAGGCTGAGCCCATGGGCTCGTAGATGAAGAGCTAGGGTTTCCTGTGTGGTGCGATTTATGTACGGTGTAGATCGCGCGGTGACATGTGTATGGTGTAGGCTGCATGACGTTTGAGTATATCAGTTACTCCCATTCAATTGATGGGGTTGCGTGCAGCGCCATTAATTGATTGACGTGATCTGTGCAGTTTCATTAGGAACCATCGTCTTCCATTTTTCCATACGTCATTCAATGCCTGACACTTAATGGTGGAGTGATCGTTTGGTGAATCACTATGTCTATATAATGGTGTTTTTCAATCATTGTAGGCACCATCTTTTGTTGAGTTTATTTACTGTAATGTTCTAGTTTGGAAAAGATGCTTTGAATTTTCCAAAGATTAAGGGCAATGTTTTGGGTTTTCCAAAGGCTGAAGTTGTATCTCCATCACTGGAGTTTCTGAAAGTTCTGACGTTCATACTGACCAAACATGATGATAGTTGTCGTTATGCGTGGTCACCTGTTGTGGGTGGGCAAGTAGTTAATCCGCCGAGGTCTCGTAATCTCTTTTCATATCACGGAGAAGTAGTGCGGATTTTTTTACCAAGGGAGGTGCGTTGGTGTTACACCGTACCACTTGTGTCTTCGTGTGCTCGAATCTCGCTGCTAATCGACGACTGATCAAAGTGTTAGTCGATATGCGATGTCTCCGGGTGTGGTAGCTATCGGTCACACCTGTCCTCGCATATGGAAAAAAATGATCTATTTTGATAGCATTATGAGACCATAACTGCGTCGTTGTTTGTGGCCATCCTCATATGCCTTCTTCTAAGCCATTTGAGGAGGTTGGATAGACGGTGGGGCATCTCATGAGGAGATCAGCAGGTAGTCGTGAGGTCTTCAATGTTGTAAGGAGAGCAATTTTCTAGAGTGATTTGACGAAACACTTTGACTACTCAGTCCTTTCAATCCCCTCTTACACTTTGTCTTTATCTTGGGAAGGGGTCGAGCATCTCCCATTCTCTTAACTCCGTTGTCGTATTCAGAAGGGGTCGAACAACTTTTATCTATGTCCGTTGCAGACTTGTTTAAGCGAGTCTTTTACTTCAGTTCTCACTGTATTCAGATGCCTATAGTGCTCAGTCTTTTGTATCCGTCTCAGGGCGTTCGTAGTATGTAGCCTTTTGTATCCGCTTCATGGTGCATGTTGTTACATTTTTTCAATAATCAATAGAGTTTTTTTTAAGTTATTGTTTTATTTCTTAAATGATTGTGAATCACATAAGTCTCTTAAGAAAGAACTCTAAACTCAATATTGACTACGGAAAGGGAAACAAACAACTTAAAACAAACTAACTGTTGACGGAGAGAAACTGATCCTTGCCTTGAAGCAAATTCGTATAGCTTTTGCAGATCATTTAGCAGACTGTCGAGGCATTACAAAGGTCACTGAAGAGTAAACCTCGCAGATAGGTGGAGAGTAAACCTGCGGGAGAGTTGATTGTTCCTGTACTACTCGAAAATGTTGTCTCTTCCGTATTTTGGCCTTGCACTGGGTCAGGTTGCTCCGCATGATGTAGCCAAATCTGGGAACACTCTATCTATTTCAGTGCTACATAGTGACAGCCTCGTGCCATAGGTTGGTCTCCACGTATTGTTCCTTTTGAGTTGTTAGCAATATATTTAATACACTTGTGAAGGGTGGAGACCACTGCTTCCATTTGGTGTAGTCACGATCTTTCCAGGATGAGGTTGTAGGATGATGGTGTGTCTACCACCATGAAGTCCATAAACATGACATTTTTCAGTTGCGGTTCTCCAGCTACCGTGGCTAACCTTATCTTTTCGATGGAAAAACATTTCTCCCCGCTGAATCCGATCAGCGAGTGCTCTGATGGCACTAGGTTTTCCTTGATGTCCATGCTGCGGAAAGCATTGTAGAAAAGAACGTTGAGTGAGCTTCCTGTGTCAACGAGAGTTCTCTTCACTTCCCACTTTGCGATGGATACGGAGATGACCAAGGCGTCGTTGTGCGGCGCTCAGACTCCATTGAGGTCCTTGTTTGTGAAAGTCAAAGTGGGAATGGGGTCCTAAATTTTTGAATAGCAAACGCGTCTGTCTTTGTTCGCGAGTCGTGTCCGCATATCCAGCAGAGTCTGCTTGCAGGACCTGTGCGACTGGTCTTCATTAGGTCCGACTCTATGAAGGACGTATATTATCCTAAGAGTCTCCTTCTCTATCTCTTTGACCGACTCCTTTTGTCCCTAGTCTGTTCTGACTGATTCTCAGACATCAAGAAGTCTTTCAATTTGCCCTTGCGGATCCAGTGTTCTACTTCATACCTCAGAATTTTGTAATCGTTGGTGTTGTGGCCATCATCCTTGTGGTACGCACAGTACTTGTCGTTGTCCCTTTTGGCAGGGTCTCCACATGTTTTCGGGGGCCACTTTAATTCCACCCAATTTTTCATGGAGTTGAGTACATTTGACAGACTAGCATTTAGGGGTGTCACGACTTTGGATCCAACGTAGTTGGATGATTTATCTGGCCTGGGACGATCAGGATCAAGTTTGTTGTAAGTGCACTTCCTCTTGCTCCGTTCCTCATCCTCGTGTCTTTTTTCCTCCTTGTCCCTAGAAGCTGAGGACTTCCTGTTGCCTTCGGTCTCCCTCTTGGCAGTCCTTGACTCCTCCAGTGTGATGTGTCTCTGGACGCTTATGAGGAGCTCTTCCATGTCCAGAGGGGGCTCTAAGGTGAGGTCCTTGAGGCCCACAGTGAATGCAGTCACAGCTATATCATCGTTGCACCCGTCGATGAGGGTCAGCTTGTTGTTGAAGTGTGTGACATATTCTCGAAGTGTCTCGCCGGACTTCTGCCTTAGAGAGAGTATGTAGTGCGGGCCTTTCCTGAAACGCTGGCTCCCGACGAAACGTGTCAAGAATTCCTTTGCCAATGTTTTGAAGGACTCGATTGACATTGGTGGAGGGCTGTGGAACCACGTCAATGCATGGGCCTTTGAGATTGGTGGGAAAGGTTTTGCACATGATGGATTCAGATCCTTCTTTGAGCGCCATTACGTTCTGGTAGTGACGCAGATGGTCAAAAGGATCGGTAGTCCCATCATAGGAATCGAGTTTCGGGGGAGTGAACTTTTTCGGAAGTGCTTTACTCATGATCCGGTCCACAAAAGGTGGGACGGAGAGGCGATATAGTACGTTCGGGTCATGCGCTCCTTTGCAGAGAGGGTTTCCGAGATCGAGCCTCTCTGTCCTGTCGACTGGATTGGCGTTAGTCGCGCAACTTCCCTTAGTCCAATGGGAACTGGCGGGGGCTTGGCTCTCCCACGCTTGCTCCCTATCGTCCACTGGAGGTGGGGGTCCGTGTTGTTCTTGGTCTCCTTTAGCAGTGGGTGGATTCCGTCATGTGAACGTCTCCATCGCCTTGATGACCTGTTGTATTTGAGACATTAGCACCTCGATTCTGAGGTCCGCCATTACTTCCATTGGTGCAGGGGCGTGAGTAGGCTGCCCGTGCATGGCAGAAACTGGTATAGGGACAACCGTAGCGTTGGATGTGTCCCTTGGTTCATTGTTGCATGACTTGGTGGTCACCATCTCTCTGGGATTTGGTAAGAAACGGCGCTTAGTGTAAAGTTAAGAACTATGTCATCCCCACGGACAGCGCCAAACTGATGCATTCGATTTTCGCTCCCTGCTTTGACCCTATTCCTACTGACCCGCACAATTACGCACGTGAGCCACAAACCACCGTGGAATTGCCGATGGCACTCCGATGCTAAAGTAAGATAGGGATCTGAGGAAGGTGTATTTCTATAACAGAGAATTAGTAGCGTACCTTAGCTTACCAACCTCATGTCTTATTTATAGTGCAAGGAATCCTGGTTCAACCAGGCCATCGTAGGCGTAGTTTAGGGAGGAGATCTTCGTGAAGATCCCTCTCTAATTAAGAGTTGTGTTATAGGAGGGAAGTTCCCTGTTAGCTATGCACTGCTAGATACACGGAAGATAGTTCCCAATCCAAGAGCAATCCATAGAAGTGAGTTTTCCTGTGTGGAAGATACTCTGGAGTTTGCTTCCTATTTGGAAGCAGAGAGCAGCTGTAGTTGCCCGTCTGAAGCCGATCCTCAAGATACTTGCCTGAAGAGGGCTTATGCGTATCGTGGATAGCTATGAGACTGTCGGCCTAGCATGTTGTGAGAGTTCAGGTCCGCTTGGCATACTGAAGTTGACCAAGCTTAGATCCGCTTGGGCTGGATCTGTGTTGGGCTGATGCTTGGGCCCGTAGTTCCTTGAGATCATTATGACACGTGTTCGGCTCAGGAGTGTGACCGTTTTTATGTATCATCATAAATATATAATCTTGATACTTCTATTTAATTAATTTAAGGGTGTGTTTGATTGCAATAAATTCCTAAGAACCTTTGAAAAAAATGACATGGGAGTGGAAAGAAAGAAGATGAGAGAATGAAAAACACGAATTTTGTGATGATCATATCCTCTTGGTTTGTTAGAAATTTGTGAAAAGTATTTTCCAATGAGGAGCTAAGATAACTTTTGCCAAAAATACAGTCATGTTGAACTCAAGATGGAGAAAATTTTCTACTTCCTCTCCAATTTCTTATTTTTTTTTGCAAATTTTCCATGAAAATTTTCCTTGAATCAAACATAACCTAAATTCTTTGGTTTTGATACTATTTGTACCTATTTTGCCACCATGTGACGAACACGTGGGGAACGACCCATTGCTTAGCATGTGAGTAAATCGCATGCGATATGCATGAAGAATGATTGGAGGGAGCACATCTTATATTGTTAAGATTTTGAGGGGAACCTGCATCATGTGCTCGACACGGGATGTCTTCTTCCTTCTTCTCCAAGCAAATAAGGATCAAAAGGAAAACAACCAAGGAAGAATCAATCCAGTCTCTCTGATGAATGAGATAAGCAGCCACTCGCAGAGAGGGAGGGCTAATGGGAAGTGAGGAAAGTGGAATGCTCGGAAGAGGAACTAGGCAACCGAATATGGACACGAAGGTGCTTCCGATGGGATGATTCAAATCAACAGTGTCAGATAGTGACTGAAATCTACCCACAAGTGGATCCAATGAGGAGTGGTCAATATTGTCGTGATACGTGGAATCTGGACAAACATAAGAACTTAGTCAACTTTGCAAGGAGGTGACAGAGGCGAAACAACAATGTAAAATTATGTGAAAAGAAAAGGACTAGAGCTGAAAGTAGGCTACTCAACAATTGCACTACTCGGCAGCAAATCATACTTTACAGGATTCCTTCAGATCATTTAATGCAAGACATTGACATGTAGGTAAGGAAGGTAGCATAAAGAGAGCCCCTTAGCCAACAAGGAAGAGTCTGGATTCTAAATTCTAAGGGAACTCTAGAAAAACTCTCAATTTCTGAATCTCACTTAGTTTTCTAATTTTCCATTTGTGTTTTTTCTATGTTGACTACTCAATTGCTTTTTAATTTGAGCATCAGAGGCTCGTAACACGAGGATAACCCGTGTTTATGAGTGTTTTGCAGGAGTGAACGCTTGGAGAGTAGCAAAAGAGAGAGAGAGAATCAAATTTGTTTTAGAGATCTAAGAGGCATTGTGTGTATCTCGAAGATCTTTAGAAACTACCTAGCAAACATTGGTGTCATTCGTGGGACAACATTAGGATTTGGGGGAGAGTAAGGCATAGCTTACGACTCGGCTGAAGGTGGTGCCTATTCAAGATAATGAAGTGGCTTAGCTGGTAAGAAAGTTGCAGGCCCAAATAGAGGCTTTATAGAAGGAGAATGAGGTTTAGAAGAAGAGACCAGCTATAGATGATAGGGGTCGGGAGAAAATACAAGAACAAAACAGTGTCCCTACGAGGGTGGGGAATCACGAGGAAGGGTTTCTGACCAAAGAAGGAGTGTTGGATCTAATTAGAAAGGAAATGTTGAGTCAAGGGGAAAAGACGAAAAAATGGCGGGAATAGACGCAAAATATGCAATAAGATGGCTGAGGACAGTGACGGAGCCATGATTTTTGTTGGGGAGGGGGGGGGGGGGGCGGAGTGATGTCATAATTAATTAAATATAATATAAAAATTAGTTACTTTAACATGAAATTTTTTTTTAAATATAGCAAAAAGGGGAGTACAACAAAGACAGTCATTGAAGATGATTGCTACTATATTCATTGAATATGATTACTACTTCTAGAAACACAACAAAAAAGAAGGGTTTGAATCGTTGATTAATACTACATGAAGAAAAGGAGGACGAGATTGGGTTGCTTACGATTTTTTTGTGGAGATGACCAACACAGTGATTAATGAAGGCACTTGGTACCTAGAAGAAGAAGAATAAGGTGGTTTAGATCCTACTTGATCTTGTGAAGATGAACTCAAATAACTCAATAGTTATAGATCTTTGAAGATGATGAAATATGGGGGTTTCCCTCATCTTATCCAATCGATGGAATGTGAAGAAGAAACTGTGAATTTTGGTTTCTTTGAGGAGCAATTCTAGCTGGCCTGGGAAACCAGCCTGGTTTCCCTGCCTGGGGCGAAAATACATTTTTGCCTCCTCTTTAAAACACCTTTTTGGAGTATGTGTTTAAAGATGAGGGGCAAAAATGTATTTTTGCCCCCAGGCAGGGAAACCACGCTGGTTTCCCAGGCCCGCTAGAATTTATGTTCTTTAGGACATTTTAGGGATTTAACCTCTATCTCAAACTCTAAAACTAGAGTTTGAATTTGATATGTACATTATTTGAATGATGAAGTCCTGGTTGAAGTGAAAAGTGAGAATAGAGGAGCAAATAAAAAAATTAATTGGGGGACAAATAAATTATACAAAAAAAAAAAAAAAAATCTCAAAAGTCAGTGACAGCCACTTGCCCCCACGTAAATCCGTGCCTGGCTGAGGAGAACACCCTTGACAGATGCCATCATCTATATGAAAGTTCCTGATAAGTTCCAAATGTCAAAGTTCACTCAGTATGATGGCAACAATCGATCTAGGTCATCACCTCATGCATTATAGACAAGCTATGATTTTGCATGAGGCTGACCAATATGATGTTCTTCGCTATAAGCTCTTTCCGAACAATGCGACTGAAACGACAATCACTTGGTTTAACGGGCTTAAAAAGAGGTCCATTACCAAGTTTGAGGATATAGAGGAAGGGGAATTCTAAATGTCGAGGAAACCAGCGAGGAAACGAGCGAGGAGAGGGACGTGGCGGGGTGGGAGCCGTCCACCCCACTCGGGATGCGCGCACAAAAAATTGTGGCATGCATCCCGAGCGGGGTGGACGGCTCCCACCCCGCCACGTCCCTCTCCTCGCCCGTTTCCTCGCCCGTTTCCGCGCTCTCTAGCATTGCTCTATAGAGGAATTGTTCATTAGCCAATACACCCACCAAATAGCAGGACCAGTAGACAACATGACACTGCTCAACATAATAAAAAAAGACAAGAAATCTTTCAAGGATTATTTGTCCTGATTCAATAATAAGGCTATGTTGGTGGATGAACTAGATGACAAGATGGTGGTTGCGGCTTCGATGATGGGAATGAAGGTTGGCTCAAGGGTTCACAAAGAATTGTTGTCTCGGAACCCGAAGAAGATGGAGGAAGCATACCAAGTTATCGAATATGCAATCAGGGTTAAGGAAGGAGTTAAAAGCGGACCAGTTAAGGTCCATCGCTCAGTAGCTATCATGCAAACTGAAGAAGAGGTATTGTGTCCCCCTAAGAAGCCCAAATAGGCCGAGAAGAGTGAAGGGAGCAGCAGGGACAACCGATGGCGACCATCGAGCAATAGAAGGGAATTGACAATAAATCAGTTCACCAAGTTGAGGGTCAAACATAGTGACATGTTTCGAAAGATGAAAACCAAACCTTTCTACCGAAAGCCTAGAAGAAGGGTCACAGAGGAAAAACCCGATCGACCTTATTGTGATTTTCATGAAGGGACCATGCTAAAGGTGAGTGTTATGTTCTAAAACACTACGTCCATGACCTGATTAAAAAAAAGGAAGTCGACGGAGTACATCAGCAAAAAGGACATGCCAAGTGAGACACAACCAAAAGGTAAACAAGTCGATTCAACTCTAGCTCTTAACATGACATGTGTTACTCGTTCCATTTCGAATGAAAGGCAGAATATTGGCAAACGGATGCAAGTAATGGTTATCTCTTCTGAGCAACAATGCTAATCGAGAAATGAGGGATCAATTATATTTTTAGAAGAGGACTTGCTGAAGGTTGTCTTTTCTCATGAGAATCCTTTGGTCGTAACTCTCCAGATTAGCAATTCAATGGTTGGGAAGATATTGGTCGATGATGGAAGCTCCATTGAGTTGCTGTTTAAACTTGATTTCGAGAATATGATTATTGATATTAGATATTTGAAACGTCGAAGGGGAGCCTGTTTCAGCTTCAGTAGGGCCGAGACCAAGCCCATGAGAGAGATTATTCTACTAGTTACTGATGGTTGGTAGTCAAAATGGCTAAGTTTGTGGTACTCGATGCTCTGTCAGGTCCACTGGAAAAAGGCACTCACATCTACCTATTACCAACTAGTCAGGTCCATCACCGTAGTGGGGTGGTATGAGATTCATGGTGACCAGGGCTCCACACAGAGATGTTGTGAAGAAGTTGACTAAATTTGGTAGGTTGGCCTTTAAGACAAATAGCGGTTACACAATGGGCAGGGGGCCCAAGGAACCCCCAAATTTGTTGATGACAGTGGAAGTGATGGAGACAATAGAGCTGGCAGAGGAGGATTTTGTGCTATAGAAGATAACTGACATTGGGAGTGAGCTTCCTGAGTGCAAAAAGGTGGGCTTGATGAAGAGAATATGGACGTGTTCGCCTGGGGTATTACTGACATGGTCGCCATCTCTCCCGAAATTGTTCAGCACAGTTTAAATGTTGATGAAAAATTCTAAGTGTCGAGGGAAATGGCGAGGAAAACAGCGAGGGACCCCACGGGGGGGAGGGCCGTCCATCCCTTCGGAATGCGCATTTGAACCTTTGAGGAGCGTGCGTTGAAAATTCAAACACGCGTCCCAAGGGGAGATGGACGGTCCTCCCCCCTACCCCCTGTGGGGTCCCTCGCTAGTTTCCTCGACACTTAGATGGGTTCAATGTTGATACCACATGTCGGCCAATGAAATGGAGGTAGAAGAATATCCAACTAACACTACTACAAATATAGGCTTGCATAGCGCTTAAAAATAGGCTTAGATAGCGCTATCTAAGCTACCGCTATGGTAGCTTAGATAGCGCTCAAAAAAGCGCTATGCAAGGCGCGTACTTGAATAGCGCTTAGTTAAATAGCGCTTTATTAAGCGCTATCTAAGCGTTGATTTTTTTTTTAATTATAACTTCAATAGCGCCTTAGAAAGCGCTATGTAAGCGCTAGTTTTTTTTTTAAATTAGCTAGAATAGCGCTTTGATGAGCGCTATTTAATTTTATTGATTTTTTTTTAATTAGCTTCAATAGCGCTATTTAATTTCGGTGAATTTTTTTTATTAACTACCATAGCGCTTTTCCGGATGAATGTCCCAAGAAGTTCTACAATATAAACTAAGAAGTTATACAATGTAAATTAAAAAAATATTACGCTATTTAATTTTGAAAAGATTACACAGAATTGAATGAATGTCCCAAGAAGTTCTACAATGTAAACTAAGTGAAGCTTTCCAAGCCTGCTTCATAAATCATGGCTAGATCATTCTCTCTCAGAACTACCCACATGTCTAACCTAATTAATTATTCTACAATCCCTTGTAGGTCTTCCTGGAAGTTTGGCCCTCAATATGGATCCATCAGGAAGTACCAGCTTCTTCAATAAGTTGAAGTCATGGTGCCCAGGCTTGTCACTGCAAGAAACAATACCAAAGATAAGAATCGACACATATTGAGTTGTCCATTGGCACAGAACATAGAAACTTTAGAAGATCATGATACCTGACATAAATAGCACAGCCTCCAATTGCGCGAGCTGCTCCATGGTATTCAGCCATTGGATGAAGGCTCTGGTGTAAAACACAATTCGTTAAAATGGTGTTCTTAGATCGAAAATAAAACAAAGTTAAGACAAACAATCAAGAAAGTTATGGTTTAGCTCACATGAAACATGTCCCAATCTGGCTGCATAAACTCCCCAAGGAAGACAGTGTTGTAAGCAACAGATGCAATATGAATCGTATGAGATGCTGGATCTTTTGGCCAGAAATCATCTGATGCTCTTATTACAAATCTCATGGGCATAGATATGATAAAAAAAATTCTAGGATGGTAGGCCATTTACCTGTTATGTCACATGTAAACTTTGGAAGAATGATGCTCATGTTTGGTCGTACAGAATATCTCTTTGGAGATGTAGTTTTGACCTGCAATATGAAGTTATGAAATAACTGTTAACAGTCGATCTTTCTGATAAAAAAGATTACTGATACCTCAAAGTCTTAGTGTATAGGCAGTAAACTAGTTTAATGCATGCATATTGTAGGAAAAGTTTTGCCCTGTTTTGTATGGGAATGGGGTAGACCAGGTAGGTAACTGGTGAAATTTAACAGTTTGCCAATGTAGTTGAGAGAAGATTCCCCGACAAAGATAAAAAAACATATTTCAAAATTACTGAACCTTGAGAATATTAAGACGTAAAACTGAGGAAATATGAAAATTTTAAGCTGAAATGATATCAACATCATATAGCACAAAATATGATTTCTACCTTGAAAGCAACATACTGATCAGAGTTGTTTACAAGATGAAGCGAGCTCATACTTTTCTTCTTTGGTTCAACTGGAAATACATTAGATATTCAATGATTACATTTATATATATAACAGCTCTTGCAATATTGATGCGCACAAAATATCAGGGGAAAAAAGATAGAAAAAGAGGCTACTTGCAATTATCTAGACAACACAGTGCCATATACCAACAGGCACATAGAGACTAGAGAGGATTGGTGTTTCGATTTGGAGAATAAATATACCATAAAACAGTCATTGGAACAAGTCCTGGTATGTTTTCCAATCAATATGGACCTTTGTTTAACTTTTCTGCGCTATCGACTATATGCAAGGAAAAACTGTTTCAAGACATATTTCAAATGGACACAAGAAATTATCTCTCTTCAGCAGATGGTGAAGTGCAACATTGGTACACAACAACTACCAAAATGTTCTTCACCTTTTATTTTTCAAATCTACAAATACCACTAGTTTATAAACATAATTATGCACTCTTAATATGTTGATGCAATCAGATGTCAACTCATAAACCATAAAAGTGATGATCATATCCGCTCCAAGTTCACCTAGGTGACACAGACCATATTTTCTCTAATAAAAGATCAAGCAAGAAGTTGTGGTCATATTAATGCCAATGTAAAGAAAAGCAGTTTTGGAAAATACAAAAAACTTAATTTGAGTCAGACAACACAATCCATATAGTTCAGCATAGAAAATTTGACATCAATAAAACTTGTCTTGTTCATACTAGAACTGCTTGGACAAATATTTCATCCACAGGAGCTCTGCATTTTAATTTAAACTCAATATGCTGCAGTAATGCATCAAATTGACCGAATTCTCTGATGATGTGATGAAATTTACTGATATAAAGTGTTTGATCTACTCTACCAATCACGTATAATTTACTTACATGTAAACTTGAGTTCTTTGGGTTGGACGTCCAAGAGCACCATTGTCATGGTTCTTCTTCTAATGAGATCTAATCTGGATGTTCTTAGCTATCAGAATTGGCAAGTGCTGCTAAATTCAATTATCATGACCTGCAGTTTAAAGACGACATGTAGAAGCTGAGTTTAATCACTCAGAAATAAAATATGAAAAGTGGAAGCAAATTCAAATCATGATCACTAAAATTAATGAAGCTTCATCCAGCACTCAATCATTGAGAACCAAAGGATCAAATGAAAATTAACGTCGCTTCCGTCCAACACTCTAAAACTTCAACAACCAAAACGACAAAAAAAAATTTAACAATGAAACACCATGCAAATTATATAAGAAACAAACACATTTCGGGATATCACTTATAATCTCATCTGAGCAAAATTAGATAAGTAAAAGCGTAAATTTCCAGAGTTATGTCCACTGGCATTTCATACTGGATGGTCATATAAACTGAATTCAACATATGGAAGCATTAAACCTAGTTTATTAGTCTAATGGACTACAATCAAACAGAGTGTATGCAGCTCGAATTTGATCTCATCTGAGCAAACTACAATCAAATTGATCTCATTCACACACTAATTTCTAGATCTCTGTTCACCTAAAACAATCTAACGCGCCAGCAATTCAAAGTCGATAATGCAAACTGAAATCAACGGAATTGACATCAAGATTTCAAGCAACAAGCAACCTGAAGTACCAAGTCTACATCGAGTTCAATCGTGTCCACGATTCGAACTTCACTCAAATCTCAACCTGTGATCACTGAAACGACACAAATCCTAACTTTTCCAATCATTTTCGTTCAGATCATCTCACTTGAACTGAAGTCAATGAGCACAAAAATCAAGAAAACGTGAAAGAAGCGGTAACTCGTTCAAACAAGAAGATGGACACACTGAAATCACTGAATTACGCAAAAACTCCACCAAATTCACTCCAGAAATCAAGAAAACGTCACGAGAATCCAAGAAACGCTAACTACATTGAAGAAGCATTGACATAGGAACTTACAGTGTGGCGAAGATATGATAAAAAAAATTCTCATGAATCCCAACCAGCTGGAGTTAGATCAATATTTTCATGAACACCAGACAATATACAATTGTCCAAAACCACCAAATTCCCATCATCAGACACATCAATCCCAACCCCCACTGTCATCTTCTTCACCAAAATCAAAACCCCACACTCACAAATGGATCAAAAGGGGGTTAAACCCCACAATCTACTAATCAAAACTAAATCTTGAAAAAATCCAAATGTTCAATCAGACCCCCAAAACACAAACCACAAAACACCAACAGTGACTGAGTGAGAGTCGAGCGTGAGAGATGAACCTGGTCCTGAGCTTCCGACTCCTCGGTTCCTCGCCTCCTCGCCTCCTCTGGTTCCTCGCCTCCTCTGGTTCCCCTCCTCCTCGCCTCGCCTCCTCTGGTTCCCCTCCTCCTTTCCTCTCCTCGCCTCGCCTCCTCTGGTTACTCGCCTCCTCGCCTCGGTTCCTTGCCTCCTCCCTCTGTGTGTTTGAAAAACTAAGCCAATAGCAAAACCAAAAAAAACGAAGATTTAGGTTTTATATTAGGGCTTGTGATCTTAATCGATCGTATCAAGATCTGAAAAAATGAGATTTAATTGCTAGACTAAGATAGCGCTATATAAGCGCTTTAGTAGTGATATATAGGATAGCGCTTCGGAAGCGCTATCCTAAATGTAAGTAGCATAGCGCTTCAGAAGCGCTATGCAAGCACTTTAAAAGCGCTATGGTAGCTTTGGTAACGTTTTTTCTCATAGCGCTTTTTAAAGCGCTATCTAAGACATAACTAAGATAGCGCTTAACTGAAAAAAAAAATTAAAAGCGCTATTGTAGCGTTTTTTTTTTTTTAAAGATAAATAAGCGCTATCCTAGTGCCCACTTGGATAGCTCTTTAAAAAAGCGCTATCTAAGTGGCGTTACCTAAGCTAATATTTGTAGTAGTGTAAGGTCTGCAGATGCACTAGCTGAGGAAGTACAATGTTTGCTGAGTGCCGACATCATCAAGAAGGTCTAGTACCCAGAATGGTTGGCTAACATAGTGGCGGTTCTAAAAAATAATGGGAAAGTACTGACCCCAACAAGTAATGCCCTAAAGATTTCTATGTTATGTCAATGATTTATGAGATGGAAGACAAGAGGATGGGATATGAAATGTTTCCTTTATGGACGGGTATGTCGGCTACAATCAGATAGCTATGAATCTAGAAGATAAAGAGAAAATACCATTGGCCTAAAGAATGTTGGCGCAGCTTATCAGAGGCTACTACAAAATCTGTTTTAGCACATGATTAACCGAACAATGGAGGTTTACATTGATGATATGCTTGTAAAGAGTAGGGAAAGGAAAGACCATTTGACAAGTTTGGAAGCGATTTTTGTCGTGCTTCGACAGTTCTCTATGAAGCTCAATCCGAAAATATTTCTCTTAGAGTTAGTTATGACAAGTTCCTAGGTTATCTTGTGACTCGATGAGGAATTGAGGTAAACTCGGTTCAGATAAAAGTGTTGCTGAAAATGTCGTCTCCCGTTACAAAGAAGCAAGTTCATAGGCAGACTGGCATGGTCGTTTCCCATAGCTAGTTTATTTTCAAATCATCTGATAAGTGCAAACCAGTATTTACTTTGTCAAGAAACTATGTCGGGTTCAAGTAGACCTAAGAGTGAGAGGATACCTTTCAGTTTTAAAACATTATCTAAGGTAGTATCCCATTATCTCAGAACCTTAAGCAGGGGAATAACTATTTTGGTATATGGCTGTGACAAATCATGATGTTAGTTATGTACTATTCTGATAAGTTAACAGAGTAGAAAAGAGCCTGTGTACTTCTTAAGCAAAACCCTGCTAGATGTCGAATCAAGATACACGCGACTGGAAAAGCGGCATTGACACTCGTCTTATCCGCTCTAAGACTGAGACCGCACTTCTAGAGTAATCCAATCTCAGTGATCTCCAATTGGCCTTTGAAGTCGTTATTGCAGAGATCAGGAAAGTCACCGAGAAAGGCTAAGTGGGTTATCACTCTATGCGCGAATTTGAGGTATAGTTCAAAGCAAGGATAGCTGACAAAGGTCAAGTGATTGTCAGCTTCTTAACAGACTATCTAATGGATGATGAGGACTCTGAGCCGTGTGCCAAGGTATTGTAGGAGAAACCTCCTACAAAAGTGGCTAGAAGGACCTTTTGGATGGAGGATGTTCACAAACGGATCTTGAAATACATTCGGGACTGGAGTCCAAGGTGGTCAATTCACTCCATATAATAGCAAAATTGAGTTCACAGCTAAATTAGGGACCACGGGGAGTAGGATGAAGGAAGTGGTGATTCTATCACAGCAGACCAATGCTTTGAATTGTTGGTTTTGCACTTGTAGATCCTCGATTATCTTGTCAGTATTCGCCCGATGTGCAACTCAGAGAATTTATGCCAAATGAGATTTTTCCTTCTCCAGCACCGCCTCTTCTTGCCTGTTTGTCGCATCAAACAAGGCATCATAGTCACGCATGGCCATCTCTACAGTATGGCATCAACCTCTTTCCAGACAATAATCAACGCATCTCACTTTCCATGAAAACACATGCACATCCATCTGCAAGGCCACCATTGCACTTTCATTCTACTCCAGTAGCTTGCGAGCTTCCTATAGCTCAAGTAACATCTCCTCCGAGTGCTCCCTCTCCAAGGTATACTTGGTTCTCCAATCGTTAACTTGTTCCACTATGCGAGGTAGACTGCTAGAGAGATGCACAAGGACAATCTGATGTTAGCATAAAGATGCCAACGATAAAACAATCTGGTTGAGTAGGAATTGCCTACACGATGCATCCAGTCAATGCTCGAGTCGGCCTCCACTACCTTCATATCGAGTGGAAGGGAGATGGAGGTCAAAAGGGCCTGACCAAACTCACCATCTTCGAGAGCACTATCGACCCTAGAAAGAAGAGGTCATCTGCCATGCCTAACAGGACGGATGATGAAGTTGGCTTGAATAGTCCCACATCAAGTAAGGTGGAGTTGTCACTAAGGTTTATAAAGGAGTGGTCTACTCCCTAATAGAAACGATGTCTTTTAAGATAAAAAAAACCTCACACCCGTGGCCCAGATGATAGGCCCAAGTTGCGGTGTTTAAGTTGGGAATAATATCGTTGCTATGTATAGTGGACCTAGGTGCGCACATGCGCTCAGCGCGTGCCAACAATGGGGACAGTAACAACAGTAGTTGTAGGTTGAGGGATAGGAGGTATAGCTTGGACAGTAGAGGGAGATTAAATAGCAGGAACAAAAGATGACAATAAGGCAGGGACAGGAGAGGCAACCCTCTTCCGTTTGTGAAGTGTTGAGATAGCGGTTGGTCGTCCTCTTCTCTTTCATCTACCAGAAGGGTGCCTTTCACTTGAATCAACAATTGGAAGATCAACAATGACATTTTCCATGCTAACGTCTCCTTTGACACCCTTAAGTTCTGGTACATCTTCGGCAATTTGATCATCGATTTTATCACCCATGGCCAACTTGTCAGCTAGCATATCCAATCCAACAACGTTGTTAACTAGAGAGTCCTGAGTTCAGCTATCATCGTGTCACCTGCTAAGGCAGTTATTGATTCTTTGTGTTCAAGTCCTTGCATTACTAGCATTCTCAGTTGGGGCAGATCAGTCGGGGGAGAAATGAAGAGGGACCGGGAGCCAAAACGCTTACTCGCAGGAGTGGACACTTTCAGTAGAAAAAGCTCAGATATAGAGCGGTGGTTGCTTCACTAGACCTTTTGGGGGTGTTCGCGATAGGTAGCTGAGTGGCTCGGAGAGGAAGATGTTGGGTCCTGATCAAAGCCTCATCAGCTACTTCTTGGTTGGCAGCCTAAGGGACTCGTCAACGGACCCGCTCTCAGTGAACCCAACCAGCAAAAAATAGAGCTACCAAATCTCTTCATTGTCACACGTCCACAACGTCTCTAAGTCAAAGCATACATCTAGAATATGGGTCGCAAAGTAGGTCATAATAATCGCATGCAAACATTAGAGGTATTCAGTAAGATGTGAAATAAAAAGGTAATAGATGTCGAGGACCAAAAGACTAAGACTGTAACTTGTTACTTACAAGTAGGAGAGACGAAGTGAGGGTTGTTGAGGGAAGGATCATCACTAGTGTCAGTGCATTGGTCATACTCACCAGAGACGAGAATAGGCCACTCGCCCAGTACTTGTCAATATTAGTCAGCTTCACCACGAATGCATGAAATTTTTTTTTATGGATCATCATGAAGTAGTTATCTCTACGAGGAATGACCTTGATGTAGTATTGAGACCTGGTCTTCAAGGCCTATGTTTTTCCTCCATTAGAGATTGATCCGCTCCACAGACCTCAACAACCTCCAGAAGTTCCCAATTCATTGGCCAGGGCAAAGATTGTAGAAGTTTAGCAGTTGCCTTGTCATTTTGATAAAATGCAAGTCAAAGCCAATATTCAATTGGCCGACGTAGATACAGATTGCATGGGTCTGAGGTTCGTGCGACTGCCATGGTTTCGCACCACAGAACTTCAAATGGATGGTTCTAGGGACACCGTGATCATCCCTTACATCCTCAATGATGAGTTTCTTATGGGGGCTGAACCTTGAAGTGGGGAAGCAATCTTGTCTTTCGTCAGTGAAAGAGAGGATTTAGATAATGGAAGGATGAAAACCCTAGCTTTGCAAGATAAATAAAAAATAAAAAAATAATAGAAAAAATAAAAAAAATAAAAGAATGAGAAGCAATGAGCAGAAAGAGTGTTTGTTCTCTAAGTGTAGCTATATAAAAAAGAGGGGAGGGACAGTTTTGAAACACCAAAGGGCGTCATTAAGGCACTAAATCACGTAATGAGATTGTGCTTCTTGAATCGCACAGATGACAACTGCCAGATGTCATGGCATACAGTCGATTGCTGACACATGGCAAAAGCGGTCCGTCAAGGAATCTAACATTATTAGGGTGCATGTCTGTTAGTTAATGATGAAAATTACCGCATTGGGCCACTCGCAAGCACGATTCACGAGAATGGACATAACAAGTAAGCAACGTGCCAGAGTGTAACATGTGTCAGCGTAACCTTACTAAGGGAAGCCAAGCGATTTGTAGAGACCCTGCTTGATAGCCAAGGGTTTCAGCCGAGAACTTCCTCGGCCATATCAACCTCGGAAATAATATATAGTCAAGGGGAGACAATGTTTGGACTTATCTTGCCACCACGTGCAGGACACATGAAGAATTTTTCCACCACGTGAAGACATCAGCATGTGACAAACACGTGGGGAATGCCCCGTGTTTAGCATGTGAGAAAATCGCACCCGCTAGGCATGAAAGCACGTGATGCCTTATTCCTTCTTCTCTAAGCAAGTAATGATTGAAAGGAAAACAATTGGGGGGGGGGGGGGGGGGGAGAGGTAAACAACCACCGACAGAAAGAAAGAGTCAATGGGAAGTGGGGATAGTGGTGTGCTCGTAAGAATAACTAGCTAACAGAAATGAACATAAAGGTGCTTCCTACATGATGGATCCGGTCAGCAGCACCAGATAGTGATTGAAAACCTCTCACAGGTGGATCCAGTCAGGAGTGGTCAATACAGCCGTGACACGTGGAATTAGGATAAGTTATATATAATAGAAATCAGCATGTTTTTTCAAGCTTGTCCAGGCATATAAGCAAATTAATGGTCGAGATTTAATTTAGCTCGATCTAATGATAGGGTTTAAATATGGTAATCACCGGTTGAGATTTGTTTTATCCAGCTTGGCCTTTACCACACTTAAGTCAACCACTATAAGAGGTCATGGGTTCAAAGCCCATTGCCAATGAAAATAGATTGAGAAGAATATAATGAGGAGAATAGATTGAGTACATATTCAAGGTGATTAAGAATATAATGACTACATACTTTGAAGGGGTGTTAATGAAAATTATGTTGAATTTGATTTTTCTAAAATTTAATTTAAAAGTCTATCTTACTAAAGTGTCATCAAAAGTTATCAATAATGCCTACATATTAGGCTGGTTAATAATGTAATAATATCATGGCTATATGTTGTGATGGTGTGTTAAAAAAAGACTAAATTGTATTGAAGTCTGATGCAATCATTTTTCGCTCCCTACTTTGACTTTGATTTTGACTTTGACTTGCAAACCTGCTGACCTGCACAAGGAACGCACGTAAGCCACGGACCACCATTGTGGTGGCCGATGACACTCTGATGCTAAATTCAGATAGGGATCTGAGTAATGTGTAATGTTGTGAACATGGAATTTGTAGCGTACCTTAGCTTACCAACCTCATATTTTATTTATAGTGCAGGAGTCCTGGTTCAACCAGGTCATCGATGACGTAATTTAGGGAAGAAGATCTGCATGGAGATCCTTATCTGATTAGGAGTCGTGCTGTGGAAGGAAGTTTCCTTGTTAGCCATGTGCTCCTAGATACGCGGGAGATAGTTCCCATTTCGAGAGTATTCTATAGGTAGAAGTCTCCATATGTGATATGTTCTCTGGAATTTACTTCCTTGTTGGAAGCAAAAAGCCACTGTAATTGCCCGTCCAAAGCTGATCCTCGAGATACTTGCCTTAATAGGGCTTACAGCATTGAGGATAGTTGTAAGACACGTGGGCCTGGCAGACTGTAAGAATTTGAGTCCGTTTGGCGGACAACATTGGGCGGGCTTAGAACCGCATGGGTCGGATCAGTGTTGAGCTGATGCTAGGGCATGTCTTTCCTCGAGATCATCATGACACGTGTACGGCGCAGAGTTGGGACCTTTCGCACCACTTCGTGAATGTCCTTTCAAATCCGTCGTACTAATGCGATTTCAGCATTTAAGCTATGAATCCTACAAAAACATGAAGACCAACTAATTAGAATATAATAATATACTTAAAACACTAACAAATATAAATTATAAGATATTTTATGTAATAATTATGTGAATATCACCTTCACAAATGCTCAGGTAAAATTCCTGACAACTTGGGACATTCAATTTTGCTGAACACCTTACAAACCACATTATATAGGTTGATTGGTTTGAAATCTGCAAAAGATAGCAAGTTTTCCCCTTTAGGAATCAATGCAACAAAATTAGCAATGAAAGCACATAGCATGGCCCCTGAAAAAATCTTTAGTTGCATCCTAGGAATCCTGCCCAACAATATCCCAAAAGAATTGAAAAAAAAATCAAAAGAGAAACTGTCCAGGCAGGGGCGCTATCTTTTGAAATACTAAAGACGACATCTCTAGCCTCCTCTAAACAAGGCATCTTCACTAAATTATCACAATCATGTTGCTAAACCAATCTAGGTATGCAATTTAGAAGCCCGTCGTCTTTCCGGAATCTCTCGAACTTAATAAATGTTGAAAAAACTAACTTGCTTCTTTCAAAATTTCTTTTGGACTTGTGACCATATTCTCTTCCATGTTTCTAATCTCCCAATGCTTCTACATTTTGATTTTGATTTCATAGAAGAAGAAAAAATACCTCGTACATGCCTCAACCTCTTTCATTTCTTTTTCTCCTGATTTTTGTTTCCAATAAATTTCTTCTTGTAATAAAGCTAGCTTGTAGTCTACTTGGCATATGTTCAAATTAACATTAGCATTCATGTCCCACCCAATTTGTAAAGCAAACTCCAATTATTGGATTTCCTCTTCAGTCTCTTTCAATTTACTAAAAATGTTCCCAAAGACTTATTTTTCCACATTTTAAGTTTGCACCTCATATTTTTAATTCTAAAATCCAACATTTTAATGGCATTCTCAAACGAAAAATCTATGCCCTAAATTTCATAAACAAACTCCAAAAAATTATTGTGCGTAATCTACATTCTTTGGATTCTAAAAAGGGACATACCTACCCTTGAGCTCATAGATAAAGAAATTATTAGAAGAGCATGATTTGCACAAGTAAGGTGCAAATGGTCCAAACGAGTATTCTGCATAGGGAGATCCAATATGCAATGGCAAAAAGTCTGTCCAGTCTAGCCCACTTTCTGTCATTAGCTCATTGGTTGTTACAACATGTGAATTTTGGACCGGAAAAACCAACTTCTTCGAGCCCACGTGCCTAAACACTGCTATAAAACTGTAACATGGGGGTAGGGTTTGGTTCCCGTCCTCTTAATATTTCACTCCCTTTCATAATGACATCAAAATCGCCATTAATCATCCATGGTTCCTGATGATACACCAAAATGGTAACATCCCTGAGTCATACACGTGTCATAATGATCTCGAGGAACTACAAGCCCTAGCGTCAACCCAACACTGATCCATCCCAAGCGGTTTTAAGCCCGCCCAATGCAGTCCGTTAAATAGACCTGAACTCTTACAGCTCGCTACGCCCACGTGTCTGACAGCTATCCTCAATACCCATAAGCCCTACTAAGGCAAGTATCTCGAGGATCAGCTTCAGACAGGCAACTACAACAACTCTCCGCTTCCAACTAGGAAGCAAATAGTAGAGTATATATCACAAAGGGAAACTTCCTCTTACGGATTACCCACTGATAGGGAACTATCTCTCGCGTATCTAGGAGCACAGGGCTAAGAGGGAACTTCCCTTCTACAACATGATTCCTAATTAGATAATGATCTCCACGAAGATATCCTTCCTAAACTACGCCATTGATGGCCTGGTCGAACCAGGACTCCTGCACTGTAAATAAGACATGAGGTTGGTAAGCTAAGGTACGCTACAAATTCCATGTTTAGAACATTACACCTTCCTCAGATTCCTGTCTGATTTTAGCATCGGTATGCCATCGACCACCACAAACGGTGGTCTGTGGCTCATGTACGTTACTTGTACAGGTCAGCAAGTTAGTAGGACTAGGTCAAAGCAGGGAATGGAAAACGACTGCATCAGTTTGGCGCCGTTTGTGGGAACGACAAAGTTCCTAGCCTTTTATAACATCATCTCCCTTCGAAATGCAGAGAGATGGTGACCACAAAATCACGCAACAACGGAGAACAAGGGGACACGCAAAACGCTCCGACTGGCCCTGCTTTCAGCGGTTTGGGTTATGCACGGGAAGTATACTCACGCCCCCGCACCGACAACAGCAACGACGTACCCTAGAATAGATATGTTGTCATTTCAATACAACAGATCGCCAAAGTGGTGGAGGCTCTCGTCTGACAAAACCCTCCACCTGCTAATAGAGAGACCAGGAGCAGCACGAACCTCCATCTCCGAAGGACATAAGAGAGCAAGCACAAGAGAGTCAAGCCCCTGCTAGTTCCCATTAGACTAGAGGAGGATGTGTGGTTAACGCAGAGTTGACCGCTAGGGCAGAGAGGCTCGGTCCTCAAAACCCCCTTCGCAGAGGGGCACACGACCTAGACGTGTTGTACTGTTTCTCTGTCCTATCATTCGTGGATCGCATTATGAATGAGGCCCTTCCGAAGAAGTTCACTCCTCCAAAGCTCGACTTCTACGACGGAACCACCGACCCATTCTACTCCTACGCCATTATCAACATGTAATGGCCCTCAAAGAAGGATCCAAGTCCGTGATGTGTAGGACTTTTCTCACTAGCTTGAAGAAGTCAGCACTATCATGGTTCCACAGCCTCCCGCCGAGATCGATCGACTCCATCAAGACACTGGCAAAGGAGTTCATGACTCGATTCGTCGAGAGTCAGCGTTTCCAAAAAGGCCCACATTACATACTCTCTATAAGGCAGAAATCCAATGAGATGCTCAGAGAGTATGTCACTCACTTCAACAACGAGTTGACACTCATTGACTGTTGCAGCGACGACACAGCCGTGATAGCTTTCGCCGCGGGCCTAAAGGAGGGAAAGCTCTACGAAGACCTCACCTTGGAACCCCTTTTAGATATGACAAAGCTCCTCAAGAGCGCCGAGAAGCACATTACCTTAGAGGAGTTGAGGACCGTAAATAGGGAAACCGAAGGTGAGAAAAATCCCTCCTCTCCGTAGGACAAGAAGGAGGGAAAGAGACGCGAGGATGAATAAATGAGCAAAAGGAAGCGTAGTGATAACAGGTCAGACCCTAGTTGGTCCTGGCCAAAGAAAGCGTCCAACTACGTTGGATCCAGAATAGTGACACTCCTCAATTCTAGCCTGTTAGACGTACTAAACTCCATGAAAAACTGGGAAGATCTGAAATGGCCCATGAAATAGCACGAAGACCACTCCAAGCGTGACAACAACAAATACTACTCATACCACAAGGAGGGTAGCCATGACACTAACGACTGCAAGAGTCTGAGGTATGAGATTGAGTACTGAATCCACTGGGGCAAGCTAAAAGAATTCCTGAACTCTGAGAAGCGACCAGAACAATTCAGGGAGCGGGGGGAGTCAGTCAAAGAAATAGAGAAGGAGACTCCGGGCATAAACTATGTCCTTCATGGAGTCAGACCAAATGAATACCAGTTGCACAAGTCCTGCAAGTGGACTCTACTAGAAATGCGGACACAACCCGTGGACGAGGACGGACGCATTTGCTATTCAAGGATTCAAAGCCCCATTCCTACCTTGACCTTTACGGACAATGACCTCGAAGGAGTCCGAGTGTTGCACAACGACGCCCTAGTCATCTTGGTCTCCATCGCAGTGTGAGAGGTGAAGAGAGCCCTGGTAGACACAAGGAGCTCACTCAACGTCATGTTCTACAACATGTTCCGCAGTATGGACCTCAAAGAGGAGAACCTGGCGTCTTTAAACTACTCGCTGATTGGATTCAGCGGAGAGAAATGCTTCCCGATCGGGAAAATATGGTTAGTAGTAGTGGCAGGAGAACCACAACTGTGAAATGTCATGTTTCTAGACTTCATGGTAATAGACGCACCGTCTACCTACAACCTTATCTTGGGAAGACCATGGCTCCACCAGATGGAAACAGTAGTCTCCACCCTTCACCAATGCGTTAAGTACACCGCTAACCACTCTGAAAGAATGATACATAGAGACCAACCTACGGCACGAGGCTGCCATTACGCTGCACTGAAACTGATAGAATGTTCCCAGATTCAACAAGGTCACGTGGAGCAATCTGAGCTAGAGCTAGTTCGAGTGACTATAGAAGCATCACTGTCGAGCGACACAAGATCAGTTTGTTCTTCAACACGGCGAAACAGAGAGACCGAAGAAAAGTGCGGGTACAACCCCCCGACATTTCGTTGGCGGGGAGATTAACACCCTTACAAGGTTTACTATCTAGTAACCTCTATAAATGTTAGCGAAGCTCAGCAGTCCACTGAGAACACCAACGATCCACAAGGGTCGTCCAAATTCATTTCAGGGCCAGGATCAATTTGTCCCCGTCAAAAGTCAGTTTATGTCAGTTGTTTATTTACCTTTCCATAGTCAATGTAGAGTTTTAGTTTTAAAGACTTATGTGATTTGCAATCATTTAAGAAATAAAAAATGAATTACGAAGACAAACTCTATTGATCACTGAAAAGATGTAACAACAAGCGCCAAGAGGCGGATACAAAAGACTACATACTACAAGCATCTGAATCTGGTACGACATGGAGTAAAGATAGACAATCCAACTACGTAAGGTACCGAAAGAAGATTTCGCTCCACAACCTCTCTGTCAAAGAGCAAGAGCAGGATGAAACATCATGTTCACTTCGACGCCTCGACAAACATACCCTTCAAATATGGTCTGAGGTGGTACCAAATCGGCAACCAGGAGTACCGCAAAAATTTACGGCCAACTCACACACTCAATCCGCTCGATCTGATGAACTTGGGACAAGTATCAAGCTGGCACAATTCGCATGCACCTTCCGGTTGCAGGTATGAGAGAGGCATCCAAAAGTCAATGGCCCAATCCAGTGGACCATGTCCAACTTCTCTCCCTCTCGATATCCCGAGTTCCAACGCAAATGGGGTCAATCAAGAAGTGGTGGAGGTGACCACTCTAGAAGTGGGCGCTGATACTAACAATGAGATTAAACGCTATAAAATAACGGCAAGGCACCAACGCATAAATGACCGATTTTCCCTTGGAAGAGAGTGTGTACTTTTTTTCCACAATATGAGAAGAATTTACGAGATCTCAACAGATCAACTACGTTCCCACCCAGAACAAGTGACCACACATAATAATGATTATCACCGTCCCTGATCAGTGCAAATGTCAGAACATTCAAAAATTTCTGTGATGGAGATCTCCCTTCAGCCTTTGGAAAACCAAAAGCATTTCCTTTAAGCAAGAACATTACAGGAGATACGCTCTACAGAAGATAGTGCCTACAACAAATGGAAACACCATTATATAGACATGATGATTTACCAAACGGGCGCTTCAACATTAAAGATCGGCATTGAATACCATATGGGAAACGAGGAGACGATGGTTCCTAAGGAAACTCCGCAGACCACGTTTATCCAATTAATGGCCTGAACGCAACCCCATCAATTGAGGGGGAGTAGCCGATACTCAATCGTGTCGCAACCTGCATCATACACGTGCTATCGCGCGATCTACGCCGTACATGTAGCGCAATCGTACAAGAAACCCTAGCCCCTCCTCTACAGGCCCATAGGCTCGGCCTACTATTCAAACAGTATTCCACTACATGCCTGGCGCGAGTACTAGAAATCTTGATCAACTCTGACACACGGATCGTACCTATGGATCATTAGATGATTTAAGGTAATTTTGTCCACACAACGCCCCATGCTGGTGGACGTAGGTTCGCACGCCCTCTAGTAGGCGAAACCTCTCTCCAACCAGGCAAGCTTAGTCAGTCGAGGCTGATGACTATGGCTTTTGGTTCATCCTAACACCTAGTTCGCCTTGCGCGGATCCCGATGCTTTAGGAAGTTGGAGTCTAATCAACGCTAACACTCCTAGTGACGACGACTCGCCAGACTTATAGCTTCCACTGCGCGAGCATAGATAGTTTGGATGGCGGGAGCCCAGTCAGTCCAGAACTAACTCCAACGGCTTGCCACGGGACCACTATTTTTCAGTTAGGCAGCCAAATTACAAAGCCCAAACCTATAGTCTCCACTGCGCGGGCGTGTAGATGGTTTGGAAGACAGGAACCTAGTCAGTCCCAAACTTATTCTAACGGCTCGTCGGGGGACCACCGTTTTACAGCCTGGCCACCGAATTACCAACCCTAGACTTGTAGCCCCCACTGCACGAGTGTAGATAGTTTTGAAGGTGGGAGCCTAGTCAATCCCAAATTGATTCTGACGGCTTGCTACGGAACCACTGCTTTTCAACATGGCCGCCGAAAACCCCCAAATTTGTAGCTTGATGCTAAAGGTGTAGATGATTTGGAAGGTGTGAGCCAAGTCAATCCCGAATTGATTCTGATGGCTTGTCACAGGGGAACTTCTCCTCATCCTAGTCATCGAACCCCTTCGTCTCGAACTTGTAGCCCCCACCGCGCGGGTATAGAAGGTTCAAAAGGTGGGAGACTAGTCAGTCCTTGACTGATGTCGATTGCTCACCACGACACCACTGTTCTTCAGCATGGTTGCCAAATTCTTAATACATGAACCTGTAGTCCACTTTGTTCAGACATAGATGGTTCGAAAGGTGGGAGCCCCAAGCAGCTTGCCACGCGACCATCGCTCTCCTTCAAAACAGCTGCCGCAAAGATAAATCCCAGCTCAGTCAGTGTCTCCACGCTCAGATAGACTGGCATTCTACTATTAGCAATGGCCACTCAAGCTGACACATTGATCGTCCAGACAATGCCCGGATAAAGGCTACATAGAATGTCAGCTTGAGCTTACGACTCTTGACTCGATACAAACTTTCCAACGTGTACGCTCAGCTATCACAACTCGCTTGTGGCAGCAGCCGCAGTCGACAAATTAGATAAGGAAATAAGCCTCCAACAGCTTACCTTAAGGATAAGACACGGCTCGGGTAACACAACTCTCGGCTAAATTGTCCACAACATGCCCACTACCGGACATGAATATGCAACAGTGACTCTGAGTCATTCGCATTGCAAATGGTCAAGCTCTCAGCAGTAGACAGACAATTCCACTTGCTACCAATCCAACCAGCCTATGCCAAAATAAGACGACAAGGTGAAACGGAAAACGCACAATAGGGTCAACGAATACAAAACAAGTACATAGCTCAGTCAAGATAAAATTGTTTTCAATAATAGACAAAGCAAAATGGGTACAAGTACACAAAGTTTACTCTCGATCAGGAGAAGGTACAAAAACAGAAGAGCTAAGCTTAATAGAGGAAAGAACAGGGGTCGCGTCCATAAGCGTCACGGCCTGAGCATCAGGGTCCGAATCACCATCTTCGTCCGACGACGCAAAGGCAACAGACAAGTCTACATATGACATCTTCTTATATCGGCCAAGATCCCATTCCGGATGCTCCTCCTTCATCAGCGCTAGCAGCTCCAACATGTCGTGTACCACCCAGCGGAACTCGCACTTGCCATGTTCCCGCAGAAGCTCTTCCTCTTGCGCCTTTGTGTCAGCAAGTTCACGCTCCAACGACTCCAACTTGTCAGTCAACGCATCAACTTGAGACTACTGTGTAGCCAAATTGCTCTTCACAACGTTGAGCTCATACGTCTCCAATTTGAGCTGGTCATCGACCTTCCTTACCTCCCGAGCATTGAACTCCACATCAGACTCTAATTGTTGCTTCTGAGCAGCCCATTCAGCCTCCTTCAAAGCATTATCTTCAACAAGAGACCGCAGTACAAAGCGCGCCTCAGCTGCTGTTTGAATCTGTCCCTCGCAGACACCGCCTCCGCTAGATCACGCTCAAGGGCTTCCAGACGAACCTTCCGAGTCTCAGCAACCACAGTTGACTGCTCCGACCTCTTCTTTTCAGCTGCTTCCTCAGCTACTCAATTTCATAGAGCTCATCAGAATACAACGCTTGCATGTGCGAGAAAACACGCTCCATGGTGTACACCTTCTCACAAGCCGCCTCGACTTTTGTTCCAGCAACATCAACCTGGCTCAAGTGAGACATGCCCAACATAAGTTACTTTAAACCCTTATCCATACGCCCCTTTAGCATACCATCCTCGGGTTTTTTTAGCATAATCCATCAGCCAACTATGACGCCTACTTATATGCTCTCTTGAAGCATACTCCACGTCAAACTACCGATGCCAAACTTGGGTGCTCATCTTTATTAAGTCCTGCACAAAGAGACTGATCCTCGCATCTGGATGAAGCTCCCCCGGATCAGGAATTACACTGACACCACCCTTCGAAGTCGCCACTACTCCCAGGCTCTCCTCCGTAACTTTTCCCTTCTCACGAACAGTCGACCCTTTAGTGCGAGACATCTTAACAAGATCCGAAGGAAGAGAAGGAAGCGAGTTATCCAAATGACCCTCCAACACCTCGAGTTGTGGCCTAAAATGAGATGGTGAACAATGAGGACTACAAGAAACTTGGCATGTGCCACCACGACCACTATCAGACAGCACACCAGCAGGACAGTCAGGTTCCAGAACCTCGGGCAGAACTTCACGAAAAGCTTCTAACGAAACAATACTGCGCGAATCGGCACCGGCAGAGGTCGCTATTGCAACCCTCATCAACCACTCACTCAAAGCTTCTGCCTGTGTAACACTGAGAGTCAACATTTCGTCGACCCCTACAAATCGCAGGTAGTTTTTTTCCCAACCAGATACATCGGCCTCTGCCCTAACGGGCCGATCGAACTCACGTTATTCACTCATTGGAGCGGGTTTTGTTGAAGAAGACCCACTTCTGATGCAAGACCTCTTCGAACTCACAAAGGAGACAAGCATCTCACACGGCTCCTCCGCATCAGACAACACTGGAGTTTTGGCCCCAGCGGCCTTCCTCTTCCTAGAAAGGGCCCTATCTTCAAGGGAGTGATTAGTGAACAAAATATTGCAGAATCAAAAGTCGCCCTAGCTTAACTCACGATGTTCGGTAAAGAGTGAGGGCCACATGCCAGTTGTCCCACAGTCCACTGTGAACGAAGTTGGGAACGCATATAACATCCACCATGCTCCTTATTGACAAACCACATAACGTCTCCATAGTGTTTTGCTCCTCTAGGGTAAGAGGAGTAGTGGAAAACCGTCCTGCGAAAAAATACGAGCGACAATTAGCACACAATCAAGCGCATCGAAACCAGAAGAAAAAGCCTCACTTACGGAGTGGTCCGAACTCCCGTTCGAGTGGACGACTTCTGAACTGGAAGTACTTTGAATCCACGGGGGCCAAGAAGCAATACTTCTGCCAAAACTTGAAGTCATTTGGCAGATTCACGAAGCAAGCCAGCAATGTCAACTTACAGACAACGTTTTCTTCAATCGAGGAGAAGTCAACAATTGGATCACTCGTGGAGTCATGCGGACGCCAGCTTCCTTCACCCTAATCAGAATGAGAAGGATGATCCTGTATCCATTAGGCCCCAACTGGGCCGGAGGAATCCCAAGGAAGTCCAAGAATTCCCAAATCACATCCAGAACGGGAAAGCGTACTCCGGTTTGAAGCATCCCTTGGTGCAAGCAGATGAAACCCGCCGGTGGCAACATTGGCGTCTGGTCGCCCTTCAAAATAAACAACGGCAAGTCCTCAGGGACCCCAAACTTCGTACGGATTTCAGGAAGACAGGGTTTAGAAAACAACCTATCTTCAAAAAACTCAAGGCCCCTGGCCAAGGTTGCATCATCAAGAAGGTTTTGTTGAGCAAGGAAGAAGATGAACAAATTTTCTAATCAAAAAATGAACAGAACAATATTTTCAAAAGCAAAGGAAATAGAAGGGTCAGACTCTGCACAACTGCCTCTTTTCCACTGAATCGACGCACGTTCAATAAATGCAGCGCGTGGCCCAAACAACAATTCAGACTCAATCATCATGAGCGGCGTATCTTTTTAAGATACACCAAAATGGTCACATCCCTGAGCCATACACGTGTCATGATGATCTCGAAGAACTACGGGCCCAAGCGTCAGCCTAACAGTGATCCAGCCCAAGCATTTTTAAGCATGCCCAGTGCAGTCTGCTAAACGAACCCGAACTCTTACAGCTCGCTACGCCCACGTGTTTCACAGCTATCCTCAATACCCATAAGCCCTACTAAGGCAAGTATCTCGAGGATCAACTTCGGACAGGCAACTACAGCAGCTCTTCGTTTCCAACTAGGAAGCAAATACTAGAGTACATATCACGCAGGGAAACTTCCTCTTACAAATTATTCGCTGATAGGGAACTATCTCCCACGTATCTAGAAACACATTGCTAACAGGGAGCCTCCCTTCTACAACATGACTCCTAATTAGAGAAGAATTTCCACGAATATCTCCTTCCTAAACTACGCCATGGACTGGTCGAACCAAGACTCCTACACTATAAACAAGACATGAGGTTGGTAAGCTATGGTACACTGCAAATTCCAAGTTTACAGCATTACACCTTCCTCAGATTCCTGTCTGACTTTAGCATCGGAGTGTCATCGACCACCACAACGATGGTCCATGGCTCACGTGTGTTACTAGTCTAGGTTAGCAGGTCAGTAGGACTAAATCAAAGCAGGGAATGAAAAACGACTGCATTAATTCTGATACTCCCATTGCCATCTGTTTCATATCATCCACAATCGCCTTCTCTCCAAAACAGAACATTTGGCATATACAAAAGAAATTAACAGGGTATGCTGACTACCATGCATTTTATTCCTGTAACGAATAATCTGATTTGTGGCACTAATAATAAGTGTACTCAAAGCCATCCAAAGCCACCACTTACAGCCAAAAGCCAAGCCATGACATCTCGCTTTGTCTTGGTAAAAGCTTTGCCACTGCCATAAAGCCACAAAAAGCCACCGCTTTTAGCGCCTTTTTGTTGAAGCGTGAAGCCACCAAAGCTATGGCTTCATTAAACAAAAGCGTTTTTTTTTTTTCTTCTTCTCATACTTTCATCTCCTTTTTCATCTCTCTTTGGAGGTTCACGGCTGAATCAGAAAGCTTCAATAGATCAGTAGTTGGAGATCTTGTTCGAGCTACAAATCTTCTTACCTTCAATAGAGCTTCATTGGAATTTCCACCGTCCTAACCCCGAAGAAGGAACCCACGTCTATACATTGATTATCTATGCATTAATAATTTATACATTAATAATGTTGTTATTTTTTGTTTACTTAAGGTGATTGATTATGGAAGAGAACCGTGGGGCAAGAGAGAGTAGTTCTTGGGAAGACATTAGTTGAAAGTATGGTGTTGCAATAAATGGTACCAAACATCATAACATAGGAAACAATATGAACACTTACATTGACACGAGCAAACATTTCTAAATCTAGTAAAAAAAACATAATGCATGTATTTAGAAGCTTAGATACAAGCACAATTCATATATTTAAATTTTGTATATTAAAATCATTTTTTGGGGTCGCTTTGCTTGCGTAAAGTCATTGCTTTGCGCTTAAAGCCAAGCCATGGCAAATCTCTTCGCATTCGGTTAACACTTTGACTACCTTGCTAATAGTACTAACTTCTAACTCATTAGACAAAAAAATTCATAATTTACCACCAAAAACATCATTTGAATGAAAAAAAAACATAAATATTTTACCTCCTAGCTCCTTACGCCTATCAGAATGAATCATCGGTTTCTTAAACACCGCCATTTTAACGTTATTTTGTTGTGGGTTGCCTTGTTTCCCACTCTTGGTGCTTTCCAGTACATTATTTGTCAATCATCCTTGATGGGGGGGATTTGGCATATTTCTAGTCACTCTTCATTCTCCAATGGGTACACTATCTTTCCTTCCCTTCTTACTCTTCTTCGTTTTCTCACCATCTAATTGTCTACCAGTAACCACCTCAACATATATGGGACTTTGACACATATCTTCATTATCCGACTAACTTTCCAAATCTCCACTATCCTTGATAGGAAGAACCACTTCAAATTGCAAACCAATAGGGTCGAAAGCATTAACCAAAAATTACTTTTTTTCTTAATTGCCATGGATTCCTTTGCAATTTTTTTTCCCTCTGACCAACCATGTTTCCCATCCAAAACAGAGTCTCCCCTACATTAGACCACAACCTAATCACGTCCTGCATGCTCTTCCAATTCTTCATGAATTGCTCTGTCCAGCTCGCTACCAGCATCAATGCCAATACGCTTAAAATTTACGCAGTATTCCCTGGTCACCAATTGTTCCTTTTTCCTACCAAAACTTTGCGTGCTAGCGTTGGACTGACTGGAACAAGCTTGTATGAGCCAGTACTCACACCAATTTTAGTATCCTTAACTGCAACATCTGCAATGTCATTGCCTGCAAGTACTGGGCTGTCTGTGTCAATTTTATTAATGAATCCAACGTTGCATGTGCTCACTGGACTAGCAGTAACTAATTTATCTGTAACCATAGTTGTAGCTTTTGTTGTAATAGTCCGACAACATGTTCAACATCATCTACACAAGATAAAATTTGTTTCACCGTGGATGACATGCTCTAGGTTTGACACTTGTGCTCCAATTTCTACTTCTGCCAATAAACTAAACGTGTTTGATATCTCAACCTCATTGCACTGGCCACTCAAACTAACATTGTTCTCGGCTTTGTTACCTAGTGGACTACCCGTCCTCCGCTTCTCTGTACTATAATTGACATATCCTCCCCATTAGAATCATTTGCCCCACTCGTTCCAACCTTATTATTTTCAACCACTGTCTCCCTAAGCACCAACCTATTAACATGTTTCATCGCAACCACTTCCTTTACTTTTGAGACCCCCACCAATTTTCTTCCTACAATTAATCTCATCGTGCCCAATCAAAGAACAATGATCACAATACTTGAAACCCGGGAAGACTAATTTCTGCCAAAAACCACGGCTGCCCGAACTGTCAATCCACATCCTAGTTGGAAGAAGCTTAGGCAGATCCATCTCTACACACATGCGTGTTGATTTTGGTCTTGTAAAACACCTAGTACTGTCATCCACCTTAAGGAAAGTCCTGAAATAATCTTTGATCGCCTTCACAATCATAGGATGGAGAAATTGTAGTGGCAATTCGAAAGTTCCCCCCCAGAGTGGAGCACCCACCGGATCCGTCTTCAGACTAAAGTCTACATGCCAATGAAAGTATTTGAATCTAACGCCCTGAATAAAAAAAATAGTCTATTGCCAAGGCTTTCTTAACTTCAGTTTTAGATTCCAAACATGCTAAAACATGCCTTAGGTCAAGCAAACCCATCATAAACTCTTCTACAATCCCCAATGATCTGTGTATAACATCCCAAATTGCTTGGAAGGACTGTCTGAAGCTCAAGAACTTAAGAACAATAACATGGTTTTCAACAAATGATTCACCCCTAACCATGTCTACATTCACAAGAGAAAAAAACGGGACTTCCATCCTTTCGAAAATTCACCCCTCAATGGATGATTCATCTATCCGAAGATTATTGACAACACCTAGAACCTGCGCAAAAGTGGGTTGGATTTTTGGAGCCTCAACCGAGCCACCCCCAAGGTCAGTCGAGGCGTTGTAGCCTTTCATAGACGGCTGAGCTGCCATGAAAACCAAGGACGAAGCCTAGTGGCAATGGCTAGGATATTTCAATCTGTACGTAACCGCCTTTCGAGGTCGAGAGAAACCAAAACCTATAAATAAAACATTAGTCTAAATCACATTGTTTTCATAAATGAAACGTTATTCTAAAAAATATGTCTAAATCAAATTATTTTCATAAATAATAACAACTATAGTTATTAAAATAATAGTACAATGATAAAAATAATAACTAAATTAATTTAAAATTATGCTTACCTCTAAAAGTGGTCAAAATTCGGTGAAATTCGGGGCTCTCCTCGATGTTGCATCCAGCGCATTGCATAGTGTAGCTATGATAGATCTGCCCCCATCCCACATATTGACCTTGTGTACATCACGCAAAGGATGCAACCATCCAACTGGAATGGTATAGCGTGGGTTAGGGAATTACATGTATCCTATGCAAAATGTGAAGAAGAAAGCACGAGCAAACCTCTCGACTAGGGCATGTTGCCCTTTTGTTGGCAATGTTTCAGTTACACAAAAAATACTTAACCAAATCAACTTTAGGCCATTCCCCTCATAAATGTTTCTCTCAATAGAGCAAGTAAAATATGACTTTGTTACACTAGGAGTATACAACCGATCATCCTAGGGAGAGGGAATCGCTTCGTCCTTTCCCACATGAATCTCGCTCAAGTAAGTGAGATCATATGGTGTGAAGCCAATTTCAAAACCCGAAAAAGTGAAAAGTACGAGTCGTAGACCACCATCGGTCCATGAGGCCATTCACTACATGTCACAACCTGATTTTCTGTGAAAATTTTAAACATTTCTTAAAACCAACAAAAAGAAATAACAAAGTTTAAATACAACAAATATAACATTTATTACAAATTTTGAAGTAAAAAAAAAACTCTTAATCAGGAAACTCTTTAACGATGATCGCCTCACAAGAAAAACTCTTAACATTACTGCCCCAAAGACTCTCTAACCTGATAAAGCTACGTTCTATTAAGAACAAACCCAAGAAGCATAACTTACTTGGGTAAACGATGTTGCTGATATTATTATCTTCATTCTAATAATACAATAAGCTACATAGTCTAGATACATACGAAGACAACAACTCAAAGACATGTAGTTCCTCAACGAGGCAAACATGTCATTTTAAAAGATTATATCATACTTAAATTAATATTTATTTTACCTATACTTACACTGTGAAAGTTGACCATGGCAAGTTTGACCTGCAAAAATGTTAGTAGACTTCTGTGGAAAGTTCGATGAAAGTCGTATGTATGACTTGGAGGGAGATCTTTCATATCTTTCGAGATCCACCCAACAATACAATTTCATAACTATCTTTGTAGCTCAAGAGTGTTTAAGTTTGTGCTCCTACCTATTATGTGGATATACCAAGAGAGATGTACGGTCTAATGAGGCTACTACGAAATATTTACTCATGGGTGGGCACAAAATGGATGAAATTTCTAATTTATATGTATTCATCATAAATACAATTTTAGCAAGTATTTCAATACTGGACTGGCAGGGGCAACTTACTTTTAACAAAATACAAATCATAGTCATAATTCACCATTATTGAAATATAAACAAATATACATTTTACCTTAAGGAATGCAGGTAGTTCTCAATCAATGATCGAATAAGCATTTAGTTTTTTTTTTCCTTTAAGGTAATCATGCATATATATTAATAGAGTAATTTAATACAAATTACATTATGGCAAACTTAATGTTTTCATTACTGCATAAAAAAAATTCAATTCTTTTCCACAACCGTACTCTCCTCTTGTGCGAACACACCTAACCCAAGTGTGTCTCCCTTGCCTTCGAAGCTACTCGAAGCATGTATGTTCCAAGTGGGGTGCCACGTCGAGGGTCATGTCATCTCACCCGAAGTTCGATACATGACAAGTAAAACATCATACGTATATCCAAACTCACATGAAACGATGTAGTATACAAGCAAGTCTGCATACTACATCGTATACAAAGTATATAAACAAGTCTGTATACTAAAATCATATTTTTCATTTTTTTTTCCACACTTTTATTCTTTTGAAGTTGTGAAAAAGAGCATAAAAATCAACTAGATCTCAGATACATCTTAGCAAGTTAATTTGCATAACAATCATAATTCAAGTTCAAGTAGGATCACATAGGTTATAGAATTTACCCTTCCACAAATGATCAACAATGCGATAATTTTTTTTCAATAACCATGCTCATCAATGATATTTTAAAATTAATAACAACACTCATCAATAATATTTAGTAAAGTTGTTACCATAATCCGTCGAAAATTTTACAAGAACCTCAAATCAATTTTAGGATGTGTTTGCAATAACTATACATAAATTGCTATAAATAATTAAACTTTAATAGTAAACAATAAACTATAAAGTTATATCCATTAAAAAATACTAAGATTAAGCAAATTGGCAATCACACATACACCAACAACATGCTTAACTATTGACAACATATAAATATCTAACCTCTAACATATAAATATCAATTACTCTCAATCGTGCATATATTTTATGTTTTGTAAGACACATGAAAGCGAGAAATAATCACTTTTACTAATATCTAACAACTTTAAAGTACAATTTACTAATCATAATAAAATATTATATAATAGAGTGAGAAAACACACAAAATTTACTCAGAATAATTATTTTAGTTCCAAACATATTATTCACTCCAAATGTATACAATAAAAATTGCAAATTTCAATACCAAGAATATATCGAATAATTTTATATACCTCATACTTTATATATTGTTTCCAAATAAGTATTTAGAATAAAAATTAGTATAAAGAAATAATTACTCACTAAGTTTTTCTACAAATTTTATGTCATATACAATACAAATCATAGGGATAACTTAAATTTCAATTGTATTCACGCATAAGTCAAGGAATACCACGAAGCACACTTTGCAAAATCTTAGGGTTTTTACAATCTGACAATTGACGGTTTTCCCTATCTCGAGGGACATCTAACCATTTTGAACCTACGGATTTAATTTGAAAGAACTTTGTCCAATGGAAGATCCAAATCCACTGAAAAACCTAAGACTGCATAGAGTTATCTTGTATTATGGGATTAAACAAAAACTTGGTTTTGGATTTTCTCTTTAACCACCACTAAGAATACAGTTATACCCTTCATCTAAACATAAATCTTTAGACTTATTTATGTATTAAATATAACCCTAAACCATAGATTAATCTAAACAAAAAATATAAAAAATAACGAAAAACTCACTCGTTCTTCTTCTTATCTTCTCCCTGCCGTACAAAGATGTTCTCTTCCTTCTCCTCTTCTTTCATTATTCATCTCCCTTTTATTTAGCTAAGACCCTACTCAATATAAAACCTGATGAAAACATGGTCCAACAGAAAAATTGCTCAAGTTTATAAACTAACTTTTTTTTTTATAAATTATAATGCAGAAAAATAATGGATCAATTATCGTAAATAGATAAATAAAATAAGTTATCCATAAAATCTCCCAACTATAACACATCATATTTTCCTTTTCCATAGATAACAAGACATCGTGCTCTGAAATATTTAATTTTGTTTACTTGTTGCAAACACAACAGGTAGGTAGGTAAACCAACTAAGGCTGAACAAAAAATCGATCAAACCGATTAAACCGACCGAATCGATCTAAATCGAATCAATCGGTTCGGTTTAAATTCGGTTCGGATCGGTTTCGGTTTAAAAAAATTCAAAACCGAAGTGGTCGGTTCGATTTTCGGTTTCTATGTGATTTTAACCGACCAAACCGAACCGACCGAATATATATAATAAATAATATATATTTTATATATAAATAATACAATATGTTTAAAATAACCAGTCGGTTTGGTTTTATTTCGGTTTTGGTTCGATTTTAGTCGGTTCAGTTCGGTTATGGTTTGCATAAATTAGAATCGGTTCGATTTCGGATCGGTTTTGTTAATGGTCGATTCGATTCTGGTTTGAAAATTTTAAAACCGACCTAAGTCGATTCGATTTTCAGCCATAATACCAACAGTTGGGATTAACCCCTAAATAACTATAAATGAAATTCTAAAAATCAAAATTAATATAAGGGGTTTCGTAACTCCTCTAGAAGCCCCCCTCTAAACACAGTGAAAAAATCTAATTGTCGAGGGAAATGGCGAGGAAAACAACGAGGGACCCCACAGGGGGAGGGGGGAGCCGTCCATTCCCCCCGGGATGCGCGTTTTCAACTCCCAGGATGCGTGCATTGAAAAGTCAAACACACATCCCAAAGGGATGGACGGCTCCCCCATCCCTCGCTGTTTTCCTCGCTGCTTTCCTCGACAATTAGACGGGCACAAAGACGGTTCAATACAACCAGCTGGTGTAACAGGGGATATAGCAGCGTTTTGGTCAGAAACAAATTGGTGTGTTTCATTAAAGAATTCTTGTTCATTAACAGGGGATTTAGAATTCCTGTTCATTAAAAGTGTTGGAAATTTGGTTTTTTAAAAAGAAAAACAAATAAGTGTTTTCCTGGATTTGAACCCTGAACCTTTCCCCTGGATTTGATCTTTGTATCACATCCTAATGGATAGTCCCATATCAACTATATATCTCTTTGAGGAAGAGTATATAAGAAGATAGTTAGGACTTGGGTTTGGACCCCTTGGGGGTACCACTCTTTTATGAGGAGGGGAGAGATAGAGCAAATGATATTTTGCTAAAAATTTCTTTATTAAACGCAATTTAAAATGCTGAACGGCTCCGTGTTTTATGCCGCGATTTTCGCTCCATGTTTTGGTAGTGGCTCCGCGTTTTCTGGCCAAAATCACGCTGCTATCTGCTCCATGTTTCTCGATTCTCATTCAATAAAAACCAACAGTTTTAGAGTTTTGAGGAGGGAGAAAAAACAGAGAAACTTGAGAGCTTCTTCTGAAACAGAGTTCTTGTTATCAATCAGTTCGTACAATCCAGTTCTTGCAACAGTCTACCTTCTTCGAATTACTGGTTTGGAAATCTGTTTATTCGAGTCATACAGTTCTTGCAACAGAGTCATACAGTTCTTGCTTATTCGAAATCTGTTCTTGCCAAAGCAGCAGTTTTGCTTCTTCAAAACGAGAAACAGAGACAATCTGTTCTTCAAATCTGTTTTTTGCCAAAAAAACGATCTTGCATCTTCGAAATCTCTGGTTTTTTTGCAAACAGAGTTTAGCATCAAGTTTTGACAGTCTTGTATCAATTCAGTTCTTGCAAAATCTGTCCAGCATCAATTCTTCAAAACAGAGTGATTTGTATTTCAATCTTCTATCAGAAACAGAGTGATTTGTATAGCTGCAAATCATAGTTTCCCATCAGTATAGCTGCAAAACAGAAACAGTCTTCTATCAGTTCTTCAAAATCAGAGTGTTTTTTGCGAAAAAACAGTCCATGGTTTTGTATCTGTTTTTAGCTGATTTATTTCAACGAAATTATGATTCCGAGCAAATAAGGAGAGGGTGATTCGTATACCGTTCATCTATTGTGCATATTTGAACGAGACAGAGAAGATTCTGGGCTGTTTTATCCTGGGGACGGCGAGGCTACGAAACTGCTAGCACAATCTTGGGCAGAGCCGCGAAACGTCTTAAAGAGAGCGACCTAGTCCGCGACTCAACCCAAGAAATACTGGTACATTCGTTCCTAACTATTTCTTTGAATTGTTTACAGCAGTTGAATCTTATACAGAAGTTACGACAAACAGGTATGTTAAGTATTAATTTACTTTCATAGATTTCATTTGTTTGTCAAAGAATGTTTGATTACATGAGTATGCTTATTTGTATTTGCATATTGGAATTTACTTGAGTAGAACATCCTATACATTATGCTAGCAAAATACTTAGAAATGTCTTACTGACATTATAGGTGCTGATCCATGTAAGCAGTTCCAACAGATTTAAGACGTTTTCTTTCTGCCATGATTACAAATACTGAATTTGCTAAACAAAGTTTGCATATATTTGTAATACAAGAATGCACACATGTGATCACACATAAGATTTGAGTTAAGTGTAAAAGAAGTGAATCGTATATAGATGGATATATATAGATTAGCAATGAACAGTTAATATTCTGAACTCAATGTTTTTTGTTAGCATAAAATTTCTGAGTCAGGAAGTTAGGCTTCTCTTAGAAATTGATCCAACTGTTGGTAACAAAAATATGTCTTTGATCTATATGCTTCATTTCCTACAAAGTAATGCACACTAGAAGTGAAGTTGAATTATGATACTGACTTTAGCTATGGACTATTCCTTGATTCAAAGGGATCCAAGGATAGGTTGGCAAACATTACTTTGATGAGAAAATATTAGTAGAAGTTGTGATCTATAAGCTTATTGACATACTGTTTTGTTATGCAAGGATGATCATGTGTATTTTGATTTTGACTCTTATTCATGGTTATAGAATAAGTTATATCCTCATGATTCTCATGTATTAGTTATACGCTCGTTGATTGGAAAAATCCTTCAATTGAGTTTGAGAATCTTTTTATGTAACAAACATAAAAATGGAGTAGCAACCATGTTTATGAAGGCCATATAAGTCTAAAAGTAATAAATGAGGATATGTATGTATGTATGAAAGCTTTGAAATATTGTTTTTGAAGAGCCAAACAAAATACATGAATGGGACGTTTTCCTTGTTTTGTACAAGTTGGACTATTCAAGGAAGTGTATGTTATTGCCATGTTGCTTCAATGTGTCTGTTTGTTATGGATCCCATTCGCCTAAACAAACTTTGTTCCAAGGATTGAAGTTTAGTCTTGTTTGCACTATGTTGCTTTTATGTATCCTTGGGTAGTAGTGTTTTGTTGTGAAATTGGGATGGAAGCAAGTTTCTCCATTTATTTATTTTATAAATTGGTTATGGTAGAATCTATGCAATGACACAATCCATGGTGATATTTGAAAAGTTTAGAAAGAGGGTTATATTTAAAGATCCACATGATTTAGAGTTTTACAACTACGTTTGCAATATCATATATCTTTATCTATAATGGTGGTTTACCATGTTGTGTATTTTTTAAAGATATTTTTATGGTGACTTGACAACCATATTGAAATCATATTAATTATGATTAACGTAGTTAGAGATTGACATACATATACACATGATGACATGTAAAATGTAGTCTAAACTCTAAACCTTGGAGGAATAGAACACCATGCTTTAAAATTAAATTTCATAGAAATTTAACTGTGAAATTGCTGCTCTTTTAGGCTTTCTGAGTTGGAATATCATGAAATCTGAATCAATAAATTCCATTTGAACATTTCGTGAAAAGTGCATAATATCATCTATGCATGTTACTCTTTAGATAATGAGTATGCAGTCCTATGATAATTATGTTATGCATTTTGGATGATTCAGTCTATTTTGGTGAGAACAATAATTGATCTATTGTGCAAATTAGAATGCCTCTAATTATCAATACTATTGATGGAAAGAAAAACCATGTGTTTAATGTTATAGTTGATGTTTGATGACATAAGGAGGCTATAAGGAATCATTTATATACAGATTGACATATGGATTTTGTTCCTGATGTCAATACATAAATGATTTTGCTCAGACCATAAGTTGGTCGGACTTCCACATGAGGACATGTATTCTTATGGAAAGGATAAGTTCTCATGATGATGATGTTGATGACAATATAGATCAATTGAAGCTATTGCTTGATTTTGTTACGGAACTTTGTTATCAAAGTTTGCAACTAAATTCCCAGAGGCTGAACAAATATAGCTTGATGTTTACATCAAAGTTTGAAAAATTCAGAAGCTGAATTTAAGGTACGTGTTCTAATGATATTCTTAGTTGATCCTTGAACTTAAAAGAAAAAATGAGAATAGCGAGATGAATAGAATGGGTATTTTATTCGATATTCTCATTTTATGGGTTCTTAAGAGTTGAATGCATGGTCATCTTCAGATAGCAAGAAGACCGTCATTTAATATGCATTCAAAAAGGTAGCTAAACCTGTTTTTGACAATAGTTAGAAGGACCGAAGTTCAAAAGTCCCTTAATGGGAAGCTTACGTATATTTTTATACATGCTAAGAATAATTTTGTGGATTCTGATTCTTTGTGAAAAGATTTTTTGTGTTTCTCAAAGAATTTTTCATGAAAAGATAAATTGCATTTATAGTGGGGGTTATTTCGAGGAATAGTGGGGGTATATCCTCAAATAACGTGCCTATGATAAGAATGCATGAAACTGATAAAGTCATAGAATCTGAGCCTAGGAGAAGTAAACGGAAATGAACTTCTTGGCCTCGATTACTATGTATTTTCAGTAAAGAAGGTTTTCCTTAGTTTTCAGGGAGCCTAATAGATGCAATTGAAAAGGTCATGAGGTACCTTAAGAGGACTACGAACCTCGGATTACAGAAGTTTTCCGCTGTCCTTGAAGGATATAGCGATGCTGATTGGAACACCCTTTCAGATGACTCCAAAGCCACCAGTGGCTATATTTTCAATATAGCTGGTGAAGCTGTTTCTTGGAAGTCAAAGAAACAGACCATTTTGGCACAGTCCATGATGGAGTCAGAGATTATAGCATTAGCTACGGCTAGTGAAGAAGCAGGTTGGTTGAGAAACCTGCTAGCAGAGAACCCTTTATGGGAAAGATTGATTCCAGTTGTCTTGATCCAGTGCGATAGTACCGCGGCTATTGCGAAAATACAGAACCGTTATTATAACGGCAAGAAACGACAAATACGTCGTAAGCACAGTATGGTTAGAGATTTCTATCTACTGGTGCTGTGAGATCGGATCAAGTACGAACTGATGCGAACTCGGCTAATTCTTTGACGAAAGGATTAGCTAGAGAAAAGGTTTTCAAAACCTCGAAAGGAATGGGACTAAAGCCCTTAGATGGATGAGTCATTCACGATGGTAACCCAACCTATAGACTAGAGATCCCAAGAAATAGGTTCAATGGGTAATAACAAGTCGTGAATGATATGATGTGAATCATGCTGACAAAATAACAATCTCATTCCTAGATTACAGCATGAATTCCTGAAGCGATAGAAGGATGAGTTAAAAAACTCTTAATGAGATCTATACTCTATGTGGAGTGGAGTACCTAGCTACAGGAGTACTCTTGATAGACTCACCTAAGTGATTGTGGAAGTTTGGCCGCTTCCTATGGAATTTGTGGGCAAAATTCCTAGAGCCTTCACTTACTGGGATATACGTGCATGGCCGTAAAGCACGGGCTTTTTAGACTTCACCCTGGTAAGGTTGTGCGTGTAATGTCTGTTAGAGATAGAGTTCAAAACTACGAGTTACTCTAGTATATTCTAAAGCATGAACACTACGCAAGAGTTCAAGTCGAAAGACACTTTTGTTTATGCACAATCTTATATGTTATAGATTGCTCGATGAAAATTGTTTTTCAATCCAAGTGGGGATTGTAAAATTGTTTTTAAAAAATCCAAGTGGGGGATTGTTGGAAATTTGGTTTTTTAAAAAGAAAAACAAATAAGTGTTTTCCTGGATTTGAACCCTGAACCTTTCCCCTGGATTTGATCTTTGTATCACATCCTAATGGATAGTCCCATATCAACTATATATCTCTTTGAGGAAGAGTATATAAGAAGATAGTTAGGACTTGGGTTTGGACCCCTTGGGGGTACCACTCTTTTATGAGGAGGGGAGAGATAGAGCAAATGATATTTTGCTAAAAATTTCTTTATTAAACGCAATTTAAAATGCTGAACGACTTCGTGTTTTATGCCGCGATTTTCGCTCCATGTTTTGGTAGTGGCTCCGCGTTTTCTGGCCAAAATCACGCTGCTATCTGCTCCATGTTTCTCGATTCTCATTCAATAAAAACCAACAGTTTTAGAGTTTTGAGGAGGGAGAAAAAACAGAGAAACTTGAGAGCTTCTTCTGAAACAGAGTTCTTGTTATCAATCAGTTCGTACAATCCAGTTCTTGCAACAGTCTACCTTCTTCGAATTACTGGTTTGGAAATCTGTTTATTCGAGTCATACAGTTCTTGCAACAGAGTCATACAGTTCTTGCTTATTCGAAATCTGTTCTTGCCAAAGCAGCAGTTTTGCTTCTTCAAAACGAGAAACAGAGACAATCTGTTCTTCAAATCTGTTTTTTGCCAAAAAAACGATCTTGCATCTTCGAAATCTCTGGTTTTTTTGCAAACAGAGTTTAGCATCAAGTTTTGACAGTCTTGTATCAATTCAGTTCTTGCAAAATCTGTCCAGCATCAATTCTTCAAAACGGAGTGATTTGTATTTCAATCTTCTATCAGAAACAGAGTGATTTGTATAGCTGCAAATCATAGTCTCCCATCAGTATAGCTGCAAAACAGAAACAGTCTTCTATCAGTTCTTCAAAATCAGAGTGTTTTTTGCGAAAAAACAGTCCATGGTTTTGTATCTGTTTTTAGCTGATTTATTTCAACGAAATTATGATTCCGAGCAAATAAGGAGAGGGTGATTCGTATACCGTTCATCTATTGTGCATATTTGAACGAGACAGAGAAGATTCTGGGCTGTTTTATCCTGGGGACGGCGAGGCTACGAAACTGCTAGCACAATCTTGGGCAGAGCCGCGAAACGTCTTAAAGAGAGCGACCTAGTCCGCGACTCAACCCAAGAAATACTGGTACATTCGTTCCTAACTATTTCTTTGAATTGTTTACAGCAGTTGAATCTTATACAGAAGTTACGACAAACAGGTATGTTAAGTATTAATTTACTTTCATAGATTTCATTTGTTTGTCAAAGAATGTTTGATTACATGAGTATGCTTATTTGTATTTGCATATTGGAATTTACTTGAGTAGAACATCCTATACATTATGCTAGCAAAATACTTAGAAATGTCTTACTGACATTATAGGTGCTGATCCATGTAAGCAGTTCCAACAAAAAGGGTTGGCTTGGCTTGCTGAATTGATGACGACACAACCGACGACTCCCAAAGAGCCTTCTTTTCTTTTCCTTGACGACTCCGTCAATCTTTCTCTCAATTCCTTCTCCTCCTTGTTTTCTAAAACCACCCTCAATAAGACCCTCTTCCACCAATTGGTTTCTTCAATTTTTTTCTTGAAAAAATTTCAATGGGGAGGAGTGGGTTGTTTGATCTAGAGAAGCATTACGCCTTCTATGGGGCTTATCACAGCAACCCAATTAACATTTTCATCCATATGTTGTTTGTATGGCCAATCCTCTTTACAATTCTCGTTCTTCTCTATTTCACCCCTTCCATCTTCCACTACCCTCAAATTGGAAACTTGCCTTGGAACATTGGTTTTTTTTCTACTGTGTTTTATGCCTTGTTTTACATCTCTTTGGATAAGAAAGCTGGTTCCTTGGCTGCTCTTCTCTGTTTTCTATGTTGGGTTGGTGCTAGTTCTCTTGCAAGTCAACTTGGCTACTCTTTGGCTTGGAAGGCATGTTGGGGTTCCTCTCTCTTCCTCTCTTTGCCATTTTGTTCATGAAATTTACTATGGGGTTGCTTGATTTTGCATAATTGTGTGTTCATTAGCCCCTTTTCTATTTTACCATGTCAGTAAGTTGGCTTAGTTTTTAATTGTTTGTTGTTTTATTGAAGGATTGGGATTGCTTAATTGTTTCTAGAGTGTGAAGATTTTTTACTTCGTTGTGATTTAGGTTTCATTATCTTGAAGGATATGTCTCTGTGTATGTATTGGTCTGCTTTGTTATCTTACTATAGTACTATGTTATTAGGAAATTATTCCTATCTTTCTGTGTGTAATTGTTGTTAAATTGATTGAAAGATCATAACAATACCCAATATATTGCTATAGCTTAGTTGTTTCCAGGAAGTCTTACTTTGCTTGAAAGGTGAGTGGATTTTGTTTCTCCATCTCATTATGTTCAGCATGTCTTTGTGTTTGTGGATGATCTGTAGAGGTTTGTTTTGTTATTTCTATCTTCTTCCAGTCCATGGATATTAATTATTGTCTTATTAAGGAGTGTTTGCAACATGTCTTAATGGCTCCAACATAAGAACAAGATGAATATATATATGTGTGTGAATATATTATACACATGTTTATGTCGTATGAGACAATTTTTAAAGCAAATGGTAAGTAGATATTATGTCGTGCAGCATAAAATATTGAGTTGTATTAAACTATGAAGCTAGAAAAGTTTTGCTTACTCGACCTAATGCACCGCAATTGGCCAATCACGACGGTACATGCTCTCTTGTTATATCTGTTTCGGTTCATCATTTTGTACAAATGTTGGACACTCATTGACGCATGAACACACATCACCTCCCTCAACACGTGTCTGTAATTTTAGGTGGCATGGTTCTTTGATGTGTGTGTATGTTGTGTTTTCCCTATCATTTCCTACATAATAAAAGCTGAAGGAGAATATCTAACACAGCCTCCATTCACTAATTTGTTGAATTCCCAAGCAAAGTGGTGGTTTCGCTTTCTAGGCTTTAGTATTTTTGGACTTCTCGATATCTACATATCTGATGCACTGCCTTGTGCTGTAAGACACTTATAGCCATGTATACAGTTGTTGGCATTGTTAGAATCATGTCTTGTATCAAAGTTCAGATCACTAGTACATGTTTTTCAACTTTGCGAGTTATCATCTTCACTTCATGGATTCTTGAATTTTTGTGTTTTAATCAATTTGAATTTTACACTCAATAAGGGAATATTTCTTTTAACTGGATTTGGGACATTCCTGGAATAAACTAACAGCAGGATATGAGGTAACATCGTAGAACTGTCTTATTAGACTAGCTAGATTTGTTTGCACTATCCTAGAGGTTACTCTCCAGCTTAAAGGTACTTATAGTTAGATTTCCTTATGGCTCATAATTTCAACATCTCTTTCATGTTATTTGGTAGAAGATGATCTTGTCTAATCCATCTTTCAAAGACAGCAAAGTTTGGTTTGAGGACCAAGTACGTTGAAGCTTTAGGAAAACTTTGCACGTGTGTAATTAGGGGCAGGCACAGGACGGGATGAACCTCATCCCTATCCCATCCCATTTGTTCGGGATCGGGACGGGATAGACCTCATCCCATCCTAAACGGGTTCGGGATGGGGTGAGCATGTACTAAACACTTTTCCAATAAAGAATAATAATAAAATTTCATCTCACATTGCGCACACACCAATAATGTCTAATTTATGTACATATAACTTTCATCATAACAATATAAAATATCATATAAAATTTCATCACACATTTCTCCTAATTGTATCTTGTATGAATGATATAAGGTCTCAAGTTGTCTTAAATATGTTCAAAAATGAAAAATATTGCCCATTGACCAAATTTTCAACTACATAACTCATAGTGCAAAAACTAAACAAAACCATCATTTGCCTTTATTTATTATCAAGAACAATTGTCCTATAACCAATCTAAAAGGTGAAAAAATATAAATTTTTATGGGTTCTATTTGACCTAAAATATTCAAACTAAAGTTTCTATCTAAACAAACAGTATCAAATCAAACAAGTTTTTAAACAATAGATGTTTTGATTTAATTTCAGCACATCATAAATTTTACTTTAGAAGAGTAATTTAATTAAAATCAATAATAATAAATATTAAATAAATAACTTTGGGATGGGATGGGCAGGATTGAAAATCTCCATCCCAATCCCATCCCACTCAAGATCGGGACGGAATGAGATCGGGATGAGTTTGATCAATCTCAAAAGGACCCGAAAAAATCGGAACGGGACCGGGACGGGATCAGAATTGCGGGATGGAATGCTCACCCCTATGTGTAATGGAAAAAAATGGGATTCGCTTGAAACAAAAACATGCAAAATGCAACAAGTTTTATAGGTCTCATAGCCTGGTTATTAATCAGCGTTTACTCCCCGAGTATCAAGTATTCTTGACCTGCCCCTTGAGAGAAACGAGCTAGATTGTTGTACTCGGGTTACTTGTTGATTTCTCTTCCCGGTCAGCTAAATCAACCCCTTTTTACTCACCATTTTTTTAATTATTTTTTTTTATCATTTATGGAATTTGGATTACGCATGGAAAAATAGAGAGTCAAAACTCCAATCCCCTGTTTTGCGCTGGTTTCAACCTCCACTTTCTTGTTTTGATTGTAGAAACTCATATTCAAGCGTTTTGGATCATGGTTTGCCTTTCTTCATATTTGGCTTCTTTAAATTTGGATCATTAAAGAAGATTGACCTAACCATTTCTTTCTCTACCTCTCTCAAGGAAATAAAAGATGATCTCTTTGTACTTCTCCCAAAGAGGTAGATCTGAGATGAATAAAATGCATGTTCATTTTGGTCTTACTAAAATGCGTGTTTATTATTATTATTATTGTTGTTGTTGTTGTTTTTATTATTATTGTGTGTGTTATGTTCTTCATTTTTTTTTTCTTTTTTTTTGTAACTAACTTAACATTTGAACTTAAGAGTACTCATGGGAAGATCACAATCTTCTTCAATGATGAAGTTGATGTTGATGCTTTTGATGAAGATTGAAATTTAAGAATGACATGCTAGGTTTTTTGGATTACAGGTCGTCTATGTTCATTTATTAGACTACTATTTGACTACTTGACTTAAATCAATAATACTTGCAAGTTTGAAATTTGATCATATGCGGTTATTGTTTTGGATGTGGAATTATAAGTTATCTATCATGTATATGACTTCTAAGCAAGGATTGTGATTTCGTTTTTCGAAGAAATTTCAGTCTTCTAATTTTAGAAAAAATTTCGAGAAATATATCTGTGTCTAAAGAAAAAATGTAAAAATTTTGAGTATACACATCAAACATATAAATAAATTTTGAGGGTATATAAAATATGTGAAAAAATAGGATGAAAGTAAATAAATATATTAAACAATGTTTTAAAAAAGCGTTATTCAGCCTCGAGGCGGTCCAACATTTTTCGAGGCGAAGCGGTGCCTCAAGGCGTAGCGAGGCGTTTTTTCATAAAAAAGTGAAAAAAATACAAACAAATAAAACTTAACATTAAAAACCCTAACAACATCATGACCAACAAGAAGTCTTTAGCACTTAAGAAAAAAAAACACTAATACCCAATTATGCCCTACAAAATCCTAGTTTCTCATCCCATTAGAAAAAAAAAGACTAAATGTGATTAGCAAAAACAAGGTATTAAAGAATACCTCCAACCATGCTTCATTTTCAGAATTAAGATAATAAAAAAGACTTCTTTTAAGATTCCAAAAACTTTCCATTTTCCTAAGCTCGTTATGTACTATTTTTTATCCTTAACCATTCATTTCTTCCTTGTATACTTTACTCCTTGTATTGTATGTAACAAGAACATAGCAAAAAAATGGATGAACTGAAGAAGAAACTAAACAACTAAGCAGCACGAGTGAGGATGAACAGAAAACCGAGTCGAAGAGATGAGTTGCACGAGGAGGTAACAGGTAGGTACCTGATCTTCGTCTTCTCCTCTGAAACTTTGAACTGAAGGATCGACCGTCGACGATCGACTGTTAATAGTTGACTCTCTTCTTTTCTTATTCTTCTTTTCTGAAATTGAACGATCGATCGACCTTGTTGACAGTCGATTGTCTTCTTTTCTTTTTCTGAAACTGAACCTGAGAAGCAAACGATCGACAATTGACCCCGTTCTTCCCCTCTTCTTTTTTTCTTATTTTTCTTTTTATTTTTGTTCCCTAAAGCTGAAATGCTGAAACAGAGTGTCTTGATCGACGATGTGCTACTCTTCTTCAGTTTCCCGACTTCCCCTCTTCTTCTTCAGTTTCCCGACTTCCCCTCTTCTTCTTCTTCTTTTCTTCTCTTGAAACCTCACAACTTAAGCACGAATTATTAGGTTTCCTATTTGGGGACCCTCTCTCAGCCATCAGATCATTTCCAAGATCTTAAAAACATCAGATAGGATACTCGTACGATTCAAACCGAGTCGAGGCGTACGCTCAGACTCGTACGAGTTAGACATCCAACTCGAGCGCCTTGACCCACTCACTTGAAGTGTACGCCTATAGGCGATTTTCCAGCGCTTCGAGTCGACTCGCGAGTCGAGTTGGACGCTTCAATCGCTTTTTAAAACAATGATATTAAATACATTAAATAAAGTCTAAATACAAATATCTCTTAAATTCATAACATAAATAATAATATAGCAAAAAAATCACAAATTTCACTAATTTTTCTCCTTAAAATTTAATCTAATGAATTTCCATAATTCCATCCAAATTATAAAAAATAAAAAATAAAACATTAAAATATAAGAAGGAAGGAAACATTTAAGTTTATCCATGTGGTAGCAATGAATGCCCTCACTAATTTTTCAACCCCATCCATCCCAATTCCCAACCCAAGCATTAATGACCATAGCTTCTTTCTCTCCCACTCTCCATATATATTTTTTTTGTTGAGTTACTGTGGGTGTATGCGTACACAACACAGTTTTATCTCATTCATTTCTTCTCATCTAAAATCCATCTCCCTATCTTCCCTTTAAATGAACACTTTGAACTTTTTCTTCGTCATCTTGTTGTTGTTATGATCATATGAAAGAAACAAGCAGTGCCACCACCAAATCTGAACAAAAACACAAATCGACTTAGCAAATATCAGAACCAAGCATAGAGCAGAAATCGCCGAGCAGAAAGATCGATTCAACAACAGAGCAGAGATCGAGTAGAGCATATCCAAACTTCCAGAGTCGAAAAATTTCGATCGAAATAATGAGATTTTGGTCGTTGATGTTGGTTTTTTGGCAAAAAAGCGAGATTTCCGAAAAAGGTAAAAAAATATGAAATTAATTTTCGCAATTTTTCTTTTTGTATTTTAAAAAAATGAAAATTTCGCAGGATTTCACGAAATTTCATTCCCTGCTTCTAAGCATTATTTGTATATTTACTTTTCTCAAACGTTTGCACCTCACCTCACAGTTTGATGGAATGCTTCACGTGATGCCTTGGCTTTTGAAACCCTTTTTGTATATGAGTTAATGTGATATTTTTTGTCAAAAAAGAAAAAATGTTACTTAGAATGAAAATAGAAAAATTGTCTTTGAGCGAGTTAGCCGATTAATCACTTAGCAAGTAATCCTGCTTGCTACATGCTCATAAACCGAGTAGTGATTTAACTACCCAGCTTATAGCACCTTTGTTAAATATTAGGAACAGGTTCTTGATTTTGTAGTGGTAATTATGAGATCCGAGGATGAGTTAGCTGGTAGGTTTGGTCATGTTGGAGGTGTTCATGCTTTTGGTGCATGGAATTTTAACACAACTGTCTTTCTGTACTTCTCTTGCCATTACTTATGATATTCACGCTAAAGTGAAAAACTAGAATCTATTAGGTAGATGGAGAGTTTTGGAAAATGCAACTCACGCTTCTGATATTCAGAAGCTGATTGATCAACTATTTAGGTAGCACATAAATATATTTTAATATCTGGAAAACATAGCTGTAATTTGTGTTTTGAGATTGATAGACTATTCAATCTTGGTTAAAATTAAGCTGCATCCTACCATCGAGTTATAAAATGTTACTCAAAACCTAATTGTAATTAATATAAATGTTTCAGCTTTTTGTTTCTTATCTTATTCAGAAGTTAATGGTGATTGCAACGATTTTGTATCTAGGTTGTTTTGGCGGCTCAGCTGTTCTGTTGGACTGCTCAATTCATAGGCCACGGAGTCTTTGAGGTAACTCTCTACATTGTCATTTGGGGGAGAGAAGCCCACTCTGTGGCTGCTATAAACTGATATAGTTGAATCTATTTTTCTGCAGAAACGAGCTCCGGCCCTTTTGGACAACCTTGTTCAAGCGTTTCTGATGGCACCATTCTTTGTTTTGCTCGAGGTAGATTTATCTATTAATCTTGCGAAGGCAATGTTTTATTTGATTTGATTACTCACACGTGTTGTTGGTTGGTTCAGGCCCTTCAGATGTATTGCGGATATGAACCATATCCAGGTTTCCATGCAACTGTACAAGCAAGAATAGATACAGAGATCAAAGAATGGCAGAATAAGAAACAGAAGAAAGTTTTGTAATTTATGTCTAGGATTGTGTGATTTTCAGTGGTGTCTAATTGTATGAGGTTATGGATTCCATGCTGGCTGTAACATCTGTAATATCTTTTCATCCATGTATGTTGATAAAATTTACACTTCTCATATAAATCAAGGTACCTCAGTTGCATGAAAAAGAGCTGTAAAAAATCAGTTTATGTTTATTGTGATTATCGCAACTGCTAGTGAATTCTACCACAATGGCCACATAGCGATATACATTTGAAGCTTGTTGGAAAAAATAGAAGAGGTGAGTTGGAGCTGCATGACAACATAACCTCATGTTTCAAATGAGCTCTGATGAACCCTGTCGTTCCTCTACCTCTACAGTTAATTTCAACTTTCTCTGCATGCAAGAGAAAGAACCATTGCAGAATGGATGATCATTAAAGCATGGCAAGGTTGTCAAATCAGGTAACCTTTTATAATCAATTATACATTATAATATGTGATGCGACCTTAATGCGGAGAGGCCTCAAGGTGGTCTCAAGTAGGTCTGACCTAGTTTAGTCACTGTTCATCCCGTAAGTCAGGTGCTCAAGCCTAGATTACGCAAGCTTAGCATTGTGCAAACCTTGGAGCTTGGCCCGGGACAATAAGGCCCGAACACAGACCTCTGAGCTGTCATGAGTTAGGATCCACTTGCACAACTATTAACCTAATCAAATATTGGGTCCCAAATAGAGCCAAGTGTCGAATATAACTCCATCATGGACGGGAAAGATCTTGAGCGGGATCTCCTCCCTTCATCATGCCTCGACAATAGAGCCAATTGAATGAATTACTCACTATATAAGGTGAACGGGATGGATGAGACGGGCACACACTTACAATCTACATCCATCCTTACTCAATCACCTTACTTTAGCATCAGAGTGCATTCGACCGCCACAACGGTGGTCCTTGATTCACTGGTGTTCATTTTGCATGTCAGGAATCGACATTGACGAATTTGGATGCATTAGTTGGCATCGTCTGACATGTTTTCCTTAAACCAAATACACGAGCTCTTTTGAACCAGCAAAATCTTGACACAGTCACCAACACCAGATCCCGAGCTAACAATAACAATTACGAGCCAAAAATTGCTTCGTCCAGGGAAGCCCCGCCGCCAGGCCAGGTCGATCCAATCGAGGAAGCAAAACAATTGTAAGGCCCAACCACGGCGTACCCCTGCAAAGATCAGATTTTGCTCCATATGAATCATCTTACATGGGTGGTGAAAATGCTTACCCAGGATCGACAGCCTTCATCAAAGAATGGCGGAAACTCGAGAGGTCCCTGACACAATAATATGCTGGGAGCATGTCCATAAGAGCGACAACTTTCCTAGCAAAGACCAAAGGCTTTGCCAAGAGGGGAACCCGATGAACGAAAAAGGCAATGGGAACCATGCCATAAAGGCAGACATGACCATAGTCGAGAACCCACTTCAGTTGGGAGCGACCAATCCAGACATCTTGTATGATCTTACCATCCCTCCATTCTCGGAAGAGTTCATGAGTATTCCCTTGCCAAAGAAGTTCGTCCTCCCAAAGCTCGGGTTCTACAACGAGACATCCGATCCATCGGACCACTTGAGCCACTACCACCATATGATGGTGCTAAAGGAGAATTCAAAAACCATTTTGTGCAGGAATTTCCCTACCAGCTTGAAGAAGGTTGTACTGACTTGGTTCCACAACCTTCAACCAAGATCCATCGATTCATTTCAAGTCTTGGCAAAGGTGTTCATTACCCGATTTGTATGGAGTCAACGAATCGAGAAGGGGCCTCACTATCCGCTCAGCCTAAAGCAAAAGCACAGTGAGACCCTCAGGGAGTATGTCACTCGCTTCAACAACGAGCTGACTCTGATAAAAAATTGCAGCGACGACACGTCTGTTACCGCCTTCACTTTCGGCCTCTAGGGAGGTCAGGTTTACAACTTTCACTCTTGAGCCTCCAAAGGCCATGGTGGATTTACTGAAGATTGCACAAAAGTACATCACTCTTGAAGAATGCTAGTGTCCTGGAAAGGAGGCGAGAATGAGGCTAAGCAATCTCTCATGATTCGGGATAGGGGAGAAGAAAGAGAGGCATGAGAAGGAGGACAAATCCAAAAAGAGGTGAAATGACAGCAGCACTAGATCTGACAAGGTGAAACCTGACAAAGTCGCCAATTACATCAAAACAAGGTACCCCAACTACACCCTGCTCAACGCTAATCTGTCCTCCACTCCACCATGAAGAGTTGGGAGGACCTAAAATGGCCCTCGAAGTTCAAGAGTGACCCATCAAGGCGCGATAAGAACAAGTATTACTCTTATCACAAGGGCCACAATCATGTTACTCAGTACTGCCAAAGCCTCAAGAATGAAATTGAGTACTAGGTACAAAAAGAGGGCCTCCAGGAATTCGTAAGTCCTGACGAAAAATAGCCCCAAGGAAAGGAAAAGGATGAGCCTGCACCAGAGGAAACTGAAAACATTATCTACGTCCTACACAGTGCATACCATAAACCAGAACAGTTAAACCGGTCGAGGAACAGAGCAGTCTGAGAACTGCGGATAGGTTTCCACTATGGAGATTGCCCTATCTAGCATGCCCGAATATAGCATATAATCCCGGATCTAGCATTCAAAGAGCAAGGCATGCAAAGGGTCCACTCCTCACACAATGATGCCCTGGTCATCACGATCAGGATAGCAAAGTGGGGTGTGAATAGGTTACTGGTGGATACAGGGAGCTTAGCTAATGTCCTATTCTTGGAGGCATTCCGCAAGATAAGGCTAAGGGAAGAAGAGTTGAAGCCGCACAAGCATGCCATGATCGACTTCAGTGGTGCGCAAGGTTACCCAGTCCGAAGCATTAGGTTGCCCATGGTAGGGAACTGGACCTAATAAGGATTCTAATGACGAAATTCATTGTCGTAGACGCCACCTATGCATACAATGTCATTCTGGGTAGGTCTTGACTCCACCAGATGGGAACGATAGTCTCTACTCGGCATCAATGCCTCAAGTACCTCACCAATAATAAAGCAAGGACTATCAGGGGAGATCAGTCAGCTGCAAGAGAGTGTCACTACGTGGCAATGAAGAAATCAGACAAATAGTCGTTTCGCCCTAAAAAGCCCCATGAAGAAATAATAATGGGCCAAGAACCCACTGGTCAAAGAACCTGAGTGGAGAGAATATCATGTAGAACGTCTAAAGAAAAATTATCAATAAAGGTACTCTTTTTGAAAATGATGTCATTTCACACTCAACATTGTATACAGGGGTAAGCCTACTGGTCCAACCAAGGGGACCATGACGGTGCCTAGCAAACGAGTCTAGTCCTATTAAGGATTTTGACAACTCGCCATGTCTAATTGACCCAATCCGCCTAAGGAACCACGACACTGCAAAGCGGACCAAGCCTAGTCTTGCAACGACACACCACACATGAATAACCAAATCTGACTAAGGGAACCACAATGGCGAACAGAGGCCGAGTTTTCATGGCCCGCTCAGGAAAATCACTACTAACAGTGAGATTCCCGACAAACGGCATGTGACATCAACCTACGACCACAATCTCACATACAGTTTCTCAGAACAAATTTCAAATATATTAAACAAAGCTCCAATACATTACCACAACTCCATCAAATTCACACACCATAGCACACACATAAAAACTTTATTTTTTTTTCTAAGTACTAAAAACAATATACACAAAACATCTTACAAACATTGGAATAAGACTTAGGAGCTACTTCCCCTCGGCTCGATCAACGAAATCGCTTCCAACTTCTGCACTCCAATAAGAGCACTCATTTGCCACAAAACAAAGCAAAATGGGTCAGCTAATGCTGGTATGAACATATTATAAATAGCAGCAAGTAAAACATATTCTAGGATCCACATTTTAAGACATATCCACACCTAGTTCATATCATGCTATTAATGATGCACAATTCATAGGATCAACGAAAGCACAACAATATAACAAATTATCCTAAAAAATGGATGCACATTTCCATAATATCGTTTACATGTTGAAATACTTTATTTTCACTTCGCACCATACTATTTTCCAATCCTTGCAAACTCATTTTTTAATCATGTCATACCATTTTTTTTTAGATCATGACATTTTCTGTTTCAAAACATATCTTACAAATTTCAATTCATAGCATACTCTATTTCAAAACATGTCATACTCTCTGGTCCTCAAGAACTCCCTCACTGTATCACACGAGTCAAAACTCGTACAATGGCTTAGTTTTCCTTTCGGAGAACATGCTACATACCACTTTTCAAACCATGAATACCCTACCGCACCTATCCATGTGCCGAATGTGTCTTACCTTGACACACCTCCATACGTGTATCAATACCCACTTTGAGTATTACGCATTTCAAATGGGTTGTTGTCTCTAAAATGCATAATTCACCTCAAACGACTGGACACACTGGCCTAATCACAAACACAAAACTGCGTGTTGGAAGAGGATCAAGTCTAACCTCTTCCCTTGCATCCTCAGGAACACTCCACTGCATCACGCAAGTCATGACTCGTACAGTGGCTTAGTTCCCCCTTTTGGGAAGTCAGACTCTGCTCCTCAAGAACACTCCACTATATCACACGAGTCGTGACTCGTATAATGGATTAATTTTTCCTTTTTGGAAACAAGCTCCGTACAACTCACTCTATACAGATTGTACAAATATCAGAAATCGAGACCTCTATGGCCAAATTGTACCACTCTGTACAATCCACAATGTCGGAGTAGGGTATACATGTCAACAATAAAGCTTTATCAACAATTACACAGTCATGTCTTTTTCAACGCCTCATTAGATCACCACCAAACTTTCAAATATCACATAATCACATATGATGCATAATTGACTTAATAAATAAACATTTACTTAAAGTACACCTCTTGAGGCATAATTTATTAAAATGCTAAAATTGAAATATTTCAAAATACAAAAGAAATTTATTCAAAAAGTAAACCTCGACGCGACGATCGCAACAGTGAAAACGGCATAAAAATAGAGTTATGGTTAAAATTTTAAAGTCGGTCAAAATCTAGCGATGATGTAACGTTGACGTCGTTGTCTTCTCCACTCAGCAAAAAACATAAGCAAATTCAACTCAGACAACAGTTTTCAATTCAATGTATTTTTCTCATTTCTCATCCAATTTGAACATTCTACCTACCTATGGAAAGCTTACATATTCTAGATTTTATTGGCATATTCTTATTAATTAAATCAAAAATAGAAAATAGGGAATTCGTATGGAAATATACCCATTTAAACATCCCAAACCAAACCAAAATAGCCAAATAATAATCTTTTATTCAAAGTAATCCGAATTGAAAGCTTTAAATAGATCTTACTCGCTTGATTCATAGAGCTAAACCTCTCCTTGATTTAGATAGATCTTCCTTCCAATTCATCTTCATTTCACCTTGATTCTTCAAATCCTTCACACACAATTTTTTTTTTACTCTACTCTCAACCTCTTTTTTTCTCTGATTTCTCTTCCTGTCTCCTCTTCTCTACCCAACCATTTATCTAAGACTAAGAAAACAATAGAAATGAAGAGAATCATGGAGAAACTTGTAGAAGGTTTTAGAAAAAAAGACACACAAACATGTGGCTAAGTACTACCACGTGGTGGTGGTACAAAAACAAACATTTATCACATTGAACACACCTCAAAAGAATCTCGTTCACGAGATTAGACTAAATAAAATAAGACTACTGGAATAAGTACATATGTAACTTCGGATATGATTATCTAATTCCCATGTCACATCACCTCCTATCACTCCACAAAAACAAACATTTATCACATTATAAAACCTCAAAAGAATCTCGTCCACGAGATTAGACTGAAAAAAATAAGGCTGCTTGATTAGATACGAATGTAACTGCCGAATACAATCCTATAATTTTCATGTCACATTACCCTCCTGATCACTCCATTATACATTTACTAGTTTTATAGTCTTTCTTCGCAATTGTTTTTCATCCCTAACAACAATAGCTATTGGTTTTACGGGAAACGACAAATCCTCTGTTATCTCCACCTCGACTAGCTCTATAATCTGTGTAGGATCTACTAAACATTTTTGAAGCATTGATACATGGAAAATATCATGAATCCCAGACATATACTGCGGCAAAGCAAGTCGATACGCCATTGCGCCGACTCTCTTAATAACCTCATAAGGACCAACATATCTTGCGGCTAGTTTTCCTTTTCATCTAAATCTGATAACACCCCGCATAGGGGAAACTCTCAAGAAAACTTTATCACCTATTGCAAACTCCTGATTGTTACGCCTACGATCCGCGTAACTTTTCTGGCGACTTTGCATTGTATTCAATTGTCTTCGTATCAAATCAATATTTCTTGTGGTGTCTCAAATGATATCGGGACCAATTACTGCAGAATCACCAACCTCAGCCCAACACATAGGATATCTATAAGGTATGTCGTACAATGCCTCATATGATGCCATACCAATACTCACCTGATAACTATTATTATAAGCAAACTCACATAACGGTAAATGATCTTCCCAACTGCCACCAAAATCCAAAATACACGCCCTAAACACTTCCTCAACTATTTGATTCACTCTCTCAGACTGACCATCTGTTTGTGGATGATATGTTGTGCTCAAGTCAAAACGAGTGCCTAGAGTTGGCTGAAAACTTTGCCAAAATCGTGCAATAAAAAAAGAATCTCTATCTGAAACAACTGATACCGAGGCTCCAAGCAATCTCACTACCTCTCGAATGATAAACGGGCCAAACTTTCTGTCGTCCGATGAATACTAATTGGAACGAAATGAGCACTCTTCGTCAAACGATCAACAATAACCCAAATCAACTCGTTACCCCGTCTCGACCGTGGAAGTCCATTTATAAAATCCATAGTGATGTTCTCCCATTTCCACGTCGGAATCTCCAAAGGTTGTAACTAGCCAAAAGGTTTCTGATGTTCGGCTTTCACATGTTGACAAGTCGAACAACAAGATACAAAGACTCATACATTCCGCTTCATTTCATTCCTCCAAAATGTAAGACAAAGATTGCGATACATATTTGTTCCACAAGGATGAATAGTGAAATGAGAATGATGTGCCTCTACTAATATCTCATTCCTCAAATCATCATCAGCTTGTACACACAATATATGCTTAAACTTCAAACCATCATCGGAACCGACAGTCCAATCCATACGACAATCCTCATCCGAATCTATAACTGATGATACACCAAAACGATCACATCCCTGAGCCATATACATGTCATGATTATCTCAAGAAATTACAGGCCCCAGCGTCAACCCAACATTGATCCGGCCCAAGCGGTTCTAAGCCCGTTCAATTCAGTACGCCAAACATACCCAAACACTTACAGCTTGTTAAGCCCACACGTTTCATAGCTATCCTCAATACTAGTAAGCCTTATTAAGGTAAGTATCTCGAGGATCAGCTTCGGACATGCAATTAAAGGTGCCCTGCACTTCCGACTAGGAAGCAAATACTAGAGTATAAATCACAGAGGGAAACATCCTCTTATGGATTACCCTCAGATAGGGAACTATCTCCTACTTATCTAGGAGCATAGGGCTAACATGGAAGTTCCATCCTATAGCAACGACTCCTAATTAGAGAAGGATCTCCACGAAGATTTCCTTCCTTAACTTCGCTTTCGATGGCCTGGTAGAACCGGGATTCCTGCACTATAAATAAGACATAAGGTTGGTAAGCTAAGGTACACGACAAATTCCTTGTTTACAACATTACACCTTCCTCAGATCCATGTCTGTCTTTAGCATCGAAGTGTCATCGGCCACCACAACAGTAGTCCATGGCTCACGTGCGTTACTTGTGCCAAGTCAGCAAGACTAGGTGAAAGCTGTGAGCGAAAAATGACTGCATTAGTTTGGCACCGTCCATGGTGACGACAAAGTTCCTAACCTTTCACTAACATCGTCTGCCTTCGAAATATAGAAAATATGGTGACCACTAGATCACGCAACAATGGAGAACAAGGGGACACGTCAAACGCTCGAGGCGTTGTACAACCGCATTCAGCGATTTCGGTTATGCACAGGTAAACACTCACTGCTCCCATGCCAACAACAAACAACGGACCCCAAGATAGATATGTTGTCATCTCAAATACAGCAGATCGTGAAAGCAGTGGAGTCAATCACACGACAGAACCCTCCACTTGCTAATAGAGACCAGGAGCAGCACGAGCAGAGAGCAAGCACAAAAGAGTCAAGCCCCCATTAGTTCTCATTGGACTAAAAGAGGTTGCGCGGTTAACGCAAAGCCAGCCGCCAAGGCAGAAAGGCTCGACCCTCAGAATCCCCTCCACAGAGGGGCACATAACCCAGACATGTTGTACCGTCTCTCTGTCCCACCATTCGTGGATCATATTATGAATGAGGCCCTTCCGAATAAGTTCACTCCTCCGAAACTCGACTTCTACAACATAACCACCAACCCATTCGACCACCTGGGCCATTACCAGCATGTATTAACCCTCAAACTACTAGCTTGAAGAAATATGCACTAACATGGCTCCACAGCCTCCCGCCGAGGTCGATCGAGTCCTTCAAAACGCTGGCAAATGAGCTCTTGACGTGTTTCGTCGGGAGTCAACGTTTCCAAAAAGGCCCACATTACATACTCTCTCTAAAACAGAATTCCAATAAGATGCTCAGAAAGTATGTCACGCGCTTCAACAACGAACTGACACTCACTGACGGTTGCAGCGACAACACAGCCGTGACAGCTTTCACCGTGGGCCTAAATTAGGGAAAGCTCTACGAAGACCTCACCTTGGAACCCCTTTTAAACATAATGGAACTCCTCAAGAGCGCTCAGAAGCACATTACCTTAGAGGAGTTGAGGACCGTAAAGAGGGAAACCAAAGGTGAAAAGAAGCCATCCGCTCCAAAGGACAAAAAAGAGGGAAAGAGACGCGAGGATGAATAAATGAGCAAGAGAAAGCGTAGTGACAACAAGTCAGACCCTAGCCGGTCCAGGCTAGAGAAAGCATCCAACTACGTTGGATCCAGAGCCGTGACACCCTTCAATTCTAGCCTGTCGGACGTACTAAACTCCATGAAAAATTGGGAAGATCTGAAATGGCTCCTGAAACAGTACAGAAACCCCTCCAAGCTGACAACAGCAAATACTGCTCATACCACAAGGAGGGTGGCCATGACACCAACAACTGCAAGAGTCTGAGGTATGAGATTGAGTAATGGATCCGCAGGGGAAAGCTAAAAGAATTCTTGAACTCTGAGAAGCAACCAAAATGATCCAGGGAATGGGGGGAGTCAGTTAAAAAAATAGATAAGGAGACTCCAGGAATAATCTATGTCCTTCATGGAGTCGGACCAAATGAAGGCCAGTCGCACAGGTCTTGCAAGAAGACTCTACTAGAAATGCGGACACAACCCGCGGATGAGCACAAATGCATTTGCTATTCAAGGATTCAAAACCCCATTCTCAAGATCAAAGACAAAGTGGCAGAGGGGGCTAAAAGCACAGAGTGGCCGATTGCTCCGTCGAATCACCCCGAAAAATCGATCGGCCAATAGCGATACAGACCTTATGAAGGACGGCTGACTTCCTCAAACTACTTTCGGCCGCTTGAGGAGGATAGAAGAAGGTAGATGAGGATGGTTGCAGGCGACGAAGTAGTCCAGGTCTCACAATGCTATCAAGCGAGAACACTTTTCCCATGCGTGGTACCCGGGGTGCACAATATTCTACCACATGTCAGGCACGAGCACTAGAAATCCTGGTCAACTCTGACACACGGATCATACCTACGAATCACTAGCTGATTTAAGGCACACAATGCACCATGCTGGTGGACGTAGGTTTGCACGCCCTCTAGCAGACCGAACCTCTCTCTAACCAGGTAAGCTTAGTCAGCCGAGGTTGATGGCTTTTGGTTAATCCCGACACCTAGTCTATCTAGCACGGATCCCGATGGTGTAGGAAGTTGGAGTTTAATCAGCGCTATCACGCTTGGTGACGACGACTCGCCAGGGATCATTGCCCCCTTCGCGGTCAATGATCATCGAACCCGATCGATAAGCCTAACTGGTGACGACTGGCAATGAAAGCTTCTGATCAAAACCAAGACTTGTAGCCCCCACTGCGCAGGCGTAGATGGTTTAGAAGGCAAGAGCCTAGTCAGTCCCAAACTGATTCCTACGGCTAGCCACGGGACTACTGTTTTTCAGCCTGGCCGCCGAATTACCAACCCTGGACTTGTAGCCCCCACTGCGTAAGTGTAGATAGTTTATAAGGTGGGAGCCTAGTCAGTCCCGAACTGATTCTGACGGCTTGCCACGGGACCACTGCTCTTCAGCGTGGCCGCTGAAAACCCTAAATTTGTAGCTCAGCACAATGGTGTAGATGATTTAAAAGGTGGGAGCCTAATCAGTCCCGAACTAATTTCGACGTTTGCCACGGGACCACTACTTTTCTACCTGGTTGCCGAACCCCTTCGTCTCGAACTTGTAGCCCCCCACTGCACGGGTATAGATGATTTGAAAGGTGGGAGACTAGTCAGTCCTTGATTGATGTCGACGACTCGCCACGGGACCACTGTTCTTTAGCATGGTCGCCAAATACATATTATCCGAACGTGTAGTCCACTCTGTTCAGACATAGATGGTTCGGAAGGTGGGAGCCCCAAGCAACTCGCCACGCGACCACCGCTCTCCTTCAAAACAGTGGTCGCAAAAATAAATCTCAGCTCAGTCAGTGTCTTCACGCTCAAACGGACTGACATTCTATTATCAGCAAAGGCTACTCACACGGACACATAGATCGTCCAGCCAGTACCAGGATAGATGCTATATAAAATGTCAACCCGAGCTTACGACACCCAACTTGGTACAAACGCTCCAACGCGTACGTTCAGCTATCACAACTCGCCTATGATAGCAGCGGCAAGTGACAGGTTAGACAAGCGAGATAAGTCTCCAGCAGCTTACCTTAAGGACAAGACACAGCTCGGGTAATGCAACCCTCGGCTAAACTGCCCACGACATGCCCACTATCGGACATGACTATGCAACAGTGACTCCGAGTCATTCGTAACGCAAATGGTCAAGCTCTCAACTGTAGACAGACCACTCGACTTCCTATTGATCCAACCAACCTATGCCAAAGTAAGACGACAAGGCAAAACGAAAAACACACACTAGGGACAACGAATACAAAACAAGTACAGAACGCAATCAAGATAAAACTGTTTTCATTAACAGACGAAGTAAAATGGTACAAGTATACAAAGTTTACTCCTTATCAGGAGAATGTACAAAAATAGAACACCTAAGCTTAATGGATGAAGGAGTGGGGGTCGCGTCCATACGTACCAGGACTTGAGCATCAGGGTCCGAACCCCCCTCTTCGTCCGACAATGCAAAGGCAATAGACAGGTCTACATTCGACATTTTCTTATATCGGCCAATATCCCATTCTGGATTCTCCTCCTTCATTAGCGCTAGCAGCTCCAACTTACCGAGTACGACCCAACAGAACTCGCATTTGCCTTGTTCTTGCAGAAGCTCATATCTCGCGCCTTCGCGACCTCAAGTTCACAACCCAACAGCTCCAACTTGCTAGTTAACGCATCAACCTGAGACTGCTCTGTAGCCAAATTGCTCTTCACAACACTGAGCTCGTGCGTCTCTAATTCGAGCTGGTCCTCGACCTTCCTTGCTTCCCGAGCATCGAACTCCACATCAGACTCTAATTTATGCTTCTAAGCAGCCTAGTCAGCCTCCTCCAGGGCATTGTCTTCGGCGAGAGACCACAGTATAGAACGCGCCTCGACCACTACTTCCTGCCAACCCTTTAATGTGAAACGACTTAACAGGATCCAGAAGAAGGGGAGGAAGCAAGTTATCCAAAGGACCCTCCAACACTTCGAGTTGTAGCCTAGAACGAGACGGTGAACAATGCGGACTACAAGAAACTTGGCCTGTGCCACCACAACCACTATCAGACAACACACCAACAGGAGGATCAGGCTCCAGAACCTCAGGCGAATCTTCACGGGAACCTTCTATCGAAACAGTCCTGCGCGAATCGACAATGACAGAAGCCGCCATTGCAACCATCATCAACCACACATTCAAAGCTTCCGTCTGTGCAGCATTGAGATTCAACATGTCGTCGACCCCTGTAAATCGTAGGTAGTCTTTCTCCAAGCCAGATACATCGGCTTCCGCCCTAACGGCTTGATCAGACTCGCACTCTTCACTCACTGGAGCGGGTCGTGTTGAAGACAACCCAGTTCTAATGTGAAACCTCTTCAAACTCACGAAGGAGGCAAGCGTCTCAACGGCTGCTCCGCGTCGGACAAAATAGGAGCTTTGGCTCAGCGGCCTTCCTCTTCCTAGAAGGGGCCCCATCTTCAAGCTTAACTCGCATTGTTCAGTAAAGAATGGGGGCCACATGCCAGTTGTCGCACAGCCCACTGCGAATGAAGTTGGAAACGCATATAACATCCGCCATGTTCCTCATTGACAAGTCACAGAACGTTTTCATAGTGTTTTGCTCCTCTAGGGTAAGAGGAGTGGTGGGAAACCGTCCTGCGAAGAAATGCGAGCAACTATTAGCATGAAATCAAACGCAACGAAACTAGAAGAAAAAGTTGTATTTACAGAGTGGTCTGAACTCCCACTCGAGCGGACTACCCCTAAACTGGAAGTACTTTGAATCCACGGGGGCTAAGTAGCAATACTTCTGCCAAAACTTAAAGTCATCTAGCAGATTCGCGAAGCAAACCGGCAACATCATCTTACAGATGGCGTTACTTCTCAATTGAAGAGAAGTCAGCAACTGGATCACTTGTGGAGTCACGCGAACGCCAGCTTCCTTCACCCAAATCAGAATGAGAATGATGATCATGTATCCATTAGGCCCCAACTGGGTTGGAGGAATCCCAAAGAAGTTCAAGAATTTACAAATCACATCCAGAATGGGAAAGCGTACTCCGATTTGAAGCATCCTCCAGTGCAAGCAGATGAACCCAGCTGGTGGCGACATTGGCGTCTGGTCGCCTCTCAGAATAAGCAACGCAGGTCCTTAGAGACCCCAAAATTCGTACGAATCTCAGCAACGCCGGGTTTAGAAAGCAACATGTCTTCAAAAAACTCAAGGCCCCTGGCTAAGGTTGTGTCATCAAGAAGGTTTTATTGAGCCATGAAGAAGACGAAAAATCTTTTTAATCAGAAGATGAACAAAGCAATATCTTCAAAAGCAAAGAAAATAAAAAGGTCAGATTCCGCACAACAGATGACCTAAATAGGGATTAGGTTTCCGCCTCTTTTCCACTGAACCAACGAACATTCAATAAATGCAGCGCTCGGCTCAAGCAACGATTCAGACTCAATCATCATGAGCGGCGTATCTTTTCAAAAGATGACTTAGTGAACCAATGTGACGACCCACTAACTCAGGGGGAGTAGTTGATGATAAACCAAAATGGTCACATCCCTGAGCCATACACGTGTCATGATGATCTTGAGGAATTACAGGCCTCAGCATCTGCCCAACACTAATTCTGCCCAAGCGGTTCTAAGCCTGCTCAATGCAGTATGCCAAACGGACCCGAACTCTTACAGCTTGCTAAGCACACACGTCTCACTGCTAACCTCAATACACATAAGCCCTATTAAGGAAAGTATCTCGAGGATCAGCTTCGGACAGGCTATTACAGCAGCCCTCCGCTTCCAATTAGGAAGCAAATACTAGAGTACATATCACACAGAAAAACATCTTCTTATGGATTACTCTCAAATAGGGAACTATCTCCCGCATATCTAGGAGCACAGGTTAAATAGGGAAGTTCCCTTCTACAACATGACTCCTAATTGGAAAAGGATCTCCACGAAGATCTCCTTCCTAAACTACGCCTTCGATGGCCTGGTAGAATCAAGACTGTTGCACTATAAATAAGACATGAGGTTTGTAAGCTAAGGTACGCGACAAATTTCCTGTTAATAGCATTACACCTTCCTCAGATCCCTATTTGACTTTAGCATCGGAGTGGCATCAGGCACCACAACGGTGGTTTGTGGCTCACGTGCGTTACTTGTGCAGGACTAGGTTAAAGCAGGGAACGGAAAACGACTGCATCAATAACCAAGTCTTATATTCTTTTACATAGGATTGGATCAGAAACTTGACCGTGCAACATTGTACTAATTAAAGACAATTGGACCATCAAACTGGCCATAACTACACCTCTGACTCGAAAATTGGTTGAACCTCGAAAGAAGTAAACACTTCTAACGGTCGATACTCTTGAATCGTCAAAGAAGTTATTTCCACATGTCGTCAACTCAAAGCATTTGCAACTATATTTGCCTTCTCAGTCTGATATTGAATCTAAAATCACAACTACTTAGAAATTCAACCCATCTCTGTTGCCTCATGTTTAACTCCTTCCGAGAGAAAAGATATTTTAAACTTTTATGATCTGTATACAACTCAAATTTCTTACCATACAGATAATGCCTCCAAATCTTCAATGCAAAAACCACGACTTCCAACTCTAAGTCATGCATGGGATATCTTATCTTATGGGGTTTCAATTGGTGAGAAGCATGGCTGCCACTTTACCTTCCTGCATCAAAACACATCCTAAACCAGTACCACAAACATTTGTAAAACTACAAACTTCACACCCAAAACAGGAATCGTCAACACGGGTGTTGATGTCAACTTCAACTTCAATGTCTCAAATGCTTGTTCACATTCATCAGTCCACACAAAAGGAATATTCTTCTTAGTCAAAGTTGTCATCGATACTGCAATAATCGAGAATTACTCAATAAATCGACGATAATACCCAGCTAGACCAAGAAAACTATGAATGTCTAACACAGTAGTTGGTTTCTTCCAGGATTTAACTACCTCAATCTTCTCGGGATCTACTGCAATACTACTGCTAGAAATCACATGCCCAAGAAATCGATTCTATGATTCCTAAAAATGACATTTACTAAACTTCGCATATAACTAATGATCTCTCAAAGTCTGCAATATAATGCAAAGGTGTTCCTTATGCCCTTCATGACTTCTCGAGTACACTAAAATATCATCAATGAAAACTATAACAAATTGATCCAAATACTGGTGGAATACTCGATTCATTAGATCCATAAAGATAGCAGGAGCATTTGTCAAATCGAAAGGCATCACTGGATACTCATATAACCCATATTGGGTTCTAAAAGCAGTCAATGGAATAATCTGCTCTTCAACCCTCATCTGATGGTACCCAGACTGAAGATCAAGTTTGAAAATATTATGACACTTCTCAACTGATCCAAAAAATCGTCGATATGTGGAAGTGGATACTTATTTTTTATGGTCACCTTATTAAATTATCAACAGTCAATGCACATCCTCAATTATCCATCCTTCTTTGACACAAATATTGCAGGTGTGCACCAACAAGAATTACTCAATCGAATAAACCTAAGAGTCATACTCAACTCAAAAGAATTAATGATATTCCTCTAATATGGATAATAACCTCAAATATACAATTTCATCCATATTAATTCACAATTACTTACCCTTTACGAAATAAATCCTCGGGCGAAAAGCAAGTTTCGATATACTTAGTCCACCCAAGGAACTAGGGATGTTAATCGGTTTGGTCGGTTCAAAGTTGGACCAAAACAAAACCGAACCAAACCAAGAATTCAGTTCTCGGTTCGGTTTCCACATTTATCAAATAAATAAGCAAACCGATCGGTTCGGTTCCGGTTAAGTTATTTTCAGTTTTTTCCCTTTTTATTCTTTTTCTTTTATTTATTTTCTGCTTCTACATACAACCGAGTTGGCTCTAGCACAAAAGGAATAAGTCAAACAAAGAATGGAAAGAAGGAAATGAAGCTTGGTTTCCAAAGGAGGAAAACCCAGAGACAGAGAGAGTACAAATAAAATAAAAAAGAGAGAAAAAGGGATGCAGTAAAGGGAAAACAAATGCCAGATGAACCCAGAGAGTTTCAAGGCTCCGACTATTCATTTATAGAGAATTCTTTCAATTTTTTTTGCCTATTTCTCTTGATAATTCCATAAGATTAAAAAAAAATTGCCCTGTCTCTTATATACACAATACTATAATATCATACAAAAATTTATAACCATAACTACATTGTTTGCATCTTAATCTATCTCCACCACACCCATGTGATGATCTGAACAAGACCGAAACTTTCTATAACGATTCCACAAGTCTTGTAATTTCATCTTGCAAGAAGGTTTTTTTTATCAAATTAGAAGTGTCAAATTTGTCGCCATCGCCATTGCTCATCTTTGCTGCAAGCAAGCAAGTGAAAAGTTTGGTTTTCTTCAACAAGATTGAGTCAAACTCTGTCTCTCCTTCTCAACTTGCAAGTGGTTGGATAGAGAGAAAGAAAGAGAGAGAGTTAAAAAAGAAAAAAAAAACATTAATAAAGAAAAAGAAGTTGAGTAGGTGGGGGGAGAAATGGGTGGGGCTTAAATAAGATAGAGAAGGTAGGCTTTTTCAAATCTTTCTCTAAATGGGGCATTAAGAAAAGGAGAAAGTGGGAGTTAAGAGAAATGGTGGGGACGGGGGGTGCATTGGAATGGGGTGAGAATTTAAATAAGAGTGGGTCGGCGAGGGATTAAATAAGAGAGAGAGGGTTAGGGGATTAAAAACAAGATATGGGTTCGGTTCAGTTCGGTTTTTTCGGATGTGTGAAAAACAAAACCCGAACCAAACCATCTTGGTTCGGTTTCAATTTTTCTCGGTTTGGGCTTTTTTTGGTTATATTTCGGTTCGGTCGATTTTCAGTAACCAATTAACACCCCTACAAGAAACGACAGTGTTGTAAAGTGGACCGAGTCCATTCCTGTGACGGATCATCACACATAAGGGACCGAGATGGTGTACAACGACCTAATCTAGTCTTATTCAGGATGTCAAAAACTCGCCGCACAAGTGACCTAGTCCGCTTGACAGAAGTCTAGTCCGTTTAGAAGAGATGACTTCCCCATAACCTAACTCCTATTCAGGATTAGGGTCATCATAGAAGTCTAGCCCATTCGGGCAGAAACGGCTTCCATACAGCTCAACTCCTCTTCAAGATTGAGCCCGTATACTATAGAAGTCTAGTCACAAGTGACCTAGTTCGTTTGACAAAAGTCTAGTCCGTTCAGACAGATGTGACTTTTCCATAACCTAACTCCTGTTCAGGATTAGGGTTCATTATAGGAGTCTAGCCGATTCGGGTAGAGACGAATTTTCCACAGCTCAACTCCTCTTCATGATTGAGCCCGTATACCATAAAAGTCTAGCCCATTCGAGCAGAGACTTCTCCACAGCTCAACTCCTCTTTAAGATTGAGTCTGTATAGACAAAGATGGCATCTCCACACCTCAACTCGTCTTCAAGATTGAGCCCGTGTACTGTAGAATTCTAATCCGTTCGGATGAATACGACTTCTCCATAACCTAATTCTGCTCAGGATTAGGGTTCATCATAAGAGTCTAGCCCATTCGGGCAAAGACGATTTATCTACAGCTCAACTCCTTTTCGAGATTGAGCCCATATACCATAGAAGTCTAGTCCGTTTGGACTAGAAGATGACTTCTCCATAGCACAATTCCTCTTCAGAATTGAACCCGTATACTATAGAAGTCTAGTCCGTTCAAACAAATATGACTTCTCCACAATCTAACTCCTGTTCAGAATTTGGGATCGTCACAAGAGTCTAGCCCATTCTGACAGAGATGACTTCTCCACAGTTCAACTCCTTTTTAGGATTGAGCCCATATACTATAGAAGTCTAGTCCGTTCGGGCGAAGAGGACTTATCTATAGCCTAACTCCTATTCAGGATTAGGATTCATCATATAAGTCTAACCCATTTGGGTAGAGACCACTCCTCTACAGCTTGATTCCTCTTCAGGATTGAGCCGATATACATTGGAAATCCAGTCCGCTTGGACAAGATATGATTCCCAAATGCCCTAACTTCTACACAGGGTTGAAATTCATTGTGAAAGTCTGGCCGTCCAGACCCATACAACTTGTGCACAAGTTTAAGTCCTTTTCGAGGTAAAGCTTATGACACTACGAGAACCTGATCCGTTCAGGTAAAGACGACTATTCTGCAACTTAAACCTTCTTAAAGATTAAGTTAGTGTTATTATCAAGTGACAACTCATTCAAGCTAAAAAGAGGCTCCAGTCCAGACTAATAACTACTACAGGCGGAATGGGACTTGACTACCTAAATCCAATCTTAAAATATTGGCGACACATTAGTCTATTTAGCCTAATCTGAGCACATATTAAAAGTGGCAAGTACGACAGATATAGCACAAACAAAAAATAAGGAAAACAAAAATATTGATAAACTTTTCTTATACAAAACAACGCTAAGGCGATGAGATCAGATGGAATAAAGTCAGGGGCAGCTTCATGGACGGTGGGGTTAGTAACAGGCTTAGGAACGACAAGATTGGCTGACGTTTCCACAATATTCGGGTCAACTTCAGAGTTACCCTACAAAGAAGAGGAAACATCATCCACCTCCTCAAAATGAGCAAAGACCAACTGCTTGTAAGCAAAAAGGTCCCAATGCTCAAAATCCTACTCAATATAGTCCAGCAGCAGCTCCCGCCTTCCTACAATAACCTTGCTGAATTGGACGATCTCAACAGCCACTAGGGTTGAACAAAAAATCAACCAAACCGATTAAACCGACCAAATCGATTAAACCGACCGAACCGATCAAAACCGAACCCGAACCGATCGGTTCGGTTTGGTTCGGTTTTAAAAAATTCAAAACTAAAGTGGTCAGTTTGGTTTTCGATTTCTATGTAATTTTAACCGACAAAACCGAACCGACCGAATATATTTAATAAATAATATATATTTTATATAAAAATAATATAATATGTTTAAAATGGTCGGTCAGTTTGGTTCGGTTACGGTTAGCATAAATTAGAATTGGTTCGGTTTTGTTAATGGTCAGTTCGGATTGAAAATTTTGAAATCGACCAAAGTCGGTTCGGTTTTCAACCCTAATAGCCTCAATGAGATCCCTTTCCTTGGCTTCCCATTAAGCTTTCAGGTTAGCTAGTTCCTTGATCACCTTGGCCAGATCATTCTCACTATATGCCAGCCTGCGATCAACCTCAACTCGCTTGAGCGTTCTCAATCTAGTTCCGGGTTGTGCCAAAGAAACTGTGTTTGAATAACCTCATAGAGTTCCCTCCTACACACTGCCTTAGTACGTTCACTTTCTAAGGCGCTTTGAGTGTGAACAACAAATTTTTTAGCATAGGACAGACGGTCAACAACCACTGTTTGCTTGGCTATCTGCTATCCCGACACTCCTAGACTTCTCTCATATCTGTCGTTAAAGTAGCTCGGGTAGTTAGGGCATCATCCAAACCTTCCTGGACCCTTTCCAACTAGGCCTCCAAGTCTGACTTAGCAGTCAACGTCTCCCAAGGCTCTCCTGAATCTCCAGATTGGACTGAGCATGCAATTTTTTCCATCGAATCCACCTCAAAAAGGGCATCTGAAAGTTGTGGTTGTTGCTCGGCGAACAATCTTTCTAGAGCATATACTCTGTCCCATGCAGACTCCACTTCGATGCCCACCATCCCAGCATAAACTAAGTGAGCCATCCCCTGGACAAAGGACACAGATAGAGTTATGAACAATAAGTATGGAGGAAAATCAAACGACAGTCAGACAATTCCTGACTTACCTGCATCAGCTGTTTCTTCCCTTTATTAACATGGTCCCCCACAGGTATCTCCTATAATAGCAGATGGTCAACAAGCCAGGAAAACAACTTTCGCGGGAATTGCATGGAACCATTCATCTAGTTCACTTCCTGGTGCCACATATATCGGCCATTAGAACTGAGATGGATAGCGCCCAGAGCATGAAAGCCAACACGGGTGTCAGCATGAAGAACCTTGAGGGTCAGGGATTCGTCCCGCTACTCCGTTAGCAACTTCCACGGACGGAGGAAACTCAACAAATTCCTTCCCTTTGTCAGTAGTAGACGATAGGAAAGGCAAGTGGACTTGAGGGTCTGGGTGAGAAGACAACAACAAGGACAACTCATGAGCAACATCCTTCGGGGCATGCTACTCCACTATTGCAATCGGATCTACGGACGGATCACAAACAAATTACCCTGGGCAGACAACTCTATCGTCGGGTCATCACCGACAGAAACCCTTATGATGACCTGAAGAAGATAGTTAGAGGCACGTTCAATCTACTTCGTTCTCGGTTTATTGGGCTTGACAATCCTGACAATATAAAAGAGATCCTCCTCCATGGATAAGATCGGAGAATGAGGAGGAGGAGGAGGGAGCTTAGCAGACTCATCCATAGCCCACTGAAGAGGGTTGTCAGGCTCAGTCATCACCTCCTCATCCGTATGATAAGGGACTATCGACTGAGAGTGCTCCACAAACTCCCTTTCGAAGGTAGACAGAGAAGCAGCCTGGACAACCCCCACCTTGACCTTCTTGGAATTACGATAAGGGGAAAGCAAACTCGACAGTTTTCCTCTTGGACGGGCTAGGCAGCTTCGCCACTCTTTTCTTCTGTACTCTGGTACTCAGACATTGGTCCCAAAAGAGGAGCCGACAGGAGCAGCCAGAGCTCGCCCGACTCTGACAATCTTGTTGGAGAACAAACCACTCCGCCTGATACTCCCAAGTTTAAAAATATCCAAAATAAGCATCAACGACAGAGTGATAAAATCAGCCCTTACTCTTTCCTCCTCAAAGAAAGAACAATAAAATCATGCCCCTATTTAATAACAGTTGACCAGTAAGACAATATCAAATGTTGTATTAAAAATAAAAAGCGAAGGGAATATAAGAAACTCACTGGGATTCCTAAAGCTGCAGATGATTAGTTGGCCACCACAAGTGAAGTATCCAAACTCAAGGAAGCAAAAAATCAATATTTCTACCAGTTTTTCATATCATTTGGAAGCTTGTCTAGACAAGAAGGCTTTACTGGCCAGCAGACACCATGTTTATTTATCCTAATAGGAGCCACTGAATGGATTGACTTAGGCAATAGATGGAACTCAACATCCTTCACACTAACTAAAACGATGATCAAAATCCTCCACTCATTGGGCACCAGCTGGTTTAGGGCAATACCCTGAAACGACAAGAATTGTCAAATGACGTTAAGAACGGGGAAACACATGCCTAATCTGAACATGGCCTTGTGCAGACTAACATATCCTTCCCTTGGGGTTACCGGAGACTCACTCTCTGTAATAGAGACAACCTCAAGTCATCAGGAACTTGACCACGACTGCGGAGGTCAGCCAGATCCCCTTCTGACATCGAGGGTTCCCTGAAGAATTCAAGGCAAGTCGTGTGCTGCTCATGAGAAAATCTTGTAGACATGGTTTAATGGAGGTTTGCACTAGACTTGACTAGAGAGTTCGTGACAAAATAAAGAACAGGAATAAGCTCTGGAAGGTGAAAAGATCAAACTCTCACATAACGACTCTATATAAGCTTTGCGTGCTGGAGAAGTAATCACATAACCGTTGCATAAGCATTAACTGCAGTGCAGAAGTCGAAAAGGTGCCAAAATACGCCATCAAGGCATCACACAATCCCCGCGCACAGCTAGTTAGTGGCCCTATACGTAGTCCCACTAACTAGGGGAAGTAACTAATGAGACATCAAATAGACATCCGATTACAGCGGTACACGTGTCACAGGTCAACCCTAATACTGAGAGGCCTCAGCTCCGTCTCAAGCAGGCCCAAGCATGGTCCATCCTAGTCACTGTTCAGCCGTGAGTCAAGTATCCAAGCCCAGATTACGCGGGCCTAGCGTGGTGCGAATATTGGAGCTTGACACAGGAAAATAAGGCCCGAACACAGACCTCTGAGCTGTCACGAGCTCAAGATCCAATTGCACAATTCTTAATCCAATCAAGTATTGGGTCCTAAACAGAGCCAAGTGCCGAACGTAACTCAGTCATGAATGGGTAAGATCCACTAGTGGGATCTTCTCCCTCCATCATGCTTCGACAGTAGAGCCAATGAATGAGTGAAATACTTTCTATATGAGGTGAACGAGAATGATGAGAAAGGTATGCACTTACAATCTAATTTACATTCTACATTCATCCTTACTCAGTCACCTAACTTTAGCATCGGAGTGCCTTCATCCACTACAATGGTGGTCCTTGGCTCATTGCTATTGCAGGTCATGAATCGACATGGACGGATTTGGATGCATTACCATGCATCATCAATGGTTGGCATTGTGGAATCTTAGCAAGACGACAGTGGTGGTGGATGCCGTCATAATATTGGGGCGCGTCTAACACTAAACTGCCAAATTCCATTCTTTTCCACCCCCAACCTCTCCATTTCTTCTGTGAAATCTAAGAATATTAATTGCATTTTGAGAGAAGATGTCAACAATTTCAACACTCACAGTCGATCTCTTAACGGAGATCTTCACTCGGTTACCAGTCAAATCCGTCATTCGATGCAAGTCAGTATGTAAGCTCTGGCGCAAGTTACTCACAGACCCTCATTTCCCCAAATTACATCTCACTCAATCAAACTCACGGAACCCTAGTCTCCTTCTTACTTCCGATCTCTTCCTCAAATTCCACTCCATCGATTGCGGTTCAATTCATCAAGCCCTAACCCTAACTCCCAATTTACCCCCCATAGTTGGAATCCCTGTTATTGGTTCTTGCAATGGGTTAATTTGTTTATCGGATTCGAAAACCTTTGTGTCCATTTGGAATCCAGCTATTAAGGAGTGTGTTGAGATACCCTTTGATCCAATTCGGCCGCCCGAACCCGATAAGCGATCAAGTGTAGTGATGGGGTTTGGTTATGATCATGTTTTGGATGAGTATAAGGTGGTAAGAATTGTGTTTTATTTTGATATTTGTAATATTATGGATTTTGATTGTTGTCAAGTTAAGGTTTTCAGTTTAGGGAGTAATTCATGGAGAGTGATTGAAGGTGATGGTTGTAGTGCACCTCCTTGTTATATTGGGAATCTCAGTAGGGTTGCATATGTGAATGGGGTGCTTCATTGGGTTGGAATACATGGTATGGGAATACGGTTGTCGAGATCCATAGTAAGTTTTGATGTGAAGGATGAGAAGTTTTGGGAGATATCGTGGCCGGAGTTTGATGATCGGGATTGTCGTGATCTTCGCTTGGGAGTCTTGCATGGATGTCTTTCAGTGTTTTGCTATTTTATGGAATGTGTGGATGTGTGGGTTATGAAGGAATATGGAATGAAGGAGTCGTGGACGAGATTGATGTCAATTCAACGACCTACCAAGTTCTTGGAGCCTTTAGCTTTTCGGAAGAGTGGGGAGATGGTACTGCAAATGGGTCATAGAAACTTGCTTTTGTATGATCCTGTGAATCAAAGCTCTAGCGTTCCCTGTGTTTATGGCATTCCTGATCGATTCAGAACTGCTATGTACGAGGAGAGTCTTATTTCAGTAAACTCACTGATGGCTGGCAATATTGACTAGAAGCAAGAGCAAAACAATTCGGAGAGTGGGGAAAGGAGGGAAGATCATGTTATCTAGTTTGCACAAGATTACCTTTCCGTTTTTAAGTAAGCTACTGAGGTCTCTTTTTAAATTGTACTGTTGTACTGGTATTAAGATACTTGGGTGATCATGAGAATACTGATTACGGCTGATGAAGCTCCATCTGGAAAGTACTTATGCGGTTAGTACTTTTTGGTTGATAAGATTGTCTTATGTCGAGGTTGACAACTGTCTCTGATGTTGGCATTAATTAGAGGAAAAGAGTTAGGAGGATTCCTATTTGTGAGTGAAATTAACAGTCGCTTTTAGTTTCGGTAAAGGCCATTTGAGTCAGAACCTCAGCACACTTTGTCATATATCATGAAGTTAATCCATGCATCTCATTTTGATTCAACCTGTTTCTAGATTGTCTACGTATGTTTGTCTTGAGATCGTGTCAAGGATGGGGCTCATGAGAACATTAAAGCAAGGAGATGGTGAACCACATCTCTGAAGAGTTAGTCTGTTATTTGCAGAAATTCAGATTGCTGTGCCTGTTACAGTGTCGGTGAAAACTTGCTTATTTCGTGGAATTACAGTTAGGGCTACAAATTATCATCTGGAGTTCCTCATGAATCCAAACCTAAATATCATCTGCAGTTCCTTCCAAAGGTATCAGGAGTGGGTGAGATTCTAGCTACAACTTTGTGAACATGCTGGCTGGGAATACTGGTAAGCATTCAAGAAGATTTATGAACATGCTTCATGTTTCTCTTAATTGGTATGTTTGTTTTCTTTTACTACTCTTTTGTGTTTGTGAATGACTTGGAAATTATAGCAGCATCATCAGAATAAACAAGCTAAAGTTCATATTTATCAGATTTTATTTTTTTTTATTTATTTTTTTTTAAATCAAAAAAGTTTCTACAGAAGTGTCTCCATTTCTTTTTACTGTGGTGGCAGAGGCTTTGAATAGAATGATTATCAAGGCGCGGAAGATTGGTTGCCATTATAGTTTTGGTGTTGGGAGGGTTCTCTCCATCATTTCTCGCCTCCAGTATGCGGATGACACCCATGTTCTTTATTGATAATAGTTTGGAGCATGTAGCCAATCTGAAACACATTTTTATTATCTTTGGTGAAGCCTCAAGTCTCGAGATCAAGTTCTCAAAAAGTGCCATGACAGGGAATGAGGCAATGGTGTCCCAAACGCCCTCTATTATGGTTGTGGGGCCCAAGTCCTTCCTGGTCTATAATAAGTTACTATCATAACTCAAAAGTCTCAACTCAAATCATAAGCATTCACAAAACCTGAAATATTTTGATTCCTTAATATTTCTCATCCTGCATTTAACTAAAAAGTCTTGGTTTTCGATTGGTTGTTAACACTTCTTAATTATTTGGACATTTTTAAGAAAAAAAAAGAAGAAGAAGAAAGAAACCCACCTTATGCAGTGTGTCTAGACCGTGTTCGACTCTCAATCAAATGTCCCCGACCAATTGATCACGTGTACACTCTCAATTCAAACTTTCACCGTTTCATGAATCGTTGACTACAAATTCCTTTCGTGTCACAGGTGAGTAAGGTACAAGTGTGGCAAGCCTTTGTTATGAACCAACCAGCTCTCCCAAAAGCCCGAGCTGTCTAGGAGGGGAAAGTTCATAACAAGGATCGTAACATTGCCCCACGTTTCCAAAGCCGACGTCCTCGTCGGCCCACTCTATCGACACTGGCCCAGTGAGCCTTCTCTCAGCTACTAGTATTCAACAACTTAGCACTATGCCCATACATAATGCTAAATTATTTTAATCCAGCCTATAGGTCGCCCCTGTCGGGATTCGAACCTTGGATGCGGGGTTTGGCTCTGATACCAATTGTTATGAATCAACCAACTCTCCCAAAAGTCCAAGCTGTCCAGGAGGGGAAGGTCCATAACAAGGATCGTAACAGCCTTTTCTTTTGTGCTTTGGTTGACACTGAAGAAAGACATGGATAAATGAGAGAAGTTGAAGACAAGGGAAAGAGGGCAGACAGAGAAGAGGATTATTTGCTGATTCGTGCAAATGAGAACGGAGTGTAAAGAGAGGATAGAGATGAGAAAGAATAAGAGGCAGCGGGAAAGGAGAAAATAAGTGTGGGTGTTATAGAGTTTACAAAAATAAAAGTTACAGTGGTATACAAAGTGTAACTACCAAGTCCCCAATGGATAGATCTGAGTTATCCCTATTAAATTGGTGCGATATGCAGTATCTTGGGTTAACATTCAATGAGGGTAAGGGTAAACCCCATATATTTAATGTTTTTTTTTATGGACGTGTTTGATGAAGAAGATTAGGTGAGTTTAAGGACTAATTATTTCTTGCATCCCACTCAAAGTTCTTAATTAAAGAATTCATTAGACTTATTAATTAAATACTTAATAAAGCTCTTGTGGACACTCATGTCTTTCACTTTATTCTCATCTTTGCAACTCCTTCCTTGCCAACCATAATCACTTGCTTTCCCTAAGCACATGGAATAACAGATTTTGTACGAAGTAACCCTATGCATAAAGGCAACGAAAATAAGAAGAAAACATAGAAACCTGTAATCTTCACTTATTTATCCATACAAAAGAAGTGGAGCAAGATTAAGCAATTTTTGTTCAAAACGAATTCAGTTTAGAGCATTCAGGCATTTGTTTTTAGTTCATGTTACTTCTGTTTCAGATTTCCTAGAGTTATTATATATATATGTTCTCAAATCACGAATTTTTATCATCTTCCTCTCTACTTCTCTAAATTATTATTGGTTGCGTGCTTAAATTTAAGTATGTAAGTTTCTTTTTAAACATCATGAATGGTTTCATTTTTTCCCAACTGTTACTCATTTGTCATTTGTTTCTATTACAACTAGACCCAAGGGCTATCAAACAGAAAGCCATTACTTGCCTATAGGAAATGGGCCTGAAAACTTTATATGATTACCACCCAGGAACATAGAGTATTTAATGGTTATAAAGCTAATTCATTATGAAGGTTGTAACTAATAATGATTACCCTTTTAAAATTATATAGGTAAGGAAGTTGTCAATGGAGGAGAAAATTAGAGTAGCTATGGATCCAATTCCACAATGGTTTCAGAAACTATGGAAAATATGGGATGTAAGGATCTTATTCTTCTGAGCTTCATAGCTCAAGCCATTTTAACCTTGTTTACCCCTCTTCGGAAGAGTATGTCACAAAAACTAGTAACCATCTTCATTTGGTCCACTTACTTACTTGCCGACTGGATTGTTGCCTTCATGCTTGCACTCATTTCTAACAACCAAGGCAATATCAATGCTGATCCTCCTCCAAAATCAAAATGATTCTCCTCTAAAACCATAAATCAAGATCTTCTCGCTCGTTGGGTTGCCTTCCTACTCGTACACCTTGGCAGCCCAGACTCTATTACTGCATTTGCTCGTGAGGATAATGAGTTGTGGATAAGGCACTTTGTGAGTCTCATTTTGCAGTTAATAGGTTCTGGCTACATCTTTCTTCAGTCCCTCCCCAACCATGACATTTGGCTTCCTACCTGCTTGTCTTTGTCATTGGAATCATCAAGTGTGTAGAGCATAATCATGCTCTTTATCTTGCAAGTTTGAAGACGTTCAGAGATCCGGATTACAGGGAAACGTCAGCCAACTCAGATCATCAAGGAATCAGCATTCCATTAAACAACCATTATCCAGACAACATAATCATGGTGAAGAAGGCTTATGAGTTTTTCAACGCTTTCAAAGAAATAATAATGTACCTGGACTTGCAATTCCATGACAGGGATGATAGCCGAAGATTCTTTCTTAGCATTAGTAACGCAGAGAAGGCGTACAGCGTTGTTGAGATTGAGCTTACTTTCATTTATTACGTATTCTCCACCAAAACTGCTGTTATTCATTCTTGGAAAAGGTAGCCACTTTTACACTGATCTTGGTAGCACTTCTCATCTTATTTGTTAAGAAGGACAAGATGCAAGACATTGACATCGCCATCACTTATGCTTTGCTTGAAGGTGTTATGATCCTTGAGATGAGCTCTTTATTCCAGCTTGTAGTCTCTGATTGGACAATACCTAGCTTGCTACAGAATTCATCAAATTTCAAGTCTGCAGCAGCCAAGTCTTTTGTTTCCAAAATGCTCAGCAACGACATGTTCATCAACAACAGATCCAGGTGGTCCTCCCGCATCTGTATCACAGCTCAATCTAATAAATTTCTGCCTGTGCAAATGTCCAAAATGGGTGGAGAGCACAATGGATGGGGTTGAAGGACTTGCTTGATGAGATCCAATACGCTTCTCGTGCACCTCCCTCACCTACTCTAAAAGAATTTATCTTCGGAGAGCTGAAGAGAAAGTCCGAGGAAGCAACAGATTTTGATGCTGAGGCGCATATGTTTAAGTAGATTTATTACGGAGAAAGTATAAGAAGTCAAATTCTGGAGTGTGGCTTAAACGTTGAGTATGCCGATTGCCGACATTATTCTCTTTTGGCACATTGCTACTGAAATGTGTCATCACCTAGAAAAAGATGATACTCGAGAGATGACGACATTGTAAAATCTCTTCTAATCATATGGTACATCTCCTAGTCTTCCAACCCACTGAAATGACTGCAGATGAAAATAATGGGCAGATAGATATAGACATACTTGTGAAATGACAGAGAAATTCTTTCGTCAAATGTGGGGGATGTGCAACTTATTGGTGGACTGCTCAAATTGAAATCCCACCCAGAGGTACTGAACATGCATGCATGTCGCTCTAAAGCAGTGGTGGACATGGGGGGCAGTTGCCCCCTCAAAATATTTGAAATTCAAATTTAGTATAGTGAATTATGGGTAATTGTGGTATATTTAACTAATTGCCCCCCTAGACCCTTTGTGAACATCTTGGCTCCGCCAGTGCTCAAAAGCACTCATTATTTGTTAGTCTTGACCCGACCAAGAGCGAGGTATGACCATGTCCTCATTTTCCCAAGGAACTTGGCTGGGACAGTGGCTTTCGTTTGAAGACGAGAAGTGGAAGATAATGCGCTTAGTGTGGATGGATTTGCTGTGCCATCGTGCGAGTTAGTGTAGAGTATGTTGTTTTGTAATAGTGGCAGTATGCTTGCAAGTTTACCCATCCCGGCTGAAGTTGAAAGGGACTATCTCTCTATAACTAAGCGATATCCCAAGTTATCAATTTCGCGTGAATTCTCTGAGGTATGATTTTCTCTTTGTTCATTTATTTCCAACTACTAGCAGTGTATTATGTTATAATGCTGAGAGCTGATTTCTTTGTTCACTTGCTCTGAACTGACCAAAACACAACTTGAATCTTTCTGATCTCCACACTCCTATCAACAGGTATTTGCTTTTGCAAATCCTTGCTAGGCTTCTTACGTTGACTATAGTTTTCTTATAGGTTCTGTTTGGTTGCCCATTTTTCCATGGAAAAAAGAATCCAATTCCCATGTCATATGATTTTTCGTTGTTTGATTATGTATTTAGCAACAGGAAAAGAATTTTGCATGTGACTAGTTTTCATGTGACTAGTTTTTCCATCTCTCATGGGAATCTAAATCTTTAGTTTCTCTCCCCCGAAAGTGGAATTTGCAAAAGTGGTTTCGATTTCCATGTCTATTGTCCATCCTACTAAACGGGATTTGGTTATATGCATCTTTAGTCTGTGTGGTGTAATATTTAATGGGATTTGGTTATATGCATCTTTTTCCTCACAATTATTCTTCTGTTATAACCTCTCTATTTTTTTTTATTTTTTTTTCATTTATTAAATTGTTGGGTGCAGCAACTGTGAGCACGGTCGCTCTCATTGAAATAGAGAGCGGACCTGAGCATAGGGACTTATGCTCATTTACTGAGTGTTTAGTTGAGGACTCAGAACAATCCAGAAATGAAAATACCGTACGAAATATGTAAACTGCAAAGGTATGGACATGGGACTTTGAAGTTATTTGTTGTTCAGCTTTATGTGTCTAAGGCGTGATTTCTGTGATGTTTTATCTCATATGCCTAGAGTAGGCAAACTTATTGTGTTATTAGTGGTATTGTTAAGTGCTAGTCATGGAGAGCTGAAGCCTGACTAACTGTGTCTAAGTGTCTATATTTAGGTACTAGTTTGGTTAGATAACACTGGTAGGTGCAATCTTGGGAATGAAACTTAGGGTGTATTTGGTTGCATGGAATCCTATGCCATGGAAATCCATGAGGAGACCCCTACATTTTAGGCTAAAATGTGATTCTCATGTTCATGAGACTTCTACTCCCACCATTTATCACAAAATCAAATGGTAGATGTGGAGTGATACCTCAAATTAGCCTAAAATATAGGGATCTCCTCATGGATTCCCATGACATATGATTCCATGCAACCAAACACACCCTTAGCATTCTATGACAAAAGATTTTGTTCAGCCCTTCAAGGGGTGTTTGGTGTTTTACTATTAAAGTAACAGATACGCTGTATACATGCACACCCATTGTGTTCTAAATCACGAAAACTAAGATACCTTTATTCTACCATTGATACCTTTTTTTTTAATTAATTAATTATTGACATTTTATTCCTTAATGCACCATCTTATATATTGCAACATTTGACATCAATATATTGAATTTACAACTGCAGTTTGTTTGATGTTATTTCTACTTATGGTCCGTGCGTTATTAAAATAGCTTTCTTTCATAATGATATATGTCTGAACTTGGGTTCTTTTGTTTCCTACATTTTTTCTACGAACTTCCAAGAATTTAAACAAATTTCCCAAAAACATGTCTGGATCTTTAGCTCCTCAGATTCACGATAGCTCAGTTTGGGCTGCCCATCTCTTATTGCCTTGTTCGACTTGAGATTTATATGCATATTATTTTAAAAAAATGTGGGGTTAAGTGTCGAATAAGGAATTCAATTATTGTGGGTCAAGTTTGTCTTGTAATTGTCTTTTAGCCATATAGGTCCACGTTATCTGTTTTTTATATTTATGAATGAAATATCAAAGTTTAGTTGCATGAGAAGTTGAATCAACTTTTAGCTTTTCAGTTCTTATTTGCATTTTGTGCCATTAACTCTATCTCAGGTGTTTCTAATGAGTGGAATCAGCAATGATGCTTTGGATGACTCGTCTTCGAATAAAAATTTTGATGAACGCATGCCAAACATCAATAACATCCTTAGGTTTACTTTTCTTTGAAAAGACCATTCTTTCATGGCAGTTGGAGGTCGCTGGAATGGTGGGGATTGCTAAGTTGATGATTCCTCCTTGGTTCATACTACCCTAGGCCGAGTGCTGCTATAATGTTTTAATATTGAAGTAGTGAAACAATTGTAACAAATTTAGTAATGAGTTTATTTTCATCACCACAGACATGTTAAAGATTTGGTTCAACTCCTAGCATTGGAGTTGCTTCCTTGAGGTAGTTTTTTTTTAATTTTTTTTTTATATGTAGTTCCTGCATCCTGTTTCTTAGGTTGCTTGTACTGAAGTTGCTAGTTTAGCGAAACTTTTTTTTTATTGAAAGTGCAATTTTACTATGGGTGAATTGGGATAATTTAAGATGCTATGACCAAGGTTTTGCTAAAGTTTTTTATTCTCTTTTCTCTGCCTACTATTGAAGTCACTAGCCTAGCTCAAAGTTACATTTCACCAAAACCTTTTATCTTTCAGAAGTTTTGAATTTTTAGTCCTATTTTATATTAATAATTTTGTTCATTTGAGGATCTTTGTAGGTTTGTGTTGTGGTTCTCTCTTCGCTATTTTTTGTGGAACCCATGCCTACTCTTAAGTCTCTGTCTCTTCACACACTTAATTTTCTCACATCACACACTCACCAGACATTTTGAAAGCTATCACCACATAAATATAGATCTCGTAAATTAGAATTGGTTTAAAAGCATTCCTTCCTCAAGACACCCATTCTTTTTCCCTGGTCATCTACTCTAAGCCCCCATCACCTCTTTCTATTCAACTCCCTTTTTCCCTACAATTACCACCTCCAGGGTAATAATTGGCTCTCACTGCAGTGCAGCCCTTGCCTGGTTGTGTGTTTGTACCTTACCTCCTTCCGCACAACCACCTCCATCAATCATCATTAGTTCTGTTGCCATGATTACCAATTATAGTTCGCCTTCCCATTCCCTGTGTTCCTGATTTATCTCTGACTGAGATAGAACGTGAGAGAATGAGTAGAGGATATGACACTGTAAAAAATAAGTGATAAGTAAACTGTAAAAGTGTGAAGCTCTTGAGCTCAAGTGTTGGTAGGTAAGTCCGTGTTTGTTTTATTTCTTTTGAAAAAAAAAAAAAGTTGATAAAATTGAGAGGTTATGGAGCTCACGCTTTGAGGGTGTTTTTGTTGAGTTATGAACTGACTATTATATCTATTTTGTTTTTACAAAATTTCCATGATGATTTAGAAATTCAGAGATAGAGACAAAACGTGGAAACTCCTCATTCTTCCTCCTCAAACTGAATTGAACCCACATGACCTTCTGTATCAGTTTTCATTTCTCTCTTCTTCAAACAACGTTTGAATTCGTGAAGATGCAAAAATCAGTCACGGTAGCGATGCAAAACCACAGATTCGAGCGGCAATTAAGTTGGTTCCCCCCTCTTTTGGGGGAGGATCCCCCACAAACAAATTTTCTTTTGTTCAACTCGAGTTGTAGGGTTCTTTGTTCGAACTTCGATATAAATCATTAAGCTGATGGTGTTGAGGACCGACCTTCACAATATACTATGAGGATGACATGAACTCAATGCTGAATTGTTTTGGATTTATGGAAATTGTACTGGATGGAGGATTATCTTTAGTTTAGTTTATCCAAGCTTGTTGTCAATGTATTAAGTAGATAATGCACTCTTGTTTTTTAATACTCGTTCACTAAGAGATTGCATTATTTTTCTTTTCATATTTGTATATTTCCACGTGATGAAAGAAATATATCCACAAGGACCAATTCTAATATTTCAAGAAGTTAAATTATTGGTCTACTTAGTGAGTTTTGGACAGTGAGTTTTCTCTAGGCCCTGAACTGAGAGGATTGAGTGGGTGGGAGCTTGTATGAAGTCCTAATTAATGTTGCTGCCAAGGATTAAGATCGTTTATAGACATGGAAATGCTCCATTAGGGTTCTTTCACCGTTTCAAGATGGGATGTCTATGGGGTAAGAATAATAGCCGGTCTTGTTCATAAGATACTTTATTCTTTTTATTAGTTTTTTCTTTCATTTGCCCATCTGCTGCAGTGTGTTAACCTCATTCTCAGGAACTTCACTTTAGGACGATTACTTATAATCAAATAGATACGACTTGTGAGAATTTCATAGCAACTTTGTCTCAACTCTTAACAATTAGCTCTAGCATATATTAATCAAAATGAGCTTCATGAATGAAAACTAAAATTTATAGATTGGTACATTTATCTGATAAATTTCATTTGTAGAATGAAGAGGTACATCCAACTTTAACTTAACATTATAAAATCACCATTAATTGAATGACCATGCTGACAAATTAATGCTAGTATCTCATGTCGTCGTTATCATCATCATCATCACTATTACTATTGTTGTTGTTGTTGTTGTTATTTTTATTTTTGTTTTTGTTTGCTATAGACTCATGCTTCTGTTATTAGTTTAAAGTGCACATTGCAACAACAAACATGTTTACAAAATCTTGTCAATTTATGCTTTACTTAAATAATTGAGTGTAAACAATTGGCACTCAGCCATTGGCATCTACTTTCATTCTATTGTTTTACATTATTGAAGCTGGTTGTCTTTTCTTTATAAAGTTTGTAACTTTGATCTCTGTTCTGCATATTGTGATGGTATACATTATGATCAGATACATTATGAGAGAGTTGACAAAGATAGGCTGTTTAGCCATAGAGAAATTAGTAGTGTTTATTTTTATGCCGCAGTGTCTACCTTCTTTGAATGACTGGCTAGATCTGTGGCTTGCACATAGGAAGGCCACAATTGAGAGAGAGCACCATCTTGCCTCCTAGAAGGAGAAGATCTGTTGCTTGCCATTTAAAATTTTTTTTACATATTTATTTTATTTGTCGTTTTAATTTATATAATACTGCCTTCTTTTTTTTCTTCTTAAAATTGCTTGAAACCAGCCAAGAAGAGAAACGGTGAAAGGTATCTTAGAAAGTTCATCTATATACGACTTTCAACCTAAATGGGTTTGGTTAGCATTTTTAACTTAAACGTTAACACTGTTTCATAAGGGGTAAAACCAATTCTAAGCTGGAGAAGGATGGTGATTAAGCAAGAATTACAAAGTAAAAGAAAGATTCACCCGGTTCACAATCTATTCAGGCAGTTGATGGTAAAAGGGCTGGGGAAGATGGTGTGGACTTTCTAGATGATACAGTTGGAACACAGATGAATAAGGACGAAGGTGCAAGAGTTAAAGATGAGAGCACTGGTAACAACAAAGAACAAGAACCAGTTTCTCAAGTAACTGAAGCTCAGAAGCCAGGGAAGAAAAAATTGTAAAGAAGGTTGTTAGCAGAAGGCTGCTGCTAAGAGAGCTAGTGGGGAGAACTTAACGAGCAAAGAGGAGGATAAACAGGGAGGATGCGCCGATAAACAAAGCAAAACAAAAATCGCAGTGCAACAGGTGGTGCCAAAGTTGATCTAAATGTTGGTTCAGCTAGGAACACGAAACTTGTGAAAAAGGTCATTGCAAAGTCTACTCAGAAACAGGTTCAAGAAGATGACCCAAAGGATAACGTAGACAATAGCAGTGCTTCTACCACTCAAGGTATTGTTTCTAAAACAATTAAGAAGAAAAAAAAAAATCATTAAGAAGGTACTGAAAAAGAAATTACTGGTGTTGAAGACGCAAGTGCACCTGCAAACATCAAGAAGGATGGTGATAAAGATGAGAATAAATTTGACACTAGCACAAATGAAAAAATACCGATATCGGAAAGAAAAGATACTTGCAGTCAACATTCTCGCTCTGTCTGTATCATGTGCTGTGTGTCACGGGCTTTCTTTTCACAAGTACTTTCCGTGCGGCACTAGCAAACTTTGCCCCGACTTATCAAAGAAAGCTAGTCACCCTTGCCCACAAAAGACTTACTTAGACTTTGGAAAGCTAAGCAAGCTAAGAATACACAAGAGAGCTTAAGAGAATTAGAACTTGTATTGCTTGAATTCTCTGAGATGATTACAACAAATGAGACCTTAGCCTATTTATACAACTCCACCTCCTCAATGGACGGTGGTGATCAATTTGATCTAACGGTCTACAATGAACTTCTACACACTTCCTTAGAAATATCTAAGGACTAGAATCCTATGGAACTCTATGGAATTTTATGGAAGGTTCTAGAGAACTCTCTAGAACAATGTGGAATACTCTACATTATTTACACTTGTCAACCTCACTTGGCTAGGCAAGAAGATAGTTGTGACATTCTCCCCCACCTAATCAGGCGACGTCCTCGTTGTCTTCAAATCCTCGTACGCTTTGATTTGCTCCTTGAATTGTCACAAATGTTGGATTGACTCCCAGCTAGCTTCACTTTCTGGCAATCATTTCCACTTGTCGAGTAGCTCATGTGTGGGAGGTTGGTTGGAATGACGCCCCGCACGATCTGACAAGATAGTCTCTGCTTCCTTGTCATGTTGGATCCTCATGCCCATTGGTGCTCTTTGTGAAACTCCTCTGCTTGGATCATCCTGATCTTCCTTATACGATTTTAGTAGGCTCACATGGAAGACTGGATGAAACTTGATCATCGGCGACAACTCGACCTTGTAGGCTTGCTTTCCCACTTTCTTGACTATGGGGAAATGACCCTCATATCTCCTAATAAGGCCACGATGCAGTCCAGAAAGTCTGGCATGAGTATGCATCTTGATAAACACAAGGTCTCCAACCTGGAACTCTCGAGGCCGTCTCTTCTTGTCGGCCCACTTCTTCATCATCTTGGATGCCTTTTCCAGGTAAGCACGAGCCTCATCAGCTTGATCATTCCATCCTTTAGCAAACTTATAGGCTGATGGACTCACTTCAGTGTAGGCAGTGGCAATAGAACTCGGGGTCATAGGTTGTTGTCCCATGACAATCTCAAATGGGCTACGACCCGTCGCTTCACTCTTTTGCAAGTTGAAAGAGAATTGGGCAACATCTAGCAACTTAGCCCAATCTCGCTGGTTGGCACTCACATAGTGCCTAAGATATAACTCTAGCAAGGCATTCATCCTTTCGTTTGACCATCCGTATGAGGATGAAAGCTAGTAGAGAAATTAAGGTCGGTACCCAACAACTTGAACAACTCAGTCCAAAATTTCCCCGTGAACCGAGTATCCCGATCACTGATGATAGATTTGGGCACACCCCAATACTTCACCACATGTTTGAGGAATAAATGTGCGGCTTGCTCGGCTGTGCACTCCTTGGGTGTGGGAATGAAGGTGGCATACTTCGAAAATCTGTCCACGACCACAAGTATCCAATTGCAACCTTCCGATGCGGGCAACCCAACTATGAAATCTAAGGAAACACTCTCCCAAGGTCTCTCTAGGATGGGGAGGGGTTCAAGTAAGCCAGCAAGTGACTGTTGCTCCACTACAAGACAAGTCTTCACATATGCTTCGATATCATCCCTCATATGTGGCCAATAATAGGAATCTTCCACAAGAGCAAGAGTCTGATGTATACCTGGATGTCCCGCCCACTTGCTATCATGGCATTCTTTCAAGACTTCCTTCCTTAGGTTGTCATGAGGTGGAATATAGATTCGCCTTCCCTTAAAGTATATCAAGCCGTTCTCCACCCAAAACCGTCTTGTCTTCCCATCTTTAACAAAAGCTATGATGGTTTGAGCCATGGAATCATGTGCCAATCATTCCTTTATGCGTCCCTTCAAGTTGCTTTGAGGTTGACTTATGTCAGCAAGTTCTCCTTTTCTACTCAAAGCATCCGCAACAAGATTAGATTTGCCAGGCTTGTACTCCAAAGTATAATTGAACTTTGCCAAGAAATTTTGCCACCTAGCTTATTTTGGTGTGAGCTTCTTCTGTGTCTGGAAGTAGCTAGTGGCAACATTGTTGACCTTGACCACAAATTTGCTCCCAAGCAAGTAATGTCGCCATGTTCGTAGGCAATGCACAACCGCAGTCATTTCCTTCTCTTGTACTGTGTACCGCCTCTCAGTATCATTGAGCTTCCTACTTTCAAAGGCAATAGGATGCCCTTCTTGCATCAATACTCCACCAATAGCAAATTCGAAAGCATCCGTATGTACCTTAAAAGACATAGAATAGTTGGGAAGTGCCAATATCGGTTCTTCCACAATTGCCTTCTTCAATCCTTCGAAAGCTTGTTGGCATTTTGAACTCCAATCCCAACTTCGTCCCTTCTTGAGCAAGTCCGTCAATGGAGCGGCTATGGAAGAATAGCCTTTGATGAACCTTCTATAATAGTTCACCAAGCCAAGGAAAAATCTTAACTCGGTGACTTTGGTCGGTGGTTCCCATTCTTGGATGGCTTGTACCTTGGACTTGTCCATACGAAGCTTGCCCTTGCCAATGATATAACCCAAGAATGTCACCTCCTCTTGGGCAAATGAGCACTTCTCTTTTTTGATATAGAGTCCGTTCTCCTTCAAAGTTTGGAACACTTGCCTCAAGTGATCCACATGTTCCTCCAATGTCTTACTATAGATATCAATGTCATCAAGGTACACAACTACGAACCAATCAAGGTAAGGAGCTAGTACCTTATTCATTAGAGTGCAAAATGTGGCCAGCGCATTAGTTAAACCAAATGGCATGACTAAGAACTCGTAAGACCCGTACCTTGTAACACATGCCGTCTTTGGTTCATCTCCTTTGGCTATGCGGACTTGATAGTATCCCGAGCGCAAGTCAAGCTTGGTAAAGTACCTTGCATCACCAAGTTGATCAAAGAGATCCGCAATAGGTGGAATCGGGTACTTGTTCTTGATAGTGACCTTGTTGAGTGCCCGATAGTCAATACAAAGCCGTAGGGATCCATCATGTTTCTTTTGAAATAAGACCGGCGCACCATATGGAGCTTTGGAGGGTCGGATATAACCAGCATCTAGTAAATCCTTCAATTGCCTTCTTAACTCCTCGAGCTCAGGAGGTGCCATACGATAAGGAGCAAATGCGGGTGGCTTTGCTCCAACTTCTAACTCAATAGCATGATCCACCTCTCTCCTTGGTGGAAGCTTTTTAGGCAACTCGGCAGGCATAACATCCTTGTACTCCTTGAGAACATCTTGGACGGCCTTAGGTACATTCACCTCTCCATCCATGGGACATTCGTCTTCCTTGAGGGTAGCCAAGTAAGTAGGCTCATTCCTCTTTACTCCTTTAGAAAGTTGGAGAGCGGACACCATTCTCTCCTTACTTATCTCCCGTACCACGGGCACAACACAAGGTTGTCCCTTCTCCATGATGCACATGGTGTTGGCATATGGGACCAGGAACGCTTTCACCATGTCCAAGAAATCTATACCCAAATAAAACTTGTGATCATCAATTGGAGCAATAGTTATGTCGACTTTACCTCGCCATTGTCCAAGCCAAATATCGGTGCCACAAGCTATTCCTTCAATTGGGAGACTTTTAGCATTGACTTTCTTGATATATCCTTTCTTCTTCGTATATGATTGGCCAATTTCTTCAGCAAGGTCTTTGGCCATGTAGACTGTGTCGGCTCCGGTATCCACCATGGCTTTCAAAGTCTTGTCCCAGATCTCGGTCTCCACGTACATTCTTCCACGTGGTTGTTCTTCGACCTTAGCTTGAATGACACTTAGGAGATTCATTGAGGCGATCCTCATTTCCTCCTTTGTTTCTTCCTCCATGACAAGCGCGGCAAGTTTCCCCCGGTTGGGACACTCAAATGCCCGATGGGGTCCACTACATAAGAAACAAGATATATTCTTGGGTAATCTATCTCTTTTCTCTTTTCCCTTGTCTTTGGAGTACTTTTGTTCCTTGGAGGACTTCTCTTTGTCTCCCCCACCTTTGCCATCATTACTCGGCCTTTTCCCTTGCCCCTTGGATGAGTCCTTTCTCTTGAACTCAATCAAGGATTCGGCTGCAGCCATAGCCATTGCAAGGTCTTGCACACCTCGCCTCTTCAATTCCAACTTGGCCCAACTCGTTAGGCTATCAAGGAAGCTAAACAAAGCATCATTTTCTCCCATGTCAGGAATCTCCAAGAGCAACTCCGAGAACTTCTTCACATACTCCCTTATGTGGCATTCCTTATGTTGAAGGTGACGAAGCTTGGCCCTAGCTTCGTTTTCGGCATCCTCCGGGTAGAATTGTCTCTTGAGTTCCTTCGTGAATTCTTCCCAAGTGTCGATGGTGCACAATCCTTTCTTGACATCATCGGACCTTCTGCGCCATCAAACTGTAGCAACATCATTTAAATATAAGGAGACACTACATACCTTTGATGCTTCATCTATTATGCCAACCGCATCAAAGTAGCGCTCCATGTTCCTCAAGAAGTTGTTGATCTCCCTTGCACTCCTTGCCCCACCATAGGCCTCAGGTTTGGGAGCTTTGACTCTGTGAGTGATTGTCCCTGGTGTAGTCCCACCATTGGCTACCGCAGCCATACACACACTGAGTTGAGTTTCTAGCTTCTCAACTCTTTCCCTGTAAGCATACATCTCCGCATCTTTGACAACAATTTGGGCTTCAAGGGACTCAATCTTCTTGGACACCATGTCCACTACTGCGTTCAAGGCTCTTTGCATCTCTTCCTGGAGCTCTTGGTCATCCTCATTGGACGTTTGCCCCTCGATGCGTTGGTACATGTCTTCGACTTTCTCCTTCAAGTCGGACATGGTAGCACACAACTTGGCCAACCTTTCATCCATCGCAGCGATCATGTCCTTCGACTTGTCCTTGCGGACTTTCCCACCTTTGTTGTTGTTGCCAATTGCTGGGTTGTTGACCTCTGACGACATTCTCTTGTGTAGAATGATTTCACCAACCTTGCCAAAACTAGCTCTGATACCAACTGTCACGAGCTTCTTTTCACAAGTACTTCCCGTGCGGCACTAACAAACTTTGCCCCGACTTATCAAAGAAAGCTAGTCACCCTTGCCCACAAAAGATTTACTTAGACTTTGGAAAGTTAAGCAAGCTAAGAACACACAAGAGAGCTTAAGAGAACTAGAACTTGTATTGCTTGAATTTTCTGAGGTGATTACAACATATGAGGCTTTAGCCTATTTATACAACTCTACCTCCTCAATGGACGGTGGTGATCAATTTGATCTCAATGGACGGTGGTGATCAATTTGATCTAACGGTCTACAATGAACTTCTACACACTTCCTTAGAAATATCTAAGAACTAGAATCCTATGGAACTCTTTGGAATTTTATAGAAGGTTCTAGAAAACTCTCTAGAACAATGTGGAATACTCTACATTATTTACATTTGCCAACTTCACTTGGCTAGGCAAGAAGATAATTGTGACATGTGGTTGATGATATCCTTCCACCGTCCTTCCTCAACAAGGCAAAAAAGATACTCTCAGAATCCCCCAAAGGTTATCAGGTTCTACAAACTGCTGAGAAGAGATAGGTACCTTTCAGTCCCCACCATGCATAACTTGTAGAAAAACGATGGAGTCACAGTACCCATATAACTGTTGAAGAGGTGAAGAAAAAAATCACCAATTTGTTGAGGGAGTATGTTGAGAGTGGAGATACAGCATAGGTCTGTCGATGCATATGGATAGGGATTTCTTTCTCCCACCATGTAGTGAAGAGGACTCTGGACCTTGTCATGGAGATCCAAACAGGGGAGCCACTCATCATGAAATTATTGAAAGAAGCAGCAGAAGGTCTTATAAGTTCTAATCAGATGGTGAAAGGCTTTGCTTGGCTGGCTGAGAATCTTGATGACCTGTCTCTTGACATTCCAGCAGCAAAAGTCTTGTTCCAGTAACTGGTTCCCAAGCAATCTCTGAGGGCTGGCTGGATGCTTCATTTCTGAAGCCCACTGGTGGAGATGGGCAATTCCAGAATGGATATGATGACAAGTTAAGGTGATTCAATGAAGAGGCTGTGACTATCATTCATGAATATTTTCCTCAGATGACATACATGAACTCATTCACAGCCTCGAAGATCTAGCTGCACCTGAGTTCAATCTCACTTTCTTAAGAAATTGATCACTCTTGCCATGGACAGGAAAAACAGACAGAAGGAGATTACATCTGTTATGTTCTCTGCACTTCATACTGAAATATTTTCGACTGAAGACATTGTTGACGGATTTGTACTGCATCTGGAGTCTGCAGTGGATACTGATTAGATATATTGGACGCATCAAATGAGCTTTCTCTCTTCTTAGCCAGCGCAATGATTGATGATGTTCTCTTCCTTTTAAATCTGGAGGAAATTGGCAGCTGCTGCCAAATTGCAGTGGAGCTGAGACTGCCCACGTGGTCTGTTCCCTTATTGCTGCTCGTCATACAGATGAGAGGGTCCTATGGTGCTGGGTTGGCGGCATTGTTTAAGCTGTTGAGGGTGCTAAGGACAAAATAAGAAAGCTCCTGGAGGAATTCAAGAGTTGGGGTGTCGTTGGTGAAGCATGCCAATGCATTGGAGATCGTGGGATGCCCTTCTTCAACCATGAGGTAAAGATGAAGGTCTTGTTATGGCAGTGGAGAAGAATGACAGGATGCTGGATCTGCTGCATGAGTGCTATGAGAGGGGGTGATTACTATTAACCAACTTGCAAAACCCTTTGCTCGGATAAGAGAAGGGATAGAAGATCTTGCTCTTGACATTCCAAATGCAGTGGAAAAGCTCGAGTTTTATGTAGAACATGCGAAGAAGGATAACAGCCTCTATCATTTGCATCATCCTGGTGCAGAAGCTGCTACTGCATGAGGAACATGTGTATGATTTCCAGCTAAAAGGTTGCATTATACCCCGTGTATACTATAACTTCTTTTTCTATGCTCTTGAAGTAGTGCATATCTGTTGGTTGTTTGATGGGAAAGTCAGTCCTTTGATCTCAGCTATTGTACCACTGCTACAGATTTCAGCTTGCATAGCGCTTTTTTTTTGGCTTAAATAGCGCTTTTAAGAGCTATCTAAGCTACCGCTATGCAAGCTAAAAAATACTTAAATAGCGCTTTTAAAAGCGCTATCTAAGTGGTAAACTTAGATAGCGCTTTATTTTGATGGCGCTTAAAAAACGCTATCCAAGTCCAAAAAAATATTATTATTAACTTAAATAGCGCTTAGAAAAAGCGCTATCTAAGTTAAAAAAAAATTAAATAGCACTTAAAAAAGCGTTATCCAAGTGAAAAAATTAAAAAAAAAATTACATTAATGATGCTGCTTTGACATGGAAAGCTCTAATCCGGAAACTGCTGAAAATACTAAATACATAACAAGAACTAATCAAATCAACAATCATGAAAGATTACTGATAATGTAAAATTTGATAGCTTCATACAATGATTCACAGAAGAACATCTAAAATCTTCTACCTGAGATTGCAGGGGTGATGACTCCATCACCAATTACCATACAAGTCCCAATCAAAGCCAAAATAAGCAAAACTTGTTGCAAGAATTTGTGCTTCTCTAATGTTGATATCAAACTAAATCTTTAGCATTCGAAGATGCATTCCCATCTTTCTTATACTCAAACAAATCTTCATCAGCCAATTGTCCACAAGGCAAAACACTCACTCTAGCATGGCGGCATAACAGCTAATACAAAGCAAAAGTTCCACCTTCACCATTATCATCAGCTCTAAGAACTATAATTACATACCTTCACCATCTTTTCGTCAACGCTGCAGCAAGTGAAAACATACCCACATGAGAAATTGGGCTTCCACTTGATGTCAAACAGCTATAAATGCAGCAGTCACTAATTTGAGCAGGCACATTAGAGGCTAAGAAAATGACTTACCGATTTGGCAAAGTCAGAATATACAATCAATTAGTCTACTTACAGCTCACCAGCCATCTAAATATATTCAACTGCAAAGAAGAGACAAACTTTGATGAGTTAACAACCATTAAAACTGCAAAATGTAATAAGAAAATTACTAAATAAATCCATTCATTACTCTGCTAACTGTAATTGGTGTTGTGATCGTTGTTGTTCCTTCCTCAAAGTAAGGATTAGAAATGAAGTTCTGCTCAACAAAAGTTAAAATCGGAAGCTCTTTCTAAAAGTTTTGTGAAATCAAAGTTCTATTTTCAACTTTTATTTACTGAAATCAGTTACTCTGTATGTTATTATGAGTAGGAAAAAGGTGGAGTTTGATGAGTTCACAACCTCTAAGTTCAAAAAGACTGCATCACAGAAAAGATTAGAATAGACGTAATGTATCTTCCAAAGAATGTAACAATTAAATCCACAAGAACAACAATGGGAACAATCAATCTCTTGGTGGATTTTCTTTATAATGTTAAACAAAACATCTAACTATGAGAAAGGTTCAATAATCTCCAGTACAGACATTTATACACTTAATGTAATCATCTCCTAAAATCAATTAATTGACCACAACTAACCAGAACAAACCAAACTGAAGAAAAATGAACACATTGTGATGAACACATTTCCATTTTTTGTTGAATTCTAACCATTCACAAAGAAGAATACAAATTCATGTAAAAAAAATCCAATAAAAAATAAATCGAGAAAATATACCTCCTTCTCCATAATTGATTCAGACCTCAAATTTGGAACCCTTCATCTTCAAACCTTCAAGATCTGAAACACTTTTCCAGCCATCTGACCCATCTTCATCCTCATTGCTCAAACTCTTTAGATTCAGCCACCAGATTAATGGCTTTAACGGGGCTGCATCTATGGTCGACGAAATTAGATGCCCCACGAAATGAACCAAATTAAAATCTCTGAGCCAAATCAAACACAATCGAGGTATATATCGTTTCATTACCAGTTTTGTAGGCTTTGCGGGGGCGGGGGGGAGATGGGTGGTTGAAGAACTGAGAAGTGGAGGCGAGTTTAGGTTTTTCTTGAGAAGAAAGAGGAAAAGGGGAAGGTGGGAGACGTGGGAAAATGTTTTGAATTTCCAACCAAATGTATTGAGGATCTCAAGATTTCTTGCTAGAGAGGGTAAGTGGGAGAATTAAGGTATTTATATTTTGAATGTGACTTCCTTGACTCCAAAACTTGCCATTAGGATGAATGTTAAGGTTGTATCAAGGATTTAGAGTAGTTTACCAATTGGCTAGAAGCTTGACAATAATCATCCAAAAATAATATAGAGAAAAGAACAAATATTTGGAAATTAAGATCAAAATCGACAAAAATAATACTTAAAAAGCACCTTGGCAATCAAATCCTCTCCGGAAGTACGTGTGTCCATTTCAGGACTGTGTTTCAAATCTTCCTCTGTTATAAACATGTAATATCGCCTCTTCTTTTTCCTTCCATCTCTCTGGCAGATCAGTTTTCGAACTGATCCCGCTTCCATATAAAAGAAATTTGGCAACTTAAGAATCAATTCAACTCCAAAATTCAAAAATTAAAACAATAGAAAGCGGTCTCTGCATCTAAACAAATCAAAACAGACTAAACAAAAACAAATAAAGTAGAGAAATTAGTCTCTTTGTTTTCATTATTTGTAAGGAATTCAATTCAACAATAACGAAGACAAAACACTCTGAATCAAAACGAATGAAGTTAGTAAAAGAAAACATTTCGTTTACTTATTCAAATCCTCCCAAAACAAAGTGAACAATGTCGTAACCTTCGAACGTGAAAGAAAATGAATCAGCAAACAACAGCTGATAAAAATAAAAGTGGAAAACCATAATTTCTGAAACTTACCTTTGAAATCCACCAAGGAGGACGACGGAATGAGATCTCGAGTTAAAATCCTGGGCTAAGTCATCATTTATTGAGCGAATCAACTCACTGTTTCAAAATATGAATGAAAACTATTCTTAGAAAGAGAGGAAGATTGAAGTGAACAAAATTGAGTGAAGTGAAGAAAAGCGACAAGAAGAAAGCCCGATGAAGCAAGATTGGCAATGATTGCACCCAACAACTTACTCAACTCCTCGTCATTTCACACTGCCAATTGTATGTGTCGTAGCACTATTCTGGATTGCTTGTTGTCTCTCGCTGCTTTTCCTGCTAACTCCAACACCTGATAAGAAGAAACCCATTGTAAATTAGATTCCCAATTCATTAGGTCAAAATTGTTCAAGTCTGTTTCACAAAAAATCACAAATTTAAGCACCATAATCAAAGTCCATTGTCAATTTCATAAAAATAAACCAAAACAATCAAACCCCATGTAAATATAAACATGATTCAATTTCGTTTCAGAAAATCAAAAAATTAGGGCACAAAAGGCAATCAAAACCAAACTAATGAAAACCCATTCAAAATCAAAGCATGCTTAACCAACCCGGTTCTAAAGATATAAACTTGAAACAAAATACCCAGATTTAAACAAGATAAAAAAAATAACCAAAAAAATCTCCAAATTAGGGCCAAAAAATCGAACTCCTCTCAAAACAAGATAAAAACAATGACGTAAAACAACAAAATCAAAGCCCCCCAGATCAAAAAACGTACCTCTATGGCCAAATATTCGAGTACGGCAGCGAGATAGATAGGGGCACCAGCACAAACTTGCTTGCATACTTGCCTACTTTGAGTAATCTAGCGATTCTACCAACGGGGAACTGGAGCCCGGCCTTGCTGCTCCTCGATGTGGTTTTTTTCGAGGCTACTGAACCAATTGCTTTTCCAGCCATCTCAAACCATCGAACGATTGACTTACAGAGAGGTTTGGAAGTGAGAGCGAAACAGGGGAAGCTTTTGAGTTAGAAGAGAATGAGGTTTGGAAGTGAGAGCGAAACGGTGGGTTTGGAGGCAGCTTGAACGGTGGCTGTTTCGGTGGTTTAGGGGCGCCGTTTCTATATATGCGCTTTAGTAGTGATATTCCGAAGCGCTATCCTAAATGTAAGTAGCATAGCGCTTCGGAAGCGCTATGCAAGCACTTTAAAAGCGCTATGGTAGCTTTGGTAACGTTTTTTCTCATAGCGTTTTTTAAAGCGCTATCTAAGACATAACTAAGATAGCGCTTAACTGAAAAAAAAATTAAAAGCGCTATTGTAGTGTTTTTTTTTTTTTTTTTTGATTTTTTTTTAAAGACAAATAAGCGCTATCCTAGTGCCCACTTGGATAGCTCTTTAAAAAAGCGCTATCTAAGTGGCGTTACCTAAGCTAATATTTGTAGTAGTGTACAGAGGTTGGGTTGTTGTCTCTACTTTAGGTAAGATGCTTCAACGTTAAGTGACTTTCAAATCTTGGTATCGAAAGAAAGCATGTTATAGTGAAGAGGATAAATACTTTCAGGCTATTCGTTTAAAATTTTAATTATGGAACCAAATAGTTACTTTAGTTTTTTATGGTATATACTTGTGTGCAAATGTGCTTCTCCAAGTCACTAGCAGTTTTCATTTGTTTTTGCTGAAAGTTTAGGGGATATGATGGATCCTTGGATATGCGTTACTACGGTTGGTATTATAATTTGTTTAAGGTGCAATATAGAAATCCTAATCTCTGGTTTACTTTTGAGACTTGGGACCGGAGAAACCTGAAACTAGTTTTACGTCATCTGAAATTGCAGAATAAGTGTATTACAAAGTTTTTCCTTTGAAACTTCTACCTTATTTTGATGATAAACTGCTAATTCATATTTTCATCCTATTTGATCTCTAGTCTTGAATGGTATGCTGCCCTAAATTTCTGTTCTGTTCGACCCACATTTCTGTTATGTTCTGGAGAGATTATGCTTGATTTTTCTATCTGCGTCAATTAGTCTGCTTTCTGTTTTTTATTGAAGCCAACGGAGGGGGTGTTGTCATTCACAACCAAAATGGGAGGATAATGGTGAACAAACAAACTTGTCATTCATGTTTTAAAATGCCAATAATGTTAGGTAAATCTAGGGGTGGGCAAGATTCTCGGTCCATCATGTTCCGATCTGGACTGATATGGTTCCGGACCGTTTCAATGCATGCCAAAACGGTTTCAGATATTTTCATCCCGGTCCCGGACCGGTTGGAATTGGGACGGAACCGATTCCACAAATGCAGTCTCGGTCCATCCCGGACCATTCCGTTTAGTGTAATGGACCTGTTTCAAGCCCAAGAACTAGGACTCTGTTGTGAAAGTAAAAGCCCTAACCCTAAATAACTCATCCTCCCTCGTCTCCTTCCCTCGCCTCCTCCCCCTCTCCTTCTACTGCTACTTCTTTTTTCTTATCCACACAGAGCAATAGAACATCTCGCCCTTTCCTCCTCTTCCTCTCCCTCCGGCATTTCACAGCCACTCGGAGGTGGTCAAGTGTGACAATCTTTCTCTTCTTCTCAATGGCAACCCCTGCAGATTTCTCATAAAAGGATTCGAGAAAGAGCTGAGTGGAGAGAGTGATGAGGAACATGGCTTTTGATATATTCATTATCTTCTTGATTTGGCTAAGTGGATGATGGTCCATGGTTCTCATTTGCGTTTCTTCCACTTCTACTTCTTTCACCATTATAGTCCCTCTATTTTCTTCTTGATTTGGTCTAAAATGGTAAAAAAAATCAAGACATGGAAGCAGAGGGAGAACAACGAGAAAATAGAGGAGAAGGAGAGCCATCGCTGCCAAGATTTATACGGGTCTCTGCATGTACGAAAACTACAAGATTCCTAAGCAGTCAAGCACTACGACAACAGTCAACATGCTCCCTGCGATGAATCTGGCTGGACTATTGAAAAGGATGACACCACTAACAGAAATGTAATTAACAATTTTTATTTTTTCTTGTTAATTAACCTAGCCTGCCTTTATTTTACTATACCCCATGCTTCCTGCTCAGACAACGACCCCATTCTTCATGTCGATGTCAATGTAGCAGAGTTTTTTTTCTTCTTCAGATTGTATGTTATTCTTGCTTTTATGCTTCAAACAGTTTGTGGTTGTTTATGATTTCTATTGAGGATACTATGTTTTGCTCTTGATGTTTCATCTTTGTTGCAAATGATTTTTCAAATCGGGAAAGCATGGTTTCATCCTGGTTCTGCCCCCAAAAATTATTTATCCCGGACCGCGCCCACCCCTAGGTACAACATTTACATTTTTCACCAGCACCAACATCATTAACATTCAATCAAAATAACCACCAACACTAACAAACAACAAAATAGAATAGAATAGAATGGGTGACAGACGGACAGGCTTGAAAAATAGAGACAAAACAATTTGCGCCTAACCTAAAAATGAAAAACAAATCAATCTCAATCATACAATGATAACAAATACTCATATGGTTGGTTTGGTTGGTGGAAAATTGACACGATTATTAAAAAAAATTCCAAGAATTTCGTTTATAAAGGGGAACGAAAGATTTGGTTTTCCATGGGAGATGGGAAAACTAGTTACATGCAGAACTTTTTCTTATCATTAAATACACAACCAAATTGTTGAAAACAACTTGACATGGGAATTAGATTCCATTTCCCATCAAAAATGGCCAACCAAATTGAATTAAAGGATTATTTTCCCCTATTTACTCTTCAATATCTTTCGTCATCAAGAGGAACAATTTCCGTCGGGTATTCAGATAAGAAATCAATAAATACCAATTTCAGAAGACCATCAACATATGCAATTTGCAACTGCAATGTCCTCCTCTTACAGTGCCTCCCACAACACAACAACTGAGTTGTCACAAGAGAGGAGCAGTTTCTCTTTCGCCAGTCCACAACATCTCATCGTAATTTCCCTCACGACGGGCAGACAGATTCTGCAAAAGTTTGATTTCGTCATTGTCATCGTCGAATTGAAGGCTTCGCATCGAGAAGATCCCTTCCCTTTTCCTTATCAATCACGTGGTTGTGAAATTTGTGTATCCATGCTATGCTAATTGAGTATGTTTATGCATCAAGAAGACTCCAAATCAAGTCTTGATGAAATGTCCCTTCCAATCACTCGAAACCCATGCCTTACATTTTTTTTCTCTCCAGGCGAAGCCATCTACATTGAATTTGATGGTTCCAATAGGTGGAACCCAATTGGAGGAGCGCAATTTTGGAGATGATTGTCTAAGGTGTTGTTTGTATTTTTTAAGTGGTTAGAAACTAACTTTTAACTGGAGTTAGAAGCTCTGAACGAGCTAATGAACTATTTGTTTTGCTTCTGGATGGGCTGCTAATTAGAATTTGTAAAATTAAATGTGTTTGTTTTTAGGTACTGACTTGACATTTTTTACATTTTTTCCCACTCCACAACTCCCACCACTCACCACAAACCACCAACATTAACCCCATTCTCCACCTATTTTCTTTCTGCTAAATACCATTAAGATCCCTTTCCACCACTACCAGAAATCACCTTATATCTCTTTCCTTTTTCTCATATAATCTTCAATACACTACATCAAAAGGCTTGTTTAGCTACGGGGAGATGGCCACGGCTCTAAACCGTTGGTTAATTTGCCACGGCCAAAAATCGTGGCTATAACGGCCAACGGTTTAAAATCGTGGCTAAAAAAAGGGTTGCCACGGCCAAAAACTGTGGCTAACTACCAACGGTTTAAAACCGTTGCTATAAGCTTTTGCTTTTCACGTGAGTTTCGCGCTTTGGCGAAAAGAATTGAACAAAATAAGCTGGCGAGGTGTTTTGTTCAAGTGTTCGTGAGTTTCGCGAGGTGTTTTGTTCAAGCTGGCGAGGTGACTTTCGTGAGTGAGTCGCAAGGAAAGAGTAAGGAGAAACTTTTGTTCTTCATCAGGTAACAAATAAAGAATGTTTGTTTATTGTTCTGGTTGTTTGATTCGTTTAGTTTGATTGGTAGATGAAGTGTTCGGGTTTTGAAGCAAGGGGGTGTTTGGATTTGTGGTTAGAAATGTTGGGTGTTATTCAATTTCTGATTTTTATGTGTTTCAAGTTTGAAGGGATGTTAGTCAGATTTGGGGTTTAAGTGATTAGGAAGGTTTAGGTTTTGATGAGTTTATTGATTTTGAATAAATGGCGTTTCAGATTTGTGGTTATTGATGAGTTAGAGATGTTGGGGTTTTGTTCAATATGCGGAAAGTTGAGATTTTGAAGGTCAGATTTGGGGATTTCAGTGGTTAGGAAGCTTTGGGTTTTGATGGGTTTAGCGGTTTTGAATTAATGGGGTTTCAGACTCGTGGTTATTGACGAGTTAGAAATGGTGGGGTTTTTTCATTCTGCAGAAAGTTGGGATTTTGGAAGGAAGACTATCAGATTTGGGGATTTTGGTGGTTGAGAAGCTTCGGGTTTTGAGGGGTTTGTTCATTTGGGGTTCAGTACATATGGTTGTTGATTTGTTTCAGTGTTTTGAAATGGACTATTTGGTTGCTTGTTGTTTGTGTTTAGCACAATGAGGTGATATGTTTATTTCATAGTTGGTTTTAGGGGTTTTCAATGTAGAGATTTGGTGTCTTTGAAGGTTGAGGTTTTGAGGATTTTGTTTCAGTTGGGTTTAACAATTGTTTGCTTCTTTACTTGTGTAAATTAGGGTTTTGAATAGTTTGATTTGCGGCTTATCTTAGTTGAGAAATTTAGGGTTTGCATGGTTGAGGGATTTGATTTGGTTTTGGCTATTGTTCAACTTCATGATAAAAAAAAATGATTGGATGTTTATGTGAAATTGGGGCTTTTTGTATGTTGTTATTAAAGTTTTGAATGTGTAAAATAAAGTTCTTCACTTGATCATGGTTCATGAGTTCCACCACTGTAAAAAATTTGTTATCTATAACAGTGTAGTAGTTTTTAAGGCAATTGATTTAAGGTGAATTTTTTATTGTTTCAAATTGTAGTGGAGTCATACCAGTTAGTGGTGAAGAATACTCTATAACAACCAGATGAGGTATTATCATTAGCGCAATGGAGAGTCCTGAACAGATTGCATGACAGGAACGAGACACTATATTACAAAGTAAGTTTGCCGGATAAAAGCTTAAAACTTCATTAGACTTTTGGAATTTCATCAGCTTAAACTAATCCCTTTACTTGGTTTCTCCAGGTCCTTATTGAAAACATTGAAAATTTTGCTCCAATAATATACAATCCGACTGTGGGGTTGGTATGTCAAAACTACGGAGGCTTGTTTAAACGCCCACGTGGGATGTATTTCAGTGCAAAGGATAAAGGAAAGATGATGTCCATGACCTATAACTGGCCATCTGAACAGGTTAGTAAGGGGTCAAGAGGATTAGTTGTTCTAGTTTGCTCCTGGAGGTTTGTTCTTTGTACGGATTTCATGTACTGTTCACTTCATGGAAGCTAATTTTGTGACCTGGTTTTTTGTTTCTTAGTACTTGGAATTGGAATCACATTAACATGTAACTTGCTAGGACTGTTTCACTACTCTTTCATAATAACATCTATTCTTAAAATGTTCTTACATAAAGTGTGAGCTTGTCTCACTTTTAATTCACTCAAGAGTTGAGGAATTTGTGAACTAAAATTCCAAGTTCCCTTGAGCATAGGTTATTGCATCATAAGGTGATTTTATAAGTTTCTTTTTTACGCTCTTAGTCTAGATCTAGATAGTCTTAGGACAAATGTATGAGTAAGACTTTTGTGGAGGGAAAAAAACTTTTACTTCATATAAGATGAAATAAAATAGAAATTTAATAAGGAATGTTATTTCAGTTGACGTTGTTTGATTTCTAGTTTTTATTTAGATTTTTGTTTGCTTCTGCCACAATATCATCATTCCTTTATGAATGTTGATGAATTTTCTGGGATTGACTGTTACATAATGAGAACAGTTACTATATGCACTCTTTAATACTTTTCACATTTTTGGTTTATCTTCCATTTGTTACAGGTTGAACTGATAGTGGTGACAGACGGAAGCCGCATTCTTGGACTTGGGGATCTTGGAGTTCACGGAAATAGGAATGCCCATCGGGAAACTCGATATATATGTTGCTGCAGCCGTCGTGAACCCACGCAAAGTATATACCCTCTCTTTATTTCTCTTCAATATATTATGTCTTTTAGCTTTCGAATACTGTTGCATATACCATTATACCATTACAAGTACTCTCAGTTTACTGTTATTTTTATTGTAGATACTTCCAGTGATGCTAGATGTTGGAACCAATAATCAAAAGTTTCTTGAAGATCCTCTCTGTAAGTATAAATATTTGGTTCCTTAAGTTGCTAGGAATGATTTTCCCGTCGAGGAGGAATAGTAACCATCCCTACAAAGATAGTGTTTGTTCTCTGTTTCAACTTTACCATCCTATTCTATTTTACTGCTGACGTTCTTTAGTACGGCGTTTCAAAAGGACAAGTGCGACCAAAAGCTCAACCATATAACTGCTTTGCTTCTAGGGAATATATATCAATAAAATATATAATTATCTTTGGAAGAGATAAATGATTCCACCATTCTTTTGTTAGCTATGGTGTTTCCCTCTTCTTCTTCTTCTTTTTTTGATAAAACTATGTTGTTTTCCTTTTATGGCAATGATTGAGTGCTTTTGTGGAACACTTGATGAAAACTAAGAAAAATTAAAAGAATGGTTAATAGACAGGTTTGGCCTATTCATCCTGAGATGTGGTAAATCCTGAGATAATAGTTTTATGAAAATTAGACAGGTTTTTTTTATTAGTTCAAGGGATTTGTGTCCATGGTAGGGCACAAAATGGGTTGGATTTTGGTTTTACCTTTGATCTGGTTGTGCTTTCGACTCTGGCACCCATGAGTAGTTAAGTTTTAGAATTGGGAACTAAGAGCCACAAATGTAAAAAATTTGAGCCGGCTTCCTTGGAAAATTTAGACTTTCTATTTGATGTTGGGCCCATACAAAAAAATAGAAGTTGAGGCTCAATAACTAAATACATGGCAGCTGAATCATGACCCTGTTAGTAGCACAAAACCTATTTCAATTGTCCAATTTGAAACTCCTTTTTGAAAAGACTGCCCTATCTGAAACTGTATGTAGATAAACAAATAGTTAGAGATCCAATGACTCTTTTCTGGTTTCTTTTGAAGGTTTGGAAGGATTTTGGAATTTATAAGTGAAACTGTTTGTGGTCCAGGTTCTCGCAGATATGGGACTATGCGCCATTGATGAATTTTACAAGATGGATGAATCTGATCGAACAACAATCCATGAAGTGATGGAGCTGCAGATAGTCAGCATTGCTAAGGCTGGAATGACTGCTTCTCTCAATGCAAGAATCGCAGTTCTTGCTGCTGCAAATCCTGCCAGGTGTGGTGATACAGACAACAGTTTTTATACGCAGCCCTTTAGGATCAAATATGCAAGGCAGGATGTCCTGTTATCTGTTATGGTCTCTTTTGATCTCTCTCTTGGAAAACATGAGGTACATTTTTTTCTTAAACACTTCCAGTGATCTATGTAGTCAATTTTGTATCTTGAGCTTAAAACATTGCTCATGTTTTATGAATTTCACTGACTTGGGATGCATGTAATTGCCATTATATGATTAAAACTTGTTACGTTAGTCTGGCTACTAACACGTGCTTCAATTTGCAGGGTCCCTCTAAATATGCTGTAATCTTGAAGTTTGAACTTCTATATGCTCCACTATTGGAAAACGGGTAAGTAGATGGGTAATATATCATGCATTTTTCTTTGTTCAATTGAGCTGAATCGCTCTATTCATCGTACTAGTACATGATTGACAATGTAAATAATACAATTATTGTTTAACCTTTTGTACTAAATATGAAACTTTTGTTGTTTTTCAAAAGGTCTGGGGTGCAGGGTCCCCTGGATGTCATCCCTGCTGCAGTCCATGAATTTTGGATCCCACCTAAGGCTCTTCTAGGCTTGCATTCATATTGCCCAGTTAATTTTGATGCGTTCCATGCAGTTCTTGTTGATTTAAGTGTACACATCATTTTATTGAAAGCTACTGCACGTGCACTTCTGAAGGTATCCAGGTTTGTTGCTACTCTAGTTTATTAGATGAAGAATTCAGACAAGACCTTTTCAATTTTTATTTATTTATTTGCACTGAACTGGTTTCCCCAGCTTTTGATCTTTACATAACTTGGTTTAAATGGAATACTCCAGTGAAAGAGTTGAAGATGCCGTTGGTGAATGTTTTGATGGGAACAATCAAAATCAAGTATGCATTTATCTGCCTCATTTTACATTTGTGGAACTCTATTTGTTTCTGTTTTCAGATAACAGTGGACCTTCTTGGTTTACTGTCCAAATTTTCAACATTCCTTTGAGTAACAGGAGTTGAATGTATATATATAGGCTCATGATACAGAGTGTTTTGCAGAATGCATAGGACTCTTATTTAAAACCTAAGCTCAAAAAGTGTTTGAATAAGTTTGCTGAATTGAAATGCTTTAAAAATCTAGTGGCTAACATCTTTTATATGATTCAGATTTTATGTATTTTAAATTCCGTGGTCGTTTTGGTTCGTATTGTTAATATTGTTGCTATGTTTTGCTGATAAAAGGAAAATCCTCATTTCTTAGTTCTAAGGTTAAAGGTGTTCTAGTAAACATGACCAAGTCTCTGGAACATCTGATAATTTGTTAACTCTTATTTCTGGCATTCATTTACGAGATATGGTGCCCACATACTTGAGTTTTGGCACAGTTCAAAATAGAAAATTTTCTATTTGATTAATCAAAGTAAAGCTCAAAGTTGCACTACACAGCTTAGGCATGCTCTGGAAAAGGAAGTTGGGAAGATTGAGGTAATTATTTTTTTATTTTACTTTTCGTCCATGTTTACAGGTAAAAATGTGCATAACATTCCTTTCCCATTCCTCTGGAATTTAGTAGTTCTGATTCTGTTTGGTTGATCCGTAACATGTACTTGTAATTAATGTTGAAGGTCTAAACTTATTTATTCTCCCTGTTTTTTTTTTAGTTGTGAGAATACAGCAATTTGTATATAATATTTTGAAGATTCACTACAGATGCAATCTTGGTCGAGACCGCATTCATCCCCTCCATTCAGCAAGGATGGGCGTGCTGGAACTGAAATCATCCCTGATCTTGTAAAAATACCTACTGATGGCACTGATGTTTGGGAAATTGACCCTAGGCTGTTGAAATTTGAAAACAAAGTTGCATCTGGATCATTTGGAGATCTGTAAGTTTTCCATGCTTTTACTTAACCCTTTTGGCCGTAGAACCACTTGCAATTTTTTTTCCTTTTCTGGACCCAGGTACAAAGGCTCTTATTGTAGCCAGGAAGTGGCTATTAAAGTCCTCAAGCCTGAGCGCGTAAGTGCAGATATGCAGCAAGAGTTTGCTCAGGAAGTCTATATAATGAGGTTCGTAAATTGATAGCCCTTTGACATGCATGGCTTAACATTTTTGGTTTTTTTCCTCAGGATATTGGTCATGTTTGCTCTGCTTTGTTCTAATAACATTTATAGTTTTCTAAATTCAATTACTGTTATCCAAAGACGGCAAATCTTTCTTAAAGAAGTCTTCCTTACTATGTTATCTTTTAGAATCTTCATATGGATCTTGACTGATGTTCTCTAGACATTGTCTCAGATAGATCTGGTTTTGTTAAACTAGAATTGTCAAATTTTAGTTTTTTCTTCGAATTTGGATAGTGTCCATTTATGATGTTCAAGATATTTATGCTTCTGATTATTAGATGTTGAGGTCGGACTTTTAATTGCGGTAGGTGTTTGGAAAATAGCTTGTGTTCATTTATCCGAACAAGCCTATATATCCCTTGTATGTTGTGGCAGGTATCAATATCTTTTGCAAAACTCCTATTACAAGTAACAAGACCAAGGACTGCATGATGAGATGCTTCTCTCTGTGCATGGGTCCCCTCTTGGGATGTACAAGGAGGATAACATGGAACCAATACGTGGTATGCTTCTGTTGCGCTTAATATCAATCTTTCCTTCAGCTTTGTTTTTGTTTTCATCTCTACCTTGTAATTGCAAAATTAGAAGAGCACTAACTAAACAAAAATGTGTTCATTGCACACCATGGGCAGAAATATTTTTACATTTCCACATCCAGCTGGTTCAGGTTAATCCTATTTACTCCGTTGTACGATTTTATGGGTCAATGAAAGTTGTTCTAATTCACCTTGGTTCAATATATTATGTATATGCCATTCTGAAAGTTAAGTTAGTTCCCTCAACCCTTTGATTTCATCATACCTTTGGCCTTTTGTTAAGAGGGGCTAAATATTATGAGGTCAACATTTTCCCTTCTGTTTTTCCTTGTTCATGTTTATTTATTTATTTTGTTTTTATTGGGGATGACACACTTCTTGTGGCTTGTAAGGTAGAACACGGTACGTACAGAGTCACAGTAAGCCAATATTCTCAGTTTCTGATTATCAAATTCACTTAACATCCCAAGATGCATGCATTTTGCTGTTTTTAATAGAAAATCCCCTAATATCCTGCCGATGTGATGATCAGAACAACTGGGTTGGATAACCGAGGCCTTGTTAGTTTCCAGCGACAAGTTATGAGAGGTATGCTGCTAATACTTGTTTTATGTATACTTTCTTCTTCTATACTTATTCTATGTTTTTGTTGATGTTGGCTCATTTATGGGGTTGCATTGATGCAGAACAAGATGAGGGTCTTGAGAAATTGGAAGAGACAGTATAAAGTACAAAACATATTGCACTAGCGGTCAATGAAGAGCTTGACTTGCACACTAGGCTCATTGTATGGTTCCCTAAACCAGTTTTCCACTGCTTACACCTTTTTTTTTACTGTTTTTATTGTTCTCCTTTGTAAAGTTCATACTGCTCTCAAATCTTTCATCTTGTTGACTGTTACCAGCCACTAATTTTCTTGTTTGGTTTCTCCCCACTATGCAAGATACCTTGGACGAACATGTGGATTCAACAGACTCTCAATTGCAGGTAAGACACTTGTTCTTTTATGCACCTTTTTATTAGAACATGCCACTTCCTATTTAAAATGCATAACTTTGGTTTTGACAATATGCCACTTCCTACATCTGAGCATATGTTGATGTTGAATCCATCATATCCATCATCATCATCATGAAAGAATGCAATATTTGTATATCTGATATTAGAGCATGCCAGGAACATGATGCTTCCATCAATTTTGTTTGCTAGCTATGAAGTTTACTTGATGCATCTCGTTTTTAAAACATTTTTTCTCCTTATTTTATGGATCTAATTATGGTTGCCCTTTATGTAGGAAATAGAAATAATAATTCCAGATCTTTCAAAGACTTTTCCAAGTTCTGGCATGGTTGAATCCAAATCAGTAGGGACCTATTCACCATTTCAAAAGCAAGAAAGATATGGGTATGGAGGACCCAAACCAACTCTGGTGTTTTGTCTTGAATTATTTTCAGGAGATACAGATGTTCAGACAAATCAAGGGCTTCATCTGGTCTGTATGCATGCTGGGACAAATCCCTTTGAAGTCATTAATCAGGCTGTCAAGTAAGATTCCCTCGGCCTGTCGAGTTTTCTTGATATATTTCTAAACTACTGTTATCTAATTGGTCGATATTGTCATCAAGAATTGTAATCCCACTAATAATATGTATACAATGACTATTGTAAGACAATATTTATGGCTCTTTGAAGAGCACAATGTGATGGAGTTTTTTGTTCTTGCTGGAGATCATCTATACCGTATGGACTATGTGAAGTTTATTCAAGCTCATAGAGAAACAAATGCTGACATCACTGTTGCTGCGCTGCCAATGGATGAACAACGTGCCATTGCATTTGGTCTGATGAAAATTGACGAAGAAGGGCGCATTATTGAATTTGCTGAAAAAGCAATTGCTGGAATTTGCGGATCAGAGGTTGTGAATGATCTGAATTGATGCACGTGCTGTAATGAATTGTGAATGATCTAAATTTCTGCTGTAATGAATTGTAAATGTTGCTGCTGTAATGAATTGCTTGAAAGCAATTGTTGGAATTTGTTGATCAGAGGTTGTAAATGTTGTTTTTAAATTTAATAAAAAGCCATATTAAATTTTACTTACCTGATGCAAGAATTGATGCACGTGCTGAATTATACTTACCTATAAGATGTAATAAAAAGTCATTTGATAGCAAAAAAAAAAAAAAAATTTCCACGGCTTAAAACCGTGGCTAACATTATTGCAACGGCTTATAACCGTGGCCATGACTTGCCACGGCTTAAAACCGTTGCTAAAACTTTTGAAACGGCTTATAGCCGTGGCTATTCCTGGCCACGGCTTAAAACCGTGGCTAACATTTTTGCAACGGTTTATAACCGTGGCTAAATCACCAACCGTCCTCGAGCATAAAACCGTTGCTAATATGTTTTGCCACGGTTTTTAGCCGTTAATGGGGATTTAGCGACGCCTCTACAACCCACGGCTCTAAGCCGTGACAATGAGTTACCCCCACGATTCAAAACCGTTGCTGATGAGTATTTTTGGTGTAGTGATATAAATGAAGAGAAAGTGAACGAGGAAGAAGAGGAGGGGAGGCCAGGGAGGGTGGTGGCGACAGTGGAGGCATTGCTCGCATGATAAAGAGGGGATGATTGGTAGAGAAGATGGATAACAACAATCATTACGAATTTATTGTGAGGTTATTATTGGAATAAATTTTAATTAAGCACTCAGTGCTAAGTGATCAACACCTCCCATGATTTTACTCCAATGAGAACTTCAAACTTCTGATCATACCTAAAAACAAACACTTTAAAGTGTCTCACTTCTTATTAAGACTTTTTAATCTATTTAAAAAAAAAAACACCCTCTAAACCTCCGTCGTTGATTAAGAGCAGAAGCATAAGCTGTCGGGAATAGAAATTATGGTGGCGGTGGAAGAGAAGTGGATGAAAAGGAAGAAGGATAGGAGGAGAAGACAAACTACAGGAGAGGAGAAAATCTCCCAGAAATATATATAGAAACAGATGGAGATCGTCGTGACCTAGAAGATATCTCTCTTTTCTTTTTTAACTATCTTGTTTCAAAAAATAAACAGATTTTATCTAATTTTTCTCCCATCAGTTCCCCTTCTCATAGTCTTCTTCCCAAAATAGACTCTGAAGATTTCAGGAAAAATAAACATGTTTTCGTTTCATCTTTCTAGAATTGCTTTGTTGCAAATCAAAATGCAGATTGTAGGAATAACATTCATGGTCAATTTTTGTGAAAGATGTCAACAAAGCACATTCTTGTATAAGATTTCATGATCATTATTCTTCTACTCCATTTCATTCTCTAAGGTTGGTTGGTCTTACAAAAACTATATGAATTTTTGTATGAATTGTGTCCGTTCAGTGAGCTAAGATCATTTGTGAATTTGTAGGGACCATTAAATCATGCTAATATTTTGTTAACTATTTCTACATCGGCTTCATAGATTAACACGGGGGAGAAAATCATGGAGAAATTTTATAGGGACTTGGAAAGAAATAACAATAATGCTAAGAAACTAAGTTTTGCAACCAGATTTTGTAGCCATGTTGGGGTATATATCCACATCACCAACCGGTGTCCTCAATTCGCGCTTGTGGTTCATTTAACCAAAAAAGAAAAAGGAGTTGTAAAATCCAATCAAGATTTGGGTTTCTTATGAGAATAACTATTCCTGAACATGATTCATGAAGTTGGTACTCTTGGAAAGAAAAAGGTATTAGTAGACAATAACTATTCATAGTGCAATGCACATGGTGCTCTATAGTAAATTGGCATAAAGTTATTTGTCTTTAGTACTTCACTTTACAATGAAGGTACAATGAATTGGCTAATAACTTGGGCCATCACTTTGTGTAAAAAATTCACAGTTATTCACAATGCGACCATCCTTGCATCAGTCAACTCACGGCAAGCACGAAGCTTTAGTCGAGTAAGGTTTCAACAACGAATGTAAATCATTATTAGTGCTTCCATCAGACAAAATGAGAAATCAATTGGAAACCCAATTTGTCTATCTTTTTCAACCTTGTCTACAATGGTGCCTGACAATGTTAATCATTTCGAGCGTCTTAACGACGCCACTCTTGTCATTATCATTACTTCCTACCAAAGACGCTGCAAGATATGCGATGTTGTTGCTGAGAGTGATCAAAATCATCAAACAGATTCGTGAATGTACTTGCTTAACTAGGAGAGATTGGATGTCGCGAAAGATTGAGTAATTGAGCATCAAAGACAACATAGATTGATGAGCTTGCAGCTTTGGTAGGGGTGTTAATCGGTTTGGTCGGTTCAAAGTTGGACCAAAACCAAACCAAACCAATTCAAGAATTGGGTTCTTTGTTCGGTTTTCACATTTATCAAATAAATAACCAAACCGATTGGTTCGGTTTCGGTTCGGTTTTTTTGGTTTTTTCTCTTTTTATTATTTTTATTTTATTTATTTTCTCTGCTACATACAACTGAGTTGGCTCTAGCACAAAAGGAATAAGTCAAAGCTACAAAGAATGGAAATAAGGAAATGAAGCTTGGTTTGCAAATGAGGAAAACAAGACAGAGAGAGTACAAATAAAATAAAAGAGAGATAGAAGGGGAGGGGAGGCAGTAAAGGAAAAGCAAATGCCAGATGAACACAGAGAGTTTCAAGGCTTCGACTATTCATTTATAGAGAATTCTTTCAATTTTTTATTTCCTATTTCTCTTGATAGTTCCATAAGATTAAAAAAGAAAATTGCTCTTTCTCTCATATACACAATACTATGACATCATACAAAAAACTATAACCATAACTACATTGTTTGCATCTTAATCTATCTCCGCCACACCCATGTGATGATCTGAACAAGACCGAAACCTTCTATGAAGATTCCACAAGTCTCTTAATTTCATCCTGCACGAAGATTTTTTTTATCAAATTAGAAGTGTCGAAGTTGTTGCCATCGCCATTGCTCATCTTTGCTGCAAGCAAGCAAGTGAAAAGTTTGGTCGTCTTCAACAAGATTGAGTCAAACTCTGTTTCTTCTCCTCAACTTGCAAGTGGTTGGATAGAAAGAGAGAGAGTTAAAAAAGAGAAAAAAAAGACATTAATAAAGAAAGAGAAGTTGGGTAGGTGGGGCTTAAATAAGATAGAGAAGGTATGTTTTTTCAACTATTTCTCTGAATGGGGCATTAAGAAAATGAGAAAGTTGGAGTTAAGAAAGAGGCTGGGGACGTGGGGTGCATTGGAATGGGGTGAGAATTTAAATAAGAGTGGGTTGATGGGGGATTAAATAAGAGAGAGAGGGTTAGGGAATTAAAAACAAGATAAGGGGAAGGGTTCAGTTTGATTGTTTTGGATGTTTGAAAAAACAAAAAACTGTAACCGAACCAAACCAACTCGGTTCGGATTTCTAATGTTCAATTTTGGTTTTTCTAGGTTCGGGCTTTTCGGTTATATTTCAGTTCGGTTCGGTTGGTTTTCAGTAACCAATTAACACCCCTAAGCTTGGGAAGTGGAAGTAATGATCAAATATTCATTATTGAACAGACTTGAGAGTTGGGTCTTGGTAACTTGGATGATGGAAGATGGAGGAAAGATCCTGATGATGATCATGTGCCATTCTTTAGTACTTCCAATACTGACCGATCTACGATCGCATTTCAGAGCGAGTTTCAACACCGAGTCGAACCAAGTGAACAAAGATGGAACTTCCATAAGTAGGTTTAACCTTCCATCGAGAGACAACCGCTGGCGACTCTGTCCTTCTACAAGCAGCCACCGCCGGCAGATTAGCAAGCAGCATTTTCAATCGCCAAATCCTAAGGATTGGAACACTATGGCCAAGCATTTGTCCGGCACATCTGTGATGGAGTTGTATCCTCCTTCTATGGTTTCTTCTTCAGTGGTCGTGGTGGTGGTGAGAAGAGAAATCGCCACCATCGATTTGTTTTTTATACGGTGGCCTGTCAAGCTGCTATCTCGGCTTTCGTAGCGCTTCAATGAATTTGACGATACTGAAGAAAAAGAAGCAAATATTCCAGCGATTGATGACACAAATTGGCCCATTCAAGAAGAAGAGAAAAGCTCTTATACTACGCACCCAGAGTGGGTTATCCTCCGCATCCACATTAGTTAGTGATGTGGATGTCTACATCAGCCTGGTTATAAAACATGGCAGCAAAACTCGGTTGCCTAGCCTTACTCAAGAAAGAAAGAGGGAAAGTGAGAGAAATTTATAGGTAGGCCTCGCAATTTAACCTAAACATGGTTTGATGTAAACAGGTTCAGGTATATGGTTTTTATTTTCGTGCCAATTCGGGTTAACCCACTTATCCCGTTACACATATCAGGTTCAAATTTGGCACCTTGATCTGTGTCAATCCGTTGGACCTAATAATTTCGGGTTACGTACTTATCTACTGTTAGAAACTAACAAGGGTATATTAGGTTTACGACAGTTCCGTAACATTTTATGATTTCACATATAACCATGATCAATTCATCAATAACAATTCTAATCCATTCTTTCCCATCTCGACCACTATTGTTTACTTTTGAGTTAGAACATGAGTTAAAAGAGTTGGTTTTGAATGCCTTTTTTCTGGGAGGCATAGTCGTTCCTCTTTCACAATGTTCTCTCATTCACCTACCTTTCAGTAGGGTGTGCTTGATTTCAAGAAAAAAATTTCATCGAAAAATTATAAAAAGAGATAAGAAATGAGAGATGAAGTGAGAACAAAAATTTATCCATATTGAGGTTGAAGATTAATTTATTTTTTTACCAAATTTTCCTTACAAAATTCATGTTCTTCATTCTCTCTTCCTCTTTTCTTTCTCTTGGCAATATAGTTCTTTTATGCTTGTGATTGCAGTTTCGAAAATTTAGAAAGTTGATAGGTATAAGTGGGGTTGTTAGGTAGCACATTTTTCATGGAAAATGGAATCGAAATCCCATGTCAATCAATTTTTGGATGTTTGGTTGCCTCTCTGCTATAGCTCCTAAAAGATCTTGACATGCAACACCATTCACCATGCCCTCAACTAGGGTAAATGTGTGATTGTCTACCCCTGTCCCCAACTGATTATGTAATTATTCCCTGAGCAAAACAGGAAAGTAAGAATGGGGCACATTATATTACTTAACTAGAGATGCGCATCTCGAAGATGATGGACGGTATTGGGCCAGACCTGGCGCGGGCCTGGCTTTCCTGGCCTAGCTCTAAAGAATTTTCACCAAATTATAGCTTGGGCTCCACAAATGTAAGTACATGAGTACGGGTGTCTTGACACAACGATTCTAGAAGAGAAGATTAGCGGACAAGGAGTTGTTTAATTATATATTTCTTAATCATAATTGATGATACACCAAACCATCCTGTAATTCGCATCGTATACTTGTTATGATGATCTCATCAACAAAGCAAATCGGGCTTAAATATTGCGCATCCAATCTGGCAAAGCTCATACAACACGAGGCCCATTGAGGCACGATCCAGGAGGTTAAACCCAAACAACAGCGCCCTATTAAGCCCATATGTCAAATGGTTAAGCCCAATATCTGTAAACCAAATAAGACAAGTATCTGGGGGATCGACCTAAGACGGCAGGCCAACAACACACATACTCCTATCAGGAAACAAATACCAGAGTATAAGTCATGCATAAAAACTCTCCTGCGTGGACGACTCCTAATAAGGAAAGGATCTCCAGCAAGATATCATTCCCTAAACTTCGCCACCAAAGGCTTTGCCGAACAAGGTCTCTCGAATGATAAATAGGCCACAAGGTTGAGGAACAAAGGTACGCTACAAAATCCAATTTACAACATTACACATTTTTCAAGCCTTGTCTGACTTAAGTATCGGAGTGTCATCCACCGCCACAATGATGGTCGCTCATGTGTATTCCTGTGCAGGTCAAGGTCAAGGAGAACATGATTTGACACCATCAATAATAAACATAAAGTTGTGATATAATAAATCAATGCAAACAATATATATTACTAAATTGTTAATATTAAGCAAGATTAAGGATGAACAAGGGTGCCTCAAGACCGACAAGGAAGGGATTAACAATGCCTTCATAGACTACTATAAAAAAAATATGTTGGTGCTAATAAAACTACTTCTCTTGAGAATTGTGGTATTTGTTTAACTTTACAAAAGTTCTTGACCCCATTGATGCATAAAAGTCATTGAAGATGTCAAAAGTACTTGTTTAGCATGAAGGATAACAAAGCTCCTGGCCCGATGGCTCTATTGCCAAGTTCTTCAAATGTGCTTTGGAGATATTGGGCAGAGACTTCACTAGAGTTGTGGCTAGCTTCTTCAATAGGTCAAGAATCCTCCAGAGCCTCAACTCAACCATCTTGTGCATTATTCACAAAGTCAGTAATCTAGATAATGTGAAGGACTATAGACCTATTGCCTGTTGTAACGTAGTGTATAAAGTTATCGCTGAGATTCACACTTGCATAATGAAATAAGTTATGGAAAGAATGAAATTAGTTATGGCGGGGAGCAAATTAGTCATAATTAAGTTGTTTTTGTGAAGGGAAGGAATATCTTGGACTATGTCATGCTCACTCATGAGCTCATTAGAAGCTACAATAGAGCTACCATTAGTCCAAGATGCACATTGAAGATTGACCTTCAGACACTTATGAAAATGTCAACTGAGCAACTCTTTGTAAGTTTCTGAACATGCTAGGGTTTTCTCCTCTTTTTATCCAATGGGTGCATCTTTGGATTTCTACCCCTTAATATTTTATTTTGATTAATGGAACTCCAGTTGGGTTCTTTAAGGGGAAGAAGGGTTTTAGGCAAGGAGATCCTATCTCTCCTTTGCTTTTTGCTTTTTGCTTTTTGCTTTTTGCTTTTTGCTTTTTGCTTTTATGATGGAGGCTCTCACCAGGATGTTAGTGATAAGACATCAAATAGTCGAACGATCGTGGCCGAACATGTGGCACTGATTGGCATTAAAGCAAAAAGACCCTAATCTGGTCAGTAACAGGCTCAAGCCTGGACCAATCTAGGCCCATGCTAATTATTGTTTAGCCTGTAAGTTAGGCGCCCAAGCCCAGATTACATAAGCCTAATATGGAACAAATGTCGGAGTTTGACCTAGGACAATAAGGCTCGAACACATATCTCTGGGCTACAGCAGACCCATGGTCCATTTACGCGACTCTTGGTCCAATCAAGTATTAGGTACCAATTAAAGCCAAGTACCAAAGGAGACTCGGTCATTAATGAGTAAGATTCTAAACGAGATCTCCTCCCTCTATCACGCTCTTAACAGTAGAGTCAGTAAAGGAGTGAAACATCACTATATAAGGTGAACAAAACAGATGAGGAAGATCTACATGCTACTCTAATTTTATCAGTTTATCTCCATCCTTGTTCAATGCCTGACTTTACTATCGGAGTACCTTTGGCTCCACAACGGTGGTCTCTGGTTCACTATTGTTTGTCTTTGCAAGTCAAATCAACATGGACGGATTTGGACGCATTAGTTTGGCGCCATCCGTGGGGAACAATAAGTTTTCATTAGAACAAAAGCACAAATTTTGTCAAACTAGCAGATTGTGAAATATGGTTACCAGCACCAGATCACGAGCTAACAACAACGCCGAGCCCACCTGCGCTTCAGCCTAAGAAGCCCAACCACGGGGCCAAATCGATCCAATCGTGGAAGTAGAGCAACCGCAAGGCCCAACCACTGAGGCAATCACGAAAGACCCTTGCATAGATCAAATTTTGCTCTACATGAGTCATCTCACACGGTTGATCGAGAAACTTGCTCAAAATCAGCAACCGCCACCTGAGAATGACAAAATTTTTGACAAATCTCTAGCCCATGAGGTTAGCAGGGAGCACGTTCATGAGATCGACAACGTCCCCATTGAGGACCGGAATGCCCTCAATGGAGGAAACCGAAGAGGTATGGGCCCCAAGGAGATCGCGTTCCAAACTCTGACAGGACCATCATCGGGGATCTACTCCGCCTACAAGCTACTGATCCGGACATACTATACAATCTCACGGCCCCACCATTGTCTGAGCAAATCATGAACGCGTCTCTACCAAATAAATTCAGGCCCCCAAAACTTAATTTTTACGATGGAACCACAGATCCATCTGACCACTTGCGCCACTACCACCACGTGATGGCACTAAAGGAAAGTTCTGAAGCCATTCTGTGTTGAACTTTCCCCACCGGTCTAAAACAATTGCACTAACCTGGTTGCACAGCCTCCAGCTAAGGTCCATCGATTTGTTCCAAGTCTTGGCGAAAGCATTTATTACCCGATTTGTGGAAGCCAATGGATCAGAAAAGGGCCCACTACCTGTTCAACCTCAAGCAAAAGAATGGTGAGACCCTCATAGAGTATGTGACTCGTTTCGATGAAGAGCTAACTCTAATTGATTGTCTTAGTAAAATATAAAAATGGGAAGTGGAGAGTCGGTGTGAACTTCACGGATCTCAACAAGGCTTGTCCGAAGGACAATTTTTTGCTACTCCAAATAGATCAAATCTTCGATACAACGTCCGGGCATAGCCTTTTTATTTTCATGGATGCATAATCTAGATACAATTAGCATGCACCCGTCGGACTAGGAGAAAACCTCATTCATAACATACAGGGGAGAATATTGCTACTGGGTGATGCCATTCGGGTTGAAAAACGGGAGCCACATATCAGAGGTTGATGAACTGAATGTTCAAAACACAACTTGGGAAGACAATGGTGGTCTACATCGATGAAATGTTGATGAAAAGCCTCCATAGTCCCGACCACATTGCGGACTTCCAATAAGCCTTCTCCCAACTCTGCAAATATCGAATGAAGTTCAACCCACAAAAATGCACCTTTGGGGTACAGTCGGGGAAATTCCTGGGATACATAGTCAATCGAAGGGGGATAAAAGTTGATCTGAAGCAGATTCAGACTCTTCTTGACATGAAACCTACCACGAACATCAAAGGTGTTAATAGCCTAACTGAGAGGGCGCGACCCTAAATAGTTTCATCCCCAAATCATCAGATAGATGTCTCCCCTGCTTCAAGATCCTGAAAGGGATTAAAGAATTCCAATGGGGTGAACAATGCAAATAGGTTTTCCAGAATCTAAAAGCGTACATGGGAAGCACAAAGCTACTCTTAAAACACATTTTGGGTGAAACATTCTACCTATACCTCTCAGCCACGGAGCACACCATCAATCCAACCCTAGTCTGAGAAAAGAAGGAGAAACAGATGTTTGTCTACTACATCAGCAAAACGCTTGATGGAGCAAAGGCTAACTACCCCAACCTGGAAAAATTGGCCTTAGCATTGGTAACCTCCTCCAGAAAACTAAGACATTACTTCCAAGCTCACTCAATAACAATCCTTACGGAGTACCCACTCCAATCAGTATTGCACAAGCCAAAACTATCAGAAAGAATGGTCAAAGGGTCAGTAGAACTGGGACAGTTTGATATCCATTATGCTCCGAAAATGACCATCAAGGCGCAAGTGCTAGCAGATTTTATCGTTGAGTTCACTGGAACAGGAGAACCAGAGTCAAAAAGGTCAAAAAGGTGGTGAAAACCACGAACCACCCTCACAAGGATGGATCCTACGATGCGACAGGTCATCCAAGAAGAAAAGTAGTAAAGCTGGGATCATTATTTATACCTCAGAGGGAATCACCCTTATGAAGGCTATCAAATTTGGCTTCAGCGCCTCAAACAACAAAGCGAAATACGAGGCCCTCATAGTAAGCCTAAGATTGGCTAGAGGGGTTGGAATAGAAGAAATCACAGTATTCAGTGATTCCCAACTGGTAATCAACCAAGTAAATGGCGAATTCAACGTTAAATATCCTCAAATTATGGCCTATCGAAGAAAAGTTTTAAGAAAATTCTACTCCGTCGTTATTCTAGGACAGACAATGATGAAGCCGATACTTTGGCCAAGATGGATTCGTCCGCAACGAACCGTTCTAACAGATTTATAGAACTCCAAGAAAAATCGGCTCTAGAGGAGAAGGGACTTTGTGAGGCTTTCTCTGCAAATGAAGAGATTTGCAGGATGAACCCCCTAATCAGCTACATAAATATAGAGTCCTCTCAGTAAAAAGGCAGGAAGCTCGTAAGCTGAAGAACAGGGCGGTACGGTACACATCCTTAATGACAAATTGTACAGAAGATCAGCGACTAACCCACTGCTCAAATGCATGACTCCCTATGAAGCGGACTATGTCCTCAGAGAGATCCATAAAGGAATTTGCAGGAACCTTCGTAGAGGATGGACATTGGCTCACAAAGCTCTCACATTAGGGTATTACTAGCCCAAGATGCAGCAAGAGGCTAAAGATCCGATCTGAAAGTGATAAGTGTCAGTGGTACGCTCCGTACACACATATGCCCACACAAAATATGACCCCAATTACAAACCCATGGCCCTTTGCACAGTGGGGAACAAACATAGTAGGCTCACTTCCCATCTCCGAGAAGAAGAAATTTCTCCTTGTGGCCATCGACTACTTTACCCGATGGTTAGAAGTAGAATTGCTCTCCAAGATTGGAGAAAGTGAGATCATGAATTTCCTCTAGAAATCCATCATCTGCAGGTTCAAAATCATGAAAACACTAGTCAGTGATAATAGGACCCAGTTCGAAGGCAAAAATGTTTTAAAAAAACTTTGTGTTAATCTGAACATTAGTCACCATTATTCAGCACCGAGACATCCCCAGGCCAACGGACAAGCATAAGTCATCAATGGAACAATACCGGAAGCCATCAAAAGGAAACTCGAAGCAGCCAAAGGGATCTGGGTTTCTGAACTACTAAGAATCCTCTGCGCTTATCAGACCACCAAAAGGACTCCGACTAGAAAAGTACCATTCGCCCTCACATATGGGTCACAGGCAATGATTCGGTGGAATTAGGGATGTTAAATTTCATAACAGAGGAATAAAGGTTGGAGGACAATGATAAAGTTCTAAGAGTCGGACTAAATCTGCTCGAGGAACGAAGAGACGGAGCTTCCATCAGAATGGCGGCCTACCAATAAAAAATGGCCCAATACTACAATAAGAAAGTCAAGCCTCAAGAATTCAAAGTCAGCGATTGGGAACTCAGAAGACCCAGCCGAATACAAAAGGCCTAAGAAATGGCAAGCTGAGTCCAAACTGGGAAGGTCCCTATAAGGTGATGAAGATCAATAGGCTCGAAACCTATTGGTTAAAAACCTGAGTGGGGAGCATCTTAAAAGACCATGGAATGTGGAACACTTAAAAAGTATTATTAATAAAGGTTCTCTCTTTAAGAATTCCATTTTGTATAACTCTATTTATAGAGGCAAACCTGATCCGACCAAAAGGACCACGATGGTGTACATCAGCCGAGTCTAGTCCTATTCAAGATCTTGACAACTCGCCTCATCTAAGTGACCAAGTCCACCTAAGGAACCATGATGCTGCATGGCAGAATGAGTCTAGTCTTGCAACGGCTCACCGCTTTTAACAAATCCGATCCGATCAAGGGATAATGGCGCATAGTGGTCGAGTCTAATCCTATTCCAGATGTTGACAACTCGCCGCATCTAAGTGAACTAGTCCACCTAAGGAACCACGGTGTTGCATGGCAGAATGAGTTCACTCTTGCGACGGCTCACTGCGCTTAAAAACTCGGTCCCCTTGGCAGATGAGTCTAGTCCCATTTAGGATGTCGACAACTTGCTGCATCTAAGGAACCTAGTCCGCCTAAGGAACAAAAGTGTTGCATGGTGGAATGAGTCTACTCTTGCGAAGGCTCACTGCATTTAAAAATTTTGGTTCTATCAAGGGAACCACGATGGTGAACAACACGCCGCATCTAAGTGACCTAGTTCACCTAAAGAACCACGGTGACGCATGGAGAAACGAGTCCATTCTCGCGATGGCTCACCATGTTTAAAAAACTTGGTCAGACCAAGGGGATCACAATGACTCACCACACCTACGAAATCTAGTCTTTTGAACCAAGACTATTTCTCGAGCACTTAAGTTCGACTCGGGATTAAGTCAGATTATCTTATGAAATCTAGTCTATTCAGACCAAGACAATTTCTCTAGGACTTAAGTCCTCCTCAGGATTAAGTCAGATTATCTTATGAAATCCGGCCCGTTTGGACCAAGACGATTTCTCGAGCACTTAATCCTACTCATGATTAAATCAGATTATCTTATGAAATCTAGTCATTTCCAACCGAAATGATTTCTCTAGCACTTAAGTCCTACTTAGGATTAAGTAGACAGTCTTATGAAATCTAGTCCGTTCGAACCAAGATGATTACTCTAGCACTTAAGTCCTATTCAGGATTAAGTCAGATTATCTTATGAAATATAGTCCGTTCGGACCAAGATGATTTCTCTAGCATTTAAGTCCTACCTAGGATTAAGTCAAATTATCTTATGAAATCTATTCCATTCAGACCAAGGGATTTCACCAATGCTTAAGTCCTCTTTAGGAAATAATTGGCTCACATCACAGAACCAAGTTCGTCATACAAAAGTGGTTTCTGAACGGCTTAACTCCTATTTAGGTTTAGTTGTCTCATTATAGGGTCTAGACCGACCGGACCAAGGTGACTTCTTTGTAACTTAACTCCTTTCCTAGATCAAGGCAGTGTAATTCCTATTCAGGATTAAACTATCTTATACTATGAAGCCTTATCCGTCAGGAAAGAGATGGTCAACTTAAATCTAGTCTGCCTGGACCAACATAACTTCAAAGTCAGTGCTAATGCGATTCACATCTAGTCAAATCAACCATTTTACCAGAGAAGGAGCACAAATACAGACAAGAAAAAAAAACTTTATTGATTAAATAAAAGGCTTTTTAAATCCTGACTGACTGGTCAAATAAAAGGTTTACACGAAATAAGCATCTGAGCTTGGTGGAAAGGAAGATGCGAGCGAAGATCTACCAGAACACATACTGTAAATCCGTTCCGCCAGTCTGTCTTTTAGAAATGCCAGAGATGCAGCTAAAGAAGAAGTTACAAGATCAACTACTTGGGGATAGAGAGAGTTGTTGGTGTTATCTCTGAAAGGCAGTGGAAGAAGTTGCAGGTGCACCTCATGCCCTGGATGACAAACTCATGACCAAGGAAGTATATCGACTTCTTCTCCACGATATAAAGGTAAATTTGGAAGCCCTCGAAGAGCAGTTGGAAGCCTACTCAAACCAATGGGCTCCCTCAAAGTGCAGATCCTATTGGAAATCATTGCTGCAAATGTCAGAATTTACATAAACTTCACCAACGGATGGTCCTCCTCAGCCCCTAGAGAAATGAGGGCAAAAAAATATTCAAAAAACTCCATCTGAAAAAAAAGGAAGTGAAACTCTGCAAATAAAGAATAAAGCTTGAACCAACCAAACCAAGCTTATATATAGTGCAACATGCGTGGAAGGCAACCACACAATAGTTGCATCGACGTCAAAGGCTGCACGAAAGTCAAAGTGGTGTTTAAATCGATTTCTAATACACTGCGCAAGTCCCCACTCAAAGAGTTAATGGGCATGCACACAACCCCAATAACTAGGAGGAGTATCTAATGAGACATCAAACAGTCGACCGATTAGGTTCAAACATGTGGCACGGATTGGCGCTAAAGTGAAAAGGCCCTAATCTAATCACTAACAGACCCAAGCCTGGACCAGTCTAGGCCCAGGCTAATTACTATTCAGGTCGTAAGTCAAGTGCCCAAGCCCGGATTACGCAAGCCTAATATGACACGAATCTTGAAGGTTGGCCCAGGACAATAAGGCCCAAACACAAATCTCTGGAATACAGCAGGTCCAGAGTCCATTTGCGTGACTATTCCTCCAATCAAGTATTGGGTCCCAATTTTAGCCAGTAAAGGAGTGAAACACTCACTATATAAGGTGAACAAAATGGATGAGAAAAGTACACACATGCAACCTTAATTTCAAGAATCTATCTCCATCCTTGATCGGTGCCTGACTTTATCATCGGAGTGTCTTTGATCACCACAACAGTGATCTCTGGTTCACCGATGTTCGTCTTTGTAGGTCAAAGATTAACAGGAACAGATTGGACACATCAGTTAGTGTGGAGGTTAAGATTGGATGTTTTCTCACTCACCCTAAATGTAAAAACCCCATTTGTTTTGACCTCATGGTGTTCACCAAGCCGTCCCACCACTCCTTATTAGCTATCAAGAGTACTCTTCGAAATTTATATTTGGTCACAAGTCTTAAAGTCAATATGCAAAAAAGACAAATCTTTATTGGTGGTTTGTCTTGTCAAGATGCTCTCGTCTAAACCATATAATGTTAATTGTCCTTATGAACAATACATATGTGGATTTCGTCCTGGTATTTGCAATGTCCAAATTGCCCTCCCAATTCCTTTCTTATTACAATAAAAACAAATGGTAGGAGAAAAGTCATAGTGGTATTTACATACATTTTTACCCTCTCAATTCAAATTATTTACAATAAAACTCAGCCCCTCTCAAATATTGTTAATTATAGCTAAGCCTCTAACATAATTTACTAGAAGCCCCTCAGTTATCTATAATCATAAATAGTCTAACATTTGGATTTTCCATTTTGCCCTCCATATTTCATAATTTTTACAATCCAAACCAGCCCCGCTTAAACATTGATAAATTATACCTAGCCCCTAATATAATTTATTTAAAGTCTCTCCAATCATCTATTAATCATAAAAAGGCACTTAAACTAACATTTGTATTTTTCCATTTTTTCATCCACATTTCATATTTTTACAATCAAAATCAGCCCCTCTGACATTGATTTATTATACTTAAGACCCTAGCATCATAATTTATTTGAAGCCTTCAAATTATTCATAAGGCCTTAAAATTATAAATAATTATTATGTTTAAAAAGTCATTAATATTTTTTTACTTATTATTAAAGTGTTGTAACAAAATAAATAAGTATTGAATATCCGGGCACGTAGAGCGCGTCCAGGCCCTAGTTGCTTCTAATTGTATCATGTTTTCTCTTGCTTTTACTAATCCCATCTACCTATTAGTGCCCCTGATCTCTTCTAGCCTCAGTAGTTGTGAATGCCTTCCTCTTTTTGAACGGATTACTTCTAGACTTAGATACTGGAAAGTGAGACATATTTCTTATGAAGGAAGATCTAACCTTGCCTATGATAGGACCATACCAATGTTTTACAATGGAGTTGTGCTCGTGGAGTAGCTTTCATCTAAGGAGAGAATTCGAAGATAATGGACAAGTGGTAGATGGAAGGTGTGCTACCGTGCAAATATATGTAGAGGTATTACCCATGCACAACAAGTGAGTGGGGACAGAGAGCCAGTGCCTTTCGTTTGGTTACTAATGATTCATTTTTGTTTGTACCGACACTTAAGTGTTGATGCATACAATTTACGTCATTCATGCCATTGTGGTGAAGTAGAACACAATGATAGCAATAGGAGGAAAGAATGTGTTGAATCCTAATCGTCTCCTTATATGCAAATTCATTGATTTGTTGAATAAAAAATAATAAATATTTTTTTAAAAAGGTGGCTTGCCACTTCTTCAAATATTGTGGTGACTTGCCACTACGCCAAAATGACCATTTTGCAACACAACCAAAATATATTTGTATCATTTTTGGCATGTTACAATATTTGTAATAGTTTAGTTAAATAGCTATTTTTTTTATGATACAATCACTAACATCTATCAACCATCTCAAACTCTCTCGTGATACTAAGATGATCTCAAACTCTCTCATGATAAAAAAAACTCTCCCTCTGACGAAACTAACATATGTTTGTTTGGATAAAAAAAAATCTCAAACTCTCCCTCCCTCGACGAGTTCTCCCTCTACAACCTCTCGCTCGACGAGCTCTCCCTCCCTCGATCACAATCTCCAGGTTAGGGTTTTGACTCTATCGAATTTGATCGGCGAGGTAGAAAGTTTTGACTTCACTCTGTCACTTCAACTCATCAACGATCGCTCCAAGGTTAGGGTTTCGGTACACTTTGAGAAGATCTCGGTTCCACTTTTTCCAATTACTGATTCTTCTTCTTCGACTAACTCGTACGAATTAGTGTTATCGATTCTCTCATTTTGTGTGTTTCAACTAATTTAAAGTTCATATTAAAAGTTTTGCCAGATTCGGTGATTGAACTCAACAAGGAGTTTTGTCAGATTCGAAGATTGAACTCAACTTGTTGATCCATGCAAGAGGTGAAATTCTAACCATTATTTGGCAATATTGGTTTGTTAAATGAAGTATTTGTTATGCAACGATTATGAGGATGCATTGTTGGTTCAATGAGGTTTGCCGAAATTTTTTACTGTTGATTATTTACATGTTATGAAGCATATCGTGGATTTAGAGGTTGATTTGGTTAAAATTGGATGATTAATGATGTTTGATTTGAAAAGATCTGAATATTATGAGGGACGTTAGGGCACATTATGACATTATATTCATAGGTTGATTTAAAATTATACAATTTTTTCGGTTCCAATAAATTTTATTTTATTGTATGATATGCATATATGGATCTGTATTTTTTACTAAGAGAATCTTTAAATATTGCCTATATTAAATGGATACTAATTGGTTTAATTAACAAGCTAGATTTGTAGTTTTTGTTGTATATGTACCTAGATTTTGATGAAATACGAACTAGAGTCTGAGGAATGTTCTTGATTGAGAGACTTTATCAAAGCCAACTCATTGCTTTCAATAACCATGCCACTCAAAACAGACCTCATATGAACCATGTCCCTGCTTTCAGTAACCACAACATTCTTAAAATCCTTTTGAAAACCATTTCCCACTTCGTTTGACAAAGAAAAGGAACTGTTTTTATCCACTTTAGTCACTTCTCTTTCCCCCAACCTTCGGGTGACTACCCTTGCTAGTGTTGAGAGATGGATGATCTTTTGGCAATATGCCAAGTGATTTTTCTCTTGTCCTTGAAGAAGAAAGCGGCACTCAAGCCAAATGTTGATCGGAATTGTTGCTACCTGTCCCAGTCAAGGTGTTCATGCTGATTGATGCCTATCAGGCTTTGCTTTAACAGTCCCACCAATATGTCTAGTATACAGGGGCGGAGCCAGGATTGCAGATAAAGGGGGGCAAACACTACATAACTATTCACGAAAATACTAAAAGATTGGGTTTTTACAATCATATTTTGCAATCAGGGTGACATGGTGTGATCGTGAAAAATGATGATTAAGTCAACCATACAAACAATATACATGGCATGATTAATTCAATTGTAGCTAGCTAATTAAGAGCTTCCCTTTTTTACTTGAAGAAAACAGAAGCAGACATAGTAGTATAAGATGAGAGTTGGCATGAACAAACCTCTGACTTTCTTTCTGGCTTTGAGGTAGCAGGACGGTATAGTCCAAGTCCAAGGAGTAGTAGCAGCAGTAGCTTGACTGGACAGGATGGATTCAAGTGAATTTGTTGGACAACAATTTTATTTTTGGAATCCTCCTTCCTCTTCTCCTCTTGCTTTATCTGTCCGTCTGTCACCTCTTCTTTGAAACTCACTCCTGAGTCAGAGCGTCCGAGGATAACACTTACACAACCAACCCACTCTCTTTTGTCTTCTTATTCTTGTTTGTCTTCTCGGAAGGGAAATTTATGTGTGTATAGAGAGAGAGCTTTCTCTTTTTGGGCTAGCTCAGGTGAAGCATACAAACAACAGGTTAGTAGAATCGACCTACGACCATCGTGTTTTTCCAACCGCCCCAAACCCAAATGATTATTTTTAATTTTGAAAGATCAGAGAGAAAGCAAAGCAGATCAGATCCCAACCCCCCAATTAATCTAATGCGTTAACTAATCCTTTATCACTCTTACCACTATATGCTAGCTGAGTCAGAGGTAAGATAATCATAATTCTTTCTTTTCTTTATTTTTTTTAACAAAACAAAAGAAAACCAATGATGATGTAAAATTTCCTCGGCCAGTCCCCAACCCAATTAAAAATTTTAATATGAATATGATCACATGGGAAGCAAACCCACCATGTATGGTACCTTTCTTCTGGTTTCTTTGTTGCTCTCAGCGTGTGTAAGGGGTGAATGGATTAAAATTAGTTGGTAGGAATTAAGAGAGAGAATGAGAGATTAAAAAAAGAGAAAGAAAGAGATAGGGTGGGAATTAAAAAAATAGAGAGATTGAGTGGGATTGATGAGGGTGGAGTTTAAAAAAAAAAAATAGGTTGTTTTAATTTTTAGTGGAGTTAGAAGTCAAGGTTTTATAAATGGGGGGATCATAAAATTTTAAAGGGGGACAATGTAAAAAATACGAGTAACTTAGGAAAAAAATTTAAAAAGATAAGGGGGCAATTGCCCCCCTTACCTAACACATAGATCCGCCCATGCTAGTATAATGTTATGATATGCCGCTTCTTGATTGCAAAACATCAGTAATAAACTAAGCAAAAGAAAAACATGGTAGGGATCTAAAAACTGAAAAACATCTTCCTTAACCAGGAAATACTTGTGAACATCTGAAAACTAAAAACCATTCAGTTAATATAGCAGTGCCTTTTATTAGCTTGTATATAACAGGAGCATCACTGGTATGTCTTATGCTTATAATTTATGATATGTTTCATGAATACCGTGGTAGGAATAAATGGTTACCATGTAGATGGTTTTCACTCAATTCAGTTTCCATCTACATAAGCATAAGACATCATTGGTATGTCTATGCTTATAATTCGTGAAAGCCTTTTAACCAAAAGTACATCAAAATATACAAAATAAACCTCATTTCATTAGGATGGGGTTGAAGATGTTCTTAACTTTATCTGCCAATTAATTTTTGTATATTATTGGCATCATTTGTTTCTCAGTGCTGAAAAGGAGGAAAGCCAAAAGAGTCCAACAGAAGGAAACAATAACAAAAACTACTATACATAATTACATAGAGCTGTGTTGAAAATAAGCTGTGAGAATTCTATGCTGAAAATAAATAAGCTAAGAGAGACACTGTTGACTTGAAGAGTTTGGAATATTCGCTTAAGATTCCTAGTTTTGCATGCAAGTACTCGACTCACTTTGCTCCATTTCTCCCCATTCATCCTTTCTTCTCTTCTTTTCAAAGAAGATAAACAAACCACAACAGGTAATTAATGATGCATAACTCTTTATGTTTCTTTGAGTTAACACACTTTAAAGACTACTTTGAAACACAGGCTCTCCAACACTTTCATGTAATTACACAGGTTATGTGTTCTTGTCATCTCATGGTGATATTGTGAAGTGAAGGTTCTGAAGATCAACTTAGGAAGAAAGTGAGCAAATCCATTTCACTCTCTTGATTAGTTTATGGAGATATTTTGTTTAATGGGTTTATTGATCTATTCATTTTTATGAGTTTTTATTAAAACATTGCAACAACATTAACTATGACAGAGGTATTCAACTTGTTTGCTCTGCCATAAACCTGCTTGGTAAAGACTCTAGGGTACATGTTTGTGGTGTTGGGTTTCTTGTATCAAGAACGCAAATTGAAGCTTCACTTCCTGCATTAGCGAAGGTTTTATCACTTGAGATTGAAAATAGTGGTCTTGCCTCTCGAATGACCTTTATGGAATCTCATATGGTCACTATGACGGAACACTTGCAAGAAATGATGGTAAGACGCTATTTCATGTGATTTTTATATCTCTTTTTTTTTAAATAAACCTCCAGTGGGGAAGGGCAGCTATGGGATGCCAGACCTATATTACTTGATAAATGTTTTTTACAACCTGTCGAGGGTACATGACGACTTTACCCAAGAAATAAAAACAATTGGACAAAACTCATAAAAACAACAAATAAAAAATCGTCCATTCAAGCAAACTTTCCTAACTCACTTGACCTTAAAAAAGGCCTTGTTGACCAAGGAGTAGGCCTTACATAATAAGGCCTACCACCAAGTAAACCATTAAATAACAAAAAGGAAAATTAAATACTAACTCACCAAGGATAAGGCCTATACCAATGAGAGGTTTAGACCTTAAGAAACCTTAATCATGAACTAGGCCAACATCACCAAAAGCAACTTAAACATCTTGAAAGAAAAACCATTTGCTCTACCTGCCACTTGCACAAATACCAACTTGCCTCACTGACAAACTTGCAATAACTTGCATCTTGCAAACTCCAACTTGCAACTTGCAAGAATAACAAGTTGCAAACACAATTTGCAACTTGCAACCAAAACAAACATTCAAAACCCAAATTGCAACCATAAACTTGTAAGCAATAAAAGCACCATGCACGACTGACTCTAGCCCAATCCCCTTCCCTATTCCAGCACACAATCCCGCCATAACAGCAGCAAAAATAGGCAATCAAACAACTCGCTCTAGAGTGCAATAGGACATAGCACTCTGTCAAAATAGAGCACATTGTCCAGTGCATTACAAAGCCGAAAAACGAAAATCTGGACAAAGCAGCACCAAAAATGCTTTCCTCACTCCCGGCAAACCGGCCCTGCAAACAAAAGAAGTGTGTTGCTCCGTGTCCACGGCACTCCAAGTCAATGCCAAAACCCTGCATATTAACATCAATACTTCCTCTACTCATAACCATGACAAACATAAACCGTGTGGCAACTGTCTAGCAAAACCAACACTGCCAATTGCCTAGGTAAGTCATTCGTTCAAAAAGTGACAGTCCTACAATCTTTTTGTGCTCTATCGGCTAGCGCATCCGCCACCGCATTGGCCTCTCTATAGATATGTTTGCATTCTATCGACATTTTTTCCGCCATTAACTTAATTTCTTTGAAAATGTTTTCCAAGTGCCAAGGAATTTTAAAGGACTCCCTAAACCAACCACAAACAAGTTTCGAATCCGATTGGACCATCACTTTTCTCAACCCCAATGAGAAAAAAAGGCGCAAACCTTCCACAAAAGCCAAAGCTTCCGCTTTGTTATTGGATCCTTCCCTGAAAAATAATTGTTTTCCCACAACACAAAGACCCCTTGAGTCTCTAATAATCACACCTCTTGATGCATTGTTTCTGCGAGAGTATCCATCAACATTAAGAGCAACAAAATCTGCAGAAGGTGGAATCCAATAAACAATTCTAACTCCCTTCCTTCTAACTGGGATCTCATGAAACCCCAAAGCCCTTAATGGGGCCTTATTCCGACTGATTTGTTTCGGGATGATAAATGTGTTTGCTAACCTCAAATTGCGCCTAATGTTTAAAATCATAAAAACAGAATTTGGAGAAGCATCTTCATAGACACACTTACATCTTTGCTTCCAAATTTCCCGTAAAATAAACATAGGAGTCAGAAAGAATAACACACATGTTTGTGACATCATCTTGGCTCTTTTGAACCATATCAATAACACCGACGAGATCTCTGCTGGTTTCCTTACATGCACATAAAAATGCCTTCAAAATGGCTCCACACCTTTACCGCCAAGTTTCCATCCAGAAAAAGGTGATTCAAAGATTTTGTCATCGGATTAGCACAACACCTACACTTTGAGGCTAGGCTAAAACCGCATCTATACAACTCCCCATCCACTGACACACCTCACGTTTTAGTGGGTTTTCTTGAAAGCATATGTAGTTGAGTAATTTATTGGCCAGCCATCTCCTCTTGATGGAAAACCACAGAGAAATACAGAACATGTTCTTTAAAGCTTGTTGTAGGTTAGAAAATTCGTCCTCCACTAATTATGTGTTTGACAATAACTATATAAGGACAAAAAGTCTTAAAATGGTAAAAGTAAACATGAGTTACTACCCTATAGATATTTGATCAGTGCCTTCAACCACACTACAAAGCCACCCTCGCCAATGTCTCGAAAACAGGTTGTGCCACCTTGTTTTCCCAAGTATAAAGCATCATTGGAATTTACTATCTCATCCAACAACACTTTCTCTTCCAGCTCATCAACTTCGTGTCCATGACAAAGTTCACGATGCTTGTCCAAGACCACTCACCCTTTGGCTACTACTTCATACTCCAAGCTTAGTAATTCACAACTAACTTTGGCACTTTTGGAACGTATAGTTGTAGCAGAGTTGGATGTAGAACCAACATTTCTAACATTTCCTTGGGTCATGGGTGGAGCCATCCCCATGTATCCATTAAATAAAGCCTGCAATACACATAACAAATAACTATAAATTCTTAATTCATCAATTACATGAATGTCATTGTGACATCAGCCATGATAATCAAAACTCAATAGACAATCAATGCAAAGAGTGTGAGGAATACTGATACTATAATGCTTCAGGCCGGAAAGTGAATGAGGGAAAAAGTTCTTTTGTGCTGGAGGATAAGGCGGCTGTGGAAAAAATTGTGTCTTTGAAAAGGTGTACATGATTCCAATATAAAGGTGCTCCCTTGACGTATTTGGGAGGGTCAATTTTTCAAGGGAAAGTTAGAATTTCCTACTTCGAAGAGTTGATTGCTAAAATTCAACGTCGTATTCAGGGATGGAAAGCAATATTGTTATCCCCGGGGGGAAGACTGATCTTGATCAAACATGTCCTGAGCTCTATCCCTATTTATATTCTAAGTGCCATGTGTGTGCCCAAGAAAGTTTTTATCAAGAATTAATGGCTTGTTAGCGGATTTCTTTTGGGGGGATTGTGAAGGCAGATTGAAGAAAAAATGGGTGGCATGGGACAAGATTTGCTGTCCACAGGAGGAAGAAGGTTTGGGTGTTAGAAATTTGACAGTAGTGATGAAGGCTTTTTGAGTTAAGGCTCTTTCAAATCCCATCCAAGAAGAACGAATCATCAATGTGTCTTAATACAAGGACATATACCACATCACATGCCATTGAATGACTGACAAACTGGCTAATATACATCATCAAATAGCTCTCGAGATGGCTCCTTGCTACACATGTTTAAATTTTGGGATGAACTGATATTTTTAAGGGTGATTTCTTCACCCAAAGAATCACTCCAACAAAAATCAAAATATAATGTGTGAACTGTTGAACTTGGTTCCCTCCCATTCTAGAGTGAGTAAAATTTTGGTAAGTAGCATTTAGATCTCTCTGAGAAATCATAAAATCTAAGGTTCAATGGTAACTGTGCCATGTCAATCCATCATCTCTGATTTAGAGTAAACCAGATAAAAGCGTTGAAACAATATCGAGATCATGAAAGTCAACAAAATCAATGCACCAAATAAGCAAATTGAAGGACCACCATACACCAGCTCAACAATGTAGTAGTTAATGAAAATATCTCTTCAAATATGGAGCACAACTGGTAGTGTTTAAAAATGGGGGATAAAATCAAGGATAGTACCTAGTCAGTTATATGAAAATTATGGGTGGGTTACAACCCCATCAGTATTGAGATACAGATCCAACATAGTGGCATCCCAGCCTGGGACATACCTATCGATCTTGAAGTACCTTCACAAGTCCTGACTGCAAAGTTATGCTCACTGCACCTGCAAAGAATAGACAAAAATTAGTCTCATAATGTGTTATTCTCTAATGGATGGAACTACTCTATCTTGTGTTTGACATCTCTTAGCATTAGATTGTCCAGTGGTTTGCCATTCTCTGGATTCATGATAAAAGTTTGGATAACATGTCACCTTATATGTATTAGACATTCAGCAATGAGAGGTCAATTCGCGAACAAAAGATTTTCCAGGTCCTCAAAACTCCACTTGCCTATATGACCTGACTGAAGATTGTGTCTAATTAAACATTGCTACTAAGTAAAACACACAAAATGGGTTTATACTTAAATCATGCTGCAAAGTTTCTCCTATACCATAGTTTATTGAAGCTTAGTGAAGAAAATAAGAAGTTTAGAAACATAAATGCCAAGAAAGTGCATAAACTCACAAAGATAGTATGTGATACTCAGGAAACAGAATAATTTATTCAGCCAATGATGGTAATACAGTATACATTGAGGGCTAAAATACAATCTCTCTAAAAAGATGGATACTATTTTTACAGAGATCTGGGAGCAGAATAATGCAATAGCAGGAAAACACAATATTACCTGGCCAATAACCAACACTACATTAGCATCAAACGTATCAATGGCGTGAAGAAGCAGCTGCACCAAAACTTCAGAGCATTAATTGGCATCCCACATGTAACCAAATTCAATTGAAAAATATCCAACTCCTTTAATTACACAAATTAAACTAGCAATTACCTCATAACCAACGCCTTCTATCCATCCCATGGTATTTATCACCATTCCTGCAGCTCGTGCTTCAGGATTGCCAGCAAACTGTCTCTCTAGAGTTTGAGCAAGCTCTTTCATGAGTACTTTGTATAGCACTGAATTGACACTGCAAAACTACTAATTAAGTAACCCTGAAAATCCTTTTCATTTCTATTGGTAGGCATTAGTACTATTGAAGATGCTAGTAGAGATAATCAAAACATTGGTGGCCCGAACAAAATTGCAACCATGAAAGACACTATGAATAATAAATAATAGCAAAGGAAAACAGATAAATATTGGAATGCATAGGTGCATCCTTATATTAGTGGATTATTTAGTTAAATGTTTTCTGTCAGACCTATACATAGCAATTGCATTTTACTAAAAATGATCCTAACAACATACCACTAGCACTAGCATTTCCTTCAAACACGAAGATGTAACTCCCAAATAATGCCAATAACATTGAAAATTTTCAACAGTCAAAGCTTCAAAAATCCTACTCCTATTAGTCTCAGGTTATACTTTATAACATATCTCATCCGATGATCCTAAAGAAAGAAAATCTTCTGCTTACTGAAGAACCCGCATCAGGATCTGATTATTGAGACAGAAGCTTCTATTCTTCATCATGACAGCTCTCATTGCCTCAATCTGCGTACGGAACTGTATAAGTCCCATTCTAATAGGGTCTGGATATGCCTGCCTGCAGCAAATTTACAAAAAGAAATGGTCTGTAAAATAGAAACTCAAGTCACATCCAAAGCCCCGAAAATTTCAAACTGACCTCATAAACAACTGCATATTTGAAGGATTAAAGTCACAACCACACAAGAAACGTTCTACGTCATCTGGCTGTGCTTGTCTTGGAATCCCTTGCAATAACACCTGATACAGTCAAACAAATTATAACCACATTCTTCAGATGGATTCATAATGGCATAACAGGTCCGGCTACAACATATAGATTCATAATGATGGCATGTGCATCAATTGTTTTCTGGCAGAATCTAGAATGACACTCGCAGAAATTATGGTCTTGGATTGCTAAACACTTTCTTCAATTACCCCCACTTGCTGGGATGGTTCAAAATAGAGTTGGAAGGCGTATTTTATCCATAAGAAGATTAACAATTCTTTCCATTATCAATGTTCTATATTAAAAACATGATACTCCTATGATCAAGAGATTTAATAAGCCTTGCAAGGAATTTCGTTGGAATTCTTTCAAAATAGATTTAAAAAGCCTTGCATATATTACTCACTTGATGAATAAGAGATTATATATTTTTCTTTAATTAACCAAAATTTGAGTGTGTGGAGGAGAAAAATGGGCATGTGATAGAATTTGTGGTACCTTTTCTTTTATCTTTTTTTTTTTTTTACTTCAAAATGTAATAAGTTATCAGATTTTGATAAAACTGTGTCATCACCAGAAGCATTGTTCCAGACCTTGCTAATGCGATTTGTGAGAAAACTAAAATATATTACATATAAGCACAGAAATCATGAGATCCGCAATGTAAAGGCATGCTAAAACACATTCAAATTCCTAATCAAGTGTGAGAAAGTTGGGACATTGCTTTTCCATACATTAATGAGCAGAGGATCAGCAGATAGGGTTCCAAAAATAAGTAGAGTTTCATTACCAATTTGATTATTCTAGTGCAAATAACCTTTATGCTGATACTTGCAATTGTAAAACAATCATTTCATTCCTTGGTGATTAAGAGAGTTAGTGGTATATATGCATATGCCTATACACTTATGGGTTATGACTCTCAAACATGACGTGATATTTTTTTTACCGGTCTATTAGAATGTCATATTTTATACGATATACATATAGAGAATACTGACAAGCAAATTACATTCTGATCATCAAATAACTAGTAATTACTCATTTATTCAATATTGGAAACCTTAAAAACAATAATAGTAAATAAATAAATCTTTGTGTGAGGTGAGTACTGGACATCGATACGATATCAATAAGATAAAATACCCAACTAAATCCATAACAAGAAAATAAAACAACTAACATCATAAAATACTATGACTTACGGTTTTTCCTTCATAAGTTGTAATTTCCCACATGCTACGGTCCACCTGAAATACAATAAAACAGTTTATTCATTCATACAGAAGTACACACCATGAATCAGAAGTATCGAACCCAAATCCGAAACAAGCATCACCTTTTCCAGCCGAAACATCTGACCCTTCCCTCGAATCAACCTTATGGCAGTATCAAATGCCTTGCGAGACTGGAACTGCAGAACCCTGAATCCATTCACAATACATGAATTATTCAATCAAACAATGCATCCATGAGATTCAAACTTCAAGTAATTTATTCACATAAGAATACATACATTCCTTGTGGATTGAAATATCGATTGTAATCGACTCGAATGTCCATAGGACTCAAAGCACAGCCTTCAAGCATATCAACAATGTCCGTCTTCAACGTATGCTTCCCAATTCCAGTCAGTTTCCCATAGATCGCTTCTACACAACAAAAGACACAAAAAATTTACATTCCAATCAAAACCCAAAGTTTTTAATTCCCAAATGCAATAAACCCTAACCCTAGTTCGGGTAGAAAGTTACCATTGCTTGAAGATTGAAGAATGGGGTCGATTGCTGAGTCTGGGTATCGATTCTTCTGGTTCTCTGGGTCGGCTAAATCCGTCTTCTGTGGCGGGTTCTCTGGTTCGGTGGAGAACTGTTTCGGAGGTTGACGAAGAAGAAAGGGGAGAGCTTGATTTGTTTTGATTGCTTGCAAAGTGTTTGATCGAGAAAGCCAGTAACAACGCTCCGTCGAGAAAGAGCCAAAGCTCGAATGCGAGAGAGAGTGAGAGCGGTGGAGTGAGGGAGGCAGGGAGAGCAATGGAGAGAGTGAGAGCAATGGAGATAGGGAGCAGGGCGAGAGAGAGGGAGGCAGAGCTATGCACAGAGGGGGGACGAGAGATTGGAGGCGTTTTGTTCTCCCTTCTAGGTTAGATCGAGAGCGCTATCCTAAATGTAAGTAACATAGCGCTTCGGAAGCGCTATGCAAGCACTTTAAAAGTGCTATGGTAGCTTTGGTAACGTTTTTTCCCATAGCGTTTTTTAAAGCGCTATCTAAGACATAACTAAGATAGCGCTTAACTGAAAAAAAAAATTAAAAGCGCTATTGTAGTGTTTTTTTTTATTTTTTTTATTTTTTAAGACAAATAAGCGCTATCCTAGTGCCCACTTGGATAGCTCTTTAAAAAAGCGCTATCTAAGTGGCGTTACCTAAGCTAATATTTGTAGTAGTGAACTAATCTCCATATATTGGCATAACTTAAAACAAGAGTGGAACTGAATAAATGAAGGTCAATAAATCAGTTACTGACTGCTTTAGAAAGAGTGAGAGAAAGAAAGTGGAATGAGTCAGTTGATACATGAGGGAGCGAGCAGAGCCCTTATATTGACATATATAACCTTTCTCGAATAAGGTAAATGGGATTCCAATACATATTTCTTACTAATCAGTCTCTCTTTATCATCTCTAACTTTAGTATAGTGTGTGTTTGTGATGTCGCTTTTGTATGTTTTGAAAAAAGGGTTCATGGAATGTAATGTAGTGCTATGAAAAGATGATGATGATGAAAGTCCATTCTCTCTCCAGACTTTAGGCTCTGCTAGCAATGTTAATTATGGACCATATAATTTTATAATAAAACATACATTTTTATGATATATTGGGTGGGTAAAGGTTGGGGTTAGTGTTGGTTGGTTTTATTAGAGAGAATAGACTAGATAAAAATTAGGCTTCCATCGCTTTGCTTAATTGCTTTCCTTGTTATGGGGCCTGGTGTTGTAGAATGTGTATTTCACTACACCAAATTTCCCCATTAGCAACGGTTTGGAATCGTGGGGGTAACTGATGGCCACGGCTAAGAGGCGTGGGCTGTAAAGGCGTCGCGAAATCATCCGTGACGGCTATAAACCGTGGCTAAAATTTTAGCAACGGTTTTATGTTTAGGACGGTCGATGATTTAGCCACGGTTCTAAACCGTTGCTAAAATGTTAGCAACGGTTTTAAGCCGTGGCAAGTACTAGCAACGGCCTAAAACCGTGGCTAGTAAAAAAATTCAATTTTTTTTTTTTTAAAATTAACCTCCAGTGGGGAGGGGCAACTATGGAATGCCAGACCTTTATTACTTATCAAAAATTGACTTACAAACGCTACGGGGGTACATTACGACGTTACCCGTATTAAAACCAAAACAATAGAAAAAACCTGTCCTTAAAACAATTGCCACGACAAAGACAGAACTTAAAACATCAAAAAGACTTGAGGCCAAAACAAATGACCCAACCAGAATGCGCGTAAATTTGCCCAAGCAGCCAGCACACGCTGAAACACCAACGCCATCTGAATAATCACCCTGAAAAACAGCCAACAGGACGCTGCATCGTACCCTCGCGAACTGTGTTTCGCAGCAGCATGCAGTAACCATCCCTTGCATCCACCATCTCGACGCTGGGCACAACAACAGCATCTCCTCAATAGGCCGCAACATCTCAGTAGGCCGCAGAAAACCATCAGTCCGCAACATCTCAGCTCCTAGCATATATATACACTTTGTTTTGCAATAGTGTTCCAGCCAACAACCTGTTGGATGTGGTACTAGAGTGTAGGTGCACTGCAAGCCTGCTCGATGCGCATCCTCGCTCCTGCATAAAAAACAACAGCATCCTATACACCAGAGAAATGCACAGCTCCAGTGCGAACCGCGCACTTGCAGTCCAGCAAGTATAGCAGGCTGAGTGCCTGCGCTCATTGTGATTCCCGCAACTGCCTCTCCTACAAAGCCCCTGCAGTCCAAAACAAAGACGCAAAACTATCTTTCAGCAAGGAAAACTACACATGATAATTCTTAACATTCGTCGCATAGAGCAAACTTCAAAAGAGGCATTTATATACTTACTTTACTACCAGTTGCAATGATCAAAACATTCTTCCTCAGGAATTTGGTTCAGGAGTTCGCCTTCTTCATTGGCATGAAAAACATATACAACTCGCCTTTCTTGCAGCAAAACTGGAAAAACAGTCCTGGAATGATTTCCATGAAGCTGCACAACTTAAATAGTTAGTATCTTTAGATCTTCACTGCATTGCATGATCACTGAAGTTGGACTTACCGGCACGAGCTAAAGATTCACTGCATCAGAAACACTTGATATTGTGTTCACATCATCATCCACAAATACACATACAGGTTCTGCTCCGTATTCCCTTGCAACTTTCGAAATTTATTTTGCAACCAAGGTTGAGATGGAACGTTTTGAGTTTGGCCAGAGAATCATCCCAATAAGGTTAGCACCTGCTTCTGCAGCCAGCGCTGCATCTCTTGCCGATGTAATTCCACACATCTTTACTAAAGGGCGACTCCTTTTGCAGTCTTCCTGTGCAATTGAAATTTCAGTGGACTGCGACATGCAGGCTCTTGTGGCACCTGACCATAGCCTATTTTTTGACAAGTATAATTGTTTCACTTGAAAATCTGCAAAACAGCCATGACACATGAGAATTACATGGTAGTCTAAAATGAAGAGAAATCAACAATTCTTAAACATACAAAATCAAATCTTCCAAACTGAAGGGACATTCATAGACCTAGCTTGTCTATGCCAATGGGTGCAATTCACGGAAACAAGCAATAATATTCAATCCACATTTGCGAAACATTGAAATGAAACAACGAAATCTTGAGGGATCATTTATGATCCTTTTGCCTGTCTTTCAATGATATCACTGAAGCATCAGACAATCAAATAGGCTCCAAAATTTCAATATCCAATACTTCATTAAGGTTAAAGATTTAATTTTAAATAAAATTGATGTAGGTGCTAGTTTGGGTCCTCTCCCTAGTGATCAACATCGAGCTCTAGCTAATTAGAGTAACAGGCTCCAAAAGTAAAGTTAAGAAAGAACAACAAAATTCCACAGAAAAAAAACTCTTAAGAACAAATAAATTCATAAGACAACCTCTGTTGTTTTTTTTCTTGTAGAGAGCTTGATAACCATGTTTATCCAATTCAGGGGCGAAAAATTCCTCAAAGTGGCCGCTCTGAACCTGAGAGTGAAAAACCATGACCATAACTATGCTTAGCTTGTGTAAAATACTTCAAAATCAACTTAGCTGCCAGATTACAGCTTAACATAAACATAAGAACATAGCAACCAAACGCATAGAAATTTAAGGAAATGTAGATTTTTTATAAATATGTTCATGTACTACTGTTAACATGCTTTCTCAGTCAAAACAGGGCTGTCAAGTCCCACACTATGGACTAATGAGACATATTCTAGCCAACTCCAGCTCATTCATATAATACAGTAAGAGAATCGTAAGAATCCCAACTCCGTGAGCATTGAACAGATCTTTGCAAAGACACGTATATGAAAATATTTTGAGCAGAACTCAGATGTAGATAATCATCTCCATCTTTCAATCCTGGGCCTACCAATGGTCAGGTCAGGTCAGGTCAGGGTAGACCTGGCAATCAGAACACGATAACACAATCGAAACTGGATCGATATAAATGAGTTCAGGTCATAAATGAGTTCGGGTTCGACCAACACAAGATAGATGAAAAGAACCAAAATTCTCAAAAATAGATAGATGAAAAGAACTGAATCAATTCGCGCAATAAGTTGATTGTCTATTTATTTTGTTAGCTAATGACTAGTCATCATGCCAAATGCAATGCAAAACTCAAGATATAACATTGAAGGGGCAAAATAAAAAAACATTCAACACAACAAAGTGTATAAAAAATCATGCTTTGTGTTTAAGAACTGTTTTGGTAATACAAAACCTCAATCAAGCACGCTGCTCCTTCACCATCCCATGCTATGGATTTTGCAAGACCCTGCATGTAAAGTTGATAACAACTGCAAAGATTATATGTTCAGTGAAGACTGATTCAGTAAGAATGTAATGTGTATAGAATGAATTTTGAGATTACAATGCTTGACAACTAGGGTGGTAATCATAATTAAAGCTTATATCAGTTTATATGGGATCAGCTGAACAAAGAAAATTCATCCTTTCATATAATTTGACAAATGTTGCACCTTCTTCCATTTACAAATTTTTTCTTCCAACACTCCATTATCTTACACACTGAGATAACACCATAATAGAAGCTTTAGGGCCCTTTTAGATTAGATCAATGAAAATGTACATGAGATTCTCTTTTGAAATTTGCTAACTCTTGAGAACAACAAATCATCTAAAGGAGCATGAGATGACAGCAAACCTGAACTAGTCCTTAAGAAACTGATGTCTGCAGATGCATATCAGGAAAAACTAGGTTTCCACCACTGATGTCGTCTTTGAGCAAGTTACAGACATCCAACTTCGACTCTGTCGATTTTCTAGCGATGGCTTCAGTACCATTTTGCCGGTCATAAAAAGTGAAATTTTCTTGGACGCTGCCGATGTTTCCGCTCGGGATGTGAAGTTCAGACCAAACAAGTGTGCCTGGAAACTGAATAGAATGAGCACCATCAAACCTTCTTTCAAGTGGAATCCTAGATGAACTCAAATGTCCTGAAAAGCAGTAAAGACAAGAGCTAGTATCTAAAGATTAGGAAGCAAATAAAATGCTCCAATATAAACATATAGAATTACTGAGAGCAGATTTTTTAGGGTTAATTTATTATCACATACCACTTTTACGTGCTGCGTTATGCATGTATACAGAAGCATTCTCACATCCTGAACTAGGAATGTTTTCTGCATGGGAAGAAGTTCCGAGATCGTCCCCAGATTCCACATCTTCCAATTCAGAAGATGGTGTCCGTCCATTCCAATCAGCAGTGCTTGGACTTGAAGCATAAGAAGACTGCAGAATGAAAGCAGGCGAATCTGCCCGTGCAAACAAAGGATAAAAATGGTTTAAAAAGTGATAAAAATCAAATGTCATGTGTGGTGGTGGGCATGAAAACTATACAAAAGATGGGACTAGTAGTAACAATGGTGAGTGAGTTTGTACATAATATCTCTTTTCTTGAAGTTTGGGTTTTGAACCCTCTTTCAAGATGTCAGAAGTTTTATCAGAAAACTATTTGACAAGAATCTTTTCAGAAACAAGAAAAGGAAAACAAATAGAACATCTATAAATTCTCAGAACACTTTCTTTTTCTTTCTTTACATTTTCTGTTTATGAAGATCAGATGCAAATTCAAATAGCAGAATCATCTGTACACTGAAGCTTAAGCCTCAGCCTCGCATTCCTGTTCAGAAACGTCATCAGATTGTCATATTTTCAAACTTCTTGTTATTTCACTCTCTGTCATATTTTGGGAATTGGTTGTATAAGAAAAGAAGTCAGAAAAGGAGAAAGGATAGATAGAGCTTACCACTTTTCTTGTATTCATCATTTCCAAACTTAACTCCTTGTAGCAAAAGATCATATAGAATTAACTACATACAACATACCACAACAACACCACTTATGCAAACTTTTGATCTCTCTTTTAATGAAAAGCCATAAAACCAGCAATAATCAATTGTTATGCAAACTTATCTCTTAGCAATAATCATACTTTTCATCTAGGAAGCTTTTGACATAATCAATTGTGCTTGTAGCAACATTAGAAACAAAGAAGATAAATAAATCCTGGCTTGGAGCTTCCTACACATTAAGAAACACATAACATATATTTACGAATTCCTAAAATAAATCCTCAAAAAACTATATGGTGATCATGGAGAGTTTACAAAAAGATAAATACAAAACCTGTCAGACAAGGATGGGTAAGCAACTATTTTTACAGTGGATGTGCTCAAATGCCCTTCCCAGCTACTTATAATTCGTTCTATATAGTTGAATCAAACCTTCATGCTCTAGGGAAAGAATTTTTGTTGATGCATGCTTTACTATTTTCAAAGTTTCAGTTATATTCTTGTTAAATTCTTGTTAAACGAAGCTTGGTAGTGGAACCACTAAACTTGAAAAAAGAAAGGGATCAGAATGAAATTATGGAGAACTGGAAACTGTAACATACTCATTGTCAACTGGCCAGTGTAACATTCTTGCAGTTATTCCCTTTGTTACTGAGAAAACAGAAAATAAGCTATCTGGCTAAACAGGACGAGGATCATATTTTCCAAGCACGCCAGCAGCAGTATCTATAATAACCTCTCCATCTTTATATGCACATAACTAAAAATAGAAAAGAAAAGAAAGACTTAGCCAGATTGAACAATGAGCAATACAGAGATCATAGTAGTAAATCTTCAGATATTTCCAAAACAGAAAAATATTAGTTCCTTGTTGTGCATACTCTCACAGAGAAAACTGCTTGGTCCTTAAACATTTCAATGGAGCTATGGTTCATATGCAACTTTTCATTTTGTTTTAAGCATTTCTGTTTTCTAATTAATAAAAATTGGTTTAGACTAAATAATCATAATTGTTGTGGAAATTTTAGTGAGCATTTCACCAAGATCAACATTTTAGATGAAATGAATATTCAGGTTCTGGAAAAAAAAGAGCAATAAAAAACATATAAATAAATTATTGGCATACATGCAAGCGAGTTATACAAATAGTCATTCATTATCTCTGAAAATGCAGACAATAGTGCCACATGGTCTCCCTGAAACAGTGACATCATACAAACTAGTAATGTATATACGTTTCAAGACATGATAGACAAACTAGTAAAGTATATATGCAGGAGAATACACAAATAGTTTCGATCGGAATTTTTCAGCTGAGCTAAAGGAAAGGTTGTTTGGATATACTTAAGGTGCATGCAGAGAGACATAATGGAGGCAACTCTCATAACAAATCAAACATCAAATTTCTTTTACTCCACCAGGTTTTGATTGTAAGAAAGACTATACTATATTTTTGTAAGAAGTAGATGACTTAACTTTATTCATTCTAGATGTTTATTCATTCTAGATCTTAAATACCTGGCTGCAGATATGGGTCTACATCACAAAAGTTGGTGATTGCAGAATAAATTAGCAATGGATGAAGAGCTTGGCACCGAGGACATGAAACCCGATGAGAAATGAGGGTTGATTTTGGTCACTTTGAAGCTATGGGTACAGGAACGTTAAGATGCAAAATAATTGTCACCGCTACTTTCACTTGTACCTGCAAGTAAAACCTTACATGAGCAATGAACTTTTATCTCACAAAGCACATAGATCAAATGCAATGAACTTTCGCTTGGATATACTTCTTTCTCTTTCTTACCACGGTGTCCACCCTGCAATTTTTCAGTGTCCACGTACTTAATGACTCTAGACAAACTCCCCACCAACAAGGAATATGATTCAGTTAATGCATCTGCAAAAGCGATGATAAAACAGACATGTTCTATGTCATCGCCTTCGTCCTCCATCTCTTGAGCAGCTTCCAGCCTACAACGCTTCTTTCGTGGCAAGTTTTTCTACATCAAAGTAGTGCCTCCACATAATCAACATTTATGTCGTAACAAGCATCCAGAAATGAAACAAACTAGAGGGAAAAATTATGAAACCTCTCGCTCCCGCTTTCGCTTTTCTTTCATTTTGAGATCTTCCGCTTGCTGGGCAGTGATCACTTCCTTCCCCATTCTGTTGTTTCCAACAGAGGCCTGTAAAAAGAAAATGCACATCTTCATGATACAAGAACATGAACACTTAGTAAAACATATTAGAATTCATAGACTAACACACTATTCATTATGGGTGATTCTCAGATTATTATTTGACTCCCCTTGATATCTTAAATACAGGAGCAGCTGTAGCCGTGCACACTAGTGAGGAATAAAAAGAACCAAAAGATAATGTTGTCTCCACAATATAAACCAACTTGCAAAGTTGGACACAAAGGAATGGGCCAAAAGATTTGCAAGAGACAGAACTTCAAAAATTATTTGTGTATCAAAGTTTTTACATTAGCCCACTAATAAAACGAACCTTTGTTGCCTCCATTTTAGCTTTTCTTAGAGCTCTCTCTTCCCTGCAAACAGATGGAACTTTTATTTTCAAATAACACCAAAAAAAAAACTCACAAGTAGAGAAAATGCAGGTATGAGACAATAATAACCTTTCTTCCTCGAGAACAGCAGAAACTTGATCTTCCATTTGTTCAATTGTCTGACACCACTTGGTTACAAACAGCAGAAACTCTAATCTGAAATATAACAAACAAATATTAGCCAGAGCTCTGTAATAACTCACAATCAATCAAAGTAGACAACATACTTTTTAGTTTGGAAAAGAAAAAATCATCATAATACCTACCAATAAGTCTTCTGGTAGCCTCTCCAACATTGACATGTCCGAGCTCCTCCTCGCACGACATGGCTTACAATGGAGTTTTAGAAGGGGAGTAGAGACACAATGGTTCCACTCGCTTCCTCCCCATTGATCCCATGCGCCTAACTACGCCATATACTTTTTTCCCTTCATCAATATCAAAATCCATCATCTTATTAGGGCAAGTTATTGACAATGCCATTCTTTCTTCTTTAAACTCCAAGCTTAGATCTGTATCATTGGATAAAGTACTTGGAAGTTAATAACAACATACAAAAAGCCCCAATTTCACATAAACATCCAATCATTTTTTTTTTATCATGAAGTTGAACAATAGCCAAAACCAAATCAAATCCCTCAACCATGCAAACCCTAAATTTCTCAACTAAGATAAGCCGCAAATCAAACTATTCAAAACCCTAATTTACACAAGTAAATAAGCAAACAATTGCTAAACCCAACTGAAACAAAATCCTCAAAACCTCAACCTTCAAAGACACCAAATCTCTACATTGAAAACCCCTAAAACCAACTATGAAATAAACATATCACCTCATTGTGCTAAACACAAACAACAAGCAACCAAATAGTCCATTTCAAAACACTGAAACAAATCAACAACCATATGTACTGAACCCCAAATGAACAAACCCCTCAAAACCCGAAGCTTCTCAACCACCAAAATCCCCAAAGATGATAGTCTTCCTTCCAAAATCCCAACTTTCTGCAGAATGAACAAAACCCCACCATTTCTAACTCGTCAATAACCACGAGTCTGAAACCCCATTAATTCAAAACCGCTAAACCCATCAAAACCCAAAGCTTCCTAACCACTGAAATCCCCAAATCTGACCTTCAAAATCTCAACTTTCCGCATATTGAACAAAACCCCAACATCTCTAACTCATCAATAACCACAAATCTGAAACCCCATTTATTCAAAATCAATAAACTCATCAAAACCCAAACCTTCCTAATCACTTAAACCCCAAATCTGACTAACATCCCTTCAAACTTGAAACACATAAAAATCAGAAATTGAATAACACCCAACATTTCTAACCACAAATCCAAACACCCCCTTGCTTCAAAACCCCGGACACTTCATCTACCAATCAAACTAAACGAATCAAACAACCGGAACAATAAACAAACATTCTTTATTTGTTACCTGATGAAGAACAAAACTTTCTCCTTACTCTTTCCTTGCGAACTCACTCACGAAACTCACCTTGCCAACTTGAACAAAAACCTCGCGAAACTCACGAAACTCACCTCGCCTTCAAGCACCTCGCGAACCTCACGAACACTTGAACAAAACACCTCGCCAGCTTCTTCTGTTCAATTCTTTTCGCCAGCTTGAACAAAACGGCTCCCTCCAAAGCGCCAAAAAAAATTTCGCCAAAGCCAAAGCGCGAAAAAAAAATTTGCCAAAGCGCGAAACTCACGTGAAAAGCAAAAGCTTAGCAACGGTTTTAAACCGTTGGCATTTAGCCACGGTTTTTGGCCGTGGCAATCCTTTTTTTAGCCACGGTTTTAAACCGTTGGCCGTTATAGCCACGGTTTTTAACCGTTGGCAGTTAGCCACGGTTTTTGGCCGTGGCAACCTTTTTTTTTAGCCACGGTTTTAAACCGTTGGCCGTTATAGCCACGGTTTTTTGCCGTGGCAAATTAACCAACGGTTTAGAGCCATGGCCACCTCCCCGTAGCTAAACAAGCCTTTTGGTGTAGTGTTTGCATGAGAAAGTTCGACAATTCATTTAACTCTGTGACTGTGACCTTTTGTTTGGCCACTTATATTGTCTTCCTTCCCTTGCCATCAAGCACAATTTCAGCAACACAATGCCCAATGTGTGTATATGTATGTGTGAGTTTGTACTACGTACTTCCATTATATATATTGCCATGTCGTGACTTTCATGGCATTTGAAAATTTTAGCTAGGTAAATGCCCATATAAAATGTAGTGCCTTTCATTCTCTTATCTCTCTGCAAGCTGAAGTTAGGCAGACTTCTATCAAATATACTGTTACTAGATATCCATTATATTCATCAATTATACAACAGCTCGTGAAGTGATGATCAACATTATGAACAATGATGCATGTTTCTGGTTTTAGCTGTTTTCTTTTCGTTCTTTGTAAAACATACGTTATTTATTTTGTTGTTACAGTGTCAAATGTTCTCAAGTTGAAGGAAATGGAGCCCAAACAAAGAGAATAGTTTTTCATGATCTTTATGAGAAGCAAGGCCAAAGTCCTTGGTATGATAATCTCTGCATACCTGCTACGGATTTGCTCCCCTTAATTGCAAATGAAATTAGGAGTGTTACACAAGTACTCCAGCGGTAACACACAGACTTTGTTCTTCTTGGAAAACTAACCCAAATAGAAAAACAATTTATGGTCTACCAAAGTTAAACATTCATGCATTTCTTTTTTGATGTGTTTCATATGTTGGTGCAGATTTTCCAGAAAGCAATATCATCATCAAGTGCCTACAATGATTAATTAAGGTATTGCATACATTACTTGGTGCAGTAACTCATGTTATTAGGAAGACTTGATAGTGATTTATGAAGTGTTGGAAGCTTCCAGTCGCTCTCTTCATATTTGCATCATAGCTAAATTTGTATCTTACTAAGATACAGAAAACCCAGAGTGTGTATATTTCTTGTCAAATAGCTTTTATCTAATTCTTTTGACCTTTATTGTAGGAATCATGAGCTGAAAGGAAAGCATTGAAAATATAGATAGGCATGTTTGTTAGAAGGTTGCTGGGAAAAATAAGGCTCTTCAAGTGTAGAGACATTATAAAAAATTTCTTAGTTTATCTACCCCACAAACTAGTGTAATTGCATCTATTGAGCTTCCTGATTGTAAGACTTTTGGTATTTGTTTTGTTTCAACAATGTATTTTCAGATTACACTTGTTATGCTATTTTGATAAGAGTACAAAACATTCAGATGCAATTTGATAAAATACAATGTTAACACAGGTGGGATATCTCTGATTGGAGAGTTTTGATTATTTGATATGTTTTGCTATTATTTTTTTTAAACGGAGCCCTTGATGAAAAACATGTTGAATCGAAAAGTTGATCAAAGGATGTGGGGGAAATGAGCAGCACTCCAAAAGCATCGGTGTCTAGGTTAGAAAATGTGTGTTGTTTTGCATAATTTTGAATGTGTACTATCCATTTTTTTAGCTTTTTTTATTTGAATTTTTTTTTAAATTAGCTATAGTTTCTACATGATACAAAACAAAATTGAGTATCAACTTCATTTGAATTTAGTATTAGCTAGTGTATGTAACTATATAAAATTTAGTATTAGTTTTATCATGTTGTAATTATTCCATTAGTATGGGTTGGTTGATGATACAAATATTAACATCGTCTCATTTAATATGGGTACAAAAGTGCTACAATTCATTTTAGTAACATGCAAGAGCTATAACAAAAACCCCTTTACAATGTAGTGTGCATGAAAGTAATACACACCCCTTGTAAAAGCCATTTATATTTCTAATAAAAGAAGCATGCAAGAGGCTACCCGAAGATTCTGCTGGCCAAGGACACACGATAAATGGACGATAACGTGTCAAGTGAGATCTTACTTTGTGACACGAGTAATGCTACGGTGCCCTGGTACCACCAGGCATGGTACCAGTGCACCTTAGAATTTTCCCTGTGACACTGAAGCGCTATTACCCATACAGAGCAAGTTGAGTGGCAGTGAAGAACTGGTTTGTCTTGGTTTAAATATGATTCATTTTTGCTTCCCTAGAGAGTTTAGTATTTTAAATTGGAGATTATTTTACTGGAAAATGAGTGAGATCTAAATGCTACACAGATCAACAGTTTAGTGAAAACTTTTTAATAAGTACAAAAGCTTTGCATAATATATATATTGACGAGAAATCTGAGCTATAGACTAACGACTACAAAAAAGCTATATGAAATCAATGATTTTTTCATTAACAAAACATGCACTACACTAAATTGGCATTTTTGTAACAACCCCCAAAACGATATCACTTTTGAGTTGTAACAGTCCACCAAACAAATACAAATTTTCACAAACAAAGTGATACAATAATTGTATCACCATGTGCTACAAGTGATACTATTCATGGTGATCCAATTTATTGTATCACTTTTTTTATGAAACAATTTTTCATTTTTTTGACTGAATTTAGTTTTGACTTGAAATTGTTCGGCGTACTCTTACAGCTCAAAAGTGATATTGTTTTGGTGGTTGTTACAAAAATGCAAATTTGGTGTAATGATGGCTCGACCACTTTGCACTCTAATCCAGCAACCATCTTGAATCTTTTAAAATTTTATTTTCATTTCTACCTCTTTTTAATTAATTAGAAACCCAACATTTCGGCTTCTTCTTGTTGAAACTCTACAATTTTTGGAAAAAGAAAATCAATGGGTGAATGGATTGTTTGATCTTGAAAAGTATTCTGCCTTCTATGGGGCTTATCACAGCAACCAGTTAACATCTTCATTCATATGTTGCTTGTTTGGCCACTCCTCTTTCCAACTCTTGTTCTTATTTATTTCACCCCTTTTCTTTTCAACCTTCCTCGGAAGGAAAATTTAACTTGGAACATTGGCTTCTTTTCTACTTTATTTTTCTCTTTGTTTTACATCTGGCTCCTTGGATGCTCTTCCTTGTTTTCTCTGTTGGTTTGGTGGCTGCATTTCAACTTGGCTAATCTCTGCCTTGGAAGGTATTGTGAGAAAGTTATTGAAATCTTAATTCTCTTGTTCACAACTATGGAGTATATATACATGTAGAATTAAGGAATATAACAGGAATATTCTCGGGAATATAACAGGAATATTCTTGGGAATATGACAGGATTTTTCTCAATACAATCAATCAATTCCTAAATAAACTATCTTCTAACGGTTGGCAATGACAGCAAATCAACTCTCTTCAATACAACTATCACCCCCGTCAAACTTTAGGTGTTGGTAATGATATCAAATGAAGTTTGGAAGTAAGAGAGGTGAAGCGAGTTACAGTGTGAGATTTGGTCAAAAATCTACAAGCTGCAACTCGGTAGAAATATGAGGAAGAGTGATAGTGCCTTGGCGGTAATGATATCGAACAAGATGGAAGTCAATCCCAATGTGTTTCATGTGCTCATTGAAGACTTTGTTGTGTGAAATGTGAATGGCACCCTTATCGTCACAATAAAGAGTAGTAGGATGTGATTGCGAAAAACCAGGATCACCAAGAAGATGTCGAAGCTAAACAATTTCAGAAGTGGTGTCAGCTAAGGCCTGATGTTCAGATTCAGCACTAGAGCAAGAGACAACACTTTGTTTCTTACTTTTCCAGGAAATGAGAAAATCACCTAGAAAAACAAGGAAGCCAGTTGTGGACTTGCAATCTGTCACATCCCCAACTCAATCAGCATCAAAGTAAGCAGAAAGCGTGGGAGAGGAAGTAGACAAAAGTAAGAGACCATGATGGAGAGTGTTGCAAATATAACGAACAATCCTGAGTACTGCAGAGTAATGCTTAGTGCGAGGAGAGGCCACAAACTGCAAAACAATGTGGACATGGGCAATGTCGGGTCTGGTAATGGTCAAGTAGGTGAGCATTCCAACTAGTTGGCGATAGATTGTAAGATCTAGGAGAGGTACACCATCAGTAGGGCGAAGCTTAACATTAATGGCAAATGGAGTATCAGTAACTTTGCCATCAAAAAATGAGGAACGGATAGAATCTTTGAAGCATATTTGATTTGAGAGAACGTAGCCCTGCGAACAACAACCAACTTCAATACCCAGAAAATATGTCAAATCACCAAGATCTTTCATTTCAAACGACTGAGATAGGAAAGCCTTAGTGTCAGAAATTCCCTTTAAGTCATTTCCTGTCAGGATCATATCATCAACGTATAGAAAAAGAAATATGTCACCGTGAGTACAATGTTGAATGAACAAGGCTGAGTCATTTGTACTCTGTCTAAAACCAAATGTGAGAATAGTAGACTAGAATTTCTCAAACCATGCGGGTGGTGCTTGTTTGAGACCATACAAGGCACGACGAAGGTGACAGACTTGCCCAAGCTTATGAGGAAGACCAGGAGTAGGATCCATGTAAACTTCTTCACGAAGATTATCGTGTAAAAAAGCTTTTTTTTGACATCCATCTGATGTAATTCCCAATGACGAGAAGAAGTAACAGCAATGACGGTCCAAACCATGGTCATGCGAGCAACAGGAGCAAATGTTTCCTCATAGTCTAAACCATACTTCTGAGTATATCCATTTGCTACAAGGTGAACTTTGTACCGTGCAATGGAGCCATCGGCATGTGTCTTGATGTTGTATACCCACCTGCAACCAATAGTGGACTTTTCTGGAAGTAAAATAGTCATTTCCCAAGTATGAGTAGATTCCAAAGCTTGCAATTCTTCTTGCATGGCTTGAGACCGGTCAGGATGCAAACTCGCTTCCTTATAGGTCTGAGACTCATGGAGGTCTAAATTAGTAGCATAACAATGATAATTATCGAGAAAAGCAGGGGGATTGCGAGTATGAGTGGGGTAGTGAGAAGTTACCTGGGTAGGATCAGTAGGCGGCGCAGGTGGGTCACCTGACGAAGAGTCAGTAGGCAGCGCAGGTGGATCATTTATCGGCGAAGAGGATGGGGAAGTAGGTAAGGTGATAGCATCTGAACGGTACAACTCTGGGGGAAAAAGATCAATATATCGGACTGAGGGAGGAGACCGAGGGCGTGGAAAATTGACATATGGAACAGATTCCCAAAGGACAACATTACGCGATATACGAATGCGTTTGGTTTCTGGGTCATAACAGCGATATCCTTTTTGCTCTATGCCATACCCTACAAAGATGAAAATTATTGATTTGGGAGACAGTTTGGAAAGCTCAACACTAGACAACAAGACAAAACAAGTGGAATTGAAAGTCCGTAAATTAGAAGCACGGCGCGAGTAGTCTCAATTATGTGATGGTGTTTCCTCTCAGTCACACCATTTTGTTGTGGTGTATCTAGACAAGACAACTGAGAAATGGTGCCATGAGATTTAAGAAGGTCTATAAACACCGTCAAACGAAATTCACCCTCCAGAATCAGATCTAATGATTTTAATTCTTTTGAAGAGTTGCGTCATAATGGTGAATTCAATATACACTTCATAGACATCAGACTTATGATGAATCACATAAAGCCAAGTATATCGTGAAAAATCTTCAATAAAAAGCACATAATAACGAGCACTACTAAAATAGAGAACATTGCAAGACCAAAGATCATTGTGAATTAAATAAAAAACACTTGTTATCCTAGAACTCAATGGAAAAGGTAAAATAGATTGTTTGCCTAAGATGGAATGTTCACAGTTAACATGTTTAACAGGAGTACCATATCCCAAACAACCAGAAGAAGATAAAATTTTCAAATGATCGAAAGAAAGATGTCCGAGACGATTGTGCCAAAGGGATGAGGTGGCACTAGCAGCAATACAAAGGGGTGGTAAAATATGGAGAGACTCGATGCAATAATACGTCCAACTCTACGCCTTTTCCCAAATGATTTCCCCATCCGATGATCCTGCACAACAAAACCAGAAGCAGTGAATTGAACATGATAACCTTGAACAAATAATTGACTTACGGATATAAGATTCATGGAAAGATTTGGTACAAGTAAAACATTAGGTAATGTGAGAAAACTTGTATTAACTATGACAATCTTAGTCATGGGGAGAGGAGTGTTATTAGTTGTATATATTAGAAAGGAATTTTTAATGGGAAATATTAGCAGGGCTAAAAGTCATATGATTAGATGCTTCTGAGTCTAAGAACCACAAAGAGTGACGAGATGTACCTGAAATGGCAGAAGCTGCAAGATGAGAATTACCAGGAGCCATGAGAATCTTATAAATCAATTGCACTTCTTCAAATGTGAACAAGGAATAGGGTGCCTCTTCCACAGTTGCTTGAATAGGAGTTTCAAAGATGATCTCCACGGCTGCAACTCTAGAGGGATTGGCATTAATGCGGCATTTGAGACGAAAGCAATCATTTTTCCAATGACCACTTTTACGACAATAAAGACAAAATAATTTCTTATCTAAACCCTTGGATAAAGCAGCAAGAGCAGTATCAGAGGGTAGAGAAGTAGATATTCCTTTGCGAGTCTGCTCAGCAAGTAGTTCGGGGAGAATGCCATCAGTAGTGGGTAGCGGCTTACGATGAGTAATCGAGCCCCTGAGTACCTCAAAATCGTTGGTGAGGGCAAGAAGAAATTGAACAAAATTGATCCATTCACACAGCGCCCGATACCCATAATGTGTTTTTGCCCATTCGGGTTCAGTCATGGTTAACTGGTCCCATAAAGTCATCATTTGAGAATGAAATTCAGAAATATTCTGAGAAGGTAGTTGGTTTAATGCACGAATCTGCCTCTCTAAATGATAGATGCGGGCAAAATTTGTCTAAAGGTAGGTTGCCCTGAGCTTGTTCCAGACTTGTTTCACGGATGCAACTTACCAATAGACAGAGCAATAGATTGCTTACAAGGTGAGCGAATCCATGAAATAATTTTAGAATTATTCATCTTCCACTCTTTGAATTTTTTTGCATCTGTTTAATAGGGTTGAAATTCAAAACCATCCACAATGTCCCATAAACCACGTCCATTAAGAAAATCTTCCATACATTGAGACCAAAAGATATAATTGGACCCATCAAGCTCAACATTAATAGGCTTTAAAGCCTCATTTGTAGAAATCGTGATGGCAAAGAAATGGATTAATAGGCTTGCGGCTCTGATACCATGTGAGAAAGTTACTGAAATCTTAATTCTCTTATTCACAGGTATGGAGTAAATATAAATGTAGAATTAGGGAATATAACAGGAAGTCTCGGGAATATAACATGAATATTCTCAATACAATCAATCAATTCCTAAATCAACTCTCTTTTAACATTGGTAATGACAACAAATCAACTCTCTTAAATACAGCTATCGGGTATGTATTTCTCATTTTCTTTTGTATAGTAAATCATGGTTCATTAATTATTGGGTATGTATTCAATTAGTATTATTATTGGTAAATCGGGATCATTTAGGTTAGTTTGTAGTCGTTATTTCTCTTTTTATTTTGTCGTTAAATGTACTTATGTGCAACCTGGCTCAATTCAATATTTGTTTCAAGGCTTTTAGCTCAATTAGCATTGAACTAGATCAACTTGAATCAACTTATATCTGGCCACCTCACTCGCACTTAAATCTCCAGGTTTCTTATCAAAGTCGGACCTTTTTAATGTACATTGTTCTTGTGGCTCAGTTGTTCTGTTCATAGGCCATGAAGTTTTTTAGGCATCCTACTATATCACTTGGGGAAAGGTCTACTTTTTATTTTTGTATAAACTCGTCGTTTGTTGTGTCTACTTTTGCACGGAAACGAGCCCCTGTCTTTCAAACAACCTTGTCCAAGCCCTGCTGATGGGACTATTCTCTCTTCTACTTGATGTAATTGCATCCAAGACCAAGATTCCTGATTTTTTTAGAATAACTCACATGCTGCAACTGTTGGTTGGTTCAGGCCCTTCAAGTGTGTTGCAGTTATGAACCATATCCAGGTTTCTGTACAACTGTGTAAGCGAAAATAGATAATGATGTAATTCGAATCTTGTTCTCCTTCACTTTGACCTGCATAGGAAACACACGTTAGCCAAGGACCACCGTTGTGGTGGCTGATGGCACTTCGATGCTAAAGTCAAACAAGGCTTGAGAATGGCGTAAAGCTGTAAATTGGGTTTTGTAGCGTACCTTTGTTCATCAACCATGTATCTTATTTACAATGCGAGAGTCTTTGTTTGGCTAGGCCTTTGGTGGTGTAGTTTATGGAAGGATATTTTGCTGGAGATCTTTTCCTCGTTAGGAGTAGTCCATGTAGGATAGTTTCCATACACAAGTTGTGCTCCTAGATCTGCGAGATAAACTTCCATTTTGGAGTGTTGTCCATGAAAGGGAGTTTACATGCACGACTTATACTCCAATATTTGTTTCCTAGTCGAAATCAATGTATTGCTAGCATGTCCGTCTTAGGCCGATCCCCCAGATACTTGCCTGATTAGGCCTTACGGGTATTGGGTTGACCATGTGATGTGTGGGCTTAGTATGGCACTGCAATTTGGGTCCAACCTCTTGGATTTTACCAATGTGGGCTTTGTGTTGTCTAGGCTTTGCCAAATTGGGTGGGCAATCAGACCTGCTTTATTCTCCTGACGAGATTATCTTGATACGGGTACAATGTGACGCAAAGGGTGGTTTCGTGTATCATCAGCTACTCCCCCCGAGTTGGCGGGCCAGCTCGTCAGTCCACTAAGTCATGTCATGATGCATCTGAATGGTCATGATGTTTGAGTCTGAATCGACTCCTCAAGCGACGCGCTTCATTAATTGGGCGTGCGTCTACTCGAAATAAAAAGGCGATAATTTTATTTTCTATACAGATCCCCTTCCTTGCAGAGTTTATTTCCTTTACTCTTTCAATTTTTTCGACTCCACTTTGTCGTTTCGCTTTCTACGCTTATGACTTTGTTTATCTTCTATAATCGAAAGCTTGTACGTTCTTCCATGGCGGGCTATAATCAACTTTCTGATGAACTGTTTGCTAAGGGCTGTAAGTTATTCGAGGAGAGGTCAATCTCCGAGTCAAATCTAGAGGGCCTTCGCAAGACATATGGGATTCCTGATGATCTGGTGCTCTACACATTGGGCGTTAGTCAGACGCCATTGTCTTCTCCAGAAGGATTTATCTGCTTTCACCGAGGTATGCTTCAATCAAGTGCCTGTTTTCCTGTCATCAAGGAGATTTGAAGCTTCTTGGCGTACCTCGACATTCCACCCACCTAGCTAGTGCCGAACGGGTATAGGACAGTGAACGCCGTTCTAATCAGGGAGAAGGGCACTGGTGTCCGAGTGTCTCCAAGGGTAAACAAATTGCTCCCCTCTCTCGGATAAACGAGCATGTTGTGTGTGTATTGACGTCATTGTACTGTTTTGGAAATTTTCCTGATGACTTCAAGTTTTGCCAAAAGTATTGCTTCATGGCTTCTGCAGACTCGAAGTATTTTGAGCTTGACGATTGTCCGATCGAGCCGGAGTTCAGGCAACTGAGTAAGTTTGATTCCGCTAGTAATGATTGTATATTGAATCATTATCTGTGTTTTTCTGTAAGGAAATTTCCAACTACGCCCCTTTCTTCTGAGGATGAAACAGCCATGAATAAATTTCGTCACATGCCTCGAATGCTGGTGGAGGATGTTGTCCAGCCATTTATTATCAAACGCAATGGATTGTCGGCTTACTGGCATGAGGCCCCCACTCTTTTTAGAGTTTCGAAACCGAAGTCTGAAAGTGAACCCTCTTCGAATAAGAGGAAGCTCCATAAGGTTAAGATTCCAAGCCCGTCAAGGAAGACGAAATTGAATGAGGCACTATCTTTTTCAGTGCGTCCAAAGAAGCTTTGTGCTGCAACTAAACCTGCTCGTGAGTGTTTGGCCCTTCAGAGGGGGGACACAAGGCTATGGGGCAGGATCTTGATTCATTCGCTAGGGCATAAGCTGTTGTGTCCGAGGGGCATGATGCTCAGGCAAAGGCCTCTATTTATCTTCCTAACTTGGAGAAGAAGTTCCTGCAAATGGTGGGGGTTAAAGATGCAACGAAGCTGAGTACTGAGCAGGCAAAGGTCATGAACAACCTGTTGTTGTAGGCTGGTATGGCAGCTTCATCCGATGCTGATCAGACTCATCCTTTTTCGATGAAGGATTTCAAGTACAACCCCTCCTTGGATCGGGAGTCTTCTCGCCTTGTTGAAAAGTCGTCCTTGTGGCAAAAAGTCTCATCTACGTCTTCTGTATTATCTTTCGTCCCGATCTCGACCTCACATTGAGGTGACGACGGCTCCGAGACATAACTCACTTCCTTCTTCCCCATCGACTGCTTTCGAGTCTGCTCGTGAGAGAGAGCATATCGTTGTGAGTATGGGGAAAGCGGTGGAAGAGGGCCCTGATACGGTGAAGACAATGAAGGGCGGTGCTGGAGTGATTTCGGTCCCAATGGACAACCATCCGGATGCACGGATCAGCCTATTTGCCCAGGATGTGGTAATGATGGGCAACCGGGCTTGGTAACGGGAGGTTGATTATTCTCATGCCTCCAATAAGCACAGTAGTATATGGAATGACTGGCTAGCGAATTGTGTACCGACTTCATAAGGTGGCACGCTGGGAGAGCGTATGGACAAGAGGCAAAAACATTTCATGTTGGGGATGTCGTATCTGAACCAAGTTATCGTCATTGGGACGAAATTTGAGGCTGCTCGTGAGAGTGTATACCATGGAGCGAGTCTTCATTAATTTGCAGAAGTTATACTCTGATGCTATCTATGAAATTGAATCATTGAATAAGTAGTTTGAAGAAATGAGGCCCGCCCACTCGGTTGTTGATCTGGAGGCCTGGCAGGCAAGATCGAATGCTCAGAGGATTCGCTTGGAAGCATTTGAGTCTGATTTGGCAGAAGCAGCGTCTGCGAGGGACAAGTTCGAAGTAGAACCAAACCTTGTCCGTAATGATTTACAATTTGCTCAGGAGACCACAGCCCAGGCGCGGGATAAAGTGCGAGCTCTGAATGAGGAACAAGCCAAGAAGGAGTCCGAGTGGACTGTCCGATGTCAGCAATTAGAGGTTGATGTTGACTTTAATGCCAAGAGTGTGAGGACAGCAAAAGAGCAGCTCCTTCTAGCGCAAAATGAACTTAGTGTTGTTCAGGACAACCTGAGTGCCAAGCAGTCCAAGACTGATATGCTGTGGGGCAACCTGGAGCGAGATCTCACTAAATCAAGAGTACGCGAAGAGAAGTTCCGAAAAGCACAGGGCAAGTTCGAGTTCAACAGAGTTGTGCAAGGGAGATTAGAGTTGTTGCGGCTTATGAAAGAGGAGCATGTTGATTGGGACCTCTCTTACTACCAAGAGGTATCCTTTGCAGAGTTTGGGGAAGCCTCCGATCAATCAGAAGAAGAGGATGATCAAGATCAGGGTGTCCGAGCAGTGGTATGTCCGGACACATCCACTGCTTCTTCTCCTGCCAAGTTTAGCTTCGTTGTATCTGAACCTCCTTCTGACGAGGAGTAAACTCTGTATTTTTCGAATTATCAATGAAAGATGATATGTTGAATAGACCTATTTACTTGTGTACTTCTTTTGCTTTTCGTACTAGTTTTTTTTCTGTTTTGTCTTATCGAGGTGTTGGCTTTTTAGACAAGAGGTTTTGCTGAGTCAGGAAATCGTAGGATTGATTTGCTGATGAGAGTTTTGTCTGCTTATGTTGTGATTGTTCAAGCAATCTCGGTCTGTACTCTTTAGAGATCGAGAAGTTGTATCGGTCAAGTCTTGTAGGTTGGCTAAACTCCATGGTGTAGGTAATCTTTGCTTGCAATAAGTCGTTTGGACCAGGGCATAATCCGCCTTCGTGAGCCGCCATAGTAATCCACCCTTTACAAGCTAGGTTGTAGATCAGATCAGCAATTGTCGTTGCTAGTTTAAACGAACTGGTCAGACTATGGTCAAGCGTGTGCATCACTTTAAGTGGTCGAACAGTGGTCCTTGAAAGTCATCTGAGTTAAGATTCTTGAGCTCTGACTGGATTCTTAAGTTGTTATTATCCGCTTCTGGTGGACTAGGCTTCAGGTCAGACCGAAAGTTATCGTCATCAGTTGTAACTGACTAAACTTGGGTCGGGTTTGACAACCATTGTCTGTATTTGGACAACGATCCCTGGCAAGTCATCATGATCCGGCGTTGTGAGCACTAACTACACTTCTACTCTCTAAGCCATTTTCACCTGCACTGGCGGACTACATTCTCAGGGCGGATCAGAAGCTATCGTCGTCAGTCAGAACTAACTAAGTTTTGGTTGGGTTCGGCGATCATTGTCTGTGGTTGGACAATGATCCATGGCAAGCCATCATGATCAAGCATTGAGAACACTGACTAGACTCACACTTTCTAAGCCATTTTCACCCGCGTTCGGCGGACTACGGTCTTAGAGCGGACCAGAATCTATCGTCATCAGTCAAAATAAACTAAGCTTTGGTAAGGTTCGGCGATCATTGTCCGTAATTGGGCAAATATCTTTGACAATCCATCGTGGTCGAGCATCGAGAGCACTGACTATACTCCCACTTTATAAGCCATCGTCATTCGTGCTCGACGAACTAGGCATTAGAGTGGACCAGAAGTTATCGACATCAGTCGTCGGTGACTAAACTTTTATCGAGTTTGGTGACCATTAACTATAGTTGGACAATGACCCCTACCAAGTCGTCTCGATCAGGCATTGGAGCCCTAACTAGGTTCCCATTTTCTAAGTCATCTTCATCCGCACACGACGAACTACGGTCATAGAGCGGATCAAAAGCTATTGTCATCAGTCGAGGCTGACTAAGCTTTGATCGGAATCGGTGACCATTATTTGTAGCTGGACAATGATCCCTGGCAAGTCATCATGATCAGGCGTTGAGAGCGCTGACTAGACTCCCACTTTCTAAGCCACCGTCATCCATTTTTGGCGGACCAGGCGTTAAAGCGAACCAGAAGCTATCGTCATCAGTCGTAGCTGACTAAGCTTTGGTCAGGTTAGGCCTCCACTCTGCCTTGGGCATGTAAGTCTGACTTGCTGACTTGGGTGTCCTGACTTACTTAATTCGCCTAATAATCCGACATGAAGGTCGAACCAATAAATTTGATTTTGGAGTCGGATCACCATAGATTGATCGGACTAAGTTTATCCAGCTTTAATGAATAGCAGTAGAACTTTAATAGAGCGTATAGCTTAGATTTATTGATAATATCACTGTAGGCGTGTTCTACATTCCATGGGCGCTTAAGGCCTTCGCCGTTTGTGTTTTTACATGTATTGGGTCGGATTTGGTGGGGTATTCACTTGGGCACAGTGGTTGGATGGGCCCTGTTATAAAGATCAGCATGCCAGGTGTGACGACTCCCTCTCGCACTGTATCAATATTGTCCGCTTTGGGCTACCATCCGGCCCTCACGACTTTAAAACGCGTCGATACAATGGGGAGCTGACCCCGCACATATAAGGATCATCCTCCTCCCCTACCCAAGCGATATGGGACTATGATTCCCCTTGTAGCTCGTCCAACCCCTCTCAGCCTATTGGGCCTGTTGGGCTCCAACCCTCACCCTCACCCTCACCTCAGGTCCGCCCACTTAGGGTCTCACAATCCACCCCCCTTAAGGCCCAACGTCCTCATTGGCCACACAGGCACAACGTCCACGTTGCCTGAGGGCCCACCTCCACGTGGCATACTTTCGGTTGGGTCAGGCTCTGATACCAAACTGTGACAACCCCCTCCCGCACTGTATCAATATTGTCCGCTTTGGGCTACCATCCGGCCCTCACGGCTTTAAAACGCGTCGATACAATGGGGAGCTGACCCCGCACATATAAGGATCATCCTCCTCCCCTACCCAGGCGATATGGGACTATGATTCCCCTTGTAGCTCGTCCAACCCCTCTCGGCCTATTGGGCTCCAACCCTCACTCTCACCCTCACCTCAGGTCCGCCCACTTAGGGTCTCACACCAGGTGTACGACATAGATTGTGAAACAATTCAGTATCGGTTACTCCCCCAGTTAATAGGGACGCGTGCAGTGCCATTAATTCGATGAATGTGGACTCGTGCAATTGCAATTGGAACCGTCGCCTCCTTGTTTTTCGTATGGCATTTAATGCTAACGTAAATTTTGGTCGACTTTGTTTCGTGAACCATCACTCCTATATATAAGCTGATCTTCACCATTTCAAGTGTTTCCATGAACGCGGTAGAGCATGTCCTTTAAATGCCTCTTTCCAAAAAATATGCTTTGGATTCTCCAAAGGCTAAAGGAAGATCCCCCTTGATGGAGTCTTCGAACATCCTGACATTTGTAGCGATGAGTCTTAACAAGACTTGCTATTATGTGATGCCACCTGGTTTGGGTGAGCATCCAATTGGTTCCTTGGACCTTGTAATTTCTTTTCACATTGCAAATAAGAGTTACAGACTCCTCCTCGGGCGTTGAGTTTGTTTTTCATCTTCCGGTGCTCCGAGGGCGTCTCGCGACATTCAATCTCAAAGATAATACCCATAGCCAACTTTGGGTGGTTAATCCTACTGTATCTACTGGGCTTCACGCGTGATGCCAAAACTGGAAGGCAGATTGGCGGAGCAGAGTTATGATGGACGCGGCCTGCGGTTGTGGTGGTAACTTTGCATCAACCCAGGCATTCCTATATTGAGAGACATTTTCATCTACCTTTTTCTCCTCTCCTCATAAATCCTCTTTGCAAAGCAGATTGGCAGAGCAAGGTGTTTGTAGTTTGTTTCGATGTCCTCACTACCACTTTCAAATCTTCCTTGCGATGCAGATTGGCGGAACAAAGAATTTGGCGTGTACCTGTAACCTATTTTGGGTATTTTTGCTTTCACTTCTGAAGGAAAATTGACGGAGCGAAGTCTTGACGTGTGTTTAAGCGGATTCATACTCGCACCGGACTTAGATACTTGTAGTGTGTAAACTTTTATAGTAGTCGGTTGGGAAAGCTTTGTAACAACTTTCTCAATAATCAATAAAGTCTATTTTCTAAAATTCACGTTTTATTCCTTGAATGAATTTGTATCATATAGGCTTGTGATAGGCTTATAAATGGTACATTTTATGCCCCTAATTCTATATTTGTTATGTCATATTAATTAATAAAATACTCTCATTACATGTATTTTGTGTATAATGCAGGAATTCAAGTATTAATCATCAAATATGCACAAAATGACACAATAAGGCTAAGTTCAACAATTAAAAAGTCCATTGGAAGTTCACACGTGCATTGTCAAGGATCAAGGATTTTCAAGCCCAAAGGCCCATGAAATCAAACCCAAAAAAGTATCATCATCTACGAATTTCGAGAAAATCAAATTGAACATCCACATGGAAACTTCAACATAGCAAAAGGAATCTCTACACATTCCACCTCCTACTCCATTATCCATTCTCCAATACAATTCCTTATTTTATGCCATCTTTTCCTTATTTTTACTCCCCCTCCCATTCTTCTTCACCTATAAATACCACATGCTTGGAGTATACTGGGGAGGACATGAAAAGAAAGAAAACTGAGAGTTGGAGATTTGAGTCTTGAAGAGTTTTACTTGTAAGTTTTCTCATTTTCTTTATGTTTACCACCATGAGAAACCTAAGGTTTACCATGAGTGGCTAAACACCCTCTTAGGGTGTGAGTGAGTCCCATGGGAGGATGACCTCAATTAGGTATTCTCAAGGTATTTTCTTCCATGTAAATTAAACCAACTTTGTGATTAGCATAACCATGGATACATTTCTTACTTTTATTTTCATTTTTCTTAAAGTCATAGATTCAAGATGTCTTCACTAGTATGAGTCTAACAAACCCACCCCTTTAGTGCTTTAAGTATGATTGTAGTATAAGGTTATACATGATTTGTTAGATATTAGGTATTTCATTTAAGTATTGAATCCTTATATACTTTTAGATCATGCTTATAATCTTAGAAATGATTATCCAAATGGTTTGATTACATAAGCTTCATTGTATAATTTCTCATCTTTAGGTGAGGTGAGAACCTATCTAAGGATGAGTTATGACTAGAAGAATATAATCTTGAGATAAGCCTAAGAGAACCATCAACCCATGGTGGTGATCTCTAATGCCCTAAGTATCTCCACATTTGATTGTAATTTGTTTACATAGTTTTTATTTAGCTTTTAGTTCAATCACTTCATCAACCATGTATTTTCTAACTAGGTTAAGTTTTAAGATAGATTTAAATATTAGTTTTCCGATTTATAGCTCCCAATGTGGGAATCGACTCGTATTTGTCGTTATCTAACTCAATAAATAACCGTGTATTTGCGATATGATTTGAGATATGATCAAGTTTTTGGGAAGAATAAAATCTTGAGATTAGCCTAAGAGAACCATCAACCCATGGTGGTGATCTCTAAAGCCCTAAGTATCTCCATATTTGATTGTAATTTGTATACATAGTTTTTATTTAGCTTTTAGTTCAATCACTTCATCAACCACGTATTATCTAACTAGGTTAAGCCTTAAGATAGATTTAAAGATTAGTTTTCCAATTTATAGCTCTCCTTGTGGGATTCGACCCGTATTTATTGTTATCTAACTCAATAGATAACCGTGCGCTTGCGGTATGATTTGAGATATAATCAAATTTTCTAAACTAAAAAACAAAGAAATCAAAACAATAAGATAGTTTGACTCTTAGCCAGGACTAAGCTAATCCGACCCTACAGGAAATGCGCATGGTCCTGGCTCAGACTGTGCTGGTTGCCAGCTTTTGGAGTAGGTGTCTGTTTGTTGAAGTGTTGTTACTTATCTTTGTACTGGACCGTATGGTGCCTCCAGTGCTGAATCCTGGCTCGTCGCATAATTGAGCCTCGATTGTCGGAGCTTTATCTCTGTCCGTGTGGGGTGATTCTTCCTCATATATGGGCCCGGTGTTTGACACATCTGTCCCACGGGCCCGAGCTATAATTGCTAACAATCGAGTTGTTTCAGCGATGCGTAATGGCACTTTCTCGCTGAAGGTTGGCCTCTTCGAATAGTTCCTTGGGCCTGATTGGCAATGTACTTGATGCATTGGTGAAAAGTAGAAACTACTGCCTCCATATGACGGAGCCAAGGCCTTCCAATGATGATATTGTAGGTGGACGGGGCATCGACCACCATGAACTCCTAGACAAGGAACTTCTGTAATTGTGGTTCTCCCGTCACTACCATTAGACTCATCTTCTCGATAGGGAAGCATTTCTCTCCGCTGAACCCGATAATGGGGTGATTGGTGGGTGTTAAGTTTGTCTCCTTGAGTTGCATATTGCGGAATACGTTGAGAAGCAGGACATTTAGAGAGCTTCCTATGTCCACCAAGGTCGTTTTCACTTTCCACTTTGTAATAAGGACCAAGATGACCAGGGCTTCATTGTGAGGAGAATGGACGCCTTGGAGGTCCTTGTCCATGAATGTCAGTGGTGGGATCGGGCTCTGAATATGTGCGTCCTGTACTTGTTGGTCCTCGCAAGTGGGTTGCGTCTGCATCTCGATAAGCATCATCTTTCGGGACCTGTTGGACTGCTCACCTTTCAGTCGTAAAACTCCAGCTTTGGCGGGATGAATTTCTTCGACAGTGGCTCATTCATGATGTGATCCATGAATTGTGGGACGGTAAGGTTGAACAGCACGTTAGGATTGGTTGCCCCAAGCCGGAGGGGGCTCTGCGAGGCGAGTTTGTCGAACCTAGACGTTGTGTCTGCGTTGGTTGCTCATTCGTCTCTAGTCTACTAGGAGCCCGCAGGGGTAGCGTGGCTCTCGTGAACTTGTTATCTGGTGTCTTCAGGGGATGGGGCTCTTCATTGCTCTTGATCTTCTTCTGCGAGTGGAGGATTCCACTAAGTGAGTATCTCCACGGCTCTTGCGATTTGCTGCATCTGGGTTGACAGTAGATCCACCCTGGGGTCCGTCGTGGTTGCTACCGGCGTGGGGGTATGAGGTTGTTCCCCTACTATGCCGGAGCCGTTGAAATTTGTCGTGTTCCACCAGTTCGAGGGTTCAACAATGTATCCATTGTTCCAAGATCTCATGGTCACCATCTCTGAACTGTAAAGAAGGTTGATATCAATGTTTTCAAAGGAACTTCGTCGTTCCCAATAGTCGACGCCAAACTGATGTAATCGAATCATATTCTCCTTGACCTTGACACCGATGCTAAAGTCAGACAAGGCTTGAAAGAGGCATAAAGTTGTAAATTGGGTTTTGTAGCATACCTTTGTTCATAAACCCTATGTCTTATTTATAATACGAGAGTCTTTGTTCGGCTAGGCCTTTGGTGGCATAGTTTAGGAAATGATATCTTGCTGGAGATCCTTTTATCGTTAGGAGTCGTCCATGTAGGAGAGTTTCCCTACATGACTTGTGCTCCTAGATTTACGGGATAAACTTCTATTTTGGAGTATTGTCCATGCAAGGGAGTTTCCATGCACGACTTATACTTTGGTATTCGTTTCCTAGTCAGAACCAATGTATTGCTGGCATGCCCGTCTTAGGTCGATCCCCTCAGATATTTGCCTGATTAGGCCTTACGAGTATTGGCCTTGACCATGTGACGTGTGGGCTTAGTATGGCGGTGCAATTCGAGTCCAACCTCCAGGATTCTACCAAAGTGAGTTTTGTGTTATCTGGGCTTTGCCAGATTGAGTGGGCTTTGTTCTCCTGACGATATTATCATGACAAGCGTACGATGCGGTTTGGTGTATCATCAGATACTAAGATTAAAAAAAAATAGCAGGAGAAGCAGATGAAAGACTCCTAGTTTATTGAACTGAATTGTGAGAAATTTAGCTTAGTTGAAGTTTGCGTTTTGAACAAATATTTGATTCCGACTATAGTCCAAAAAGTGGCCCTTGAAAACTTTGATGACGACTCAATATAGACGGGATGTTCTACATTATTTTTTAATTCCGTCAAAGTGGGCTTTGTGTTATCTGGGTAGGTTTTCCCAGATTGAGTGGGCTTTGTTCTCCTGACAATATTATCATGACAAGTGTACGATGCGGTGCAAATTGCAATTTGGTGTATCATCGGATACTAAGATTAAAAAAAATGGCAGGAGAAGCATATGAAAGACTCCTAATTTATTGAACTGAATTGTAAGAAATTAAGTTGAGTTGAAGTTTGCGTTTTGAACAAATATTTGATTCCGACTACAGTCCAAAAAGTGGCCCTTGAAAACTTTGATGACGACTCAATATAGACGGGATGTTCTGCATTATTTTTAATAGCACTTTTTGAATTCACTTCTTTCAATAAACCAAGCTCTTCCCTTAACCTATTCTTCCTCTCTCCTCCGAGCAAAAGTGAAGCCATGATGCTAAATGTATAGCATGGTAAATAGGGTCCCCATTGAAATCCTCCAAATGAATTGTTGCGTTGATAAACTACAACTTAGTCTGCTATGTCTTTGTCATGGTGTTGTGCTTGGTTCAGTAAATCAATGTAAGATCTTATCGTCACAATTGGGAACACTTCTGAGTGTTTTTTTGTTGCTCAGAAAAACAGGTGTGTCTGCTACTGCACTTAGAACAAAAATAGTTATTCAACCCTTCCCTCTCTTACAAGGTGATTCAAGACTTCAGGTATTATGTACTACCAGCGACAGCCAGCAACACTATCAAATATGCATTACACCCCTCAGAGGCGGATCCATGCTTTAGTTAAGGGGGTCAATTGACCCCCTTAGCTTTTAAAAACAATCCACTAAAGTAGTCATATTTTTTATATTGCCCCCCTTTAAAATTTTAGGTTGCCCCCCTCTTTCACAAAGACAACTTTCACTACGACATATCTTTCTCCCTCCCCTTCCCCCACATTGTCCTTTCCCTCCACGTTCTCCACTTCCTCTGCGATTCCAGTTAGCCACCGTCTAACCCCCCTCTATTCCTCTCTCTGTGTTTCTGATTTTAATTCCCACATGACACCCCACCACCTTATCTCTCATGGAGAGATGAAAGAAGCTCAAATCAATGAAGCTCTGTGTAATACTAGGGTTTCTATTCAACTTCATCGGCCATCTCGGCGAAGGTGTGTGATCTTGCAGGTACTGTAACACCCTTAAATTTCATAAAACTAAATTATTTTATTTTAAATTAAATAAAATAGAGTTACATTTAATTGAGTTTAAATTTTCAAAATTTTAGGGTTTTATTTTGTTAAGTTAAAGGGTGGGTGCCCTCGGAATTTTAGTGGGGGCGAATAGCCACCCATAATATAATATAAAATAAAAACCCTCCTTTCTTTCTCCACTTGAGCAACAGGAAGAACTTTGCTCTTCCTCATCTCCTTCTTCGGTGACGGCGGCTGGCATCGAGAAATTGTCGTGTGTTTCTTCGCCCAACCTCCCCTATTTTCTTCTTATCTCCTTCCTCTATCTTCTCTCTTCTTCTCGTTTGGTTTCAGCCTCAGAAACAGGTTCGCAGTGTGAGAGAGAATTGCAAGAGAGATGGAAACTGGCGGAGATGGCGCAGCCAATTGGGGCTACCTTGCGAGTTTGCGTGGTGTGGGAATCAAATCAGTGAGTTTCTTTTCATCCTTTTTATTTAAGATCCCTTTCTCCCTTTCTTTCTTGTCAATTTCTTTGTGCCATTTGCTTGCACTTACTGTTTGAGTAATGGGTTTTTTATAGTTCCCACTAATTTTTGTGATGATTTTGGATTTCTAGTTGCTTTTCTGGCAATTGGGTATCTGGGGTTATGAGTTTATGGAAATTGAGTTATTGTTTTTATTTATTTATTTATTTTATGATTTTGCTTCTGCTAGTGTTGTACTTCACAATTGAGAATGGTGAGTCAAAATTTTATTTATTTTTGATAACAAGTTGTGATGATGATTGAATAATTGAATTCGAGTGTTTTGTGTTCCTATAGGAAGCGTGATGGTAGATTAGTGAAGATTAGTATTGAAATGTTGGTAGATTTTTTTGCATAGGACGAGAATTGAGTTAGATGTTCTCTTTTTAAGTTCAATAATTTGGTATTGTACTATTGTCCATGCTGGTGTTCTCTTATTTTTATTTTGGAAACAATGCAACACATTTTATTTATTTATTTTATTTTTGGTTTTTGAAGAGTTATCATAGAAAAGAAGGAAGAGGATTCAGTAAAAGTTTTATTTGGATGTTGGATATAACTTCTTTCCTGAAATTCAATTAATTAAGTCATAAGCTTGGCAGCTCATGAGTTCATATTTGTTGGGAGAACTGAGATGTGGTAATTCTGACTAAATCATGTCGTGCTCATGCTATGGGTTGAATGATTTGTGATATGTTGATAGTTTGGAACAATGGGTTTACCATATCCATTCAGCCTCTACAAGGTGGAGTCAATACTTCATTACCACTAGCTTTTGAATTTTTATCACCTTTGTGATCTATGGAAGACTATTCAGGATCCTTTTTTGTTGTTACCCAGCCCTGGATGGATAGTAAGAAATAGATAATCAATTGGAAAAGACTTCATTGTCCTATTGTACAAAGAAATCACCAACTGCAGTCAGTGACTACCAATACTAATTGGTTGGAGATACACAAGGTTCCTTGGTGGAAGGAAGGTATCATACATGATAAGATGGCAGTTTCTTCCTTTGCAATTCAATAACTTGTTTCTATAAAGAAAATAGTTCTCAAGCTAAATGCACATACCTCAATAGACATCTAATTTTGTGAACATTCCATGCATGTCCTTAAAAATTGTGTGTTTGTGTCTTCTATCCGATCCTTTGGACATGAAAGCATAGCAGAGCTTGGAACTTCTAATGGATTTGCAACTCCAGAGACATATGGCAACAATGTTGTGCTTGGAGGTCCTCCTGAGAATGGAACCAAGGGTGCACTAAGCATTGACATAGAATTTCCTTGACCAGGGAGCCCAAACATTGAATGGTTAGAACCTGCCATAATTGGCAAGTTAGAAAGTTCCGGACAAGGTGGACAAGGGAAACGTGATCTATTCATGGGGGCATATGAATCAATGGGAGATAATTAATGAAAACGATTTGCCCGAGTGGTCTAAGGCGTCATATTTAGCCTTTGGTCCGAAAGGGCATAGGTTTCACGCATGGAGGGCTAGGTGCCGAACTTACCATCACGAGGGGAGTGCTCCTGCTTTATTTCAGAGGGAATTGTGAGTTATTTAACTCTCAATGTGAATTTTCTATCAATTTTAACATCTTCAGTTTTGTAGTTTGCATGACTGTCTAGATCTAGAATCCACTTCTTAAAGCATTAACTTCAACAAAAGGTTTACCTTTTTCAATCCTACTCAAACTTAGACAGTTTCCTTTGTTGTTACAGGGTTGTCATTATAGTCTGTGGCCATCATGCTCATAATATTGTTGCCATTGTCATTATCACCATGTTGTTATTCTATCATTATCATGGTTGTTGTGCTTGTTGTTGTTGGTTGTGGTGTCATTGTGGTTGTCATAATGTTATTAGGATTGTATTGTTGACAGATTCCGCAACACTAAAGAACCAAACATAAAGCTTTACGATATAACTGATGTAAACCATTTGGATGGATTCGAGATTATTTGCAATTTAAAGTTTTTCTTGTTAAATAACGAAGTTAACACTGAAAGATATATGTGCTAGATATCGTCATATAGGAGGTGGAAGGCCCTTTCATCTGTCGACGACATTTTGAATCCTAGTTAGTGGTGAGTGTTGAGTTTTGATAAGATCATCTCCAAGACCTTTAGTGAGATAGATACTTTCCATTTTCCTTCCATACAATGTGCTTCAATCCAAGGTTGTCAAATATTTATTTGTTGAGGTACGAGTCCATTGATGTAAAATGGAAACACAAGCAAATTCAATGGAAAATGTCATGCCAGATGAAAAATCAACTTTTGAATTGTATGATCTAATGTATTCTTACTACTTATATTTAATTATGTATAGGCGGGATTGAGGTTCAATAGAGGAGTTAAGGGTCTGATGTTTGGGTTTGTGTCTTTGTGATGTTTTATCGTTTACGTAAGAAATGTGTGAACTACCTTTGAATTATGAGGCTTGTATGGAAATGATGGGTTTCATTTCAGATAATCCGTTATGAGATTTTAGGCATGTTTGAGAATGAGGTTGCCTTATTTGAAGTGTTTTGTGTCGCAAACGCGTGATCTTCATTATTTTGATCGGTTTGATGTGTGAGTTTTTCCTAGCTTGTTGAGTTCATGTTTTGGGGTATTTGCATGATTCTATGAATTTGCATTTGTATGTTTATGACTTAAATTGGATTGTTATGCAAATTACGTTTATATTGTTTCTAACCTTTTTATGTAGGATGGCAAGTCCACTAATATTTCTGCAGGTCAGACTTGCCATAGTCAGCTTCTACAGTGTAAGTACAAGTAAATGCATATTTTTTTATTAGGATGATGATATAATTGCCTCGTTGAGGAACTAAATTCTTTGAACTGTGCTTTTCTTGCATGACACTTTTGCCTCATTGAGGCACTATCTGTTTGTGTCGTTGTTTATTGTTTGGGTTTAATTTGATGTTATCGCGTGCGAATTTATTGATTTTTGGGATAAAGATTACTCACACCAGCTATATTGCTAACCCAAGTGAGTTTTTGCTTTTTGGGTACATTCCTTTGGGAATGAAGCCGATGAGCATTTCAGGTTTAGAGACTTTTGAGCAGAGTTACTGGAGTTTCGCTAGTGGGGCTAGCCACGTCAGTCTTCTCCTGGTTAGAGTTTTTATTTATCTCAGTAATAAAATCATGTTTAAGTTGTTGTTGCTACTAAATGTTTCTATTGTTATTGAATTTCACGTCCCGAGTTTTGGGGAAACGGATAATCCTACGTGGATTTTGGGATTTTCGTTTTCTTCGAAAATCAGTGCGTGACAGGTACTCCCTCTCTCTCTTGTTGTCTTCAATATTTCAGTGTTTGAAGTATGGGCTCGACTTTTCTGGGTGTGTTTCAACTGATTTTTGGTTCAATTGGAAGGCTCTACTTCACAAACCCATCAAAACCAAAAACGAGTTGATGAAAAAATAATGAAATTTTATTGCTTTATTATTGGATTTCTTTGAAATTTAAAGTTTCTGATAATTTGGAACAATGGGGTTGAGAGTTGTTTATTTAAGATTGAAACTTTAGTTCTCTTTGATACAAATTAGGAGCAGCCACATTGCAATAGTGTTGATTTTGATTGCCCATTGAAGTTATTTTGATTAAGTTTCTCTTGGAAGTGCGGTTGCGGGGGATTATATACAATGGGTTGACATCGACAACCACTTAGTAAAGGAATTAAGCTTTGTGTATTTGATTTGAAAAGGGGATAACATGAAAGGGAGGAACTTGAGAAGATATTGTTTTTCTCACCTGCTGATTGCTTAGAAGACCTTGCAAAAGGAGAGAACCCTTATAAGAAGTTAATGAAGTCATGCAAGAGCTATGCTGGAGTTGAAGCAAATACTAACAAATGATTATTTTCTCTTTAAAAGACCGTATCAATCAAGGTTTCTTCAAAGATATCATCTTTTTAGAACAATTTCAAGTAAAATTTTCTCATTGGAATATTTGCTATGGTTGTTTAAGTGTTGATGACACAAAGTAGTACTTTTGTACTAGTTTTCACTACTTTGTGTACTAATTTTCATTTCATTGTTATAGTTGTGATTCTCAAATCTAGTATTTGTTTGATGTTTAACAATAATAATTTGGAGAGTGGATTAATTACTAAAACAACGTTTTGACTTTTGGATCGGCTATTCTCTCAAGTTCTTGGTATTCTTTAAGGTTCATTATCTTTCATGTGTTATTTACTGATTTACATTACAATTTTTTTTATTTTAATCATATTTTCTATTTATTTTAAGAATTAAATTATTTATGATTTATTTTTTTTGCCCCCCTTTGTTTGCAATCCTGGCTCCGCCCCTGACACCACTCCCATATAAATAAATTCCTCCTCCTTCCTCCCCACTTTTAGTGTACTTTATCTCGCATCTCCCCCACCTTGTTAGTGAATATCTGAAGTACTAAATTTGGAAACATCCCTGTTCTACAACCAATGATCCATAATAACCAACTCCCATCAAAGTTGTGGACTAATGTAATACTTCTTGTCATCAGATTCCATGCTAAGGGCCTTTTCCAATCTTAGACATTTGCACAAGACAATAGTCCAAGAATTTTTGACAAATATATAGAATCCAAATTACAAGGTCATAATGCTTTTAAAACATGAAAAGAAATCTCATTGGCCTTTAAAAATATTAACAATAACGAATTTCTTCTAACCTCCGCTGGGCACTGAAGCAACAATCGAGATGACAAAATGGGGCACATTTAAACCATACATCCCGAGAAACCCACTCAATATTTTGTTACAATTCGAGTACAAGTTTGTACATTTTACAATTGGAGATGCTATTAGTGATGGTTAATATGCCTTGTAACATTGCGGAGGTTTATGCTGCTCATGACACCAAGATGCACAAGTGTGAGACCTCGTTGCGAATCCTTGTTTCCAGTAAAGATTCTTTTCACTGCACTTGTATTAGTATTCCAATCCACCAGCCCTCAAAGTCTCGTAACAAGTTCACTTCATTGGGAGACTCCTTCAACAACTCCATTCTACTGATTCATCAGCAAACTCCAACATTAATTTACTGGTCACAATGTAACATAAAGTCTGAACCAATTTGATGGAACCAACATTGAATGGTAGAAAGCTGGCTCATTGGCACCTTGCTGTGTGCCAAAAAACAAATTTAAGCCTTGCGCCAGCAGCAAAAAACAGAATATACATGATATGGCTTGAAGAAATCTTTGAATGTTAGCTCCCTTTTGTTGTCATTGTGTGTGTTGTGGATAGGAAGATTAAGAGACAGCGGCAATGCAAACAAGGAAAACTTAGGTATGTAAGTATAGCGACCTCAACGAATATCTTTTGGCTTTAACTTAGATGTTGAATCAAATAGGAAGTGTATGAGCTCCTTTTTATCTGCATCAATCATGCTGCAGCCAGGTTCTTTCCTAACTCCTTGATCATCCATCAACTTCCTAACTTCCTCCACATTGTTCCACTCACCCTTTAAGGCATATATATTTGAAAGCAATACATAATCACCACTTTCATCACGTCTCAACTCTAGAAGGCGCTTGTTTGCAAGTTCCCCCAACTCAACATTTCCTTGTGTCTTACATGCCCCTAGTAGAGTCCTCCAAATGATCGGATTTGGTTTAACTTCCATAGCTTCTACAAATTCAAATGCTTCATCCAACAGTCCTGCACGTCCTAACAAGTCTACCATACAACCATAGTGTTTGATGTTTGGTTCAATCGCATACAGATTCCTCATAAGATCAAAGTATTGTTGGCCCTTCATGACCATCCCAGCATGACTGCAGGCAACTAGCACTCCAACAAAGGTGATCTCATTGGGTTTGATCTTTTGTTCCAGCATCTTGGTGAATAAGTTTATTGCTTCACTTGCACGACCATGGAAAGCGAATCCTCCAATTATTGCATTCCAAGTTGAAACATCCTTCTCTCCCATGTCCATAAACACCTCTTGTGCACACTCAATGCTCCCACACTTGGCATACATGTCTATAAGCGCATTCCCAAGAAGAACACTCAAATTTCTCGAATACATTTCAATAAGTGAGCAATGTATCTTCTGTCCAACTTCAAGATCCTCAGAGTCTGTGCTTGCAGATAACAAACTTAACATTGTCACCTCATCAGGTCTTTCCCCAACATGTCTCATCTCTTCAAATACCTCAAAAGCCTTCTTAGGAGACCCACAAAGCACATACCCCGCAATCATCGCATTCCATGTGACAACGTCTCGTTCAGGAACCTCTTCAAAAAGTTTCCTTGCACTATCCATCTCCCCACGTTTTGCATAACCGGTAATCATCACATTCCAAGAAACCTGATCTTTAACTGGCATTTCATCAAAAAGCCTTCGCGCCATATCCAAATTGCCCCGCCTTGCATAACCAGCTGTCAAAGCCGACCAAGGCACCACATCACGTTTCTCCGATCCATCAAAAAGCATCCTCGCAACATTCAAATCCCCACAATTAGCATGAAAGTAAATAAGGGTATTCCTCACAAAATTATTCGATTCAAACCCGTACTTCACAACCTTCCCATGTACCTCACCACCCATCTTAACCCAAGAAAGCCTAGTGCAGGCTTTGAGAAGAAATGGGAAGGTAAAGTTATCAGGCAATACGCTACTTCTACCCATCCGGGTATATAAGGAAATAGCGTTTGAAGGGTTGGGGCTCTGAGCTGAACCTCTAATCATAGTGTTCCACATGAAGATATCTGGTTGAGTAATTTGTTCGAACAAACGGTGAGCATAATTCATGGTTCCTGAGATGGCAACTGCACTGCTGTAAATTAGCTCCCTTAGTGCAAAGGGGTTTGAGTTGAAGCCATGAACGATGATGGAAGCATGGATTTGTTTGAGGGTTTCAACGTTGACACACCTTTGCCACATTCCTGACCGTTGGGGGAGGTTGGAGCCACTTTTAGGTTTTCTGATCATTTTTTTAACGACTTTTTAAATTTTACCCCCGCTCTATTCCATCCTCTCCTCCTTTTGACCACTTTATGGGATTTGGCTGGGCAGCTTTTCTAGCTTAAAATAATAGGTGATGGAAATGGGCCGGGTAATTAGAGGCCTGGCCTGAAAACCCACCCAAACCCAAGTAACTCACTGCCTTCATCTTTTTTTTCTTTTTTTTAAAGGGTTTTTTTGAGTTTAACATTCATTAGATTATACCTATTAAAGTTTTGCCCTCATTTTGAAAATTAATTGAGTCTAAGACTCAATTTATGACGGAACCGTTAAGTCCACATCATTGACTAGTCAAGAATAATTTTTAGACTATTTTGCCCTTACCTTGGTTAATTAAGTCTAATTTTTGGATAATTGACTCTAATTCTTTTGAATCCAAAACCCCTTTTTCGATCTTGCGATGGACGAGATAGATATTTGAACTCATTTACACATGTTTTTAACTAAAAAGATATGACAGTTTTGAACCGCAGTTGCAATAATTTTAATAATATGGTGCACAATTTTTCAATTTTTTTGCTCTTTTTTTTTTTTTTGTTAAAGTTCTTTTTTTTTTTTTTTTTTTTTTTTTTGCTTTCAAGGAACCATGTTTGGTTTGCAATGCCAGACACCTCATAATAGAATATTGATACTGGAATTGGTTTTTTTTTTCTCTGCCTAATTTTTTATTCATTCATTTTCTAGTGCACTCATTTATTGGATTCTTTTAATTAATAGATTGATTTGACTAATGTCATTAATTCAAATGAACGTTATGTCACTTTCTACAATATCAAAGTAATTTTTGGTTTTAGATTTCAAAAAATTTTGAGTCAGTCATGAAAAAAAAAATTAGACTCAATTAACCAAAGTAAGGGCAAAATGGTCCAAAAATTATTCTTGACCAGTCAATGACGTGGACTTAACGATTCTGTTAGAAAATGAGTTAGACTACTGCATTACTTCATTAGTTAAGTGTTCAAATTGTGGGTTTCACTGTTAAACTTGTAATGGGCATCCGGTCCCTATTGTATGCGATTAAACCACATAATTGACATTTAACATTTAACATTTAACATTCTCATCCCATGCATGTTCCACCTTGAATTCAAATTATATCTGACTACAAGTGAATCAAACCACACGTGGATGGGTGGAAGAACTATATGTTTTTCTTGGTTTCAATGTAGCTAGATGTCCTTTATGGCTTGTCACCAAACAATTGTGGTAGTGAAGGGTCTTCCAGGTCGTGGATCAAATTAATTCAAAAATAAATAATAATAAAAAATTGAAACTGAAGTTGAGAGGTGTACCATAAGGACACCTAACTGTACCACCCCCACCTAAGTGAAATGAACATGCATACCCTTCTTTCAATTTGGTTGGTTCTGGTTCCCCATCAAGCAAGTCATTTGTCTCAAAACAGGCCTCTGGGTCCTCATAAAGCTCCCGACCCACCCCACATCAAATCATCTTCTAGTTTTCATCCTAGTCTTATTGTCATTTTATCAAAATAATTACAAAGACAAATAATTACAAAGACAAATAATAAAATAAACGAATCATTGAAGGAAGAACTATTGAAAAAAATTATTGGATATTATAATTCAGAGTGTGTTTTACTATTTATTGTTGACTGGGATAAAGTCAAATCAAAAGGATTAGAGATAAAAGATGGTTAGAATTGAAAGTTGGGAAATGTATTGAATTTTGAAGGTTGAGATTCATTTTCTATAATGACATATTTGTAAATTTAAAATATGTAGAAAGGCAAAAATAATGAAAAAATTTTGAAAAAAAAATTAGTGGAATGTACATGTAGCGGAGAGAGAAAATATTGTGTTTTCATTTTAGCAAAAGAAAAATTTATCATTACTATCTAATCGTTGTCGATTTTGGTAAACTTAGTATCATTTAAATGCATTTTTGAAGATCTTTCCAACAAAATCTTTAATCAATACAAGTGCTAAAATTTTAAAAATATATATTTTTTAATTAAATAAAAATGTATACGTACTTCACGTCTTTAATATTTTTCAAAGCAATGAGACAGATCGATCATATCAGAAAAAATGAGTCGGACATCTTAATTCACATTTAAACAAAAAAGCTAAACTTCATGTTTTGGCGAATTCAAAGATTGGGAGAGAACTTATTCTCCTCGACTTTTAAATTTATACTCCAATTGATTCAATTTGACTGAATATAATTCTAAAATTTATAATATATATTTTTATCTTAAAATATGTTTATACTTCGATACTTACTCAGAGGTAAAACGAAATAGTGATGATATTCAGTACAAAATATTTAACAAAAACAAAATTATGTAGAGTGCCAACAACACGAAGCATACTCTATTACGTAAATATTATAATTAGATATGATCCTTGAATCAAAGTGTTGAGTTGATCTGAGAAGAGATCATCTTGTATGTAAATCCTTTCTCACTCTCGTCATTGGACCTTGATTGCTGTTAACCACCTCAATTTGCCTAGCCTACCCTAGCTAATATGTCTAATTTCTAGCTTAGGTGACCCTGGTTCATCCATGGACATCGTGGCGCGTGTCGATACGCCTAGTGCCTAGTGGTGGACAACTTCACCTAGCTGTTTTCATTTTGACAATTCTAGCCAGTCTAGATTTTTTTATTTTTATTTTTTTAATTATAATTTTACCCCTTTTTATAAATGGTGTTTATAATTGTATTTAAAAATAAAAAGTAAAAAGTGTAAAAAAAAAATTAAAAATACTCAAAAAAATCACTAAACATGGCTAGCTAAACATACTCTTTTCTAATACCTACCTACTACCAAGGGCTATGATTTCTTGAAAAATGTCGAAATTTCATCGAATATTTCTATTTTTTGAGTTATTGAAATATTAATTTCTTTCGCTAGACCAATCTCAATTTTCTTACGTTTAAACCTTAATTTACTATTAAAAGTTTTTATATAAGCGATTCATATGCAATATATTGTTTGTATGACATTATGAGTCTTATGATATTCTTTATATAGTATATAAAAAATTTTAAATACTTAAATTATATTGATAAATTCAAAAGTACAATCGAAATTTTTATATTTTTTCTATAAACAACAAAATATTTTACGAAATATTTTCTAAAATCAATTTACCGAAATTACCTCGAAAAACGAAATCACAATCCTTGCCTACTACTAAATTAGCATTGAAACTAAGTGAAATTAAGAGATGCATAGTGATGATGGTTTGGGGATTGATTGCATTCCAAACGCAATGATGTTACTTACTTTTGCATGCACGTACTAGAGAATATACATACTTTCCCTTGCTTAAGATGTATTCATATTAACTATTATATGCATTTTTAGAATATTTGTTAGTATCGACCAAATTAAGCTCCATTGCCCCAAAATATCATTATAATTTTTTATTTTTCACCACAGAAAATAGGCGCTTCCATTTAGGCGGAGCTATGCATCCAAGAGCTCCAACAATTCTTTCAAAACAGTGCTTAATCACAGGACTCTGTAGATTTTTTTTTTAAACTGTATATCCATATGGAAGCACACTAGCTCAAATGATCAGTCCACCCATTTTACATTACAACCTTTTGATGGTTAATAGGTGTTGTGACACGTTTAAAAGCATCCATTGATTTAGACTATATATGCCTGCCGGATTGTTTTTCTTATCTTAACCTCTAGCATCAGTGTTTGCACCTCTATCAAACATCTCAATGTCTTATTCTTCTCGTGTAATATGTTGAACAAAAGTCATGGTTGTTCTATATATTTAGCTACATATTAGTTTCTCTCCAACTAAACATACCCTTAATTTTTAGTTTTTTTTTTTTTTTTTTATGGATGAGGGACAACTTGGTTTCTGTAACAAGATACTTAATAGAATGAAACCCCGGCCCGTTGTGAATTTTGTAATGGAAACCAATGTGAAACAAACTTTTATTCAACTCGAGAGATGCGATCCATCGACAACAACCATGTTGGTTGTTTTCGAGTTGTTAAATTTGATGATAGATAGAAAGACCATAGAGGGTCTCTATTGTAAGTATGGTCTTCATCCTTACTGACAAATATGTATTTAATTTTCATATATGATGTGAATCATGTTTCTCATATTTTATACTAACATCATAACTAATGCTTGACAACTATTTGATGTAATGACCTTTTGTTTAGTTTGCATCAACGATTAGAGCTTCCAAATTCAACTCTTGATCCACAGAGACATTAAACACATCATCATCATCAACTTTTAATTGTCCATGCATTAATACATTGCTACCACGACATGTGATTTGGAGTTCTTGACTTCCAACAATACTGTGCTATATCTGCTTTGCTATTTTTATTTTGCCAATCAAACTAAACCGAACCAACCTATGATGAAAAATGCCTAGCAATTGAATCCTTTGTACCTATCCAACCATTGTTTTGCTAATTTTTTTAGGGTTTTTTAACATTTCTACCATTTCTATAGATAGTGGTCGTGTTTTAAAGAGAAATACTAAAAAATGTAAAAATACTAAAAAATACTAACAAACATGGCTAGCTAGACTTACTCATGTTAACTGATTTTACATGCTATTAACTGACCTATAAGTAAATTCACTTTTTTTTTTAACTTTTTAAGAAAATGCATCTATAGGGTTGAAACATGAAACACCTTGTCGGTAAGTTCATTGGTTTCTACGTTGAAGATGATAAATTTGTCCCTAATCAAAAGTACTATAGAATAGTATAGTCCCTTCAATTAAAGGATTATTAAAAGAAGAAGCCCTCAAATAAAACAGGTTGGTTGTTATAAACAAAAACCAACCAGGATTTACTAACCTCACCCAAATCTGAGATCCTCATATCAGCATATTAGTTGGTTGCAACTTCCCATCCTTAGATGTGTACATGCTTAAATATGCAATGGCCTTGACTGACTACCATCATCTCACCACACGTTGTACCTTGAGATCGATGTGTTTTGACAATCAGTGGTATGCCAATTGGGATGATCCTCATCTGTTTGAGATTGAGGCATAATAATTTGATATTAGATTGATTATTATGAGTCATGTATGTCATCACATCTTAGGAATTAAACTAAGATATTAAATTAGCTAAATGTTGACATGAAGTAGGACCTATGCTTCATTCATAATTATTATCTTCCATGAAAATATCCAACACAGAGACTAACTTTAAAATTTTTAAAATACTTCAAAACTCTTGCATTCATTACCTCATATGTATTTTGCATGTAAAATTTAAATGATTTGTTTACTTTGAAAAATGAATTAAATGTATGAAGTTTAAGGTAAATAAAAAATAAAAAGAACAAAACATATGCACACCCAATCTCCATGGATTATATAAGGAAGGATTATTAAGTTGGGAAGTAAATGAGATTAGGCAAATGTTTCTACTCACATTTCTACTTGATGCCAGCTTTGTTTGGCCAAAAGCCGAATTGACTTACCTCACATCATATGTTAATTAAACATATAATTCAGATTTTACATTTAAAACAAAAAATGTGATGAAATTTCATCACCAATTAAAATCCCTTTGAATTAATCAATCAATATTAGAATTGTGGAATATGTGACAGTAAAATTGCCACTTGGGACTTGATAGAATTTTAATTAAATAGTAGCTCTTGCCAATAAGTTAGGCTCTGCATGATCTCAATCTCCCAATGTTAGGCCATCCCATTTCACAAATAATAACCCTAACCCCTCCTCATGCAAAAATCATAAATGAAATATTCAAACAAATCTTATTATTCAAAAAATAAAAAATGAATAAAAAAAAAAGTGATTTTTTTCAACGGAAAATTACTTTGAAGGCCTAATTTTCTGAAAAATAAACCATTTAAGTATCATAGTTAATGAAATGGCTAATAAGTAATAATGTTTCAATCCTGTGACCATTAAAGCTCAATTTGTTAACTATGGTTATTCACAAAAAAAATGACAATTTAAACCTTTTTAATCCCTAAGAATATATTGTAAATCTCGAGGCATATGACACTGCAAATCTACTTAATATTTTACCACGAATCTCTGTGTAGATCAATGATGATTATTTCATCTTCTTCCTCCAAACCCATAACTCCATGGTTTGTTGTCATTGTTTGTTCTTGTTTGACACAGACCATTATTTGTGCATCAAGCATATCTACGATAATATTTCTTTGAGGTGAAGATGTTGACTCCATTGCAGTAACTTCAAGGTGGATCCGTGATCAAGGAAATTCGAGAGATTCTACTGGTTGGTGGCCAGGGGCGGAGCCAGGATTGCAGATAAAGGAGGGCAAACACTACATAACTATTTACGAAATTACTAAAAAATTGGGTTTTTACAATCATATTTTGCAATCAGGGTGACATGGTGTGATCGTGAAAAAATGATGATTAATTCAACCATATAAACAATATACATGGCATGATTAATTCAATTGTAGCTAGCTAATTAAGAGCTTTCATTTTTTACTTGAAGAAAACAGAAGCAGGCATAGTGGTATAAGATGAGAGTTGGCGAGGAACAGACCTCTGACTTTCTTTCTGGCTTTGAGGTAGCAGGACAGTATAGTCCAAGTCCAAGGAGTAGTAGCAGCAGTAGCTTGACTGGACATGATGGATTCAAGTGAATTTGTCGGACAACAATTTTATTTTTGGAATCCTCCTTCCTCTTCTCCTCCTGCTTTATCTGTCCGTCTATCTTCTCTTCTTTGAAACTCACTCCTGAGTCAGAGCCTCCGAGGATAACACTTACACAACCAACCCACTCTCTTTTGTCTTCTTATTTTTGTCTGTTTTCTCGGAAGGGAAATTGTTGCGGGTTTAACCGGCCTAAATAAACAGGCTAATTTGACCCACTTGTAATAACCGCAAGTGCACTGTGTCTAACTGGTAGACAACGGCAAGTACGGGTCGATCCCACGAGGAAGGTGGATTAAATTGAATTTAATAATTTACCTAAACTAATTTGGAGAAAATAGGGGTTACAGTGTTTAAAAATCCGAGTTAAACAAAAGTAATAAAAATAACAATAAATAAAAGAAAAGAGTTAGAGGGAAACCACAATTTGCAAAATATTTTTCAAGCTCCTAAAATTATATTCAATTTTTCTTATTATTCCAATTTCAAATAAATGACTCTATCAATGTATAAACTCCTAGCATTAATTGTCTTGTTAGGGCACAATTAATCACAAGTTTAATTATTCAATTAAAACATGCTTGATTTATAACATAATATTTATCTAACAACCTAAGATGCATAACATATTAGGTGAAAGTAAAATATTATAAATCGCGAATCAATTAATATTAATCATGGAATAATAAAGTAAAATGAAACTAATTCTAGAGTTTGAGACTTAATTCACTGTGGTGTTACAGAGCATTCAGCAGGGTGCAAACAGGAATAGGTCCAGTGTGGCTCAGCAGATCCCAGTGGGAGCAAATAGTTTTGATCTTTCTCAGCCGAGGTGTTCTCAGCAAGGTCCATTGGGTGCCAGTAGCGTCAACTTGATTTAAGTCTCTGTGGTGGTGCGTGGTGCAGCCGGTGACGGTGGTTGAAGATGAAGTGAAACAAGGTTGTCACGCCCCTGTTTCGGTGGAGTGAATGAGAGAAAACAGATATGGATAGGCTGTGGGTGGTGATTTTGCTTGGTTGGGATGGTGATGAGAATCAAAAATTGTGAAGAAGAGGTTTTGGTATTCTGTATTTTTTTTCTTTCCCTTCTTTTCTTCCTATTTCTTATTCATTTCTATTGTATTTATAAAGAATTAAGAAAATGAACTTGGACAAATTAAGGGGAGGGTTCAATGAGTGATTTAAGGCTTAAATCAAACTAGAATATTGGATAACTAAGAGAATATGTTTTGGGTTTGATTGGGTTTGAGAAAATGAACTTGGACAAGTTAAGGGGGGGGGGGGGGGGGGTTCAATGAGTGATTTAAGGCTTAAATTAAACTAGAATCTTGGATAATTAAGAGAATATGCTTTGGGTTTGGGTTTACGGATTTGGTTTTGAGTTTAGGTTATGAGCTTAGGCTATTCTCACCTCCACTTCCTCTGAAGTCACCGTCTGTGATTTATTCATTGCATTTTTCTTTGATTTCTTCGTTATTGCTCCGAATTCTACAAAAACACCAAAATTTAATAATTAATTTAAAATAAAATAAAATAATGATTAACAAAAATATAATAATAGGTAAAAAATGTTATAATTATGTGATTATCAGAAATATATGTGTGTATATAGAGAGAGAGCTTTCTCTTTTTGGGTTAGCTCAGGTGAAGCATACAAACAACAGCTTAGCTGAATCGACCTACGACCATCGTGTTTTTCCAACCTTTCCAAACCCAAATGATTATTTTTAATTTTGAAAGATCAGAGAGAAAGCAAAGCATATCAAATCCCAACCCCCCAATTAATCTAATGTGTTAACTAATCATTTATCACTCTTACCACCATATGCTAGCTGAGTCTGAGGTAAGATAATCATAATTCTTTATTTTCTTTATTTTTTTAACAAAACAAAAGAAAACCAATGATGATGTAAAATTTCATCGGCCAGTCCTCAACCCAATTAAAAATTTTAATATGAATATGATCACATGGGAAGCAAACCCACCATGTATGGTACATTTCTTCTGGTTTCTTTGTTGCTCTCACGTGTGTAGGGGGTGAATGAATTAAAATGAGTTGGTAGGAATTAAGATAGAGATGGAGAGATTAAAAAAAGAAAAAGAAAGAGAGAGGGTATGAATTTAAAAAAAAAAGATATTAAAAAATATAGAGAGATTGAGTGGGATTGGGATTGATGAGGGTGGAGTTTAAAAAAAATATATGTTGTTTTAATTTTTAGTGGAGTTAGAAGTCAAGATTTCATAAATGGGGGAACATAAAATTTTAAAGGGGGACAATGTAAAAAATATGAGTAACTTAGGAAAAAAATTTAAAAAGATAAGGGGGGCAATTACCTAACACATAGATCCGCCCATGTTGGTGGGGGTGGGAGAATATGAGTGTTGGGGTGGAAAAGAAGAAAAATCGTATTTTCTAAGTATAATGCAATTAATGTTAATAGATAGACCGTGTCTACTTGAGCACGCCAACAAAGGTTGCCATGATCATAGACCATGAAAAGAAAATGAGTTATGTACTGAAGAAAGAAGGCATTCCTGCCAATGGTGTTATGGTCAAGTGGTTATGGCTGTGTGGGTTTATCCCTCACGTCCTAGGTTCGAGACCCACCGGCGGCATGGTTACTTTCTCATGGTGTTGACCTATAGGTCACACCTTGTTGATAGGTTATGGGATCCTATAAAAACCCAGCTCGCTTTCCAAAAAAAAAAAAGGCCTTCCTCATGCATGTTCATAAAGGCCTTGTTTGTGATTTCCCCTTGATACAGGCACATATCTATTAGGGGTCAAGTGGGGGCACTTGCCCCCACTGACTTTTAAATAATTTTTTGTTATTTGCAATTTTCAGACGCTAGCTCCGATGCGGGTGACGCCATTCCGTCCCACCCCTTCTTCTCTTCCTCCATTCTCTGTGACGCCGACGATCCTGTTCCGCCCCCTTTTTTCTACCCCTCTATCTATTTACTTTGAGTGACAACCACTCCGCCTCCTCCTCTTTATCTCCATATCTTTCTGCTTGATTTATTTCCCTTTTCCACCATTGCCACTAGCAACCTCAACCTCTCTTGTCTACTTTAAGAAATAAAAAAGTTATTTTTTTAGTATTTTCTCGAGATGAAATCGTATATCGAGGTCTAGTTTTTTTATTTTATTCATAGAATTTTTCTGGAGATGCATGAAAATTTTGACCCATTAATTTTTTTCTCAAAATACAAGCTTGTATCTCGAGATTCATCCATAAGTTATTGTTTGAAGGGCATCTTGTTAATCAACGTGAGCCTTTTGATAGTCAACACACGTTGATTGCTAATCCTGAGGGAGGCTGCAACAATGATTAATGTCGGGGTAACCTTTAATTAGTTATTTTTTATAGGGCACAAATAACAAAAAAAAATTATAAACATATAATTTACATTTGAAATTAATTTTTGCCCTTTAATTTTATATACTAATTTGAATTGGCCTCTATATATCTATCTTTTGCGCTTCTACAAAATAGCTTGTTGGATCTATTTTCTTCCCCCATAAATTAAATGGGGTTTTGTTTAGTAATTGATGTTTTGTATAGTTATTTATGTATTATTCAAATTTAAAAAAATTATTATGTAATTAATTATTATATTATTATTAATTAACTATGATTCGTCACTTCGCCCCTCTTCAACAAAAATCATGGCTCCGTAACTGCCTTGATAATGGTTTAGTATGATTGAAAATTTGATTATAATCACTTTTTTTTATGTGCAGTTGTGTGGAATCCTTGGGACAAGAAGGCAAAGACTATGCCAGATTTTGGGTATGATAATTACAAGACCATGTTGTGTATAAATTCAGCTATTGTTGAAAACCAAATTGTCTTATTAAAACCTTGTGAAGAATGGAAGGGCCGCCAAGAACTTTCCACTGTTTCATCAAGTTATTGCAGTGGACAGTTAGATCCTCACAGAGCTCTTCATGGCTTTAGCTGACCCTCTGCTACTAGTACTGGTCCAGTATAATGGAAGGTTTCCCTAAGGTTTCTTGCAATATACTCTGATTTTTCTTTCTTGCTATGCAATATAATGTGAACCCCTTCATTTATAATCTCTACATTTATGTCCTTATGGTGATCAATCTTTTGAAGCAACATACACCACCAAAATAGATATCTCTTTCAGAAATAATAGTCGTGGAGCTATCTTCCCAACCCAGAAGCATTGAGGGTAACAAAGCACTAAAAGGTTGTGCAGATCTTGGTAAATAAAACCCTAACTACTCTTCAGTATGTTTACACAATGAGGGAAGGATCTCTATCAACATCACCAATTTTATTTTTTTATTTTTTATCTTTCACATTTTTTCGTAGGAAAAGATTTTTTTTCTTCAACGCATATGTTAAGGGTGTTTGATTGCATTATTTTTCCATGAAAATTTTTCCTTAGTGCCTTGATAAAAGTAGTGTTTAAAAAGTGTCTAGATGCAAGATATATTGGAGAAATATGAGAGATTTGAGTCTTTGGCTTTTGTGTGTGAAGAAGACTGAAAAAAAAAATTTGAGAGAGTATAATTGTTAGTTAATTAGGTTTTTAATTCGTGTAGAAAGGTTAAAGATATATTACAAATTTATGGGTTAACCTTGGATAATAAAATAGTCTTTATTTATTGGTCATAAAAATATAAAAATAGACACAAACTACAGTATCTATATAGTCTATTTTGTGAAAAATTAAATCCTATAAGTCATTTTCCGTTTTTTCACCTCAAGAAAATTTGTTGACTCTCCCTCTCTTTCTATTAAACCAACCATATACCGACACGTGTCAGAATTAAATGTCGGAGCAAAGGGAGCAGGCTCCGCACGTGCTAGGTCAATTTGACTAATCAACAGTAAACCCTCGGGTGGCCAATGAGAGACCGCCATTGCAAAATTAAGCTAAACCAGGCTTGGTTTTGAAACTCGGTGTGGCCAATGAGAGACCGCCACGTGCCGAGGTGGTTTACTTTCCTGTCAGCTCCTCTGGCGGTACTGTCAATTCCTCTTCGTTTTTTTTTTTGGATACCGACGTGGCAGATACGAACTGTTGACCACTTGGAGAAATCTAAGCCGTTGGATATTGGGGGTTACTGAGACGATTGAAACTCTTCGATGCTTTGCCACGCGTCGGAGCATTATTGGTGACTCTTTACTTGAAAGGAAAGCCTTACCTTTTTTGTTCTATAGTCTTGATTAGGAAATAAAACGTTTAATCACGATGGGCGGGTTAATTTTAGTTGATTAGGACCATATACTCAAATTACATTTTTACTCCTGTCTTATGACTACCCCTTGAATACCTCTACCTACATTTTAAGATGATCTCTTCATGGAATTTACTTAGGGTTGAACAAAAAATCGATCAAACCGACTAAATCGATCGAAAATCGATTTAAACCGAAATTTGGTTCGGATCGGTTTCGATTTTAGAAAATTCAAAACCGAAGTGGTCGATTCGATTTTCGGTTTTTATGTGATTTTAACCGACCAAACCGAATATATATAATAAATAATATATATTTTATATATAAATAATACAATATATTTAAAATAGTCGGTCGGTTCGGTTTTATTTCGGTTTTGGTTTGATTTTAGTCGGTTCGGTTCGGTTCGGTTACGATTTGCATAAATTAGAATCGGATCGATTTTATTAATGGTCGATTCAGTTTCGGTTTGAAAATTTTAAAACGGACCTAAGTCGGTTCGATTTTCAGCCCTAAATTTACTTATCAAATTATGTATTGAAGCACCTTAGGAATGTATAAAATTATGCAATTTTGTGAATAATATTAGTTGTATCATGGATGTAGTATACGTCACTTATGGTGCAAGGCATTTGCACTCATTCGTGTCAAGCACATTCATAATGACTCTATAGTCTTTGAATATTTTTTCTTAATTATACAACCTTTTACCTAAAATATAAAAGAAAAGATTGAAGGAAAAGGAAAAGGAAAATGAAAATTTGTTCTTATGTATACATTCTCAATTAGAGCGAAAAAAAATAAAAAGAAACAGAAACAGAAACAGAAACGTGCTCATCCTTTTATTGACCTCTTTCTACGAGGCTTGAAATAACCGAGCCTGATGGAATTGAGTTGTCTATGTTCCTTTGAAACTTAAATTCTAGGCTTCTAGTTCTAAGCAGTACGAGAGAACAAAAAAAGATGATTGGTATCACTTCATGTTTAATTGAACTTTGAGTTATTCAATGGATGATTTTAATCATCGTAAACCAATGCAATGACATTTGATTAGAATAGCAAAGGGCCTACAGTTAGTAACTCAATCAAATGATAAAAATGGTCTTTACAGACACCATGGATAATGCCTACTGGAAATATTTACTCAGTTTTGCAAGATCTTATCCTTTCCAGTGTCTAGTTATATTTGTGATCACTTAAAACCTAAAAGCTCCTCAAAGTAGAAAGTCATTCTCAACTATTATCTTTCCAACCAACTGCTGAGTCCAAAAAATCAAATAAATAAATAAATAAATACGTAAAGGTCTTCTATTTAGGTGAAATAGACGCGGAGCTAGCCAGTAGGGCTAAGTTAGTCATTTCGAAAACTCTGAAAAAAAAAAATCTTTTGTTTTCATACAGTTGCTATTATGATAAGAAGGTTTGGTGGAGATGTCATTTTAACAAATATTGAAAAAATCACATAAATACATGAACCTAATTATTATCTCTTATATATGATGATATCAATATATAATAAATAAACTATTGCAGTAGTAATTTATAAATAATTGTGATTAAATTGGGATTTAAGAATGAATTGTATTTGGTCAGATGAAGAAGAAGAAAATCTGCTAGAGGAAAAAGGAACTAATTACATACCACGTATCTATCTTACTTTCTCTACATTGAACCTCCATTTAAGGCACTCCTCTGTTTCTCTTGAACACTTTTTTTTCTCAACAGAAAATCCAGTTCTCTCATCATAGAGAACTCCTCTTTAATATATATAAGAAGTTCATGGCCTCCCCCTCTCTTTTCATCATCCCATCACCGTCACTTCTACTTTGCAACCTGCTCAAGTGATATCATTTGAATTCTTTTGGTGGAGATATTTGATTATTAGTACCCATTTGAGGTTTTTGTGCAAATTTTTGTGTTTGTGAGAATTGAAGGGAAAGTTTGATTGATAAAGAAGGGGATGGAGGAAGTTTCAGGGTTGGGAAAGGGAGATGATGAACAGATGGATTTGCCGCCGGGTTTTCGATTCCATCCAACAGATGAAGAGCTTATAAGTCAATACCTATCGAAGAAGGTTATTGATAGTGGTTTCTTTGCAAGAGCGATTGGTGAGGTTGATTTAAATAAGTGCGAGCCTTGGGATTTGCCATGTAAGTGAAGTTTTGGTGTTTATGATTCTTTTTTGTTTCTCTATACAACTAGTTTCATTTTGACGAGTTTGCTTTGGTTGAATGAAGGGAGGGCTAAAATGGGTGAGAAAGAGTGGTACTTCTTCTGTGTGAGAGATCGAAAGTATCCAACTGGTTTGAGGACTAACAGAGCTACTGAAGCTGGGTATTGGAAAGCCACAGGGAAAGATAAGGAGATTTACAGAGCAAAAACGCTTGTTGGGATGAAGAAAACTCTTGTGTTCTACAAAGGAAGAGCTCCGAAAGGAGAGAAGAGTAACTGGGTCATGCACGAGTATAGGTTGGAAGGAAAATACTCTCTTTACAACCTCCCCAAAACAGCTAAGGTTACCAATTCTTTCACTGCTTTTCCTCTGTTGTTTTGCCTTCTCCGTGCTCCGGCTTTAACTGTGTTTTGTTTGTGCAGAATGAATGGGTTCTTTGCAGGATATTTCAAAAGAGTTCAGGAGGGAAGAAAACCCATGTTAGTGGGTTGGTAAGATTGAGCTCTTATGGAGATCACCAATTAGGACCTTCTTCACTTTTGCCACCATTAATGGATTCTTCTCCTTACACTAGTGGTAAGTCCAAAGCGCTTGCTGTCGCACCCGGAACGACTCACGTGACCTGCTTCTCCAACCACCAAATAATGGAGTCTCAGAAAAACCAACAAGAGATGATTGATTGCTTCAATTCTCCTATTTTTTCTGGTCCTATTGCCAACGCTCCTCCTAATGATACTTCATTGATTTTCTCCAAAGTCCCCATCCCAACCTCGCTCTACTCATCTCAATCTACTCCCCAGCTTCCACCAAATTTTCAGTTCACGGGTTCTAATTTGATCCAAGATCAGAATATTTTGCGCGCTTTGTTGGAAAACCATGGATCAACCATGAAACAGAATTGCAAAGCGGAGAGAGATCAGATGATCAGTATCTCACTTGAAACAGGTGTGACTACTGATATGAACAACACTGAAATCTCTTCGAATCATGAAATGGGTCATCAGCCATCTTTTGAAGATCAACAAGACCCATCTCCTTCAGTTGGTCCAGTAGACCTTGATTGTCTCTGGAATTATTGATTTACAAAAGAAGAAGAAGAAGAAGCATGAATTATATATAGAAGTCGATCATGATGAGAAGCAGAGAGAAGATTAGCTAGTCCATTATTGTCTTAAATTTTTATTGTGTGTGTATAGGTTTTCTTCTACAATTTGAAATAACATCAAGCAAAAACCATAGACATTATCATCATCATGTATGTATGTAGTCAAAATAAATTTTTTTTTTTCTTCTTCTTCTTATAATTAATTTGGATGATTTGGGATAAAATAGGCATCAAGGATTGAAGAATGATCAAATTGTTTGTATGGTTTTATGAAAACTAAGTGTCATAGGAGATTCATTTGGTGGATAATTGATTGTGGTATGGAATTTATTATAATATCTACATCCACTACTCCAATGGCTTTTAGTGTTTATATCAACAAGGACGCGAGGTTCACTAACTGTTTATCTATTATATTCCATTCTTTAATTAAGGAAGATGTGGGTCCTTTTATTATTGTTTTGTATTTTGGTTAGGTGATGTGGGGTTCATTTCTGTAACATCACCATTCTTTTGTTTCAAACACCATTCATCAATTGGCTTAATTGTAATTTCAGGATTTTTTTTTTTTTTTTTTTAAATTTGGATCTATTTTTCACATGATTTGTTGTTTGTTTTCTACTAATTATTTTTAGTTGTGGGGACGCTAAACCAATCTGTTATTCGAGAATATTTGCAGTGATGCACCTCCGATGCTTTGACAATATATTTTATTTTTGTTAGACCAACAATTGATGACAATGAAGAAGAAGAGTGAGAAACGAAACATGGATATCATGTTTTCTAATTAAGTAAAAAGTCAGTCGTGAGTTACAACACGCATGGTACTGAACTCAATCCATACAAAAGACTTACGAGGTGACCTCATGATCTGTGCAATACAGGTATGGCCAAGACATGGTTGCATAAATCACTAGCATCAATTTTTCATGAATGAAACCCAACTGTTTGACGCGGACACGATACTCAATTCATTTTTAAGGCATTCCCATCGTATATATTATTCATTGTTCTTTGTTCAAATGATGCATGTAGGGTTATAACACCAAATAATTAAGCTACAATTTGTCCACCATTTTATTTTGTTTTTAAATATAAATATACAATCATGACATAAGTTAAACTTTTAATTGTGCTTGAATGAATTCACTTCACTTTCTAGAAATGATCAACTTTCGAGCTTTGCTAGGGGGTCGAGGGAGGGAGCGAGGGGGATGAACGGTCCCCTCCCTCGCTGTTTTCCTCGCCCACTTCCTCGACATTTAGAATTTTCGTTTTTTTTTTTCCTTTTAACAAGAGCCAAGGATTGTTTTTGAAATATTTTTTTTTAGGAGTTAAATTCCACGTGGACAAATTGAAAAGGTCCCAAGATTGGGCCTTTTGGGTTGCGTATCTCGAAGAAAATAAGGCAGAGTGTTGTAACAGCCACACGTAAGAGGTTTGGTGGTGTGGGTCCACTGGGGAACTAGGGGTTCGGGTTTTGAATGACGTAAACGTGGACAACGACTGTGACCCAAAGTTGTATCCAGCCATCACATCGAAGTTTTGTGCCAATTGCCTTTGTCCACGTGAATGCAAGTTGGGAATTTGCTTACGTTGAATTGAACTTATGCGTTCCGATCCCATCTCGGTCCGGTCCAATCCCATTTCCATCCCAATTTTTTCGAATTCTTTTGAGATTGGCTTAACTCATCTTGATTCCGTCTCGTCCTGATATAAAGTGGAATGTGATTTGGATAGAAATTTTTAATCTCATCCCATTTCGAACTTATTTATTTAATATTTATTATTGTTAATTTTAATCAAACTGCTACTTTGTTATATAACATTAGTCTTGTATCACATAGAGGATATTTAACATAAAAAAAAACAAAAATAAAAACTGTAAGTTCATTTGAGCATAAAATTTAGGGTTATTTCCCATTTGGCCCCATTAGTTTACGACTATTCCTATTTGGCCTCCATTATTTTTTGTATCCTAGTCTAACACCTATGACTATGTGTTCAACTACTAACAAACTCCATCTAGTTTTTTCAAAATAACCAAATTATTATGCATGTGTTTTTGACATGTTTTTACTAAAATCACATAAATTATGTTGCTTGATGATCATGTTTGATCAAAGGGCTAGGAAAATAATATTTAGATGTATTTTTATTTTAATTTTTCAATAAAGAAGATGATTGTCAATTAAAAGTTATATACAAACCTAAATCATATGTACATGTTTTACTAAAATCACATAAATCTTGTTGCTTGATGATCATGTATAATCAACGGCTGGAAAAATAATATTTGGATCTATTTTTTCATTTTAATTTTTTTTAACAAAGAATATGGATGCCAATTAAAAATTATATAAACTTAAATCATATGCACATTTTTATTAAAATCGCATAAATCATGTTGTTTGATGATTATGTTTGATCCAACAAGTAGGAAAATAGCATTTGGATCAGTTTTTTATTTTAATTTTTTTAACAAAGAAGATGGGTGTTCTATATACAAACTAATGCGAGACTTGACAATAGTTATGGAGAAATGTTAAAAGCTGGTGATGCAAATGTTATTTTCCTAGATGATGCAAGGCTGGACAGATAAATGAATATGGAATGGTTTGTATGACTTTTAATAGACACTCATCTTCTTTGTTAAAAAAATTAAAATTAAAATATATTCAAATGTTATTTTCCTAGCCATTGGATCAAACACGATCATCAATAAGCATGATTTACGTGATTAAGTAAAAACGTGTGCAAAACACATGCAAGGTAAGTTGGTATTTTTGGAAAAAAAATATATGAAATTTGTTAGTCAACGTATTTAAACACAGAGTCACGGGTGTTAGACTAAGATAAAAATAAATAAATAAATAAAACTAATGGGGGCCAAATATGAATAGTCATAAACTAATGGAGCCAGATGGAAAATAACCATAAATTTTATATAACATTTAATACTGTTATGATGAAAGTTATACGTATATAAATTAGACATTATTTGTGTGTGGGCAAGGTGAGGTAAAAAAATTTTGTTATTGTTCATTGGAGAACTATTTAGTGCATGTTCATCATGTCTTGTCCCGGACCCGCATAGGATAGGACGAGGTCATGTTTAGGTCTATCACGTCCCAATCCTGAACAGACGAGATGGAGTAGATATGAGATCTACCACGTTCTGTGCCTACCCCTAGGTGGGTTGAGCGGGGGGGGGGGGGGGGGGGGGGGGGGGGGGATCTCGACCGTTCACATCAAAGGTTCTTGTGAAATTATTCAACCACTTGGATAATGGTATTTGGAGAGTTGAGACGAGTCTCAATTATTTTATTAGTTAATTGGGCTGGCAATGTAGATGCAGAAGGATTTTTTGATTTATTTGTAAGTATTTGAGTCCGTCGTCTTTTGTTAAATCCACCTTTTATTGAGGCCTCATCAAAACATACAAATAAGTCTCGGTGCTCTAAAATCACAACAATAATCTAACCCGCATGGGGTCAATGAACAATGAATGGAAAATGACTTTTAAGACCTATTTTTTCACAAAATAGACATTTTGGAACCGTAGTTGATATAATTGTTAATTTGTGTCTATTTTTATACTTTTATGACCAATAAAGACGCTTTTATTAATCCGGGTTAACTTATAAAGTTATAAGACATTTTTATCCCACTTTTGCACTTTTATGACCAACAATGACTTTTTTTTTATTAATGATTTCAAATATGCTAACTAATTGCTTTTACTGGTTGGGTAGGCTATATAAATTGAAGATTTTTGGCATTTTATTTCTACAGTCACTCTCCAAAACATGTCTAATGGACCAAAGTATTACATGGTTTTTTTTTATTTTATTATTATTATTATTATTTTAATTTTGTGTGTGTGTGTGTGTTGGGGGGGGGGGGGGGGGGGGGGTAAACATCTTAATGGAGTAAAAAATATCACAAACTTGTTTTATGTTTTATTTATTATGTTTTTTTTGTGGACATGATTTCAGTTTTAAAATATCACAGTGCTTACTGCTTTAACTCAAATCGTTAATAACCCAAAAAATTGAAATGTCAAAAAAATTAGTCTCCATGAAAAATACTCAAGTTTTTGGTTTCTTACAAAACATAATATTTGTGAAACAGATAAGGGATTAACCTATCTGTCATTAGGGATACATCAAAGCTACCAATTTTTTTTTTCAAAAAGTGACAGTTGAAGTTGAGGAGACTATCAAGAACAAAAAAAAACTATGATTAGTCATTGCAGTGAGCTATAATAATAATAATAATAATAATAATAATAATAATAATAATAATAATAATAATAATAATAATAATAATAATAATAATAATAATTAATTTATTAGAAAAATGTGAGACTTCTGACTCCATTAAATATGTTTTGGAGAATCATTGTAGAAATAAAATGTAAAAAACATTAACTTCTATAGCCTAACCCAACCAGTAAAAGCAATTAGTTGGTCATAATTAAAATTATTAATAAAAGAATAATTGTTGGTCATAAAAGTTTAAAAGTAAGTTTTCTATTTGTTTAGGAAGGGTAAAGATGTCTTATAATTTTATGGGTTAGCTTGGTTAATAAAAAAGTATTTGTTGGTCATGAAAATATAAAAGTAAGCACAAATTAACCTTTACATCAATTACGGTATCTAAATTGTCTATTTTGTGAAAAAGTAGACATTAAAAGTTATTTTTCAAACAATGAAAGTGTACGTTTGTCAGGCCCACTTTCACTCTCTAAAACAACCCCTACTCATTTGTCGATATTACATGGTTATGTCTTTTCTAATCTAATTGAATAAACGTACACTTTAATCAAATACTCACTTGCCCATAACGCATAGCCGACATGGCAGTAAGTGTGAATCATTTTATACCATATAATGACAATTATACACCCCCTCTTAATCTCATATTTACATCTTTTCCATCTAATTTGAAAATTTTATTGATATTTTCCACTCATTATTATTCTTAAGGTCTGTTTGGTTGCACAAAAAATAGACATGGAAATTGAAACAGTTTCTATGAATTCGATTTCGAGGCCTCCCCCTCAGACTTGGATTCTCATAATTATGGGTGGGCATCACATCCCATGATTCCGATCCCGTCACGATCTCATCCCATTTTTTCCGATTTTTCAGGTCATTTTGGGATTGATCAAACTCATCCTGATCCCGTCCCATCCCAATCTAGAGTGGGATGAGATCGGAATGAAGATTCCAATCCCGCCTATCCCATCCCATCCCAATCTTATTTATTAAATATTTATTATTTTTAATTTTAATTAAACTACTCTTCTAAAGGAAAATTCAGGATGTGTTGAAATTAAATTAAAACATCTAATATTTGAAAACTTACTTGCTTGATTTGGTACTCTTTATTTAGATAGAAAACTTAGTTAGAATATTTTAAGTCAAACAAAAATCATGAAAATTTATGTTTTTTCACATTTTAGATTGGTTATACGTCAATTATTCTTGTATCAGATATGATGTTTAACATAAAAAACTGTAAGTTCACTGGACAATAAATTTTATGTATATGACATTTAATATTATTATGATGAAAGTTATATGTACATAAATTAGACATTATTTATGTGTGAGCAATGTGATGTAATTTTTTGTTATTCTTCATTAGAACACTATTTAGTACATGTTCATCTCGCCCCGTCTCGTCCCATCCCGATCCTGAACGAGCAGGATTGGATAGGGACAAGGTTCATCCCGACCCGTGCTCACCCCTACCCATGAGTAGTGGAAAAATAATTAGATGAAGACTCGATTTAATGTCAGTAAATAGACAACCAAACAATAGAAATCTGCATAACAAGAGAAATAAAATCTATTTCTTAAAGAATGGCTAACCAAACATACCCTTAAAGTAAATATGGCAATGACAAAAACTATCACGAGTTAAGATTAATCATGTGCAAAATAAATAAGCAATTACACTTGTGAGTGATATTAAAATAAAATGTATGCACAAACAGTGTATGTGAAGATACCAATATTCATTAAAGCTTAAGATTTACTGACATAATTCACACTCTTGAAAAAAAGTCTTACAGATGGATTACACTTCATATAATGAACAAACTTGCTAGAGAGCCAGGCCAACAACGCCAGGCCCGCACCAGGCCGGCCCATCCATCATCCTAGAGATGTTGAAAATGAATCCATCTCTAGGATGATGGATGGTGATGGGTCGGCCTGGCGCTGTCGGTCTGGCTATCTAGAATTAGGGTATAATGAAAACAAACACAAAGTAAATGTGAACTTCTAAGGAAGGCCTTCATTCTCAGCAATAAAAATAAAAAATAAAAATGTTTTATCTCTTCTTCTCTTTCAGGCCCTCACTTATGCAGAAACACAACGAACTTATGCAGAAACGCAGCGAAAGAGCGAAAGGAGATTGGTAGAAAGTTCCACGAAAATCTAGCATCAAAAGTCTTCAAGCTTAAGTTTTAAGCTAATTGACTTTGTTCATTAGTCTAACTAATTTTGAAAATTAAATCTCTAAATAAAGTTCATTTGTTGGAGAAACTTTGAACGTTTGGTTTTCCCTTTTAGGCAACGACTTTTTGACATTACCAATTTTGTTGAAGGACACCATCACCCTTTATTTTCTGAAGCTCACCATCGCCTATTGAAGGACATTACCAATATAAACAAAAAAACAATCATCATCCCTCTTCTCTCTCAGGGAATAAGACCACTGCACTGTCTTGCCCCACCACGACCATTGCACCGCCTCGCCCGCCGGCCAGTCACACCTTTCCTTTTTTATTCTTTCTTTTATTTTCCTTCTTTTTCTTCGAGTTCTTCTCTTCTTCATCTCCTTTCTTCCTTTTCTTTTCTTTTCCACCAGTGGCACCGCCACCTCCCCTATTATATTCCTTATTCTATCATCTTCTATTGTTTTTGCCATCGAGGAAATTCGTGCGAATGGGAAGGCAGGGTGGTGCCGCCAACGGTGGAGAAGAAGAAAAGAAAGAAAATAGGAGAAAAAACAAAGAACAAAGAATAAGAATAACAACAACAAATAAGAAGAGGAATATAACAAAGGTGTGGCGGGGTGGTGCGGTGGTGGTAGTTGTTGTTCCTGGGAGAGAAATGAGGGGAAGTGAGGAAGAAAAGATGAACAGTGCTGAGAGAAAGGTTTATATTGGTGGTGTCCTTCGGCACTATACAAAAAAAGGTGATGTTCTCCAGCAAAATTGGTGATGTCAAAAAGTTGTTGCCGACATTTTAACATTCAAAGTTGATATTATGTTTAGTAGGTCATATTTTACATGTGTTTATTTAGGAATGAAATAATTAGGAGATACTTAGGTGTAGCACCCATAGAAGACAAAATTAGAGAAATGCATTTAACATGGTTTGGTCACCTGTGGAGGAGACCAAACACGACGCCAACTAAAAAGTGTCTAGATTGACAAGTTAGTGAAGAGTGTAGACGGAGGGGACGACTGTTGAAAACTTGGATGAAAGTGGTGAAGGAAGACATCATTGATCATGGATTAGGAGATGATATGTGGGAATACTGCATTGCTTGGAAAACCATAATACATGTAACGACCCTGAGAGTATCGAAAATGAGCTTTAATGATGATGATGATATTTTACATGTGTTTTATTGTATTTCATAAAAGATTTGGTTAACATGTATAATGAAAGCAAAGAATAGCTAGAGGTGTACTAGTTGAGTCTGTAGAGATGTGGCGGATGGAATCACACGTCACGGGTTTGAACCTGGCTGGCGGCATGGGGTGGGAAGGGTTAAGGAAAAAAAAAGAATAAATATAATGGTCCTTAGTCAATACTATTAGCAATTTTATGGGTTGAAGTATGTTGTATGTGACATCTAATACATACAAATAATTATGCATGTGTCATTATAACGATCCTTCCCATGAGTGAATAACAACCCAATTTTCAAGATCTATAATCTAGACTGTTATAACTTATAACGATCCTTCCCATGAGTGAATAACAACCCAATTTTCAAGATCTTAAATCTAGACTGTTATAATGAATGAACAATGATTTTGTATTCAGCCTAATTTTGCCCTCTTCAATTCTCAATAATTACAATAAAAATCGACAAGTATGTGAATAGTGTCTAATGGTATTTTTGTCTTTTACATTGAAAAAGACTATTACAAATTTGTCTTCATCCTAATTTTTGGATTATCATTTTGCCTTTCAATTTCTTATTAATGACAAACAAAACCAATATGTATGTGAACATTGACCAAGGGTGTATGTGTCTTTTAGATAGAGAATATTATTACACATTTTTACCAAATTACCCTCCCAAATTCAGACTATTTACAATCAAAATAAACCCTTTAAACATTCATTAATTATATCCAAGCTCCTAACATAATTTATTTGAAACCATTCAATTATCTATAAATTATAAATATGCCCTTATATCTAAATTTTGTATTTCCCATTTTGCCTCCAAATTTCATATTTTTTGCAATCCAAACAAGCCTCTTATAAATATTTGTAAATTATACATACGCCCCTTATAATTTTTATGTATTATTAAATTTTTGTAATAAATGAAAAATATTGAATATTTGCCACGTAGAGCACGTCAACTCCTAGTTATGTATTATTCCTTCGTTAGTTTTCCTTTCTTTTTTTAAATAATTTTTAGGGCATGTTTGATAGCGTAGATTGAAATGTGAGGTTTATTTTTCTTTTTCCTTGAGAATCCATCCTAGAAAAAACACACCTTAATATAATATCTAAAATTATTCCCAACCCTTGAAGTTTTCATTCATTAGGTAAATGGAATGGGTAGTGATGCATTGGAGGGGATTTTTACGGATATCTGCTCCGCCCGCATCGATTGGGGAGGTTTTTTTTATCTTCCCAAACAGATTTTGGGATGGATACGAATATCCAAACAACATCCGTCAAATATTCGGGGGGGGGGGGGGTATGGATTTGACCATATCTGTCACACGAATATCCGTTTAAATATTGAAACTATAGAAATACCCCGACCCTTAAAATAAAAATAAATAAATAAATAAATAAAAACCCTAACCCTACGTTATCTATGGTCTCTCATTCTCTCTCATTTTGCCCATCTATCTCATACTCCTCTACGGTGAGGTTGATGCTTTAAGGGACTTCAAGAACTTGATGCCTAAGGGAAGCGAGGCACATCGTCTTCCTCACTTCAAGCACTCTTGGGGTTTTCAAATTGGGTGAAGAACAAGTACAAGCATCAGCACTCAAAGACAAAAACCCATTGTTACAGAAACGAAGATATCTTCTTCTACTCCGCCACAAAGATCAGTTCGTATATCTCCGCCGAAGAAGGATCCAAAGATGATCCATGCGTGGGAGTTGATGAGTGATCTTGAAGAAGAAATGGTTGGTGGTGGGGTTTCGACCCCCTTGAAGAAGAAATGGTTGGTGGGTGGATTGGAGGTTTACGCCGAGTCTTAGTCCTAGTCTGAAGCAGAAGATGAAAAAGAATATGATGGAATGAATGGATTAAGAAGGAGAAGCGGGGCACATTGGCGAGGTTTGATTCATTGTTATGGGTTTGTAAAGCTTCATTGTCTCATTCTAAAGCTGGGTTTTCTTTGTTCAGAACGTTTTGATTCATTGCTATGGATCTTGTGGGATGGTTGACACTGCATCGAGAGTGTTTGAAGAAATACCTGTGACTGTCAGGGACTTGGTTTATTTTTTTCTCTCTGTAGATCTCTCTTCCTCACTCTATTTTCTTCTCTACAAGGAGAGAATCGAGAAGAAGCAAAGCAAAGCTAAACACTTCTCTTTTCTTTTCTCATCTCTTTGGGATATTTTCAATTCCATTTTTTCTCTCGTTTTCTTCTATGTGTAATCACTTTCTTTGTCCATATTCAAGGGAAAAGGAAAAAGAATGGATCTTTCACATCCTGTCATGATCCTAGGTCATGTAATTAATCTTCCCCTCCTAGACAGCTTGGGCTTCTAGGAGAATTGATTAGTTCATGACACATCCTTTATGCTTCAGTTCATATTCTTCTCTCCTGTATTTCATTTGGGGTTCTTGAGTTTCTTCCAGTAATAGGTTTCTTGAATTCTTCCTAATTAGAAAGATTTTTGAGCTGGAGAAGGAAAAAGTTTATATCTTTGTGGTCTGCACTTCAAAATTTTCCAGAATTTGTGCCTTATTTGTTGAAATTACAGTCTGGGGTAGACTTGTTTAGAGCTGTGTTTGCGATTTCAAATCCAGTAAGTTATTCAAGTGTGTGTATTCGTACTGCAAGATTTGTTTTTCTAATTGATTTTACGAGTTTTCGTGGATTTGGGAAAGTTGGGCCTTTTCTAGATTCTTTTCATGGGGCCGATCGGGGTGGAGAACCAGCAAAATCGCATATCTGTAAAAGGATTGGTCAGGTAGGACGGGTATCCGTCAATCCGTACGGAATAGAAATGGTTTTTAGCTAAACATATAAACGGATTAGCGGGGCGGATTCGGGATCCGCAGTCCCTGACTTGGTGGGGACGAATTTTCTCAAATCCGCTCTATTGCCATCCCTGAAAATTGGTAGTCGTCTCTTCCAACAGATATGCCTATAACATGCATGCACACACACACTCACACTAGTCCCTTAACGCCAACTACACATATAAAGATTTTATTTTTTTATTGCCAACGCATGTTGGCTTTCTTTCACAAAAAAAGGAAAAAGAGATAATAAAATCACAATTTTGCAAAACGTGAAGAAATAAATTTAATTTTTTTGTTATATAAGTCGCATAAAATTATTAATATCAAGGTAAACAAATTGAAATTCAATAACCTTTGTAACTTTTATTGAGATTTGGGTTATTCATCAATCACGAAAATAAAATTTTGAATTATTAGTGTATCAATCCATCCTAGTACTACTCTCGCCCAAATACGCTTAACTGTGGAATTTTGATGGAATCCGGTGCATTAGTGCTGGTATGATCAATTTCATATATATTCTCACATGATCGATTTCATATATGTTCTCACTCACTTTCAGTGTTCATGGCCATTCTCGTTGTAGGGGTCAAATATATTCTCCTTTTATTATTATTGCTAGGCATGGATAATGAAATTGTTGATACATCTTGAAGAGGCAAATAAAGACCACCATCCAACTATCCAACGGTGGTGGGATAAATGAGTATATATATTATTGTATTACATAAGACTATAACATATGCTACCAACACCACTCAAGACATTCGGTACACACTCGTAAATAATAATCTTACCAAAAATATCATTTCTGATGAAAATAAACATAAAATGAATACAATAACATAATATAGCTCAAGTTCGAGTCATATAAGATTTCTGTTTTGATTCTCTATAACTATTCACTCATTAATTAATTCTCTCTCTTTTATACATCTTTATGTAACATCTCTCTTTTATTCATACTTAACATCTTCTTATGATATCTCTCTTACCTAGTTATAGACAAGAGCCTTTGATTGCTATCATTGCTATCATTGCTATCAAAATATCTCTGCTTTAATTGCTATCATTGATGCGGATGAAGAGATTAGAGATTTCAAAATATCTCTGCTTTAATTGCTATCATTGATGCGGATGAAGAGATTAGAGATTTGACTGTTGAGGAGAAGTCTTGTAGAGTGCAGCTACAACAAGAGTGGGCAACATTAACCAAGAGAGATGATGAGTTTTGGAGAATCAGATCAGGAGTCAACTGGGTTCGTCAAATGGATCAGGGGACTAAATTCTTTCATACATTGGCTAACAGACGTAGACTGTTTAATTCCATTGAAGCTCTCAGCACGGGTCAGGAGTTGGTAGTGGATGAAGTCAGTATTAGAGCACTCTTGATATCTCACTTCAAGCAGTTGTTCCATGAAAAGGAGGAATGGCGACCTTTCTTTTCCGGTATTACCTTCAAGTCTATCTCTCAGCCTACTGCTACAGCAATGGTAGATAACTTTTCAGAAATGGAAATTAGAGCAGCAATGGAAGATCTAAAATCTGAAGTTTCTCCAGGTCTTGATGGTTTCTCAATGGTGTTCTATTTGAAAATGTGGGAGGTAATCAAAAAAGATTTTCTGAAAGTTGTTACAGATTTTACCTCGAGAAACTTCCTTGATTGGCGTTTGAACACCACGATCATCTCGCTCATTCCCAAATGTACGGGAATGCGGACGGTAAATGATTTTAGACCTATCAGTATTTTGAATGGGGCCTATAAGATTATTGCCAAGGTGTTAGCTAACAGATTGAAAATAGTTCTTCATTCAGTCATATCTCCTTTTCAAAGCGCAGCAGTCAGTGGAAGACAGGTGGTGGATAGCCCTTTGATTGCCAATGAACTTATTGACTCTAGAAAAAAACAAGGTGTTCCAGGGCTTGTTATCAAATTGGATTTCTCCAAAGCCTTTGACAATGTTTCTTGGAGATATTTGGATTTGGTAATGACTCGCATGGGGTTTGATTCCAAATGGATTGATTGGCTTCACACTTGCAGATCTACAGCTAATTTTTCACTGAAAATTAATGGTCAGCTGCACGGGTTTTTCAATAGCTCGAAAGGTCTGCGACAAGGCGATCCCCTGTCTCCTCTTCTCTTTTCTATAGCAGCGGAAGGTTTAACTCAAATGATTCTGAAAGCAGTTGATGCTGGCCTAGTAAGAGGGTTTTCTGTCGCGAAGGGTAGTCCGCCTGTCTCTATTCTCCAGTATGCGGATGATACTATCCTTTTTTGTGATGCTTCCGCTTCTCAGGTTCTTGCTCTTAAAAGAATTATGATTTGGTTCGAAGTTATTTCAGGGCTGAAAATCAACTTTCACAAATCAAGGGTTTTGCCTATTGGAGATGTCCCTCACCTGCATCAGTTGGCGGGTTTATTGGGTTGTTCAGCAGGTCACCTTCCAGTTAAGTACTTAGGCATGCCTTTGGGGGCTAGTTTCAAAAGTAAAGTTGTTTGGGACGAGACGCTCGAAAGGATGGAATCGAAACTAGCGACTTGGAAACGCAAATTTCTATCTAAAGCAGGCAGACTAGCTCTTGTTCAATCCACATTAGCTTCTATCCCGGTTTTCATTCTGTCTCTTATCAAGGTTCCTTGTTCAATAGCAGCCAAGATGGCACGGATCATGCGCGATTTCCTTTGGGGTTCTACTCATACCTCTAGAAAGATGCATTTAGTGGGTTGGGAGAAAATTTGTTGCCCTAAATCTCGAGGTGGTTTAGGCATCCGTCAGGTGCTTACTTTCAATACTGCATTACTTTCTAAGTGGCTTTGGCGATTCGCAGAAGAGAATGATAATTTATGGAGATCTCTCATTATGGACAAATATGGGCGCAATAGATGGGTTTGGGAAAAGAGAACTAAGTACACTTCCTACGGATGCTCTTTGTGGAAATCTATCTCCCGGTGCGCAAGTGGCTTCTACCCACACACCTCTCTCAAATGTGGAAATGGTGATCTCATCTCTTTCTGGCATGATGTCTGGTGTAGTAACCAATCTTTGAAAGATCTTTTTCCAATGTTGTTTCTCATTAACAAGAATCAATATGGGAATGTGAGCAGTTTTTGGTCTTACACCAACTCTTGGGATCTTTCCTTTCGCAGACACCTCAACACTGGGGAACTAGATGAGTGCACGAATCTTTTACACCTGTTGGATAGGCAAATGCTCTCAGAGGGACCAGATAGTTTGGTGTGGAAGGGTAAAAGTGTAGGCTTCTCGGCGAAAGAATTTTCGGATATGTTGGCTGCATCTCATTATCAGACCCACTCTAACCCCTTCATTTCCTCCCACAACAATCTGGTATGGGTGAAAAACCTTCTTCCTCGGATTAATTTCTTTAGTTGGTCAGTTTTGCATGAGAAGATCTTGACTAAAGATAGGTTAAGAAACATGGGAATCCTCACTGGGAGTCTTTGTGTGCTTTGCAACGAATCTGAAGAGACACTGGACCATTTGATGCTTCATTGCAGTTTCTCCAAATCCATTTGGCGCAATTTCTTGGTGGAATTCGGTTTAAGTTTGATGTTTGAAGGTTCCATTCTAGATTGGCTAAGTTGGTGGTCTAAAGCTAATCCTTCCCGTCGGGGGGAGTGGTTATGGCGTAGGGTCCCTCACGTTCTCATGTGGTGTGTGTGGAATGAAAGAAACAAAAGAGTTTTTGAAGGACTAAACAGATCCGATCACTCTATCTTTATCGAGATTAGAGAATTGCTGTGGAAAATGGGTTCGGCATGTAATTTATTTAGGGATTTGGGGTTTGACACTTTCATAGTGTCTTGGCATTCCTTGATATAGGAGTGTTTCTCGTTGTAACTTGTTTCCCTTTATTTCATTAATAAACACCTTCATGTTTGACCGTTCAAAAAAAAAAAAAAAAAACAAAAAAAAAAAAAAAAAAAAAAAAAAAAACTAAGGCATGGCACCTAGCCCTTGGATGCCACCTCATGATATGAGATGGGTATAGGTGGACATCTATCATATTCTATAAGGTTTTACAATACTCCCCTTTCGATGTTTATCGCATGCTATCCCCTCGATGAAATGCTATAAATCGTCACCATTGTTTCCTCATAAAAAACCTTGCAAGTAAAACCTAGTAGGAAAAACTTGGATGAATGGAAAAAGAGTACAACATGCAAATTGTCCAAAATCTTTGACAAAATCAGGTCCTTCTATGGAATCTCCCTCTAATAATCATAACAAATGGATGAGATTGTAAACCTCTCAGTCTATTACCATGCAATGATTTCTGAAAGTGGCATTCAAGCGCATGTCTCTTCTGCAGTACATGAGTATATCCTTTATGCAATTAATAATGTATTACCACAATTGTTGCCTCGTTAAAACATTGACAAGAAAACCCAGTGGGATAAAACCACAATTGTTGCCTCGTTAAAACATTGACAATAGTACAACCACCATTTTTGCCTACTTCATGATATTATATGCACATAATGTTGCTTCGTTAAAACCTTGACAAGAAAATCCAATGGGATAAAATCACGTCGAAGGAAAAAAAAGTACAATGCGCATAAATCAAATATAACATACTTCTATATGATTTCGAAACATACTTCTGGATGTTTTCGTAGTGTATTTCTGGATTCACACAGGGGGTATACTTCTAGATACTCTCCTTGATAATCACTCCCCCTCATGATAGTAGAACTTAAATTACTCGGATGATTAAGTCAGCGCTAAACCAATTTGATGAAGAAATTTACAAGGTTGTCACTATACTGCATTTGTTTGACTTCAATAGAAGAATTTTATTGGAATGTGTTTCGTTCAATTTCCTTTGATGAAATCTTCTTGTGTTTGAATAATGCATGCAACATTGTCGTCATATATTGTATTTGACCGACCAATAAGTTTGTTTAATAATCCTCCAAAAAATAGTTGTTCTGCAACTCATAAATACAAAACCTAAATTTGCAGAGCTAACTAGGTAGGAATGGTTAGATCAATCACAGGAATAAACTCACTAATTATCCCACAAAGATATAAGTTTAACTTCATTCCAGTATCTACAAGTCGGTGTAAAACTAAACCTTGCTAGTAAATGCATACAAAAAGATTATATTAGGTTATGCATTTGTTGTCGAGTATCCTTAAGGACCGAGTATCCTTTAATTGGTTGATACATGTCTTTTATTTTAAATTCTATCATTAGATAATTAACAGTATTTGCAAGGTCCAATAAGAGTTATATTATTAACATAAACTGCTAGTACGACAAAAGCAGTAAACGATATCTTAAGAAATACACAGTCAAATTTGCATAACCTTTCTTACGCAGGTATTGTCTAATACAGTTATACTACATTCTTCTGGATTTGTTCAAATCTTATAAAACATATCTTATTTGTATTGAGTAATTATTTCATGGCATTGTTTCGGGCAAAGTAAATCTTGTAGGGATTTTATAATTATCCGCGTCTAAATTCACATATAAATAAGTAGTACGACATTAATAATTCACATATCAAGTTTTTAGAAACTTCTAAACTTTTGGAATGTAGTCATATCTATAATCAGGGAATATATTTCATCAAAAAATTCAAATGACGGGTTTCTGCAGGAACCTTTGTGCCACGAGTCTTGTCTAATATCTGACAATCTCATTTTATTTTCTTACAAACACTCATCTGAAACCAACACGGTTACACACTTAGGTGGTTGCACTATAGATCCAAGGACCCACATTTCTCAAAGGAACTAAATTTCGCTTGGACAATATCTTTTCATTTGGCCAATCATTTCATTTTTTTTGACATTCATAGATGTTTCGTGGTTGAATATCATTGCCTTTTGATATTGTGGTAGCCACCATATGTATGAATATGTCATCGATGACCATTTCATTTAATTCCATATTTCTCATTAATAATAATGAGATCTCATTATTATCAAGTACCTAAGCCTCTTCAAGGGCTTTTCAAATCACTTCAGGGATATGAATAACCACTTTTATGGTAATGGACAAATTGGATTTCAAACATTACCTCTTCTGGAACGTCATTTAATGTTGTTTCTAAAGTTTCATGACCTCTTCGAGAGGGTCATGTAATTCTGCTTCTGGAGCTGCATGACCTCTTCTAGAGCATTATGTAATGTTGTTTTTGGAGCTTCATGACCTCTTCTGGAGCGTCATGTCATGTTCTTCTAGAGTTTCATTTACAACTTTTTCTGAAAGCCTATACAACTTTTGCAGGAGTTTCAAGCATTGTTTCTCTGGGAGAATTAAGACACTAATTTTACTAATTTTCCTTTTTCGATGAGTTGATTCTTTGGAACCTATAGGCCTGCCACGCTTATGGCGTGTCGTAGATTCATTGGTTGCCTTATTCAAACTTTATCCTTCATGAACACAAATTCGAGCAGGTGTATTCATAGTTGGTACATGTGACTTTGTCACTTTGGCTACATTATTAAATGCATCAAGTCATTCATAATTGTCAGATGAGACAAAGTTGAAATATTCAGCGACCGTTCCATACCACTATGTTATTCTGTAAGAACTTGCCTACGTTCCCCTAACGGTGAGAATACAGTATCATAAAGCTGACATCTACAAACTAGCAGTGAAAATTTCACCAGTTAAAACTAACAGTCTGCGTAATGGGCTAAGGCTAAGCAATTTCACAATATTCAATTCTGCATTTTCCTAAGCACTATGAAATATTCTAGATTGCATAAGTAAAAAACATTCTAACAAATTGAAGAGGTGTAATGTAAATGTGCGCCAAACCAGTTTGTCCATGCAAGAGGGGACTGTGCAACAACAGTCCCTATTGATGAGCAAAAACAATCAAAACTGGAAGTAAACTTACATGTATCGTCAAATTAGATAAACTAGATGCAGGGGGGTGAAACTTGTATGCTAAATAAAATAATGTGTGAAACATAAACACATATGAGATCATCTAATAAGAAATTTACAAGGTGAACAAAGAGTACATCTGTATTTGTAAGTGGAGTGTGTGTTAATGATGACTTATTTAAGCTTCTGGCTTAAAACGACATGTGATATAATAACTCGAAGAGTTGTATAATCCTAATAAATTAACAAAAATTATCTCTAATGTAAGCTTCAGGCTTAATGCATACATACATCTTTAATGTGAGTTGTTGGCTTACAACAACATATATGATGCATATACTATAAAATTAAGCAAGTTTCTTCACGAAATCCAGAAACATAACGCATGTTGGATAAATAAATGTATGTCATTTAATCATAGAAGATGGGCTCTTCCAGCGTCTTCACTAATTGTGATAGCCTCTACTGGGGCCTCCAATAAATTATATAGGTCCAACTATGATGAACACTTTTGGATCTGCTTGGTACACCGTAAAATAATGTTTTTGTATTCATTTATAGACAGTTACACAAATATAAGCATTTGGTATGATTTGCAAAAAACTATTTGTGGAATTCTAATTCCACGCCTACGTATCTTGTAGTTAAGTGGTCCCGCAAATCTATACGGGTTAAAATCTCCTGTAAAATTTTGCAAGTCTCACTCTTTCTTTCAACATCTACTTAGACAGTCCAATTTTATAAGGAAATAATTTTTTTTAGAACTCTTAGCTTGTGTGGAAACTGTGAACAAGGTACTCACGTATTTCCTTCTTTTTTTTCTTTTCTCTCATCATGGTTTTCAGATATTGTGTATCCTTCAGTTTTGGTAACTCTTCTTCTCTTGTTTTGTTTTCAGCAAACAACTACTCTTTGATTAGATTTTCAGCAGCATATATCCAGAAAATTTTGATCTCTTCTAGGTATGCTATGTGTTGTTTGTGTTATATTTACTTGAGAAAACATCTTGTCAGTGTTGGTGGCTATGGAGCATGAGCTGCTCTGCTTGACTATTACATTTGCATGAAATTAGGGATCCAATCACATGGCTAAGGATGGCCCCATTGCATTGCATGGGACACTCCATTCATCCATATTCCACATCTTGTTAAAATCACCTTGAATTAGTATTTTGTTGTCCATGGATTTGATAGCACTGGGTTCCAAGTTGATCAAGTAAGCTAGCTATATCCTTTTAACTATAGTGAGTAGGAACCTTATACTTCCTTTTAACAATCCATTCTGTTTTCAATGCAAATATATCATCTGTTCAAACATTGTCACAGTTCCCTGAATAAGTATTTATCTTTTCTTATTGAATCTATATTTTGAGGTTTTTGTACCCAGCAAAGATGGCACCGCCAAAATATCCATGTTCATAATGTCCAATAAAAATATACTTTTGGATGGATCACATCCTTGTTTGCTATATGGTTATGGTGGTTTTAACGGTAGCATTACACCATATTTTAGCAAGGCCCAAAGCGTTCTGTCGAGGTATCTAGGGACTGTCATCTGCATAGCAAATATTTGCGAAGGTGGAGAGTATGGAGAATAATGGTATAAAGTAGGATCACTTGCGAAAAAACAAAATTCTTTTGATGACTTCATTTCTACTTCCGAATTTCTTGTTTTTGCTGGTTATACCTAACCCAAAAAGCTCTATATTGAAGGTGGAAGTAATGGCGGGCTTCTTGCTAGAGTGTGTATATATATATATGTATGAAGTTGAAGTGATCAAACACATATACTAAATATTGTGAAAAAAGACCAAAGTCATAAGAATAGGCATTTTTTTAGATATCCAATATGATACAGATTCCTTCAATTTTAAAAGCATGTAGGTTGTGTCTTGCCTAGTCAAAATCTCGAGGGATCTCTAAATTCCTGACATAATAGAATATTTGCTAGAAGTATTTGCTATAATAGAATGTAGAATATGTAGAACATAGAAATCACCGAAGTATTTGGACATGGTACTATTTGATAACATTGTTTAAACTATTCTCCCACCGTAGTATTTGCTATAATAGAATATAGAAATCACTTCCATGCTGTGATAAAAAAAAAATGAGTGATAGGATTGCCTGGAACAATGATAAAAACTGTGATAGGATGTGCCTCAGTGATTAAAAAAAAAAAACAGTGTTAGAAAAAAATAGTTTATGGATAAAATAACAATTAAAAAAAAACAGTGATAGGATTGGTACACACCATGCATCTCTATCTCACATGGGATTGCTTTTGGAAAAAGGGATCGTGAAGCACAAATAGTGTTTGAACAATACATCAGGTTTGAAGCATAAAGGAAATATGATTCTATTTTGGCACCACCATTGGTTGGTATTAGAGTCAAGGAGTTCAAACTAGCTTTGCTCATTAAATGGATTTCAAGGTTTGCATGGAACCAGGGTTTTGTAGAGAAAAGTGAATGCAACCAAGTATGGGGCTACCCCATCAGATTGGTTTTGCTCAATCAAACATCACCACCCATGGATGTTTTCTTTGGAAGAAGATTATAAGCCATTTCTTTTGAAGGAGGAAGCAATTTCTTTTGAAGTTCATAAAGGCGAAACCGAGATATTAGTTAGCTACATATTTCTAATTATGCAAACTTCTTAGAATTTGGTTTTTTTCAAGTGTATACCTAGATCAAACTTAAGCTTGGTTGAAAGACTAATGTAGATATTTGTTATATAATGTAGATGTCAGACCCTTAAGGTGAAAATTTATTAAAAAAAATTGTTGTTGTTGCGGCAGCCCATGCTACAATTGCTACCATTGTACCAACAATTTACAACACTATTCCAAAAGAACCATATGTTGATAAAGATGCTTCGTGAAGAGTTTATATGGACTCTATCACTTTTAATGACAATAAGTGTCGTGAAAATTTGAGAATGAGTACAGATGTCTTTCTTCAACTATGTAGCTTTATTAGAGAAAAGGGTGTCTTGAAAGACACAAAAAATGTTCAGGTAGAAGAAATGCTTATGCGGTTTCTTCATTTGATCGATCACAATGTACGCCGTAGTGTGCTCGTGGGACAATTTTTTCGTTATGGGGAAATGATTAGTCGAAAATTTAATGAGACTTTAGTGGCTATTCTATCTTTATACAAGTGTTTAGTAGCTGATCACGCTGAAGAGATACACAAATATGGAATCCAAGCTAAGATTGGTAGTGATACTCGGTATGCAACCTATTTTAAGGTAAGGATAAAAATAATTTTTAAGTATTTTTAGTTTGTTAAAAGATATATTACTTTTACTTACCAAAATTATGTGTATATACTCTTTTAGGATTGTGTTGGTGCTTTAGATGGAACACATTGTAATGCAACAGTCCCAGAAGAAGAACAAGATAGGTTTAGAGGTCGAAAAACTAAAACAACACAAAATGTGTTAGCAACATGTTCTTTTGACTTAAAGTTCACTTATGTTCTAGCTGGTTGGGAAGGCAGTGCACATGACCAGAAAATGTTAGATGATGCTCGTTCCAGGTCAAACCCATTCATTGTCCCACAAGGTATGTAAGACATTAGATTAGTTTATTCTTAGATATAATGTTTAATTATAAAAAGATTTTTGATAATAAATTATATTTTTTTTTATAGGAAAGTATTATCTCGTGGATGCCAGATACACAAATGAACCAGGTTTCTTAGCTCCATTTAAGAGTACTCGATATTATATAAGCGAGCATAGAAGTTGGGCACCTGAAAATGAAAAAAAAGTTGTTCAATAAACGACATTCAAGCCTTAGGAATGCAATTGAGAGAGCTCTTTTGGGGTACTAAAAACACGGTCGCCCGTGTTATCTTCTGATTATTTTTTTCCATTCAAGACAAGTGAAAATAGTGATGTCATGTTTCATTCTACACAACCACATAATGGGTATCGATCTGACAGATCCATTACTTGAAGAAGTTGACCGAGAACTTGAAGAGTCTATTGGTGGGGTAGAAAAAACACCAATCCTAGCTTATCAAGAAATACTTAGAGCAACACAAATTAGATGGATCCAATTTAGAGACAATCTAGCCAAAAAAATGTATTATGATTACAAACATCGACAAACTCGAGCATGAATAATTGTTTTTATTCCTAGTTGTTATTACTTGTTGAAGTATGGGTTTTATTATTCATCTTAGTTATTTAATAACAATGACATGTAGAAATTTTCATATGGCTCATGGAATTATAAATATCACCCCATTATTGTTATTTTTTTTTCTCATATAGTAGTACTAACAACAGATATGGAATATTGGGAGAGCCAATTCAAAGCCGATGAAAATAAGGGGAAAGAAAAGAAGACGTGTCTTATGTGGGACTGCACGATGGATACTATCATGATTGAAGCATTACTTGAGCAAGAAAGGAAAGACCACAAACATGGAAACTTTTGGGATCTGTGTGCATATACTGCTGTAATTCACGCGATGTCTCAAAAAACAAATAAATATATCGAAAAAAAACATATTAAAAGTAGGTTGAGGACAATGAAAACTGAATATAGAAATTTTCTTGAGCTGAAAAATAAGAGTGGTATGGTATGGGATCCAGTTAAGCAAACAGTGACTGCATCCGAGGATAAGTGACGAGATTTTTGCAGATCCAATTAAGTTTTCCATTACTTTTTATTGCCTTTGTTATTGGTGGTCAATTCATGGTTTTTTTTTTAAATGATAGTTGTATGACTGTAATTATTTGACTATTTTTTATTTATAAATATTGTTATATTTTTTCTTGTATTATATTTCAGAAGGCCAAAAAAACGTTCAAGCATTTTCGAATTAGAGGCCTTTCGAATTTTGGTAACTTGGAAATTGTTATATGAAACCATCATGCTACGGGAGGCTACTCAATTGGAGGAATTGATTGTGTAGATATTGACAAGCTTGATGTTGGTGAGGATATGCCTAATATTAATACATATGAAAACTTGAATGATATTGATAAAACTGGTAATGTGGTGACTCCTTCCAATAAAAATCTCATAACCACAGAAAAAAGAAAGCATGGACAGAAGAAATGCGACTTTGAAAAAGTGAAACAAATGGTCCAAGGTTTACATAAATCATTAACAAATCTTAGAGAAGTTGTGGATTCTATTTCTATTGGAAAACAATTACAATGAGAGATGATGAAGATTGAAGAATTTAGTAAAGGTTATTTGTTGACTGCAATAAAAATTATAAGAAGAGACTCCGTGGAGACAGAAATGTTTATTCTAAGTGATGCGGAAGAAAGAATGGCAATTTTGGAAGAACTGAGGGAGCAAATTGGTGATATTTGAATTAATATTTCTAGTTTTTATGTGTTTGCTTGTGTAGTCGTGAACAAATAATTTTAGTTAGATTTTCAATAGTGTTTGAGAGCATATTTTGACATTAAATTATTAGTCATTAGTGATAAAAAAAATTGTATCTACATTTGTATATTATTATTATTATTATTATTATTATTATTATTATTATTATTATTATTATTATTATTATTATTATTATTATTATTATTTAGGAACTCTTTTTATAAAACAAATGAATAATAGTAGTAGTGAGTAATAGTTAATTAGAATTGTTTTTCAATTTTTATGTAGTTGGTGTTTGCATAAATGCAATATTCAGGCCAACCAAGCAAACATTGGGTGTATGCATTTTTTTTTTCATTAATTGTTACCAAGCAGTTGTAAAGCAATGCACTGCAAATAATTGCATATGCAAACTAATGCAAATGCAAAATTTTGCATAATGCAATGTTTTACAGTGTACAAAGCCGAGCCTTTGTATCTTAAATGTTAGTGTTGAGAAAATGTTTTGACTTGTCAATAAATTCTGGGCAGTGGTATTGACAATTAAACACACACACACACACACACACACACACACACATATCAAGTGTTAATCGGCCTAGGCGCTAGAGAAACGCCCAGATTAATGGCTGGGCGGTTTCTGAGCGGTCTAGGCGGGTCTGGGAGGGGTCTGGGCAGTCTAGGCGGGGTCTGGGCGAGTTTTTTTTTTTTTAATAAGGCTTATTGTGGTCTTATTTTATTTATTTTTTCCTCTTTTTTGGAAGTAAACAATTTAATTTTTTTTTTATTCAGTATATGTCTGAATGTAGCAAAGGATGATTACTTAATGGAATTCTCAAAGGATCTGCCGGTACCAATTTTAGTAATGTAGATTTTATCAAACATGACTGAGGTCATTCATGTAATTTGAAGAAAAATAAAAGAGTAGGTTTGGATTTTTGTCCACAAATTTAACTTTGTATAAAGTACACATCATGACCAACTTCAGTCATTTGAGTTTTAATAAATTTTGTTCATGATTGTTAGTTTTTCATGTTTTTAAATTTTGCATATGTATCTTGGCATTAAATTGGATGTAATTGATAAGGCGTTATGCTTAACTTTTGTAAATTATTAAAGTTATAATACAAAACCTAAGACCGCCTAGGTGCTGCCTAGGCCCCTGGGCGCTAGGCACCTGCTCGCCGCCCGCCCACCGCCTAGCGCTTTTTAGAACACTGATATATATATATATATATATATATATATTATCCCTTAACCCCTCCCACCCCAGATGCCGCCGACTAGGATTGACCATGTGACCTAGGCTCCACTTGGTATATGGTAAAAGAATGCATATGCAAATGTTTACGGTGGTTAGATAAACTTGGGTGCTTGGTTGATTATGTGGAAAGCAATTACTGAAATTTGAATTCAGGACCTCCACATCTTCTAGTTATAAAATTCTACAAAATTTTGCGAGACAAAATCTCCCGCATTACTTTGCAAAACTCTCATTGCCTCCTCTTACTTGAATTCTACTCCCAACTCCTTAAAAATACCTCAACCATCACCACCACAACCACCATAGCCACCGCCACCACCTCAACCACCATAATATAACCACCTTCACCACCTCCACAATCACACTACTATACCCTATTAACCACAACCACCACCAACTTCACTACTACCTCCATAACCATTGTCGCCACCACCACCACAACTACCATAGCATAACCACCACCACCACTATAGCATAATCACCACAACCATCACCATCACTATTATCACCATTGCAACCACCATAGTCACCACAACCATCCACCACCACCATGATTGTCGTCACTACTACCTCACCATTATATCCACCGAACCACCACCACCATCGCCCACATTTGTAATCACCATCACCACAATTACTTTTTCGAATTGCTTTGATTTTCTTTAATTACTACCAAACACTTGTAGAATGCATTGCAAACCAATGCACTACAAATTAATGCATTTTACAAATTTGTATCAAGCGGAGCCCTAGTGATACCATTCGTCATTGCTCAACCACTGAGCTATCACTATATATACGTATGTATGTATGTATGTATGTATGTATGTATGTATGCATGTATGTATGTATGTATGCTACAATATGTTTAAATATTCTAATGTAACATCATCTATGATATATATGTTTCACAAGTAGCAAGTGTTCTAGACCACTTTTGGTGGTTTAGAAAATAAGTATTAGACATGTAGTAACATTGTTGTAATCATTGCTGCTGGGGTGATTGCTTTAGCTAATAGATACTTCTGCTAGAGTTCTGCTAGAGTTGCCTCATACTCGGGGATATTCATGTTTTGCATTATCTCTACCTCTATTTTTTCACAGCTAAAATTGACACCTAGTTCTAAAAATACTATAGACTATGATTTTTCATTAGATCCTTTACATTGTCTGATTTTGTAAGTATATAAGTAACTAACTCAAGACCATGAGTAAAGTAAGGCTCTCGATTTTGCTGCAACGTAAATAAATTCAAAGAATGAAAGGAACAATGATTATTATCTTCCTATTGCATCAAATTTGTCCCTTTGGTTTTAATAAAATCTCGATATTTTTCTACTGTCTCTATTGGTGCACGACAAACATGTGACCATTGTCCACATTTATTACATCTATGACAAGTGTCATCTCTAGAAAGATTCTCAGTATCCTTCGCAGGAGTTTTATCATTATACTAGGCAGAAACTTTGAAGCATGTGGTAAGTGTTGTGACTACCTCTACTGGATAATCACTTCTGTTGGTTATTTGACTACCTTTTTTAGAGTGATTACTTTGGTCACCATTTCCAGGGCTACCACTTCTGAAGTTGTCATCTTTTATATAATTTATTCACTCATAAAAGGTGCATCATTTTGTTAATAGAATAACTCTTTATGAGGTGTGTAATGCACGTGACAAGACACTTAAGAAATAAAACTCACATATAGCAATATTTGTCAAATATTCATGTCTGACAATAAAGTGGTTATAATAAACACAAAAGCAATTATGCACACACTTCATTGTAATTTGATGAATTGAATTTACCACGGGTAGGAAGTAATTCCACCTGGGAAAACTGTAAACCACATTGAGACCATACAATACAACATTCAACATCTCGGTCAATAATAATACACTGACATACCTACACACATCAAATGAACTTAACTCAGCACCACCTAGCTTACTACCCATATCTTTATTTTTTTATTTGTTTCATTTTTCAAAACCACTAGGAAAATCCACTGTTTCAGAGATAGGTTGATATTTAGCACATATTTTGTTGTTTGGTATGCTTATCACCCCTTGTCTGGTCTCTTTACCAAAATTTTAACAAGGTTTTAGATTTTAAAAGAAATCAGTGAAGAATATAAACAACACAAAGAGATTGAGAGCTCCAATAGAAAAAACACACTGAGGTTGGATCTTGTGAAGAAGCCTATGAATTTGGGTGTTATTAATAAAAACACTATTAGTTTGATGACAAACAAATCAATTTGAAACCATAAGCAAGGTCCTTAGTTGCAAGGTGCTCGAGCAAAATGAAAAAGTATACGGGGTGCCAATGCTGACGTGTTTGGCGTAGTTTCTAACCTTGGAGTCTTAGAAAACAATTTTGGGGAATATCAATGTCAAGATAAAAAAAAGCTGATGAGGTATTGATTGCTATCTTAGTATTGAGTCTCTCTCGTCTTGGTTATTTTGGTGGGTTGTGTCCTTATGCGAGGGATGTATACATGATGAAAACCAACCTATAATTTGCCCAATTATCAGTGCCACCATCAATGATACTACCAAACACAACATGAGTCGAAACGGAGACTCTTGTTATTATAACACGTGTTCCAACAAGTGTGATACTGTGATTGTGTGATTTGGGGTCTAAGATTTTATACAAAGTTTGAATTCCAAGCATGAAACGCTGCAATGGAAATTGTGTTTTCTTGTGAGGAAACATCCACTAGATGTAATACATATCATAGAAACAATCACATTAAAATTCAAGAAAAAAAGCTATTGTTTGAATTTATTTACCTCTAAACTTTTTGAATAAAGAGTTTGGAAAACGAAGGCAGATAAAAATTACCTAAGCCGAATTATGTGCTCAAATACTCTTAGATCGACGTGAAATATAATAATTATGTATTGCTCGATTTGTTAGAGGTTTGTATGCCCAATTGGTTGGACCTTCCTACGCTCAATTGGTCAAAGCTTTGTGCGCTCAATTGGTATGAGCATCGTGTTGATAACGCGTTGAAAATAAACATAAAAGAAGTACAATAACGTAATATAGTTCAAGTCATATAAGATTCATGTTTTGATTTTTTGTAACTATTCACTCATTAATTAACTCTTTCTCTCTTTTACATATTTTGCAACATCTCTCGTTTATTCATACTTAACATCTCCCTCTTCCAACCTCTCTCTAACCTATTTATAGGCAAGAACATTTGACTAAGGCATGACACCTAGCCCTTGGATGCCACCTCATGCTATGAGATGGGTATAAGTGCACATTCACCATATTTTATAACGTTCTACAATAATTTTTCTTATGCATTGACTTTTTACCACCTTTTTTTCTCTAACACCACCTCCTTTCTATTTAACACCACCACTTGTTCTTTGACATCAATATAAATTAGAACTCTCAATTTCCTCTCTTTTCAAGAACAACAGCAGCAGCTGCCCACTGCTAGTCTCGACCACACCACCCCGCCCCGCCCGCACTCCCCCGCTGTATTTCTATCATCCTCTGTCATTTTTTACTTTCCTCCTATCTTTTTTTTGTCCTCTTCTCATCTCTCACCCTAATTTCGCAACTAAGCGGTGAGAGAGAGGGTGATCAAGGGATTAGGGGAAATCGATCCGGGGTATATTAGGAGAGGGCCCCTTCCTCTTTTTTTTTTGTTGTTCACCTTCGCATAGATCTCGGAAAGGGCGATTTTACTCCTAAAATTTTAATTTTTACTTATTATTTAATTTTTAAAATAAAATACAAAATATTGAATATACACGCACGTAGTGTGCGTCCACACCCTAATGCAAGGTAATTGAATTATTACTCCTTATCCCTCTTTTTTTTTTTTTTTAGCATTCCCTGGTACTCATTATCCTTTCCTTTGCTACCAAACACAGAAGGCATTGTTGTTGTTTCCTTCACTCAGACCTTACCTGTACTCCTACTTTCGTATTAGCACCCTCTTGAACTCTAACACTTATGAACCTACTATTTCTAAGTGTACATGTAAATAAAATAAAATCAAATCAAATGAAAAAGAAATGGATATGTCACTCTCCAAACCAGATGTAGTGACTGATATCCACTAGAATGTATGTACCCTAAATGCAACCAATGGCCTAACATATACATACTCATAATACACTAAGTTCCATGAATGAACAAATTTAGAAGATACAATGTATTTACCTTCCTTTGCATAAGGTTTGGTTGGTCAAGGTTACCTTCATTGCCTCTTGTGATATATATGTTCCTTTCTTATCAAAAAGGTACATATTTAGGAAGATTTGGTGGTGGGAACTCATTATTGCCTTCCTTCATAAAGAAAATAAGGATAAATCTTCCGATTCATTTGAGGGCATTCAAGAATTAATGATGGATCATGGTATCATATATTTATTTTTCTTCATTTTGTAAAAATATTTAATTAAAAAAAAAGTGATCTAATCCAAATATCTGTTTTGAGCAAATTTTTTAGGTGGAGTCAGTGTCACATACTAGAATTAGGGAATTTATTACTAAGAGGATATAGTTTAAGGGACACATATAATGATGTTATGGTGACTTTCTGTAGCCGATGTGTGCTTTTTTTGGCACTTGAAAAATTCACAAATCGTCCTCTCTTTTCTTTTAACGAAAAATCTGAAAAAAATCCTTTTGCAATATGTGAGTGTACACATACTTGAGTTGCTGTATTTTGTATTCTTTTAATTTGGAAAAGAATGAGAGGTGTAAAATCCTTAATTAACTAAAGATGATTGAATTTGTTTCAAGGATGGAATCATGAGACTCGCGTATTTGACTCAAATACAAACTCCAATAATTGGCCATTAGATTGTTGTTGATCCTAGATTGATAATAACAAACCAAGTTGAAAAGATTAGTTTTTCTAAAAATATAAAATACAAACCTGAATATCTTAGAATACGTAGGGTTGAAAATGAAGGGAAAACAAGAGGAATTTTTTTTTTATGGATTCTTGGTTTGTATTTTTTTATTTTTAGGAAACTAATATTTTTAGCTTAATTTGTTATTTTCAATCATGGGATCAACAACAATCTAATGGTCAATTATTTGGATTTGTATTTGAATAAAAAACGTAATCTCTCATATCATAGTTGTGCACTGAACCTTTTCTTTTCCACCTATCTCTTATATTTTCTTATTATAATAGCAATAAATACATATATAGAATTGGTTTTAAAAAATTAGTATAGCATGCGTCTAAAATAGACAAGTAAGCAAAATGAGTAAGAATTATAGCTTACGTTTGTATTTGGTTTTAAACTCTGTTTTTTTTTTTTTTTTTTTTAACTTGGGACATATTGTTAGCAGCATGTACTGTTTTTTGTGTTATAGTGTAAGCCAAGTGAGTTTTCATATTTATATTGATTTTTGGCAGCATGATGGAAAATATAATCTTGATTGTTTTGTTGGATAGGATTTTTATACTATGCATGCTGATTGTTGGTATTATTTGTCGTTGAATAGGGAGTTGATTAATTTCTTTGTCAAAAATTTGTTGGATCTGATGCAAATTCGTGTACCGAACGTTCAAGAATTTGTTCGCTTCCTCCCTATATTATAGATTTGTTTACTCTTTGTAGTTTGCATAAGGTGGTCTCTGGAGAGATGTTATTGTTCCTTTCTTGAAGGAAAGCCAACCATCTTTCTTTATGTGTTGTTTTCTTGAGTCCAGTAATTACTGGTAAAAGTTTGGCGTGATAGTTTTTGCCCATATATGTAATCACAAGTCCACAATTTGAACCCTACCACTATATGTCGTGCTTATGGGATCCATGCCCTTCAAAAATAAAATAAAATGTAGGCCAGTGTATTAGATTGGTTTAGAACCTACACTTGTATTGCATCCATAAGCTTTTAACAATTATCATACGACTAACATCTGTTGCTTTGCCAACGCAGGAATAGCATACGAAGCTTACGTTGTTTATCGTGGGCATGTTCCTGGAACTTATGTTACTTGGTCAAGTTGCGCACTACAAGTAAACGGGTACAAGGATGTTGTCTACAAGGGTTTCAATTCTATTGAAGAAGCCTATGAAGATTATGAAATGTGGAAGGAGCACGAGGCGAGAAGAGAACAAGAGTCGAGAAGAGAGCACCAGTCAAGAACAAGAACAAACGAGTCAAGAACAAACGACACTAAAGAGGTAGTGGACCAACCAAATAATGCTCCTGAGGGTAGTGGCGATCAAGCTCATGAAAACCAAGTCAACGATCCTTGGGCTTTTACAAAGGACCTAATCAACAGTATATAAGTGGTAGTTTTATTGATTCTTGTACTTTTTTTTTTTAAGATATTGGATGCTATGTGAGATGTAAATGAATTTGTTCAGAATTGTAAATGATTTTGGATTGTATGTAATCTGTTTTGCTTATAGTTATCTGTTATGAATTGAGTTTTCTGGTTATCTGTTTTGATCCAACAAATTCTAGCGATGATGATGAAACCAGATGTGCTTAGGACTTTTTTTTTTTTCATGAATGAAAGTGACTTCCATATTGCTTTGCATGGCTAAAAACAAACCTACATGGAATCTATTTGATTGATTCCCAAAAGATGATTCCCTTCCAGTTTTGTTTCTCAGTCAAATGGAGTGCAATGAAACTCTAAAACTAAGACCTATTAGCAGTGCTTTGCAGAGGGAGAAGAATCTCAGTTATGAAGACTAAAGAGTTGCATACGAGGTATAAAGTGAGTTCAAAAGAAAAGAAAAGCAAAGCAAAGCAAAGTATAGAATATTATGTGTAGCAACTCGAGTTCGTGGATGGATGAAGTGTCTTTCTTAGCACCATATTGTAGCACCATTAGCACCATATTGTAGCACCATTAGCACTATATAGCACCATTAACACCATATAGCACCGAAAACCATATAGCACCGAAAAATATGACAAAATAAATGAATCAATCAAAATAATTGTTGGAAGCACCCCAAAAAGTGCTGGAAGCACCAAAATTGTAGCAAATTAGCACCATATAGTACCAATACTGAATCTCCAAACTAGCACCAAAACTGCTAAAAAAAATAGCACCAAAACTGCTATTGCAACCTGAAAAAGAATTGCTATTGCAACCTGATAAAAAACCTGATACAAAATTATAAAACCTGATAAACTCCCATTACAATTATAAAACCTGATATAAGAGTTTACACCCTGAAATTATAAAACTCTTCTACAACATGAAATTAGCATACCAACCTGAAATTACACCCTGAAATACTGGAATTACACCCTGAAAACTGGAATTGCACCCTGAAAAACCGAAATTACACTCTGAAACACTGGAAATTACACCCTGAAAAATTAGAAATTCATGATCTGCATGAACTGCAATCATGAACTGTCACTTGTTTCTCTGTCATGAACTGCAACCATAGAGAAAAATGGATCCTCAACGCTTCCATTTCTCTGTCACTATGTTTGAATGATCTCCTTCAAGGTTGGAGAATTCAGATGCAACACCATCATCTCTACAAACATGTAAACAAAACATAGGATGCGTTGATATATGGCACAACAATAATAGTGTCCAAATTTGAACCCAAACCCCTTGAACAACAATATACAAAATTTTGTCCAGGAATCATTACCAGGAAACATAGTTTGAGATCCTTACCAGGGCGAAAATAATGAGATACATTCTCTGAACTCCATGTCGTTGCTAGAAGTTGGTCGCTGCAAAAATAAATGATAAAGGCTTACAATCTTTATGTGGTCGTTAAAATGATCCTAAACGGGTAAATTACATACCTCTGTTATAAGTGAGTAAACCTGACCAAGTCCATCAATTGTAGCACTAGGTTGTGAATAATATGACCCCATACTTTCGTCCTTCAAAACGACAAACACGTTAATCATAGTGGGGCAAATCATAAGTGAATAATCAATGTACTAAAGACAAATCATAAGTGGATAATCAATCATTAGCTACTGTTGTCACTTTCACTGTTCCATCAGGGCGTATACGAGCTCTAATCTTAGCCTTACAACCACATCTGTCACTGGGACGCAATTTTATAACACTTTCTGCTTTACTTTTTGAATTCTCAGTCCGACCACATGCAAGAATAAGATATCTAGAATTTTCATGCTCATCTTTTTCAGTCGCCCTTACTCTCACTGGAAATCCTTTTTTATTACCATAATCATGATAATATGACTGAAACTCATCAATATTGTTAAATTCCATCCCTATGCAAGGCTCTTTTATCTCCTCTAAAAATTCTTCATTTTCCATACATTCGTTATTTCTAATGTATCCATCCCTGAAAATATGAAAAATTGAACACAAACAAAACCCCATTAAATCTCTGTCAAGTATGTTGGACAATTCTTTTTGAGAAACTATATGACCAAACACAACTCTAGAATTCAATCACAGATCATTCAATAAGGAAAGTATTCCAATAAATGCAACTCAAAGCGTGTCAAAATAATTACAAACTAGCAATATACAAATGACACTACACCACTAAGGTTACTTCATACAACATGAAGAGAGAACAACTTCAGGAAACCACGTGCTTGCTAATTGCATGAAAAAAGTGCACATATTATGAACTGATCTAACATAACAAAAACAAAGCACAGTAAGATTTCCTCCCTGAAATGAAAGCAACTTGCTAAAAAAATCAACAAAACTCTAATCTAAGAACACTATAGTCATTTGAGAAACAACAATTGGATAACCACAATGCAGCTTTTGACCTTTTCAAATTCGATTTGAAATGAAATTTTTTCATCATTGATCATTACTTTTTTCCTGAAGCTTTACTTATTAAGTTGAATTTCCACACATAAAAATAGGGTAACTTTCGACTAATTTAAACCCTCAATTGAAGCTATTCTCGAGCTAATCAAAACACAAAATGTAGTACTCTGAAGTATCTAATAAAAATAATTTGAATCACTTAAAAATGTTTTGAAATGAACAAGTTATGGTCATTTTACTAAAGTCACACAAATCTGTTTCGCAAAGAAAACATGATAATGTCCCTGACTTTCGGCCAACTTATATGCTCGATCGAAACCGATTCTCATGCTCATCAAAGCACGAAAATTGTAGTACTCTGAGTTATATAATAAACACAATTTGAAGAAAATGTTTTGAAATTAGCAAGTTATGATCATTTTACTGAAGTCACGCAAATCTGTCTCGCAAAGAAAATGGGTAATGTCCCCGACTTTCGGCCAACTTATATACTCGATTGAGACCGATTCTCAAGCTCATCAAAACAGGAAAATTGTAGTACTCTGAGTTATATAATAAACACAATTTAAATCACTTAAAAATGTTTTAAAATAATAAAGTTATAGCTATTTTATGACAAGCACTCAAACTCTCCAGAAAAAAAAATGTTTTCACACATTCGCATTGGGCAATGTGAGTAGGAGACTCAAATTCGCCCAGACCTATGCGAATTTTAGAATTTCACTCACATGGACCTTTGCGAGTATAAGAATCCCACTCGCATTGTCGTATGCGAATGGGTGAAAACACAATCTTTTTTTTTGGATAGTTTGAGTGTTTGTCGTAAAATGACAATAACTTTCTCAGTTCAAAACATTTTCAAGTGATTCAAATTGTGTTCATTAGATAACTAGGATTATTACATTATTCATGTTTTGATGAGCTTGAGAATCAATCTCAATGAGTGTATACACTACACAGTTTTCTTTGCAGAACAAATTTGCATGACTTTAGTAAAATGCCCATAACTTGCTCATTTTAAAACATTTTCAAGTGATTCAAATTGTGTTTATTAGATAACTCAGAGTATTAAATTTTTTTTGTGTTTTAATGATCTAGAGAATCGATCTTAATCGAGCGTATAAGTTGGCCGAAAGTCAGGGACACTACCCCATTTTCTTTGTGAGACAGATTTGCGTGACTTTAGTGAAATGACCATAACTTGCTCATTTTCTAACTACAATTGTTGTGTTTTGATGATCTTGAGAATCGATCTCAATTCAGCGCATCAATTACTGAAATTAGGGACAATACCTGTTTTTTTTTTTTACAGTTTTGAGTGAGTCTAGTAAAATGACCATAAGTTGCTCAATTCACAACGTTTTTAATTCATTCAAATTGTGTTGATTAGATGAATAAGAGTAGTACAATTGTTATGTTTTGATGAGCTTGAAAATTGGTCTCAATTGAAAGTTTAAATTGAACCAAAGTCAGGCATAGTACCATGTTTTCAGAGACAAAGAGGGTGAGAGAGGTGACGGGGTGGTGGTGGTGCTTGATGGAGAAAAGATGTTGAAAGGTGGCGATGGTGGGAGGAAGAGAAGTGGCGGTGGTGGGGTGGTAGTGATGATGGCGGGGTGATGGTGGTGTCTGATTGAGAAGAGAGGGAGGGAGGAGAAGAATGGAAGAGAATAAGATGAAGATAGGGGAGGAGAGAGAAAATTTTAAATTTTGAATTTTTTTTTGTGGTGTGGGAGAGAAAATTTGATATGGTGGTGTGGGACAGTACTTTAGGTGGTGTGAAATAGTCGCTGCCAAAAATAAAAGTTTCAACAAATTGATTTTAGTGCCTGGATTGGTAAAATCATTTTGCTAAAAATCCTTGCATATATGGTAAGTCTTGCAAATCATTTTTTCATAATAAAAAATTACAAGTCAAACAACCACAAATGGAAATTTTAGCATGTACCAGATGAACTGCAACATCTCTTTTTCACGAGTAAGGTCAACATTATCCTACCAAATTGGGATGTTTAAAAAGCTCGAAACCTGGACAGCTAAGTGAAACTTAAAGAGAACATGTGCAATGGTCTCTTTATCAATGTTGAAAAATTGGCAATCATCCCCGACTGCTACATGATGCTAAGGATAGTCCCCACTGGGAGGATGCATTTACATATTTTCACATCAATATTTGTACTCTATGATGTGCATTAGTCTTCCAATTGCCTTGCAATAGTTTCGTATCATCACACCTGGAAGATGATGCCACATTCAACTCCCCATTTTAAGCGCTAAAGGACCTACATGTTGATCTTAATGTGAATCTACCCTTATAATCATGCTTCCATATCAAAATATCTTTATGTTCAGATTGTCTAATAGGCATATCTAGCATTGCTTTAGCTACCTCCTCAAGAAAGAACATCTCTTTTGTGTGTTGGTTCAGACATTTAATTGTCTCACCTTCTTGAACTATAAGATCATACCGTCACTACACCAAATTGACATTTTTGTAACAACTCTCAAAACAGTAACACTTTTGAGTTGTAACAGCCCACCAAACAATTTCAAGTCAAAACTAAATTTAGTAAAAAAATGAAAAACAGTTACACAAAAAAGTGTTACAATGAATTGAATCACCGTGAATAGTATCACTTATAGCACTATACTCTTCATGATGATACAATTAGTGTATCACTTTGTTTGTGAAATGTATAAAATTGTTTGATGTACTATTACAGTTCAAAAGTATTATTGTTTTGGGGGTTGTTGCAAAAATGCCAATTTGGTGTAGTGCAAAACAAAGAGTGAAATTGTGGTGTGGAGCTACAAAATGCCTAAGAGGAAAGAAGTTTAGACACCAGGGATCATCCCTTTATTTTAATGTCTTCTCCATTACTAACAGTCCACATAAAACCTTGCTTAAGCACATTCATTGTTTTAAAACTTCTCCATAAGTAGGAAACACCCGCCACCTTAAAATTAGCTTGAATATTTATAATAAATTCACTTAAGAAGAGATGGCCATCATTCGGTTTATCCAAGATTCTATGCACCATTTTGGACAAAAAACAAGACTCCTAAGCCTAGCTGACTGAATGTTAACTCCACCCAAGTTTTTTGAAGTACAAATAACATCCGATTTCGCTAGATAAAGAGCTCTACTTTCCTTAGTGTTTGTCCACCAAAAAGCCTTATTCAAAGCATCTAGCTTCTTGAGATTTGGATGAAAGGATTGCATTGGGTAGATGGGTATGGCTAAAGAAACATATTTAATAAGAGTGGTCATTCCCACCTGAGATATAAGTTAACATTTCCAACCTGCTAGGTATCTTTGAAATCTATCAGTCAAGTAGGTGAAGTCTTTAATTTTATTTTTAGACATAATCAATGGGAGCCCCAAATAATTATCTTTTGGATTCACATTTTTCATACCCAACACTCTCAATATCATCTCTTTATGTTTATGGTAGACATTAAAAGTAAAAAGAACATATGATTTATCAAAATTGACTGTTTACCCCGAAATAGAACAATATTCTTGGATAACATTATTCACCTGGTGACATTGGTCGAGAGAAGCCTCATAGAATAAAATGAGGTCGTCTGCAAGCATAAAATGATTGATTTCAAGTGAGGTTCTTTTTGCCTTAAAACTAATGATTGTACCCTCCATCTATGTTTTATGTAACATTCTTGAAAGGGTTTCAACTAGCACGATGAATAGAAAACGGAGATAAAGGATTTTCTTGACGGATGCCTCCACTTGGTTTGATGAAAGCTTGTATGAAACTGAAGATTTGACAACATCTAATAAGCCGACACCAATCATCAGAAAAGCCTAGAGCTGAAAATATATCAAGAAGAGAGTCTCATTCAACTCTATCATACGCCTTTGCCACATCCATCTTGATACTCACCCATCCAAACTTTCATCTTCTAAAATTTTAAACTAATGCATAACTTCCTAAACTACCCCGATCTTATCACCAATAACTCTTCATAAATGAAAGATTTTTGAAAGGGTAAGATACACTTGGGGAGAATGATTTTAAGGTTGTTGGCAAGAATTTTGGAAATAAAGAGTATAACATATGTTACAAAAACTAATAGGTCTAATTTGGAGAATTGGACCGGGTTAGGACATTTTGGAATTAGAGCAATATAGGTAAAAAATTTGGGCTGCAGGGACATGTTTATTTATGAAAAAATATTGAACAACGTTCACAATGTCATATTTAACAATATCCTAATATTTTTTGAAAAAAATAGCTTGGAGACTATCTCGTCCACGAGCTTTCAAATTGCCAAAAGATTTGAGAACTCTCCAAATCTCATCTTCAGCATGGGTGAGAGTTAAACCCATATTCTTCTCATCTGATATACAAGGTTGGAATAGGTGTGAGATTTCAGGATTGGATGGAGGATCATAAGAACTGAAAATGTCTTGGAAGCAACTCTTGATAATGAAAGTAACACCATCTGGATTTGAAACCAAATGGCCATCCCGATCCTTCAACTTTGAAATAAGATTCTTCTTGCCCTTTAGAAAGGTGGAATTGTGAAAAGAACTTGTTATTTTCGTCCCCCACAACAATTGAATTATTTCTGGATAGTTGTTTCCAATATCATTGCTCCGTTATGAGAAACTTTTTCTACGAAGAAATTGAGCTTGGTCAATTCAATAGTGGATTGAGCAAATATATTGTCAATTTGACTCCTGACCTGAACTGAAAAATATTGCCAAAGTGTTCCTTATTCCATATAGAGAGCTTGTTCCTTAGATTCTGTAACTTATTGAGAAGCCTAGTAGGAGCATGTTGAGGAGGATGATCAGTCGATCCAATCCATGAGTTCTCAATGAGTTGTCTACAATAAGGACTTCTATACCACATCTCAAGGATCCGAAATGGGCTACCTCCCCTCAAGATATTGGTAATGAGTTCAACATAGATAGCCTTGTGATCAAAGCAACTGGCATGAACAAATGTTTGATTTTTTGTAGGGAAAAGTTGGTTCCATTCAATGCACAACAAATATCTATGTATTTTTTTTCTTTGATATGGTTTTCACCTACCCTCTTATTATTCAATGTAAATTTGATCTCTTTTGAAGGAAGATTAATAAGGTTGAAATTATCAATGAAGTTTCTAAAACCCAGAAGATTGCTTCTTGTAGATGGCTTTCCCTCCAAGCTTCTCATTTAAATATATGGCATTGAAATCTTCAATAACACATGAACCAATGAAAACTAGAGAATTCTAGAATGCTTCTCTTAATCTGGGATTATGATTACAATAGACAAAAGACACTGACCATGGGATGGATCCATGAAAATCTACAAATGATACATCAATGTACTCTTGTGACGATGCCATAACAATAAATTTACATTTTTTTTTCCAAAAAAGAACAAGACCACCAGATGAAACTACTGACTCCACAACATGGCTAGGAACAAATTTGATGTAGTTCGTAGTACTTACACATTTTTCTAATAATTTTGTTTCCATAAAAAAGATAACATCACGATTATACTCCTTGACGAGGTTCCTAAGATATTAAATTGTAGAGAAGCCCAAACCTCTACAATTTTAGGAGTAAATCATTTATGATGTGGTGGCTTTGAGGTCGAAGTCACCACTGGAACCTTCAAGGAGTATAATTTTATAAAAAAAAAATGACATTGATGTAGTCATTTTTTCACTCCCTGCTTTGACCTGTCTCGCTGACCTGCACAAGTAACGCACGTGAGCCACGGACCACCGTTGTGGTGGCCGATGACACTCCGATGCTAAAGTCACACATGGATCTAAGGAAGGTGTAATGCTGTAAACAGGGAATTTGTAGCGTACCTTAGCTTACCAACCTCATGTCTTATTTATAGTGCAGGAGTCCTGGTCTTACCAGGCCATCGAATGTGTAGTTTAGGAAGGAGATCTTCATGGATATCCTTCACTAGTTAAGAGTCATGTTGTAGGATGGAACTTCCTTGTTAGCCCTGTGCTCTTAGATACGCAGGAGATAGTTCCCAATCCGAGACCAATCCGTACAAGGAGGTTTCCCTGTGTGGAATGTACTCTGGTATTTGCTTCATAGTTGGAAGTGGAGAGCTGTTGTAGTTGCCTGTTCGAAGTTGGTCATCAAGATACTTGCCTTGTCAGGACTTACGAGGATCGATGTGAGATGTGTGGGCTTAGCAAGCTATAAGAGTTCGGGTCCGTTTGACGGATTCCATTGGATAGACTTAGAACTACTTAGGCCAGATCAGTGTTGGGCTGACGCTGGGCCTGTAATTCCTCGAGATCATCATGACACGTGTATGGCTCAGGGATGTGATTGTTTTGGTGTATCATCAGCTACTCCCCCCAAGTTAGTGGGCCGTTACATCGGTTCACTAAGTCATTTATTGAAAAGATACGCCGCTCATGATGATTGAGTATGAATCGTTGCTTAAGCCTCACGTTGCATTTATTGAACGTGCGTCGATTCAGTGGAAAATACGCGGGAAGCTAATCCCTTTTTAGGTCGTTCGTTGTGCGGAGTCTGGCCATTTTATTTTCTTTGCTTTTGAAGATATTGCTCTGTTAATCTTCAGATTAAAAAGATTGTTCGTCTTCTTCATGGCTCAACAAAACCTTCTTGATGATGCAACTTTGGCCATGAGCCTCGAGTTTTTTGAAGACATGTAGCTTTCTGAACTCGGCCTTGCTGAGATTCGTACGAAGTTTGGGGTCCCTGAGGACCTGCCGTTGTCTATTCTAAGAGGTGACCAGATGCCAATGTCGCCACCAGCGGGGTTCATCTACTTGCACCGGGGGATGCTTCAAACTGAAGTACGCTTTCTCGTTCTGGATGTGATTTGGGAATTCTTGGACTTCCTTGGGATTCCTTCGGCCCAGTTGGGGCCTAATGGACATGATCATCTTTCTCATTCTGATTAGGGCGAAGGCAGCTGGCGTCCGCGTGACTCCACGTGTGATCCAGTTGTTGACTTCTCCTCGATTGAAGAGTAACGTCGTCTGTAAGATGGCGTTGTCGTCTTGCTTTGCAAATCTGCCAGATGACTTCAAGTTTTGGCAGAAGTATTGCTTCTTAGCCCCCGCGGATTCAAAGTACTTCCAGTTCAGGGGTCGTCCACTCGAGCGGGAGTCCAGACCACTCCGTAAGTACAATTTTTTCTTCTGGTTTTGTTGTGCTTGATCGCACGCTAATAATTACTCGCGTTTCTTCATAGGATGATTTGCCACAACTTCTCTTACCCTAGAGAAGCATAACACTATGGAGATGTTATGTGGCTTGTCAATGAGGAAAGTGGTGGATGTTATATGCGTTCCCAACTTCATTCGCAGTGGGTTGTGGGATAACTGGCACGTGGCCCCCACTATTTATCGAACATCGCAAGTCAAAGCTTGAAAATGGGGGCCCTTCTAGGAAGAGGAAGGTCGTTGGGGGCCAAAGCTCCGATTTTGTCCGCCACGGAGAAGCCGACAGAGACACTTGCCTTCATCGTGAGTTTGAAGAGGTCTCGCATTAGAACTGGGTTTTCTTCAACACGGCCCGCTCCAGCAAGTGAAGAGCGCAAGTCTGATCGGCCCACCAGGGTGGAGGTCAATGTATCTGGCTGGGAGAAAGACTACCTGCGATTTGCATGGGTCGACGACATGTCGAATCTTAGTGCTGCGCAGGCGGAAGCTTTGAGTAAGCAGTTGATAAGGGTTGCAATGGCGGCCTCTACCGGTGCCGATTTGCATTAGATTATTCCTATAGAAGGTTCTTGTGAAGATCTGTATGAGGTTTCTAGCACCTAATCGTCCTGTTGGTGTGTTGTTTGATAGTGGCCGTGGTGGCATAGGCTGAGTTTCTTGTAGTCCGCATTATTCACCGTCTCGTTCCAGGCTACAGCTCGAGGTGTTGGAGGGTCCTTTGGATAACTCGCTTCTTCTGAATCATGTTAAGTCGTCTCGCACTTAAGGGTCGACTGTTAGGGACAAGGGAAAAGTTGTGGACGAGAACCTGGGAACAGTGGCACCAGTGTAATTCCTGATCCGAGATAGCTTCATCCGGATGCGCGGATAAGCATGTTTACACCAGACTTAATAAAGTTGAGCACCCAGGTCTGGCATCGGAAGGTTGACGTGGAGTATGCTTTGAAGAAGCATATAAGTAGGCATTATAGTTGGCTGATGGATTACGCTCCAAAATCTAAGGATGATACGCTAGAAGGGCGTATGGATAAGGGTTTAAAGTACCTTATGTTGGGTATGTCTCATTTGAGCCAGTGGTCGTTGCTAGAACGGAAGTTGAGGCAGCTCGTGAGAGGGTGTACTACATGGAGCGTGTCTTCTCGCACATGTAAACGTTGTATTCTGAAGCGCTTTATGAAGTTGAGCGGCTGTAGAAGCAGACTGAAAAGAAGAGGTCGGAGCAGTCAGCCGTGGTTGTTGAGACTCAGAGGGTTCATTTGAAAGCCCTTGAGCGTGATCTAGCAAAGGCGGTGTCTGTGAGAGACATATTCAAGCAGAAGTTGGATCGGACCTGCCGAGACATGAAGGTCGCTCGGGAAGCAACGATTGAGGCGCGTTCTACACTGCGGTCTCTCACTGACAAGAATGCCCTGAATAAGGCTAACTCCGATGTGGAGTTCAATGCTCGGGAGGCAAGGAAGGCCGAGGACCAGCTCGAATTAGAGACGCACGAGCTCAGTGTTGTGAAGAACAGTTTGGTTACATAGCAGTCTCAGGTTGATGCGTTGACTGGAAAGTTGGAGTTTTTAGAGGGTGAACTTGCTATCGCGAAGGTGCGAGAGGAATAGCTTCTGCAGAAACAAGGCAAGTGCAAGTTATGCTGGGTCGTACACGACAGGTTGGAGCTGCTAGCGCTGATGAATGAGGAGCATCCAGAATGGGATCTTGGTCGATATAAGAAGATGTCGTATGTAGAGTTGTCCGTTGCCTTTGCGTCGGCGGACGAAGAAAGTGGTTCGGACCCTGATGCTCAGGCCGTGGTGCGTATGGATGCGACCCCTGCTTCTTCCTCTATTAAGCTTAGCTCTAGTATTTTGTACCTTCTCCTGATAAGGAGTAACTTTGTATACTTGTACCCATTTTGCTTCGTCTGTTAATGAAAACAATTTTATCTTGATTGCGTTCAATACTTGTTTTGTATTCGTTGTCCCTATTGTACGTTTTCCGTTTTGCCTTGCCATCTTACTTTGGCATAGGCTGGTTTGACCAATAGGAAGTCGAATGGTCGGTTTGTTGCTAGGAGCTTGATCGTTTGCATTGCGAATGACCCAGAGTCACTGTTGCATAGTAATGTCCGATAGTGGGCATGTCGCAGACAAATTAGCCGAGGATTGCGTTACCCGAGCCATGTCTTGTCCTTAAGGTAAGCTGTTGGATACTTATCTCGTTTGTCTGATTCGTCGGTTGTGGCTGCTGCCATAGGTGAGTTGTGATAGCCTATCGTATGCGTTGGAGTGTTCGTACTGAGTCAGGCATCGTAAGCTCGGGTTGACATTCTATGTAGCATCTATCCGAGGGCTAGCTGGACGATCTATGTGTTGGTGTGAGTGGCGTTTGTTGATAATAGAATGTTAGTCCGTTTGAGCGTGAAGACACTGACTAAGCTGAAATTTATCTTTGCGGCCGCTGTTTTGAAGAAGAGCGGTGGTCGCGTGGCGAGCTGCTTGGGGCTCCCACCTTTCGAACAATATATGTCCAAACAGAGTGGACTACAAGTTTGGGTAATAAGGATTTGGCGACCATGCTGAAGAGCAGTGGTCCTATGGCGAGCCGTTGACATCAGTCAAGGACTGACTAGTCTCCCACCTTTCGAACCATCTATACCCTCGCAGTAGGAGCTACAAGATCGAGATGAAGGGGGCCAGCGTCCAGGTTGAAAAGTAGTGGCCAAAATCAGTTCATGACTGACTAGGCTCCCACCTTCCAAATCATCTACACCTGTGCGCATCAAGCTACAAATTTGGGAGTTTTCGCCGACCACGCTGAAGAGCAGTGGTCCCGTGGCAAGCCATCGGAATCAAATCGGGATGCACTAGGCTCCCACCTTCTAAACTATCTACACCCATGCAGTGGGGACTACAAGTTCAGGGTTGGTAATTCGGCGGCCAGGCTGAAAAATAGTGGTCCCGCGGTGAGCCGTCGAAATCAGTTCGAGACTGACTAGGCTCCCGCTTTCCAAACCATCTACGCCCGCGCAGTGGGGGCTACAGGTCTGGGCTTTGATCAGAAGCTTTCGTTGCCAGTAGTTACTAGCTAGGCTTACCTGATCGGGTTCGGCGATCATTGACCGCGAAGGGGAAAATGATTTCTGGTGAGTCGTCGTTACCAGGCGTGATAACATTGATTAGACTTTCACTTCCTAAATCATTGGGATCCGCACTAGACGGACAAGGTGTCAGGATGAACCAGAAGCCATCGTCATCAGCCTCGACTGACTAAGCTTACCTGGTTAGATAGAGGTTCGGCCTGCTAGAGAGTGTGTGAACCTACGTCCACCAGCATGGTGCATTGTGTGGACAAAATTACCTTAAATCGGCTAGTGATCCGTAGATACGATCCGTGTGTCAGAGTCGATCAAAATTTCTTGTGCGCGTGCCATACATGTGATAGAATATTGTTTGAATTGTAGGTTAAGCCCATTAGCCCGCAGAGGAAGGGGTAGGGTTTCCTACACGATTACGCTACATGTACGGCATAGATCGTGCGGTGGCACATGTACGACACAGGCTGCGAGACGATTGAGTATTGGTTACTCCCCCTCAATTGATGGGGTTGCGTGCAGCGCCATTAATTGGACGAACATGGTCTGCACAGTTTCCTTGGGAATCGTCGTTTCCTCGTTTCTCATACGGTATTCAATGCTGGCATTTAATGCTGAAGCGCCCGTTTGGGAACCATCATGTCTATATAATGGTGTTCCTTAATCGTTGTAGGCATTATCTTCTGCAGAGCGTATCCCCTGTAATATTATTGTTTGAAGGAAATGTTTTAGGTTTTTCAAAAGCTGAAGGGAGATCTCCATCACAGGAGTCTTCGAATGTTCTGACATTTGCACTGATCGAGCACGATGATAATCGTTGTTATGTGTGGTCACTTCTTCTGGGTGGGTAAGTAGTTGATCTAATGAGATATCGTAATTTCTTCTCATATTGCGAAGAAGTAGTACGAATTTCCTCCCAATGGAGGAGCCTCGGTGTTACCTTGTGCCGTTGCGTCTGCATATACGCGGTTTCCGCTGCTAACTTATGGCTAATCGAAGTGTTAGCGGAGCGCGATGTTTCTGGGTGTGCTAGCTCTTTGTCACCCCGGGTACCGCGCATGGGAAAAGTGTCATCGCTTGACAGCATTGTGAGACCTGGACTGCTTCGTCACTTGCGACCATCCTCATCTGCCTTCTTCTATCCCCCTCAGGAGGCCGAAAGCCATTTAAGGAAGTCTGCAAGGAGGTAGGATGTCTTTCGAGGAAGTAGTCGTTCGTTGTAAGGTTTGTATCGTTGTTGGCGGGTCACTTTTTCGGGGTGATTCGACAGAGCAATCGGTCGTTCTGTGCTTTCAGCCCCCTCTGCCACTTTGTCCTTGAGCTTGGGAAGGGGTCGAGCGAAGTTCGTTTGGATATTTTGTTGTTGCTTGCGGATAGCTTGCATCGAAGAGTTCGCATGGCCTACTTCGGATACCTTTTCTTTCTTCCGATCTTCTCACGTAATTGGATTGTCTAAGCGAGTCTTTGCTCCATGTCGTACTGGATTCAGATGCTTGTAGTATGTAGTCTTTTGTATCCTTCTCTGGGCGTCCATTGTTACATCTTTCCAGTAATCAATAGAGTTTGTTTTCGTAATTCTTTCTTTATTTCTTAAATGATTGCAAATCACATAAGTCTTTAAGAACTAAAACTCTATATTGACTATGGAAAGGGAAATAAATGACTGACATAAACTGACTATTGACGGAGAGAAATTCATCTTGGCCCTGAAGTGAATTCGGACAGCGTTTGTGGATCACTGGTATTCTCAGCAGACTTTTGAGCTTCGCTGATGTCGCAGAGGCTACTGAAGAGTAAACCTAGTGGGGAGTTAATCTCCACACCGATGAAATGTCGGGGTTGTAGTCCCGCTTGCCTTGGTCTATCCGTTCCGCTGAGCTGAAGAGCAGATTGATCATGTATCGCTTGACTGCCCCTTTGCCCCGTAGTGAGTCACTGCTGCTGAGGTCTGCAGTCACTAGGCTCGGCTCTGGTTCAGACGGCTCTGTGTGATCCGGTTGGACCTAGGAACATTCTATTTGTTTTAGTGCAGCATAATGGCAGCCTCGTGTCGTTGGTTGGTCTGCACGTATCATTCATTCAAAGTGGTTAGCGGTGTACTTAACGTACTGGTACTGCTTCCATCTGGCGAAGCCATGTTCTTTTCAAGGTAAGGTTATAGGTAGTCGGTGCGTCTACTACCATGAAGTCTAGAAACATGACATTTCTCAGTTGTGGTTCTCCTACCACTACTGCTAACTTTATTTTCCCGATAGGGAAGCATTTCTCTCCGCTGAATCCAATCAGCAAGTAGTTTGAATACGTCAGGTTCTCCTCTTTGAGGTCCATACTACGTAACGCGTTGTAGAATAGGACGTTGAGTAAACTCCCTGTGTCCACCAGAGCTCTTTTCACTTCCCACATTGCGATGGAGAACGAGATGACTAGGGCTCATTGTGCGGCGCTCGCACTCCTTCGAGGTCCTTGTCCGTAAATGTCAATGTGGGAATGGGGTTTTGAATCCTCGAGTAGCAAATGTGTCTGTCCTCATCCGCGGGTTGTATCCGCATTTCAAGTAGAGTCTGCTTGCGGGACGTGTGCGACTGGTCGCTTGGATCGTTCTGGTCCTTGGAGTCTCCTTCTCTATTTTTTTGACTGACTCCCCCCGGTCCTTGGATTATTTTGGTCGCTTTTCAGAGTTAAGGAATTCTTTTAGCTTGCCAATGCAGATACAGTACTCAATTTCATACCTCAGACTCTTGTAGTCGTTGGTATCATAGTCGCCCTCCTTGTGGTACGAGCAATATTTGTTGTTGTCATTCTTGGAGGGGTCTCCGCGCTGTTTTGGGGGCAACTTCAGATCTTTTTAGTTTTTCATGGAGTTTAGTACGTCCGACATGCTAGAATTGAGGGGTGTCACGGCTCTGGATCCAACGTAGTTGGATGTTTTCTCTGGCCTGGACCGGCTAGGGTCTGACCCGTTGTCACCATGCTTCTTCTTGCTCATTTATTCATCCTGTCGTCTCTTTCCCTCCTTCTTGTCCTTCGGAGCGGAGGGCTTCTTCTCATCTTCGATTTCCCTTTTTACGGTCCTCAACTCTTCTAAGGTAATGTACTTATGGGCGCTCTTGAGGAGTTCTGTCATGTCTAAAGAGGGTTCCAAGGTGAGGTCTTCATAGAGCTTTCCCCTATTTAGGCCTGCGGTGAAGCTGTCACGGTTGTGTCATCGCTACAACCATCAATGAGTGTCAGCTCCTTGTTGAAGCGTGTGTCATACTCTCTGAGCATCTCATTGGATATTTGTTTTAGCGAGAGTATGTAATGTGGGCCTTTTTGGAAACGCTGACTCCCATCGAAACGCACAGGAACTCATTTGCCAGCGTCTTGAAGGAGTCGATCGACCTCAGTGGGAGGCTGTGAAACCACGTTAGTGTTGACTTCTTCAAGCTAGTAGGAAAAGTCATGCACATCACCGACTCGAATCATTATTTGAGGGCCATTACAAGCTGGTAATGGCGCAGGTAGTTGAATGAGTCAGTGGTTTCGTCATAGAAGTCGAGTTTCGGAGGAGTGAACTACTTCGGAAGGGCCTCATTCATAATACTATCCACGAATGGTATGACAGAGAGACGATACAGCACGTCTAGGTCATGTGCCCCTCTGCGGATGGGGTTCTGAGCGTTCTGCCCTGGCGGTTGGCTCCGTGTTAACCGTGTAACCTTCTCTAGTCCAATGAGAACTAGTGGGGTTTCACTCTCCTATGTTTGCTCTTTGTCGTCCTCTGGAGATGGAGGCTTGTGCTGCTCTTGGTCTTTATTACCAGATGGAGGGATTTGTCGTGCGAGAGCCTCCACCGCTTTAGCAATCTGTTGTATTTGAGATGACAACATATCTATCTCAGGGTTTGTCATTGTTGTTGTCAACGGGGGTGGGGGGGCGTGAGTATGTTGCCCGTGCATAACCGGGACCACTGAAAGTGGCAGTACAACGCCTGCTTGAGCGTTTGACGTGTCCCCTTACTCTCCGTTGTTGCGTGATCTAGTGGTCACCATCTCTCTATATTTCGAAGGGAGATGATGTTTGTGAAAGGTTAGGAACTTTTTCGTGCCCATGGATGGTGCCAAATTGATGCAGTCGTTTTCCGCTCCCTGCTTTGACCTAGTCCCACTGACCTGCACAAATAACGTACGTGAGTCATAGACCACCGTTGTAGTGGCCGATGGCACTCCGATGCTAAAGTTAGACAGGGATCTGAGGAAGTTGTAATGCTGTAAACATGAAATTTGTAGCGTACCTTAGCTTACTAACCTCATGTCTTATTTATAGTGCAGGAGTCCTGGTTCTACCAGGCTATCGAAAATATCGTTTAGAAAGGAGATCTTTGTGAAGATCATTCGCTAATTAGGAGTCGTGCTGTAAGAGAGAACTTCCCTGATAGCCCTGTGCTTTTAGATAAGCGGGAGATAGTTCCTAATCCGAAAGCAATCCATACAATGAGGTTTCCCTGTGTGGAATGTACTCTGGTATTTACTTCCTAGTTGGAAGTGAAGAGCTGTTGTAGTTGCCTGTCCGAAGTTGATCCTCGAAATATTGGCCTTGTTAGGACTTACAGGTATTGAGGATCACTGTGAGACGTGTAGACTTAGCAAACTATAAGAGTTCGGGTCCGTTTGATGGACTGCATTGGGCGAGCTTAGAACCGCTTGAGTCGAATCAGTGTTGACTGACGCTAAGGCCTGTAGTTTCTCGAGATTATCATGACACGTGTATAGCTCGGGGACGTAACCTTTTTGGTGTATCATCATTCATAATGTACATATACAAAACAAAAGCAATAGACAATATTGATAAAAGAGACATTAAAAATGAAGAAATAAGTAGGGAGAAAGAAATGGATGAGGTAATACCTCAGCTGATGGGGTGAAAGAAACATGCATCTTAGAGTACTAACTTAATCTGAATAAGAGATCTCCAAGTTGACAGACAATAAAGGAGGAGGAGGAGTATTCACAGCTGGATCTACACACTACATTTACTCTAGCAGCAAACGGTTTGATTTGTCGCCTCTCAAGGAGACTGCCTCCCACTGGCATTCTTCTTATAAAACCAGTAATTGCATGTCTAGTTTCCCTTGCCTTGCTCGCATCAGATGGTCCAATTTTGCATTGATTCTTGAATAGTGTACGTTCCTGTTCATTTCCTTTTCCTTGATCTCACTAGTAAGTTTTGAACGTTTCAAAACCATTTCATCTTCTTTCCAAACCCTAACTGCAAGCACTCTGTGTACTTGATTTTTTACCAGATAGAGCTTGAAGAGAAGAAAAAAAAAGATTGCCTAAAGGACAATTCTAAGTTCTTCTACCTAGAGACTAGCAAACCATCATTGTTGGTTGTCTTTGCAATCCCCAAAGCTTAGTCAGACGAAAAGGTAGGATGGGTGGATCCATTCGAGATGGTGAAGTTCGAATCTTCCATGTTATCGTTTTGCGGGTTAGACATCATATTGGATCCAATAGTGATTAAGATCGGTTGTAACAACACCCTAGGGTGCACCAAATTGTAGATTAATTGGTCAGACATCTACTCTCTTTGTGAGAGGTTGCAGGTTTGAAACTCACCAATTAAATTTGTGAGTTTCACCCGATTATTAGAAGCACATGTGCTCCGTAGTTGATAAGCCTTCGGGTATTGAATGTAGCTACTTATATAGATTGGACCGGAGCAAAAATAAGTCTTCATGCGAGATGAAGGCGATGGACCAGAGCAAAAACAAGTTCCCATGCGAGATGGATGCACAAAGATATTAAGTGGCTACAATATTGTTGCCTTCAAGCCTGGTTTGGTTATCCCCATAGGGTCAATCATGTTGACTTCGCGCATGGATTAATAAATGACCCAATTTTTTTATTTATTTAAAAAAACACCCTAGAAGGGGTGATATCTATATGCCCGAGAGGATGCTCAGGGGATAATTGGAAATTAAAGGTCATTGTAAGAGAGATGTGAGCTTTAATGGGTGATTGCATCTCAGTTGTAATCGGGTCAATAGGATGGGTATGCTTCGATACATGGACTTGACCCACTTCAAGATCTAGTTGACCACTGGGGTGGGGGGGGGGGGGGGGGGTGTGGTACAGAAGAATATATGGGGGACAAAGGATTAGTTGACTAGGTTGATTCAAATGACTTTGGTAACAAGTTAAATAATTGTGAGATATGAGGAAGTGACTAGTGGTGAAGTTGACGTATCCATAAAACGGTTATGCATTGGTGTGTAGCTCAAAGTACGCGCTACCTAATTTGCTTTGAGATCTTGTGGGCTTGAGTTTTAGGGTGCATGGTGAGTTGTGATGGAAACCTGTCTTTGGGGGTGTGCGCACTATGGTGTTTGATCCACCTTATCCATTTATCACAATGATTCAAGCCATGCTTCAAGCTTCCACAATAGAAACAGATGATCGAGAAACCTTCATATCGAACCACTATTTCTATGCTTTTCCTTTTCTAGAAATAAGCCTTAATAACTGAACTAGCATATATGTTTGCGTCGAAGACTATTTTTCTCGTGGAAATACATAAACCCTCACTGTAATTTTAGTTTTTTGTGCTTGAACTTCAATTTTTGTGTTACAGTTTAACGAAGTTCAATATCTCAGAGAAAACTAAGGGAAATGAGGTTCAATTGGGTCTACAAATGCTGTAAAAGTTCAATTCACTCCATTACAATTGAAATGGACTCAATTGAACTTGAGTTGAAGTTCATTTTAGATAAAACAGACTCCATCCAAGGTGTTATCCAACAAATTTCATTGAAAAATTGGTTCGTGTAGATGAATATGTGTTGTTCATCATCTCAGGTGAGTTTATAGTGAGTCATATACCAAAACGACAATGGTTTTGGTCAATAACTCACTCAAGTTGTGCATAACTCTGTGGGTAAGCCTAAAAACCCATTTTAGGATTCCAAAACTTCATTACACCCTTGAAAAACTCCATTAGGGTTAAAAATGTCATCAAAGTATTTAAACTTTGGAGAGTTGTCAGACTTACCCATTCAATTGTTGGGAGATCGCCGAGGTTGCAGAGTTTCATTTCCCTTGTGAAGTGCACTTGAAACCCCCTTCAATTATGGCGAGATTTTGACGAAGAATGTGGTTAAGGTTTGTACGGAAAAAAAAGAGGAACTTTTAATTTTTTTCTCGAAAATTCGTGTTTTCATGGTATGGTATGTGGGTGCGTGAGTAAACTATGGGGATAGTGAGTAGGATTCAAAGTTTGAAATGGACGTGGGTGCAAATAGTAGCTCCCAAATGAAATAGGGTGATTTAGAAGGACCCCCACCTTAACGGCCCAATTACGGTCACCCCTAAAATGATCAAATATTTGCTCCACCCCAAACCCCAACTTTTGAGTCAACCTTGGTCGTTATATTTCGCATGTGCCATGCACATGCCTCCCAATTAGTTTCATAATGTCAAAACTGACCATAGATTTGCAACCCCAATGTTATTAATAATATTTGTGTCACCCCCCAAATTTTATAAAACACATCTCGAAGATGATTTTGAGGGTTCTAATCAAAACTCCAATGCATGTTCTTCAACTTCCCCCATTTTTAAAATGAACCATCACGACTGCAACCTTTTGTTTTGTTCCTTCTGAATCTTCGATCCAAACTATACTCCCGAACACCCATTTCTCCCCAACATAAAATCGAGCATTGGAACAGTGGCAATTTTGATCAAGAGTTTGGTGGGGATTCGGTGGATAAATCAAAGAATTTAGTTGATGGGGGAGATGAAAAAGGGGTTTTTCGGAGGAAGAAAATGAGAGGCAACCATTGCCGACCTTTGACTGAGATTGCAAATGTTAGACGTGTTTTGTGTTCAATTCTTCTCTGTTGGCAAAAAAATGTTTTCTTTCTCTTAACTTGTATCTAGTGTGTGTCTAAAATGCAGGGGGGTGGGGTTTGATTTGTAATGGAGGATGAATTGGAGAAGAACTTAGTCGAAATTGATCAATTTTGGTGGTGAAATAGGTGGGTTGGTTGTTTTATGGAGAAGATGATGAATTTACCTTCAAATCGGTCTCGAGATATGTCTAGTATCTCAAGGTAGGGACATTACAGGCTTTATGAAAATGGTAATTTGCACTTTGCCTCCTATTATACATAGCTAATTAATAAGTAGATCCATCATTAATCACTAATACAATTACCCCATTGACTAGCGGTCAACGTCCATTGACCGTCAATTTTCAAAGTAGATTACTGAAATTCCCCTAAGAAATCAAAGGCTGAGATTGATTCTTTTGTATCTCGAACATTTCATCTCGAAGAAAATCCTAAGGCCCAACTGAAATCGTAATCGTATCTCGAGGAGAATCCAACAGTTGATTTAAAAAAAATCATTTTAAACAACTCATCTTGAGGGAAATCTAATGGTCCAAATTTAATGATACACACATCTATAGGTAAATCTAATGGTCCAATTTTAATTATGCACTCATCTTGAGAAAAACATTGATGGTCCAGCACGCATTTCGAAAGAAATTAGACGTTCCAACACGCATCTCGAGAAATTTTGGAAGCTCAAATTTATTCATACACACATCTCGAGGAAATATAATGTCTCATATTTATTTAAGCACACATCTCGAGAAAATCTGACAACTCAAATTTATTCATGCACACATCTCAAGAAAATCTTACTCTTTGATGCACATCTCGAGGAATCTGACGATTCAAATTTATTCGTGCACATATCTCGAAGAATCTGACGTCTGAATAAAATTTAATGCAATTTTGCCCTTAACCCCATAAAATAAATTACTGGCAATGACTTAACCCCGTAAAATAAATTTGAATTTAGTTTTGCCCCCTAAAACATAACAGGCTTGAGAGATGATCAAGAAAGTTTTGATTATCTTCCTCCTCCCTCCTCTAGCTTGCAGCCTCACCACCACCTCCCCATTCATCCTCCCTCCACTTTCTCCTTCATCCTCCTTCCTCCATTTCTTCCTTCGTCCTCCTTCCTCCTCTGTTTCACAACCCCTATAATAAAATTAGGGCTTCATTCCTCATTCTTCCACTTCCTCATTCCTTATTCTCCTTCCTCCTTCTTCCCCATTCCTTCTTCTCCCTCCTCCTTCCCCATTCCTTCATCTCTCAGGTCTGTTATGTTTCAGATGGCAAAATTAAATTCAAATTTATTTCAGAGGGTAAAAGTAAATTAAAATGTATTCAGACGTTAAATATCCCTCGAGATGCGTGCACAAACGAGCCATCGGATTCCTCGAGATGTGTGTTGAATCGTCAATTCTCCTCGAGATGTGCATTGAATTGTCAGCATTTCCTCGAGATGCGTACGGATAAATTTGAGCTGTAAGTATTTCCTCGAGATGTGCATATGAATAAATTTGAGTTGTCAGATTTTCTCGAGATGTGCGTTGGACTATCAAAATTTCTCGAGATGTGTGCTGAATCGCCAAATTTCCCCGAATGCGTGCCGGACAGTTATAATTTTCTCGAGATGCGTGCACAATTAAATTTGGACTATTAAATTTACCTAAAGATATGTTTACTATTAAATTTGGACCGTTAGATTTTTCTCGAGATGAGTTGTTTAAGATGAAAGATTTTTTTTAAAATCAACTGTTGGATTCTCCTTGAAATACAATTACGATATACGAAAAATTCAATCTCAGCCTTTAATTTTTGATGGGCTTTTTGGTAATCTACTTTGAAAATTGATGGTTAATGGACGTTGACCGCTAATCAACGGAGATAATTATAATAATGATTAATGATGAATCTGCTTATTAATTATCTATATGTATATTAGGGGCAACTTACAAATCACCCTTATGAAAATAAGGGATGTGGCATGTGTATAACGCATTTGACAGGTCAACAAGTTGGGGTTTGTCTCCAAATATGAGCTTGTCTAACTGGCGAGGAAACCAGCGAGGGAGGGGGTGGGAACCCTCCATCCCCTTCGGGATACGCGAAAAGGGATGAAGTCACCCATCCCGAGGGGGATGGAGGGTTCCCACCCTTCCCTCGCTGGTTTCCTCGACAGTTAGAATTTCTGTTTAGCAAATATTCGCTCCGTGTTGACTCGGACATTTTATAGATATGAGTCGTCCTTGGTAGCCGGGTTCACCCAGAATATGTAAGACCCAGTCCTCCCTCCTCTTCTTCATCTAGGGTTTGGTTTTCGTTTTGTATTGTTTTCTTCAACGTAGAGAGAGAGTCATCTTCAACAACAACGCGAGCGAGACCCTGATCTTTTACTCGGATCTATTGTCGATAGCGGTAATAATCTTTCTCTCTGTTTCGTCTTGGAGACGAATTCGTCTTTCGTTTTAGGTCACTGAATCAGCTAAACTTCTCTTTCTTCATCTCCATTAGATCTACAATTTCAAACGTTTCTGGTGTTCTTTATCCTTGAATCGTTAAAAGAGTTTGATTTTATTGCCAATGAAATAAATTCACATTATTCGCTTACTTGTTAGCTATGGGGTTTTGGTGAAAACGCGAGCTATGAAGAACCAGAGCAATTGGGGTTGTATATTCTCTCGTATTTTGGTCGGGGTTCCATTTCGAATTTATATAAGGGGCCGTCTTTTGGAGCATTGCTGCATTTTGCTACTATTAAGTTAAGTAAGGTTGTGCATCGCGCATCACCTTGATTGTTTGAGTGAAAAAGTGAAAAAAAGCACGTTAATTGTTAATGTGCTGTAGCTAAGGATTGTGATTTTGTTTTTGAGTTAATTTCGGTCTCATGATTTTAAGAAATATTTTGGTGTAAAAAAAAACGTAAAAATTTCATGAATTTTGAGTGTATGTGAAATATGTGAAAAAAATAACAAGTAAATGAATTTATTAAACACATTAAACGAAGACAGTACCAAGAAATTTAACAAATATAAAATTAATATATAATTAGAAAATCAGGGTGGCTTAAAAAATCAATTAATAATTAGAAGAATTGATAATTAAAAAACCTTAGAATTTACGAAAAACTCCAAAATTTTTACAAAATCCCCTCGAAAAATGTACTTTTTGGTAACTGGTTTTTGTATTTCTACGAAAAAACAAAATACTCCGAAATTTACGAAAAAAACCTCAAAATTTTTTGAAAAAACCCTCATGTAATTTTTTTTTCGGCCTTTTTCTTTTCATAATTTCAAAAAAACAGAAATTTTGCCGAGATTTTGTTAGATTTCGCGAAATATCATTCCTTGGCTGGAGCTTAATTGTCACTAACAAACTAAACTACACATGCCATTGCTTTTATCTGACATATTTGCAATTTTGTGAATATTTTTCAGTTTGGAGAAGGAAATGTACTCACGGGGAAGTAATCCCTACGGGCAATTGTATGGGGCACAACAGTCATATGGGCAAAATGTAAGCACACACTTTGACTAATTAGTTTCCTTGTAAATCAGCTTCTAGAGCCCCTTTGGTGCCAAAGACAAGTAATTTGAGTGAAGTACTTTCTTTATACTTCATTTTTACTACCTGTTGAATTTTTGTAGCCTGGGACTTCCCATTCGTCCTTGCTTAGTAGTGCTCAAGATCCGGAAATTGGTGGGTTCAGACCGGCAACATCGTCTCAATATGGAGGGCAATATGGGGATGTATATGGCTCGTCCACTTTAACTAGCGTTCAACAGGTCAGAGACTTCAATTTCTGCTAGTTATGCGAATTCATTTGAATTTTTGTTTTATTTTAGTGATTAATGAATCATTTTTATGTAGGCACAGTCATTGATAAATCATTTATTTAGCACAATGTCTTGTTTGTCAAGTGGGTGGGTTGTTTTCTCTTTGTTTGTGGCTTCCATTTTGAGGCAAAACCGTGATAATCATTTATGGGATCCAACTGTGGATGTTAGCATTATAATACTGACAGCATGCTAGTTTACTATGTTTTTGTTTCACTTGCTAAAGTTGGCGTCTTGAAATGTGAAAGGATGACGAGGAGCTCTTTATTGAATATTGAGTGGAGGTGACATGACAATTTTTCTGTGGAGAATTCACATCTGAAGTTCTCTAATGCTGTTAGGATTGCTGAGTCCATTGCTTGTCTCCCTTCTCCTTTGGGGAGCAATATTTTTGGATGAAATGAAAGAAGCCCGAGACCTTCCTCCCCCAACATATCTTCCTCTCATGCTCCTTCTCTCAAGTTTGGTACCAAATCAGAGACATCTCTCTGATGCACTTACCTGTGGCTGTAGAGATATGGAGTACGTTGGGGATTTCGAGAGACTTGGAAAGATTCCATTAGAGCTATATATGGGATCTGAGTGGCTTCCTAAGGATCCGTGTCTCTTGTTCTACTATATCTGATTTTGATGGTGCTTTATTTGTAGGCATAGATGTAGTGGTCTTGGCAGAAAGGTAGATTGAACTTTTAGGACGATGCTTGGATCGAAGGCAAGGCGCTCAAAACTTCATTTCTTAGGGCGTTTTGCTTCAAGAAGTTTGCCCAGGGTTATTAATTTTTGTAGTTCAATTAATATCTCCTGTCGGATATCTTCATTAATGTCCAGGATAAGTTGGTTTGGACAAAAGTGTCCCTTATCAGGTATATCTGTATGAAAACATTAGGTTGGACTAGCTTCTTTCTAATCAAGTGTCAGTGTTAATGGATATTGGTGTGACTGAGATTTGAAGTTCCTCCCACCTCTTACTTAATTGTTGAGGGTTAACGTGATTTAGCATATCTTTTTGTCCTAATTTTGTTTTGAGTCGTTTGGATGGTCTGCTTGCATTACGCCTCTATTTATGCATTGTAAATGCCCTTCTCATCAATCCTCAAAGGAGGCAGCTCCTTTTGAAGCTGTCTCCTTGTGCCATTTGTCAGGCCATTGAATAGACAATGCTAGGATGACCCATTTAGAACCACCCTAATCATTGTTGAAAAAGGAATTTATTTTGATTCCTTGTATGTAGGTTGGGACTCACATGTTCTGTGACCTTTTTTTTGTTTTTGTTTTTTTTGATACGCCGAAACACTTGTTAAAACCAGAAAAAATTGATAGAAAGATGAGCGAGAGGCTCAAGGAGAGAAACAAACACTACTCTGCAAAAACAGAAAAAGGGGGAAACAAAAGCAAATAATTTATTTTTTCAAATATAAGTTTGAAAAGAGTTGCCCATCGGAGGAGAAGCCCGGGAGGGGAGAAAGAGGAACTTCTTCCACATATCCCTACAAAATAAGGATAAATTATGTGCCCATCATTCTTTCATGGTCGCCTTTTATTTGCAGCAATTGATTCTTCGCTGTTGATAATATTGAACTTTAAAAAAGAATTGTCACGGATGGTACCACTAGGTCATGGGTTCGAACCCAGCCGGTGACATCTTTATTAGTTTGTGGTATGTTGACCAGTTATGGTCTTTAATGGGTTATGGGATCCTATAAAAACTCAGCTTGCCTTTCAAAAAAAAAAAAAAATTCCTTCAACTTTTATTGTGATTGGTACTTCTCGTAACTTTGTTATCTAGATCGTAGGCTGTTTCTTAGTTAAATGTTACTTTTTGCTTTTTTAGTAGTTGTAACTTGTGACCTTAACATTAAGCTGTTTGTTAGTTCTAGATCACTTTATTTCACTTATTTTTATACATTTCGCATGCAAGAAACAATACTGGTGCTTGTTACCGTAATTTGTATAGTAGTCTCAGTCATAAATGCAACGTCCCATTACAGGTTGGATCTATGAGTGTCAAAGTGTCTGGCTCTTCATCCCTCCAAGGTCGTGCTGGGTATGCCTCGGCAATGCCCGAGTCCCCGAAGTTTGGATCTGGTGAGTGTGCTTCCTTATCAAGCCTTGGATATGGTAAAATAGGTGATCCGTTCTCAGGAGAAGTTCCTGATTATTTTTCCGTAGAAAGAAGGAACTATAGTGAGCATCAAAATGCTTATGCCGGGAGGGATTTGCAAAGTGAAGCTGCAAGACGTTATGCTGAATCTGTTGGTCTAAGTCATCAACGCCAGGTATAGTGCATATGTATGATTTTTATTATTATGTTTTCTTCTTTAGTCTGCGACATTTCTTCTTTATTGTAATCTCTTTCAGTTTCTTTTAGTTTAGCCTGACCAACTTCTATTTCTCTTGGCTTTTGTAATAGCCTGAATTGTATGATCACCTCGAGCAGGTATCCTATTAAGTTTCACATTTACGAGCACATGTTTATTCTTTGTAGGTCTTAAGGTATATGCTTTGATAGAGTTAACAGCTATCAAATTTTACAGGCCTCGCTGCTTCGACAACAACAGATGCTGAAGTCTCAATCACTGCAAACTACTTCACTGGAAGGGGGTGCTAGGTATTTCTTTTTTCATGTTCACACTTTTGTGGGTTTGCTGTGAGATACAATATGTGATAGTGTCTTTGTGACTGATTCCCTATTCCAAGATCATCACTTGTGCTCAAATCTAATGTGTGATATGATAAACCTTTCATTCACAATGGTAATAGAGGTGGACGTATGAACAGTTATGTCAGAAAGCCTTGTATTTCTTACTGCACTGAGAAGCATTCACATTTCTGGCAGACAAGTTGATTATCTTGCCGCAAGAGGTGCTATTCTTCATGCAACTCAAGATCTTGCTTCCTATGGTGGAAGAATGGATGCTGATCCTCGTAATCTGTCGATGCTTACTGGTCCTTCCTATGGCGCACAACATCAGGGGTCAATTTTAGGAGCAGCACCTCTAAGAAATGTTGACGATCTCATATATGCACAAGGTTCTTCTAGTGCAGGTTACGGGGTGAGCCTTCCTCCGGGCCGTGATTATGCTGCTGCTGGGAAAGGACTTTGTGGCACATCGCTTGATACTGACTATCCGGGTAGCCTATTGTCTCGTGGTGGGCATTCAAGTGTTGTGGGGTCCAGGATTGATGAACGGAAAGATGATAGGGGTGGTTATCGGCGAGAACTCGAGGTAAGGGACGAGGAGCGTCGTAGGGAGCATTTGCACGAGAGAGAAAAAGAAAGAGAAAGAGAAAGGGAAAAGGCGCGTGAGCGAGAACGAGAAAGAGCACGTGAAAGAGGACGTCTTCTCGAGCGCAGGAACAAGGAGAGAGAGCGCAAACATGCACTGGAAACTAGGCGCGAACGCACTCCGCCAAGAGTTGCTAGAGACCGACAGGTGTCCTCGACAAGGGAGGAAAGATCTTCAAAACGAGACTCACCACGTCATGAATCTTTGCATAGGTGGAACTTGATCTTTAATGTTTTGCGTCCTGCTATAGTTTTGAAATAAGTTGCTGGTTCATGCGTATTGCAGCCTTCTTAAACTAACTGTGTTCTCTGTTGTGCTGAAGGCGCCATTCACCTGTTAGAGAGAAAAGGAGAGAGTATATTTGCAAGGTAAAACCATATAAGAGCATTGGTGTTCATTGATATTAGATTTTTTTGAACCGCGTGACCTTGGGTTTGAAGCCTCCTTTTCTCAATCTGTATCTTTTGCCTCCTCATTCTTCAACCATGAGTTCAGTGGTCCCTTCTCATGATAATATGTCCTCTTTTCTCCTTATTGAGCCATATCGAGGATATTTGATGACTACCCTATTTACATATGCTGCTCTAGAGTTTGTATCAGTTTCGTGATGCAAGTCACTAGGATGTTGTTCGTCTACTCCAGAACTTCTATCTGATAATGGAAGAATATCTTCTATCAGCCTGCAATAAGCAACATAGTTGCTAGAATGGTTAGACTTTTTCTTTGGCATTGCTGCCATCATGCCACTAAAGCTGTTGTGGAAACTTTTGCCAGAGAAATAATGATGAAATACTCAGATGTTGGTTTGGGGGACATTCATAACTTTGTTTTCTTCACTCATGCAGTGATATATGACATATATTTTCCATGTGAATTTAATGTTGTTCTTGGATTTTGCTTTAACTTTTTTGTTTTTTGTATTCTGATTATGCTGTTTTTAATAGTGGCAGTATGCTTGCAGGTTTACCCATCCTGTTTAGTTGAAGTTGAAAGGGACTATCTCTCTATAAGTAAGCGATATCCCAAGTTATCAATTTCGCCTGAATTCTCTAAGGTATGGCATTTTCTTTGTTCATTTATTTCCAACTGCTAGAAGTGTATAACGTTCTCATGCTGAGAATTGACTATGCTTATTTCTTTAGGTTGTTTTGAACTGGCCAAAACACAATTTGAATATTTCTCTCCACACTCCGGTCAGGTACTTGCTTTTGCGAATCCTTACTAGGCCATGCCATGTGTGATCTTCTTGTATTCTTTACTTTGACTTCGGTTTTTATTTCAAGTCTTCTAGTTTTTGTGTTGCAATTTAACAGGGTTTGGGTTTATGCCTATTTTTAACCTTTTTTTTTGTTTTTTTTTTCCTTTTCATTGTTGTTTTCATTTATTAAAATTTTGGGTGCATCAGCTTCGAGCACGTCCTCGTAGAAATAGAGAGCAAAGCTGAGCATAAGGAGGCACCAACTGAGCGTTTGGCTGAGGAATCGGAACAATCCAGAAATCAAAATACTGTATGGAATGCAAAGGTGTGGACATTGAACTCCGAAGTTTTTTATTGTTCAACTTTATGTGCCTAATACATGATTTCTGTGATGCTTCCTCTGATATGCCTAGAGTTGGCGAACTGATTGTGTTATCCGTAGTATCGTTGAGTGCCAGTCATGGAGAGCTGAAGCCTGTCTATATTCACATACTAGTTTGGTGAGACTGCACTTGTAGGTGCAATTTTGACAAAAGATTTTGTCCGACTTGAAGAGGCGTTTTACTATTAAAGTAATAGATATGCTGTATACATGTACATGAATCATGTTCTAAAATCGTAAAAACAAAGATACCTTTATTCTTTCATTGATGCTGATTTTATAATTTTTTTGGTTCTTGCTTCTCCTTGTTCCTGTTCCTAATTCCTCCCCAGGTAGTTGGGCACTTTCCATACTTCATGATATTTCATTCTTTAATCATGATATTTCATTCTTTAATGTACTATCTTATAAATTGCAACTTCATTTGGACATCAATATATTGAATTTACAAGTGTAGTTTAATGCTTTCTTTTGCAATGATATTTACCTCAATTTTGGTTCTTTTGTTTCCTTTTTTTTTTTTTTTTTTTTTTTTTCTACATGAACTTTGAAGAAATTAAACAAATTTCCTTAAATATGTATGGATCATTAACACCTCAGATTTCATGACTGCTCAGTTTGGGCCACCCCATCTCTTATTGCCTTGTTGGACTTGGAGAGTTATGTGCATTTATTTTACTTCCAGTGAACAAGGACCTTAGTGGATCCCCCATAATAATTTAATTATAATAATAAATTGGTGTGTATGAAAGATAATTTGGATATTGAAAAATTCTTATTTTTAGTAGAAATTTTTAAAAATTCTTATTTTTAGTAGAAATTTTTAAACATTCTTTCTTTATAAACCACTTCTATTATATTTATCGGTTTGGTGTAAAAATCGAGTATAATACATAGTTATTTATATTTATATTTATTGGTTTGGTGTAAAATCAAGTATAATACGTGGTCTAAAAATGGATAATCTGTTCTCCCTTTTCTCGGACTTATCTTGGAGATTTTATAATGCTTACTCTCAAACTCGTCGTTTACACAATAATGATTTTCTTTATTTCTCTTCATCTTTGGGGTCCTATCTAACGATTCAGGGCACAATCCTTGACGTAAGGAATAAAAAGGAAAGGATTTATCGTTGTTTAGTTTTTTCATTTTCTTGATTTTCTTTATTCCAAATATTCAACTATATTTGATTTTCTTAATATTTGAATTCCAAAGAAAATATCAAGTCCTCAGAAGAAACGGAAAATGGAAAGAGAGGGAGTCGAACCCTCGGTACAAATAACTCGTACAACGGATTAGCAATCTGTCGCTTTAGTCCACTTAGCCATCTCTCCCAATTGAAAAAAAAGATCATTACTATGTTACTAATGAAATAAATAAAATGTATTTCTTTTTCTTTATTCTATAGATAAAAATTAAAAAATTTATCCGTTTATTAGAAAATCAATTAGTGTCGTTTATGCAATTAAATTATTATGGGTCAAATTTGTCTTGTAATTGTCTTTTAGCCATATAGGTTCACATTATCTGTTTTTGTTTTTGATATGTTAAAACTCTTGAATCAAATGAATAAAATATCAAAGTTTAGTTACCATGATAATTTAAACCAACTTTTAGATTTGCAGTTCTCATTTGCGTTTGCTGTGTTTCAGGTTATTCTAATGAGTGGAATCAGTAGTGATGCTTTATATGACTTGTCTTCTGATAAAAGTTTTGATGAACGCATACCACACATCAATAACATCCTTAGGTTTGCCTTTCTTCGAAAAGACCGTTCTTTCATGGCAATTGGAGGTCGCTGGGATGGTGTTGATGGTGGGGATCCTTCAGTTGATGATTCCTCCTTGGTTCATACTGCACTTAGGTCAGTGCTGTTATAATGTTTTAAATCAAAGTAGTGAAGCAATTGTAACAAATTTAGTAATGAGTTGATTTCATCACCACAGACATGTCAAAGACTTGGTTCAACTTGATCTATGCAACTGCCAGCACTGGAATCGCTTCCTTGAGGTAATTTTTTGTTGTATCCATTTTTATACTCTTATTTATGTAGCCTCTTCATCTTGTTTCTTAGGTTGCTTGTATTGGAATTTTACTATGGGTGAATTGGGATAAGTTAAGATGCTAAGACCAAGGTTGTACTGATCAAGCTTGTACTTTTCTATGGATACTATTTGTGAAAGTGAAATTAATGGTGTTTTGTTCACGTTTGAAATCACTACAAAAACCTTTTATCTTTTGCAAGTTTTGAATTGTTTGTCTTATTTGATTTTAGTAATTTTCTTTTTGTGTGGAGCTTTGTAGGTTCACATTGCGGTTTTCACTTCGATATTTTTGGAAGCTCTACCTACTCTTAACTTTCTCTCATTTCACGCACTTGATTTTCTCACATCACACATGCACCAGACATTTTGAAAGCTATCTCCACACAAAATATGGATCTCCTAAACCTGAATTAGTAAAAAAAGCATTCCTTTTGTACTCAAGACACCCGTTCTTTCCCCCGGTCATCTACCCTAGCCCTAGTCCCCTCTTTCTATCCAACTCCCTTTCCCTACCACTATCTCCACAGTGTAACAATTGGCTTTCACTGCAGCCCTTGCCTGGTTATGCCTTGTCGTCCCATTCCACACACAACTTCATCAATCATCATTAGGTCTGCTGCCATGACTTTTGGTTATCGCTACCAATTTCAGTCATCTTTATGCCCCCATGCTCGTGATTTGTCTCTGAGTTATTTAGTTAGTTCATGAGTTAGGGCTGAAGATGGGGAGGCGATAGTTCACAGTGGTGGACCTGGGTGGGATGTTGATGGTAGAAATGAGTTGTTTGTTGTAGAGGGGGTGGCTGGAGTTTTGAAGGTGTTGAAGTACTATGGTCGATATGTTGTGTCTTGGCAGAAACCAAGGATGCAAAGACACGGACACTCGCGTCGTGTCGGACACGACACGCCGACTCGACAATTTTGGAAAAAACTAGGACTCGGCAACACGGTGACACGTCATACATTTTTTTTTTCTTCAATAAAACCAAATGAAGATAAACAACAATTCAATAAAGAAAAAGTTTAAATAGAAAATTTCAAACAGTGCGTTCATCTTTCTATTGCAAGTAGGAAAAATAAATAGAAAAGAACACGAAGAAAAAATAGTAGAGAAAAAGAACATGTATAAAAGTGGAGAAGAAAATAACATTCTCTCAAAAAGAACAAAGTAAAGTAAATAAGTAGAGGAGGGAAGAATCAAAAGAGAGAAGAATAAACAAAGATTAAGAAGCATAGACTACATCTATGCTATAGTGGTTTTTCATCACCCTTTCTATTTTGACTCCTAAATCGTAATTGAAATTTTTTCACTGATGGACTAACAACCTTCAAATTAGGTGGTTATGAGTCCAATTAAAAATAAAAAATAAAATAAATTTGGATGTCGAGTCTGACTGTGTCCTGACCTGAGTTTCGGGTGTGTCAGAGGTGTGTCCGACACGTTGACTATATTGACCATGTGTCTGACTCCGCTGACACGTTGACCAAGTATCTGATACGTGTTGAAGATGCGTCGAGCGAGTGTCGGTGTCAAATACGTGTCGGACATGGGTGCGGCAAATTTTTCATTGAGTTGTGCTTCCTTGGCAGAAACTGAGAACCAAGAAGCTTTTGGTATTTATTTTGAAGTATAAATGAATTCTTGGATTGATTGAGTGGTGCATATATATATTTATTATTATTTTTTTCGGGTGCTGTATTGCACAACTAGTTCACTTCAGTTGATCAGTTCTATGGCGTAAGATATGTTGCTACAAATTAGATAGTTATTTGCCTATTAAATGTGATTAGTAAAGGTGTGGGTTTTTTGAGCTCAAGCGTTGTTAGGATAAGAACCTATTGGTTAGATTTCTTTTGAAAATACTAATGGTCAGTAAGATTGAGGGGTTATGGAGCTCAATCTCTGGTAAGAATAGGTTATGGAGCTCAATCTCTGGTAAGAATAGGCCGTGTTTGTTTTTCTTTTGTCATTCATTGTTTAGTTCTGAATTTACATTCCATTTAAGTCGTTAGCTTCCACATAAACTTTAGGGTTGTATTTTTTGAATTCAGCTTGTTTACTTCTGATGGGCTTATTTAATTTTGAAGGACTTATCAATGATAATTTACAAATTTAGAGATAAAGACAACAAGTAGAAACTCTTTTTAAAAAAAAAAGTTTCCCTTCTGAATATAAGTTCAACCCACATGACCCATATTTTCATTTTTTTTCTTCTTCAAACAACTTGATTGGTGAGGATGCAAAAGTCAGTCACGTCAGTGATGCAAAACCAGAGATACGAGAGGCAATTAAGTTGGTTCCCCCTTCTTTTTAGGTCTCCTCCCTCCCTCGCGAACAAATTTTATTTTGTTCAATTCAAGAGTTGTAGGGTTCTTTGTTCAATCTTCAAACATGGATATAAATCAGAGTGGGGATTAAATTGATTCGTATGAGGTTCTTTTGTTCAATTCAAGGGTTGTGGGTTCTTTGTTCAGTCTTCAAATTTGGATATGAAACAGAGTGAGGATTAAGTTGTTCATATGGGAGAGTGAGGATTAAGTTGTTCATATGGGGTTGAGGACTGACCTTCACAATATACTATTGGATGACACGAGCTTAATGTTAAATCAATTTTATGGATTCAAGGAAATTGTACTAGATGGAGGATGATCTTTAGTCTAGGTTCTCCAAGCTTGTTGTCTTAACGGATATCAAGGCGGATTCGGGGATCCAAATTGTATCCGTCACAGATTTGGGGCGGATAACGGATACAAATTTGGCCATATACACTTTGCGAATATCCGTTTGTATACATGCAGATTGGATTCTTAGAAATCTCAGCCCAAGCCAATTAGAAACTTACAACCAAAACACTTTCTCCCTCACAAACCTCACTCTTCTAGTGCTCTCTCTCCATTTCCCCCTCTTCTCCTTCACCTTCAAAACCCTCTCCACTACCACCATCAATGCTTCTCTCACAAACCTCCATCAATGGTGTTTCAGAAGGCGGCGATGGACCAGTTCTAAGCCTGATGAACAAGTGCCTCCTCTGTTCATCAACCTCTTATCCTGTTTCGATCTTCAATCACGATAAGTTCTTCATCACTTATCCTCCCATTCACCCCTCTCCCCAAGATCTCATCAAACCCATCTCCCAGTTCATCCAAGATGGATTCAATTTTTCTAGTTTCAGGTCTTCGTAGTTTTAATTGTTGCACAAAGACAATCTGTGATTCCCATACGAGAAAATACCCATTTTTTTGTCAAAGCAACGAATTTTATTCCTCTCTTCGCTGTATTGAATGGATGGTTCAATTTGGATTTGATGCTAGTAGTAATAATCGATGCTGCTAGTTCTCGATTTGAGGCTAGAGATAGAAAAAATCATTTTATTTTCTACGGTTTTGGAATTCATGTGAGTGCAAGAGATGGATGGTTCAGGAAAGAAGAGATCAAAGTCATCATCGTCGTCTTTGCGAATGTTGTTTGCCAAAAGACTCAGCAAATCTAGGGTTTGTATGAGCATTTTGGTCGGATATCTGAGCTTTGTTGATGATGGGTTGTTCTTTGATTACAACCCAATTGTGCCTAACTCTTTCCTGGTGGTGGATTGGCCTGTAAATCAAATATGGAGGGGTGTGGAATAGTTGCAGAGATGAAGACAATTAGTTTTTTTTTTAATTAATTAATTTTTTTATCTACGGATATCGGGGCGGGGCGGATGTCCACCATCCGTCATGGAGCGGGGATTATTTTAACGAAAAAATTTAAAATCGGTTATTCGGGGCAGATTCGTTTAATGTTAGCGTTTTTCCACTTGATGAAAGAAATATATCCGCAACAAGTCTAATATGTCAAGAAGTTAAATCAATGGTCCATGTTGTGAGTTTTGCACAGTGAGTTCTCTCTTGTCCCTAACTGAGAGGATTGAGCAGGTGGGTGCTTGTATGAAGCCCTCAGTAATGTTGCTGGCGACGATTAAGATTATTCCTAGACATGGAAATGCTCTGTTAGGCTTCTTTCGCGATGGAATATCTCTATGATTTCAGAATAATAGCCTGTCTATTTTATAAGATACTTTCTTCTCTGTTTTAAACCACATTTTCTGGAGAATTTCAACGAACGAAATTCACAGGATTTTCTTTCACTTGTCCCTGCTACTGAAGTGACACAGTGTGTTAACCTCATTCTCAGGAACTTCGCTTTAGTAACTCTTTCTCAACTCTTAACATTTTGGCTAGCATATATTAATCAAAATGAGCTTCATGAATGAAAACTAACATTTATAAATTCGTACATTATCCAATAAATTTGATTTGTAGAACGAAGAGGTACATCTAGACTTCATAGCAATTTATATGAGCATGACTTCTAACGTAACATTCTAAAATCACCATTAATTGATTGGCCATTCTGACAAACTAATACAAGTATCCTCTTGTTTCATTTTTCTTTTGCTGCTATAGACTCTCATGTTTCTGTTGTTAGGTTGAAATGCAGAACACAGCAGCAAACAAGTTTACCAAATCTTGTCAATTTAATTGTAAACCATTGGCACTTCCTTCCATCTTATTGGTGTACATTATTTTAGTTTTTCTGGTTGTCCTTCGTAATAAAGTTATAACTTATCACTCTTCCTCATATTGTGATGGTACTGAAAAATATCTCTAACTCCAACTTGACATCTGCAGATACATTATGATAGAGTTGGCAAAGATGGACTATTTAGCCATAGAGAAATCACGGTATTGTTTATTCCGGATTTGTCGCAGTGTCTGCCTTCTTTGAATGACTGGCGAGATCAGTGGCTTGCACATAGGAAGGCCACAAGTGACAGAGAACGGCATCTTGCTTCCCAAAAGGAGAAGGTTTGTTTCTTTACCATTTTAGTATTTACTTTTTAAATTTATATAATACTGACTTTTTTTTTTCCCAACTCTTTCCCTCAATTTCTTCAGAAACCAGTTGAGAAGGATAATGTTGTGAAAGGTATCTAATAAAGTCCGTACAAATTTCAACCTAATTGGGTTTGGTTAGCAATTAACTGACACATTATATTGTTTCCTAGGGGATAAAACCCATTCTAAGCCAGACAAGGATGGTGATTCCGCAAGAACCACAAAGGGAAAGAAAGATCCACATGGTTCACAATCTAGCCAGGCAGTTGATGGTAAAAAAGCTGGTGAAGATAGTGTGGACATTCAAGGTGACTCGGCTGAAAACCAGAAGGGTAAGGATGAAGTTGCAGATGTTAAAGGTCAGAGCATTATTATCAACAAAGAACAAGAACCAGTTGCTCATGTAACTGAAGTCCAGAAGCCAGGGAAGAAAAAAATTGTAAGGAAGGTTGTCAAGCAGAAGGCTGCTCGTAAGAAAGCTGGTGGGGATAGCGGAGTGAGCAAAGAGAAGGATAAACTGGATGTAGAGGATGTTGCTGACAAAGAAAGCAAGACAGAAATTGCGGTGCAACAGGATGGTGCCAAAGTTGATCTAAATGTTGGTTCAGCTGGGAAAAAGAAGATTGTGAAGAAGGTTGTTGCCAAATCTGCTCTGAAACAGGTTCAAGAAGATGACTCAAAGGATAATGTGGACAATAACAGTGCTTCTGCCACTCAAGGTACTGTTTCTAAAACAATTAAGAAGAGAAAAATCATTAAGAAGGTACCGAAGAAGAAAATTACTGGTGTTGAAGATGTGGGTGCAAGTGCAGACATCAAGGACGATGATAAAGATGAGAATAAAGCTGATTCTTTAGTGACAAATGAAAAAATTATAGATACAGGAAAAAAAACAATTTCCAACAAGGACTCAAAGATGATACCAGCTGAGAAGCATGGTGATGACGCTGACATGATTAAAATCAAGGATGAGAAGGGTAAAAAGGAAGGGAAAGGGGACGATGATAAGAAAGAGATTTCTAGCAAAACAGAGACTGATGCGACCAAGGGAAAGAGCTCAAGTAAGGATGGTGATGGAAAGCTGGAGAAAGAGAAGAAAGGCAAATATGAGAAAGATGAACATAGACGTAAAGGGAGTAAGGATGTGAAAGAGAAAGGAAAATCTGAAGAGCCTCCAAAGCACCCTGGCTTGATTCTACAAACAAAGCAAACAAAGGAATCTAAAGTATGTTCAAAGTTGTTCTTTATCTAGTTTGTTAGTTTTTCCTATCGCATACTGTCAAAGCTTGAATAATCCAGACGTCTGACATATGTTTTATCTTTTAGGTGCGTTCAACAACACTTTCCTTAGATTCACTCTTGGATTACACTGACAAGGATATTGAGGAGTCAACTTTTGAGGTTTGTCTCTGTTCTTCATCTGTTTTGAAAGATTTCTGTAATCTACTATGTCCCTTTGAAATTACTGTATATTGATTCTGGAAAACAATCACATGTCAGGTCTTTTGCAGTATAGAAATTTAGAGCTCCAAGGCCCTATCATAACTGATGCCACTTTTATTTGCAGCTCTCATTATTTGCCGAAGCAGTTTATGAAATGCTTCAGTTTCAAATGGGATGTCGCCTCCTAGCATTTCTCGAGGTTGTAATCGGGATTCTTTTATAAGCATTTTGCATGTGATTTCTTTCCTGGTTGGGTTTCTCTATCCATGAATGTGCTCTATCTAGCTATTCAGAAAGTTCTGAATTAACTAAAAAAATCATGTTTATCTATGTGTAGAAACTACGCCTTCATTTTGTAAACAAAAGGAATCAACGAAAAAGACAACGTGACGAAAATCCCCAGAAGGAAAGTGAGAAGGAGAAATCTTCAAGGAAGCGTTTGAAGACTACTGCAGAGCTTCCCATGAAAAGTACATCTGTTAAATCTGAAACACAGGATGATGCTGAGCCAGACAACGAAGAAACTGTAGCCAAGGATCCAAAAAATGAAGAAACCGTTGCTAAGGAGGAAACTTCTGTTGATGGGGGGGATGAGTCTAGTATGGATAATGAGGGAGATGATTATGACCCAGAGGAATATGAAGATGAAGATCAGGAAATGGATGATGCCAGCCATGAGAATGACGCATCAAAAGAGGTTAGTCGTTAATCTGGATTGCGCTTTTGTAGTTTCCTCTGGTGCTCTGTGTTGCATCCTCTTTCCTATTTTCTAATTGACTGACATGCTTAATTTCTCACTTACGGGCCTTTGTTATTCTTATATTCTTTTTCTTTTTATTTTTACTTTGTATCACGTAGTTGCAGTTTAAATATTTATCATTTGTTGTATTTCATTACAAGGGGACAAAAAGAAAGAGAAGCTCACTCAGCTTCCCCCTGGTTTACTAATATGCTTTAAGAGATTATACTATTTTTTGATCCCCACTTATATAGACTTTCCAAGGATGACTTAATATACGTTCTAATAACTTGAGTTGTCCTCCAACATTTTCCACAATAAATGATGGCATCCATTAGAAATAAATAATTATTTTCTTTTCATACATTGATCTCCCCTTTTCAGATGAATGGAATGTCTATGGTTTGCTACTGCTTTATTTTGTTAGGTTTTACAGTTTTACTTGAGAATGAGAGTCTGGTAAGTGCTAATCTAGTGAAATAATTTACAAGATAAACGGATAGGAATCCGGTACATAAGGAGATTGAAATTATACAAGTATGAGTCCTACCTGCTGCAAATTGATTGATTTGAATCCGTGTGAGCCCCACTTGCTGATGATCACATGATAAGGCACTTGTTAAACTAAAAGTGGCTGTCAGACGTCGTTCCCTAATAAGCACTTGTAATTAATAATGCAACTCATTTTTCAGTTCTTTTGTTTTCTTGAAAAAGGTAAAAATCTATGGCACTCAGCTTCTACACATAAGAAATTTCTATTGCTTTTCTAACATTTTAGTCCCTTGTAACTATGAACTCTGGAAGTTGATGTAACCTACTCCCAAGCTCCTCCATCATTGGGATAAATCTTAGGAGATAGGTATCTGTTTGTTCTCGTTATATTTCTCCTTTCTCCATGTATTTTTGTTTCTTTTGAATTCCTCACTTAGTTGTTTCCCCTCTTTCAATAGTTTTGATGAGAAGGGTGTATTTTATTTTAATTTTATTCATAAATCATAAAATAAAAAAGGTACTCTGGAAATCTAGTTCACTTTTGATAAGTATACCCCTGCGCATTCTGTATAAATGTGTCAAGTTTTTGGATGCTTTATTTATTTATTAAATTTTTTTTTTTAAATTTATATAGTTGTATGCATTATATCTTATCGGTCTGTTTTATTACAAGCACAGGCTGGACCTGAAGATGCTAAACCAAAAGAGGAGAATGATCAGAAGGATGAAAAAAAGGAAGGTGTTAAGCGAAACAAGGATGAAAATAAAACTGCTGAGATGGGGTTGACCAATATGCAAAAGAGCAAGGAAAAGGATAAAGACTTGGGGACCGAGGAGAAAGAAAAGCCTGCCACTAAAGAGCGTACCATCGATAAGGAATTATTGCAGGTGCGCTACTTCTGGTGTTTACTCCTGTGACTGTATTGGGTTTTGTATATAGAGGACACAACTTTCTCTTGATGAATCATGCACTTCTAGAGTAGTTTTGAATTCTTTTGACATAGGTATCCATATGAAACAGGCATTCAGGTTCTTTGATCGCAACCGAGTGGGCTACATCAAGGTATTTATGTTCTTTTTTTGCACATGGTAGAGTAATGGGGAGATTGGGATATGGTATTTCATTTTGCACCACATCATTTCCACTACCACTGCCACTGCCACTGCCACTATCAGTACCACTGTTGCCACTATAGCAATCTTTCTGAAACTGTTATAACTGTTGCTTAACAAGCAATGTGAAGATGTTTACACTGCAACCAGTTAGTAAAATTTAGTTCCCAGGGAATGGAATGGAGGCACTATATTTATTTGTTGAATTTAAAATAAGTCGGAAAGATTACATTGCACCTCCACCAAGTACTAATTGAGTAATCTTATAACTTTCAACAGGTTGAGGACTTACGGTTGATTATTCACAACTTGGGCAAGTTCCTGTCCCACCGGGATGTCAAGGTAAATTTAGTTTCGCACTACTTGTGCATTAATTTGCAAGCCTCTATTCCTTAATTCTTATAATTTGTTATTTTCATGGAATAGGAACTTGTGCAAAGTGCATTATTAGAGAGCAATACGGCAAGAGACAATCGAATCCTCTACAATAAACTGGTCAGGCAGTGAAGGTATTGCATATCAGAAGAGTGAGGCGGAGACTTAAATTGGCATTGAGTTTAAAGGCTATTTATGGGTCATGGTCCAGTCTGATTTTGGGTGGTTATGTTCAAGATGATTATGGATGTTTGATCTCTTGCAAAGTGTGATATAGAGATTTTATTTATTTATTCTCTGTAGTGAAGAAGTTTTTTCAGTAAATGAATAGAAACATTTCCTATTTGTGGAATGAGAAAAATAAAATAAAAATTGTGGTACTGAATTTTAGGAAATTGCAAAAATAAAAGCAATTTTAATAACACAATTGCTATTGGGCATTATGCTTTGGCATGCTGTGCAGCTGTGGCAGATGGGATGGGATGTGATTGAATAGTTTTTAGAAGTCAGTGACTTTTTGACACTACCCGCGTTTGGTCTAACACAGTTACGCCACCACATAATTCTTTATTTTTTTTGTTTAAATTATATATATATATATGTATAGCAGCAACAGCACTATCACCCAAGGTCGCCATCTTTGCTCGCCCTCCCACCACAGCCTTAATCCCCCCCTTCTCGTCTCCAATCGCTACTCATTTTAACAAAAAATTATGTTAGAATGGAACCGAATCTCAATGTTCTTCGCAGACAGAAGAGATGAGAGATGAGAGGGAAAAAAATTGGTGCAAATGGTAGGTCCAAAAATATATATATTTTTTACAGTGAAAGTCACCTGCCTTTTAGAATTCAATTTAAATACAAAAATTATCTTCTTTTTTGGCCTGTAATATCAAAGCCAAATTTTGTGGAGGGTAGTAGTGACTGTTTATTTTCTTTTGTATATAAATTTATTTATTTATTTTTTCTCGGCTATACAACTTGAGGTATAGATGAATGAAACAACTAGGACATAATCATTGTCGAAGAGTGCATACGTTGGAGTGCAATCAATAACTTTTAGGATGTGTTTGGTTGCATGAAATCTTATGAAGTAAGTTTAGTCAGTCATGTTTGTTGACATTTTTGAACATTATTTTTTGTTTATTTATACTTTTTACCCATTCTTTTTGAAACACAACCACAAACACCACTTATAGAAGATGTAAAATTGTAAAAAAGGCAATAAAAGACCCAAAAGAGGACAACAGTGTTTGCTGGTTAGAATTGTTGAATCTTAAGTCATAGATATTCATGAGGGGACCACCTAAATCTAAGTTTTTTTTTTTTTTTGAAAGGCAAACATGGTTTTTATAGGATCACAGAACCCATAAAGATGTCGCAAGCTGGGTTTGAACCCATGACCTAGTGGTACCATTCGCCAAGCTCTAACCGTTGAACTGTCATGCCATTGACACCTAAATCTAAGTTAATTTGATGTACACTCACTAACCCACTATTTGATTTTGTGATCAATGGTGAGAATGAAACTTCCATGAACATGAGAATCATATTCCTTGGTCCCCCTAAAGCATGGGATTTTCATGGATTTTCACTGTCACCATTGATCACAAAATCAAATGGTGAATTGGTGATTGAACATCAAATTAGTTTAGATTCAGGTGGTCCCCTCATCGATTCTCATGACATAGGATTCCATGCAACCAAACACATCCTTAAATGATTCCTCTTTACATCCTATATATATATTTTAAATTGCTCAATTTCATAAGTCACATTAACTGTTGATGAAGAATATAACCTCACATTTTTTATTTATTCATAAGTGAGTAGCATGCCAACATACTTACGCACAAATGATTTTTAGTATCATTAACTTAATGAAACCCTGCCTGTTTGAATGTTATGATCACATCCGTAACATGAAAAGTCAAAACTAATGCACATCTATAAAATCCAGCTTATAAATACTATTCTTTCTATATAATGTAGAATGACTTTAAAACAAATTCATATAACTTAAATGGCAACAATTTTTTGACACCACTATTTTTTAAAAGGTAGTGACTTTTTGACACCACCTTTTAGATGTGTTGAAAGACACCACCAATATAAGTCAGCCACTATTTATCTTCTTCTTCACTGCCGGCTACACCACCTCACCTCCGCCTCATTATTCTCCTGTATTTTTTTTTGCCCCTCGAGCAGATTCCTGAGAGTGGGGGTTCCCACTCGTAGGAACTTGTGCGAGAGTAAAAGAAACTAGACGAGGAGAGAAGAGAAGAAGAAGAGATGATCAAAGAGAATAAGAATAAAAAATGAGAGAAGAAGAAGAAAGGATCAAAAAGAATAAAAAAATGAGAAAAAAAGAAGAGAGGAAATGGAGTCGGCGGGCAGGTTGGTAAAGGCGGTGCAGTGGTGGTGTTGTTCCTTGAGAGGAAAAGAGAGAAAAAAAAATATGTGGTGGTGTTTTTATTTATTTATATTAGTGGTGTCCTTCAGTAGGTGGTGGTGTGCTTCAAAAAGTAGGGGGTGGTTGTGTCTTTCTGCAACAATAGTGGTTCTAAAAAGTCTCTGCCTTTTAAGATAAATGAATGTGTTTTAAGATAATGTGGCGATGACCCTTGTAAACTACGACTCGAAGAGTGTGAATGCAAGCTGCATAGTGGTAGGTGTCACATGGTCAATTTTGCACCTAGATGTTTTGCTAAGTTTTTCCCCTATGTGGCACCAAGTCTTTACTTAGTTGCAGTCATTTTCCTTCCTTCACTTACTGATCTAACAGTTATACAAACACGACAAACACACAGAGTATTTCGAGTCAAAACCCTTATTAGTTTATTGTTTCTCTGAAGAAATTACAACTCACAACCCAATACCTTTCCCAAGGGCAGGGTGTTGGCCTTTATATAGTAGGCCTACAAGAATCCGAGTAATAACTAATATTCACATGCTAACAAGCAATGCAAGGATCATTCCTAGCTATCATGACTCCGTGACATTCAATCGATCCTGGATCGATTAATTACCAACTGCTTAATCAAATATCCTAACCATTGTCTGTTAGCATAAGCATCCGTGGATAACCATTTCAACTTCAAGCTTGTGCTTAGTGCATGCCTCATGCACATCAATGCCAAATTCATGTGAAGCTTGTTGTGCATCTGTCCATAGACCAGCCGTCCCTCCGCCCATGCACATGTCAAAAGACCAAGTGTTTTACCTCAGTCCACACTCATGCCTCGAGCATGCTTTGGCCATGCTGTGAGCATGTCTAGAGTCTGATTACCATCATGCTGCTTGGCTGTGCATATGCATTGGTCATGCATTGCACTCATCCTCATCCTTAACTGATCCAACCGAGCATGCAGTAAGGTCCATAAGTCGTCTCATAGTACGTTATTCAAACTATTCCGTTGTCCATCATCCTTTTCAAGGTATGAACATTGACATACACCCGTACATCAATCATGTTCCATGTCACTGTGAATCTCATGGAACACACAACCCATCCTGTTGTGCATGGTCCACTCGTTCAACTCGTGGTCCATTATCGAGGGTCTAACAAACCTCCCCCACTTGAGCTTGATGCCCTTGTCAAGGGAACCTGTTTCAAGTAATCTTGAGTTTCTCCTTTGAACTGCCACGATCTCGTGTCCCTCTTCCACGAGTTCTCACTATTCGACAATCCTTTCAATTTAACCAAGACACCCGTACATCAATCATGTTCCATGTCGTTGTGAATCTCATGGAACGTACAACCCATCCTGCTGCGCATGGTCCACTCGTTCAACTCGTGGTCCATTATTGAGGGTCTAACAAACCTCCCCCACTTGAGCTTGATGCCCTCGTCAAGGGAACCTGTTTCAAGTAATCCTGAGTTTCTCCTTCGAACTGCTACGATCTCGTGTCCCTCTTCCATGAGTTTTCACTATTCGGCATTCCTTTCAATTTAACCAAGAAGAAAACACGCCTGTTCTTCTTAATTTGTCCCAACTATTTTCTGTCCTGAATTCTCTCAACTTGTTTGTCAATGAGTTCTGACAATTGGAAGGCTCATTTGATCATTTGCCTAGATGAATCAAGCAAATCTTGAGTAAACGACTTTAGGAAATTGACATGGAAAGTTGGGTGCACCTTCAGTTTCTCGAGCAGCTTCAACCTGTAATACACTTTGCCAACTTTTTTCACAACTTCAAACATTTTATCATATCGAGGGATTAGACCTTTGTGCACCGCCTTACTGCAAATTTTCTTCCATATTTGGGGAGTCAACTTCAACAACAATTGATCTCCCACTTTGAACTCCAGTTCTCTTCTGTGTTCATCGACGTACTTCTTCATACGCTTGACATCCTTCTCTAGACTGTCCCTTGCTTATTCAATCATCTCCTTCTTAGTTCTTGCAAACTTGTAAGCCGATGGACAAGAACCCTGATTCTTTGACTCGGCAACCTCCTGCGGTGTCAAAGGTTGTTGCCCTATTGTCAACTCAAAGGGACTCATTCCCATTGAAGAAGACTTGTGCAAATTGTAACTAAACTGAGACATGTCAAGTAACTTTGCCCAATTATTCTTATTTGCAGTCACATAATGTCGTAGGTACTCTTCTAGCAATGCATTATCCCTTTTTGTTTGCCCATTTGTCTGTCGATGGATGGTTGTGGAGAACTTCAATTCTGAACCCAACAACCTAAAGAGTGTTGTCCAAAAATGGCCAGTGTACCGAACACCTCTATCACTAATCACATTCTCATGCAAGCCCCAATACTTGACCATGTTTTTGAAAAACAACTCTGTTGCTACCTCTGCAATGCAAGCATGCAGTGCTAGAATGAACACTGCATACTTACTAAAATGATCGACCACCATGAAGATCGACCTCAAACCATCAATCTTAGGCAAACCGGTAATGAAATCCGTTGAGACGTTAATCCATGTTGTGAGACCCTAAGTGGGCGGACCTGAGGTGAGGGTGAGGGTTGGAGCCCAACAGGCCCAATAGGCCGATAGGGGTTGGACGAGCTACAAGGGGAATCATAGTCCCATATTGCCTGGGTAGGGGAGGAGGATGATCCTTATATGTGCAGGGTCAGCTCCCCATTGTACATAGGCCTTTTAAAGCCGTGAGGGTCGGATGGTAGCCCGAAGTGGACAATATTTGTACAGTGCGGGAGGGGGGTCGTCACAGCTTGGTATCAGAGCCTGACCCAGCCGGAAGTATGCCACGTGGTGGTGGGCCCTCGGGCAACGTGGACGTTGTGCCTGTGTGACCAACGAGGACGTTGGGCCTTAAGGGGGGTGGATTGTGAGACCCTAAGTGGGCAGACCTGAGGTGAGGGTGAGGGTGAGGGTTGGAGCCCAACAGGCCGAGAGGGGTTGGACGAGCTACAAGGGGAATCATAGTCCCATATCGCCTGGGTAGGGGAGGAGGATGATCCTTATATGTCCAGGGTCAGCTCCCCATTGTACAGAGGCCTTTTAAAGCCGTGAGGGCCGGATGGTAGCCCGAAGCGGACAATATCTGTACAGTGCGGGAGGGGGGTCGTCACACATGTTCTCTCTGGAATGGACAATGGTTGTAATAGCCCTACCATCTTCTTTATCTCATTCTTGTCTTGCTAGCACATAAGACAAGTCTTGACATACAACTCAACGTCATTCTCCATCTTTGGCTAGAAGTAAGAACGAGCCAACAAACCATGCATTCTCTGAACTCTGGATGACCATCCCAAACAACATCATGTGTCTCCTTGAGTAGTTTCCTTCACAGTCCACCACTGCTTGGAACATACAGTTGATCACGTTTGGCATAGTGTAAACAATCCTCTAGCAAAAATTTCCTTGTGATCCCAACATTGACTTGCTAGATCAAACGAATAAAAGTCTGATCTCCTTTTAAGGCCTCCCGTATTCTGGGTAAGAAGTCAGTCTCAATTGTGGAAAGTGCTGCCACCATCTCGCTTACCACTTTCCTGCTTAGTGCATCTGGTACAGAGTTCAACCTCCCTCGCTTGTGCACAATCGTTGCATCAAACTCTGTCATGAAGTCGAGCCAACTAGCCTGTTTTGCCAACAATCGTGCTTTACTCTGGAAGTAGGTTATGGCGGAGTTGTCAGTCTGAACAACAAATTGAGTTCCCGACAAGTAGTGTCTCCATATTCGGAGGCAATGCACTACAACCAACATTTACTTCTCATGCGTTGGGTACTGATGTTCAACATTGTTCAACTTCCTGCTCTCAAAGGCAACCGAGTGACCACACTGTACTAGAACCCACCAATGGCTCTATCAGATGCATCTGTATGGACTTCGAAGGGGACATCAATTCTGGAAGTTTGAGAACTGGCTCTTAAGCAATGGCCGACTTCAATTGATCAAAGGACGTCTGACACTTCTTTGACCAGACCCATGTTAGGTTCTCCTTCAACAAATCAGTAAGAGGAGCCACTTTCTTCGAGCACCCTTCAATGAATCGGCAACAGTAATTTGCCAATCCTAGGAATGATCTCATTTCCTGTACTTTTCCAGGTGTAAGCCAATACAAAATAGCCCGTACCTTGCGCTCATCCATGCACACTTCTCCTTGAGTCACTACATGACCAAGTAACTTGATTATTTCCAAAGCGAACTAACATTTTTCTTTCTTGATGTAGTACGTTCTCCCTCAATCTCGTCATCACAAAAAAAATGATGCACAATACGTTCTTCGATGGTCTGACTATAGATTACAACATCATCCAAGTAAACTATTACAAAACAATCAATGTAATCTGAAAAGACATCATTCATCAAATTACAAAAGGTAGCCGTGGCATTAGTCAGCCCAAATGGCATTACATGATATTTGAATGACCCACAATGAGTCACTATTGTTGTCTTTGGTTCATCACCAGGGCTATCCTAACTTGATAGTACCCTAAACGAAAATCTAGTTTTGTGAAGATCTTTGCCTTGGACAAGCGGTCAAACAAATCTGCCACTAACGGTATTGGATACTTGTTCATCACCATCAATTTTTTGAGTGCCCTGTAATCTACACACATGCTAAGTGATCCATTCTGCTTCTTCTGGAACAAAACAGGAGCACCGAAGGGAGCTTCGCTTGGTTGTATATACCCAGTGTCTAGAAATTCAGCAATTGCTTATTCAACTCATCTAAATCTTTCGGAGCCATACGATAGGGGCCTGTGCAGGAGGGCATGCATCAGACACCAGTTCGATCTCATAATCTATGTTCCTTCTTGGAGGAAGCCTCTTTGGTAATTCGGGCGGTATCACATCACTGATTGTACCCAATACTTTGCAACACAGTCTGGAACATCCATCATAAGGCCTGACTTGATCTCAACATTTCCAACACTTCCATCACCCTTGCTTCATCCTGCGATTTTCTCTCCAACAAGTCTAGGAACAAAACACGGTTGTTTGGGGTACATAATCATTACCCCATTCAAATGAGGCACCACCACTGCCTTCACTTACCCCAGAAAATCCACTCCGATAATCACGTTGAAGTCATCTAAAAGAATGATCAATAAGCTTGTTGTGCCATTCCATTTACCAACCTAGACAAGAACATTAACAACCAATCCACATATTGGCTTCACATCAGAGTTTACCCTTTACGAGATTGTTAACCCGAGTTACCTCAAATTCCCAATTCTTGACATATGGTTCCACTATCACTGAGTGCGTAGCACTAGTGTCCACCATGGCCTCGGCCATCACACCGTTAATCTTTGTTTAAACAAACAAGAAAACATTCAAATTTACAGGGGCAGAAGCATTAGGAGTCGTCTGCTTCTAAATTGCATTCAAAAGACGCAACTGATTCACCCTTGGCTGATCCACAACCGTATCGTCATCATTTGCGATTAAGGCAGCAAGTTTGTCTTTCTTCGCACAATTTTTAGCCGTATGCGATCCATTGCAAATGTAGCATCCAAACTTTTGGCCGGAAGAACTGGATGCTTCATTTGACTTAGACTCTGTTTTAGAGCCATTCTTATTGTACTATGCCATTCTTTCTTTCTTTTGATTTTTTTTTCTTTAGACTTGCTTTGGTCCCTGTTATTCATTTCCTCAGAAGAACTATAACTGAATTTATAATCAGCAAGTCCATCTGCCGTGACAATCACAGTCGGGAGATCCTTCACTCCATGTCTCCGCAACTTAGCCTATGCACACGACAGTAAACCAGACGTGAAGTTGAACAACTTGTCTTCCTCGGACATATTTTTGATGTCTAGTATGATGGATGAGAGTTCCTTCACATAATCCCTCACGCTCCCAGTCAACTTCAACTTTTTCAGGGTTTCCCTTGCCATCTAGGCTGCGTTGGTTGGTAATAATTGTTCCCTCAATTCTCGTTTCAGGGCATCCCACCTTTCAATCCTTGGATGCCCTGTAGATGCATCATCACCAACTCTGTTTCGCCACCAGAGTTTTGCATCCCCTAACAAGTACATGCTTGTCAAAGAAACCTTCTGATCTTCAGACGTCCGTGATGCCTCGAAGTAGAACTCCATGTCCCAGAGAAAGTTCTCGATGTCATTTGCATTCTTTTCTCCAGAGAAAAACTTGGGTTCGGGCACTTTCACCTTTGACTCAAAAAGGTGCGGAAGGAATCATTGCATCTTAAGTAGTCCCAATTTCGCAACAACATCGGTCCCAATCTCTTTGCAGAGATCGGCCACAACCCTTATATCCGTATTCATTTCATCAAACTTGGCCTTCCAAGTCAACCCTAGGTGAGAAATGGACTGATGTAGAGTTTCCACTCGATGAGTGAGAGTTTCAAACTTTGCTAGTCACCGCATTCCCCTTGGTCGGGACTATCACTTCCAAGGCCATCTCCATTGTGGAGACACAGTCTTGACGAGCTTCTACATATGTAGATTGTGTAACACTAGGCATGTCGTGCAACAACAAAAAATACTCTGTGATCGATCAGACTGCGCTTTGATACCACTTGCACAAGGTCACTTTTGCGCCTAGATTTTTCACTAAGTTTCTCCCCTATGCGACACTAAGTCTTTACTTAGTCTTAGCCATTCTCCTTTCTTCAGTTACTGATCTAACAAGTTATAAAAACAGGGCAAACACGCAGAGTATTTCAGGTCAAAACCCTTATTAGTTTATTGCTTCTCACAAAGTTTTACAACTCACAATCCAATACTTGTCCCAAGGACAAGGTGTTGGCCTTTATATAATAGGCCTACAAGAATCCTAGCAATAACTAGTATTCATATGTCAACAAGCAATGCAAGGGTCATTCCAAGCTATTCCGACTCCATGACATTCAATCGATCCTGGATCGATTAGTTACCAACTATCCAATCAAAGATCTTAACCACACCAACTTTCCAATATTTGTCTGCCAGCATAAGCATCCCTGGATAACCATTTCAACTACAGGCTTGAGCTTAGTGCATGCCTCATGCACATCAATGCCTAAGTCATGTGAGGCTTGTTGTATATCTGTCCATAAACTAGCAGTCCATCCGCCCATGGACATGTCAAAAGACCAAGTGTTTTACCTCAGTCCACACTCATGCCTCGAGCATGCCTTGGCCATGTTGTGAGCATGTCTAGAGTTTGATTCCCATCATGCTTTTTGGTTGTGCATATGCATTGGCCGTGCATTGCGCTTGTCCTTATTCCTGACTGATCCAACCGAGCATGTAGTAAGGTCCATAAGTCGTCTCATGGTCCATTCTTCAAACTATCTCATTGTCCATCATCTTTCGCAAGGTATGGACATTGACATACACCCGTACATCAATCATGTTCCATGTCGCCTCATCAATAAGCGAGTCTCATTGAACGCACAACCCATCCTGCTATGCATTGTCCACTCGTTCAACTTGGGGTGGATATGAAGATGAAAAGAAATGCTTTCAGAAGCTCGGCTCGGTTATTAAACACTTGGGGTAACTGGGTAAGAAAGCAAATAAAAAAAACCGTGAGGAAACCCTGTTGAAGAAGAAGCTAAGAGGCTTGCCTCTTTGCACAAAGGAAAAGAATGGAGGGCTGCTGGAAGTTACACCACGCAAAGATGAATAGAAGGGGGATGAGTGATAATGCTCAGATCCCTTCTAAGAAAAAACCTCCACCAGTTTTATAATTTTTTTTTTTTTGATGAGGATAGATCAGTGGCATAGCTGAAATTCCCTACCTCCTTTGAAGATTATGAAGGGAAAAGAAAGGTTGATGTAGAGGTCCAATTAAGAAAGCAAGACACAAGGAGGAACAAAATTGCAAGATGCCCAATTGCCTATATTGCAAGTCAACAAGCTAAATGATCCAGAAACAATTGGAAAATTGCAAAGGTGGATCTTGTTTCAGGAAGTGAGTATCTTGCAGGAAGAATTGGTGTGACGCACACTCTACTTGCAGATTATTCACAGACTCCACAACAAAGTGTGACGCCATTTTGAACACCTAGCGGTAAAAGTGACTCTATTATGATGGAAGTGCGAATCCTTGCAAGGTTAAGAGAGTCACATATTCCATTGTTAGGTGGAGATAATCCATATTAAGAAAAGGGAAATTCAAACCCACAACTCTTGGACCTATGGGCCTATGGCATGACAGCTCAACGGTTAGAGTTTGGCGGATGGTACCACTAGGTTCAAACCCAGCTTGCGGCATCTTTATCAGTTTATGGTGTGTTGACCAGTTCTGGTCTTTAATGGGTTTTGGGATCCTATAAAAACCCTACTTGCATTTCAAAAAAAAAAAAAACTCTTAGACCTATGGGTCTTACTCCTAGAATTCACATGACTCCATCAAAAGATGGGTGTCCTTTTGGAATGTCCCCTAAGTAACTCCTTTACGTGATGAATTTCGTGTAAATGAAGACATGGAAATGCATGACAGTGTCAAACTGTCACAGTGTAGGTAGGCTGAGTGGAGGAGAAACTTGTGTTATGGATTACCTAATCTTCCACAACCTAACATGACTATCAAGTAGTTTATCCAGCCACTTCTAGAGAAAAGTGAAGAACAAGAGGAAGAGGTTAGAAAAGACATGTTGGACAAACTTGCGGGAGAGAAAGCGGAGGAGGAAGAACATTACTTAGGTAAAGCCAAAATTTATCTCAACTTTGTTGAATCATATTTTTGTCCATGCTCTGAATTGCCAACTAAGATTGCGATGAGTTGAACTTGCAATTTTACTTGGAGATAGATTTAAGTAATTGTGACCTATCTATTGGTAGTGAACTTTATCAGGAAAAAGCATACTGAATTTCTAGCCTTAAGAAGACCAAACAATTTCTCTCATAAAATTCAAAGAGATGATAATGACAAAGAGACCCTAGTATTTTGAGTAATAAGTAGGAAAAATCATTGAAAAAAAAATGAAAGCTTGTTCAGTGAAAATCAACTTGCCTATTATATGCATTTGATGTTCAATACAAGTTTCAATTTGTTTGTACATATTGAGCTAGCTAGTCATTTCTTAAGAAAGTGCTAGTCAATTTTCAACTGTGCTTAGATTTCTATAATGTTTTCCGAAAACATCTGGGGCTTCCGGGTTATATTTGTTCACTGGTATTGGAATATATCTGAGTTACTTTAAACAAGAATGGTAAAGTGAAACAGAACCTTCGGGTTCTTCCCTTTTAAAGGTTTAGGGAACAATGTAGTACGATGCCAACTGGTCCAGATGGAATATTGGCCTACATGGATGATTCATGGGACAAGTGTGATGAATAGCACAATCTGAGATGAGCTGCTGAATAGTATTAAAAGGAGCGGGTCTTGGATGGTGGCAAAGCCAAAATTAGTAAGAATCACCAACCAGTATTTTGGTTAGATGGAGATGGAGAGTGGGAAGAATTGTGGGGAGCTTCGTGAATGGTTGGATTGGAAAGGATTAAGTTTAATGCTACTTGTTACTCTTCCTAGCCACCCCTAAGTTTCCCATGATTTACCTCTGTCATTGTTTATAAAAAAACAGTTGGTCATAGGAATGCATTTTGGAAATCTCAACATGTTTTTTTTAAGGTATTCTAACAAGTATTTATCAGCAAAATGAACAGTTAACAACTTACAAATATTTCTCAGATAAATCCTCATCACAAAAAGTAAATGCATTGTGAATTCCTGATTCATTCTTTGGTTTTACAAAGCCTCTCAAGGCAGAGATCCTTATAACAGATCTGGCAAAATGGCTTTCAATGTTGCCAACCTAATCCCATCCTTTAAAACTTGACAAAGATTTGGGCAACGTTGCCAAATGAATGAGGGAGATCCTGTGCACAGCAAATACATTTTTCGCGTCTCAACAAGTGCTATATTATGGCCAGGTTGTATATGGTTGAAGCTATGACAAAAATTATCTAATTGGAAGAGACAAGTGTTGGGTTATTGGCGTTGGCTTGGATAAATCCCATATATGAGGATGCAGAGTTTTTACGAAGGAATATAAAAGAGTGGTCCACTCCCTAAACAAAGTCTTGTTGGATAAAACCCACACCGAGGGCTCATATCTATAAATTTCATTTTTTTCATTTCTAGACTTCACATAATTTCTTCTCGTATTTAATTACCACAAATTTTCTTATAAAAATATAAAATAAAACCATCTCTAGTTGGCGGTTCTATTGTTGAATCTAAATTAAATATTTTTATCTTTAAGAAATAATTATGCAACATTAGGCTAGATTAAGGTATTTTTTTTTTCATAAACAATCTTCTTTTTATATATAATGTAAAACGAAAACCCTGTTTGTGGAGTTGTGATCGGTGGTAGTTCACTAGGAAGAGTGTTACTTAAAACTAGGTGGGCCAAAGTCGGTTTTCCCCCTCCTCCCGTGTGTGCTTTTTTTAACCTTCACATATAAGTTTTGCATTAATATATAATAATTAATCTTAAACTATTGAAAATTATAAATAAAGTTACAAAAGTTTTATTTATTTTATTCTATAAATCAACAAATGTTTTTGTTACTTACAGCTTTTATACCTAGTACACATAAAAAAAGTGATTGTTAATTTAGAAAGGGTAATTTGCACTTTGCCCCCTATTATACATAGGTAATTAATAAGTAGACTCATCATTAATCACTATTACAATTACCCCATTGACTAGCGGTCAATTTCCATTACCGTTAATTTTAAAAGTAGATTACCAAAATGCCCATCAGAAATCAAATGTTGAGATTGAATCTGTCGTATCTCGAATATCTCATATCGAGGAAAATCCTAAGGTCCAAGTGAAATCATATTCGTATCTCGAGGAAATCCAACAGTTGATTTAAAAAAATCTTTCATCTTAGACAACTCATCTCGAGAAAAATCTAACGGTCCAAATTTAATAGTACACACATCTCTAGGTAAATCTAATAGCCCAAATTTAATTATGCATGCATCTCGCGAAAAATCTGATAGCTCAAATTTATTCATGCACACATCTCGAGGAAATATGATGGCTCGGATTCATCTATGCGCGCATCTCCAGACCAATATAACTTTCTAGCATGCATCTCCAGGAAATTTTGTCGTCCCATATTTATTTGTGCACGCATTTCGAGAAAATCTGACGTCTGAATAAATTTGAATTTAATTTTGCCTCCTAAAACAGAACAGACCTGTGAGATAAAGGGGGAGGAAGGAGGATGGAAGAGAAGGAAGGGGAGGAAGTGGGGGAATGAGGAAGAGGAGGGAGGATGAAGAGGTGGTGGCGAAGTTGCGAGATAGAAGAGGAAGAAGGGGAGGAGAAAGATAATCAAAATTTTCTTAATCATCTCTCAAGAATGTTCTGCTTCAGGGGGCAAAACTAAATTCAAATTTATTTTATGGGGTTAAGTTATTGCCAGTAATTTATTTTATTGGGTTAAGGGCAAAATTATATAAAAATTTATTAGACGTCAGTTTTTTTCGAGATGTGTGCACGAATAATTCTAAGCCGTCAGATTTCCTCAAGATGTATGTTGGACCGTAAGATTTCCTCGAGCAGTGAGCTAGAGCGCCAGATTTTTCTTGAGATGCGTGCACGTAATAACTTTGAACCGTCATATTTTCCTCAGGATGCGTTTATGAATAAATCCGAGCAGTTAGATTTTTCTAGAGATGCAAAAATAAATCTGAATCGCCAAAATTTCTTTGAGATGCGTACTAGGTTGTCGAATTTTCCTCGAAATGTGCGCACAATTAAATTTGGACCGATAGATTTCCCTAGAGATGTGTGTATTGTTAAATTTGGATCGTTAGATTGTCCTCGAGATGAGTTGTTTAAGATGAAAGTTTTTTTAAAAAAATCAACTGTTGGATTTTCCTCGAGATACGATTACGATTTCAGTTGGGCCTTAGGATTTTCATCGAGATGAGATGTTCGAGATACGAAAGATTCAATATCAGCTTTTGATGTTTGAGGGTCATTTTGGTAATTTGCTTTGAAAATTGACGGTAAATAGACGTTGACCGCTAGTCAAGGAGGGTATTTGTAATAGTGCTTAATGATGGGTCTACTTATTAATTAGCTATATATAATAGGGGGCAAAATGCAAATTTTTAATAATAATTAGATAAAGAATCTTGCACAAAAGAATGCCATATTCTCAAATTCATAAAAATTGGATAAATATCAAGTTTGATTTCCTTTAAGAATAACACAACACTCCCCAAAGGACAAAGAACAAAAATACAACATTCACTTTTTATCTTTGTATACATAAGACCATTTCTAAGGGTAAAAGTCAAAGGTTGCTGCTAAATAACACCACCACTTCTCTTGATGAACACCACCAACACCCTAATTTCTGAAGGAAACCACCACCGGTTGAAGGTGACCTATAAAAGGAAAAAAAAACCCTAACTCCTCCTATTTTCTTCCTCTCTCCCTATCTTCTCCATCACTACCTCACCACCTCCTCTTCATCCCTTCACCACCACTACCTCGCCACCGCCATTTCTCCTTCTCCCTTCATTATCTTCCCTTCTTATTCTTATTTTTCTTCTTCTTATTCTTCACCACCGCCACCTCTTATCACACCTTGTCCCATCTTCTTCTTCTTCTTTTTTCTCCCTTGCGATGGTGGTGGTGTCCCACCTCCTCCCATTTTTTTTCTTTTTCTCCTCTTCCTTTTTTTTTCCTCCTTGGTGGTGGTGATGGTGAGGTAGTGGTGAAGGGGAGGAGGAGAAGGAGGAAGAGAGGTGGCGGTGTCCCACCTCCTCCCATTTATTATTATTTGGTGATGGTGAGGTAGTGGTGAAGGGGAGGAGGAAGAGAGGTGGCGGTGTCCCACCTCCCATTTATTATTATTTTTTTCTCCTTGGTGTTGGTGCAGTGGTGGAGGCGGTGGTGGTGAAGGGGAGGAGAGATGGTGTCACGACCCGATCCATATGATAACAATGTTGTCCGCTCTAGGCCCAACCTAACTACCTGCACGACTTTAAAACGCGTTGTGTCATGTGGATCCAAACTCGTACATATATAGCATATATACTTCCCTCACCTAGGCGATGTAGGACTGTAATCCTTAGTAGCTTGCCAGCCTCTGAGCTCGCCCACACATTGAGCTGCCAGCCTTAGAGCTCCCCACACATGGTAGCCCGCCATCCTCAGAGTTCGCCCACACAGGGTGTTGCAATCCATTCCCTTAGAGCCCAACGTCCTCGTTGGCACAATTTCGGCTGAGTCTAGCTCTGATACCATTCTGTCAAAACCCGATTCACATGATACAATATTGTCCGTTCTAGGCCCAACTTAACCACCAGCACGGCTTTAAAACACGTCATGTCACGTGGATCCAAACTCGCACATATATAGCACATATCATTTTCTCACCCAGGCGTTGTGGGACTATAACCCTAGTAGCCTGCCAGCCTTTGAGCCGGCCCACACATGGTAGCCTGTCAGCTTCTGAGCTCGCCCACACACGGAGCTGCCAGCCTCAGAGCCCGCCCACAGATGGTAGCCCGTCAGCCTCAGAGCCTGTCCACACAGGGTGTTACAGGTGGCGGTGTCCTATCTCCTCCCATTTTTTTCTTCTCCTTGGCGGGGGAGAGGTGGTGGTGGTGAAGGGGAAGAGAAGGAGGAAAGGTGGCATCCTTTTTTTTTCCTTGATGCGTGGTGGTGGTGGTGGCGAGATGTTGGTGAAGGGGAGGAGGATGAGGGGTGGCACTGGCCTCCTCCTCATTTTTTTAATCTTCGCCCTCGCGGTGATTCCTTGCACAAAATGTTATTAACAAACACAAATGGGAATTTAAGAAATACTCATTTGAAATCAATCAACAACAAACACATTAGAAATAAAATCAATAGAAAAATGAGTAATGGATGATTACCAACAATCTGAAAGTGTACAATTGCGACCAAAAAAATGAGGTAGGAAACAATGTAAACGACATAAAATGGGCCAATCGCAGTGTCCCATGTGAGTGAAAGAATCCCCATCGCAGCCGCACATGCACATGCAGTTACTATATTCGCATGAGTCGTCGCGATTGTGGTTTTGCCACACACACGAGCCGCTACGAATGGCCCATTTTAGTTTTAGACTCTGTCATTGACTTTCGACTAACTTTGACACTCTATTGAGAATGATTCTCAAGCTCTTCAAGCACGAAAAAACGTTGTACTCTGAGTTATCTAATGAAAAAATTTTGAATCGCCTAAAAATGTTTTCAAATGAGCAAGTTATGGTCATTTTACTAATGTCACTCAAATCCGTCTGGTAAAGAAAACAGGGTATTGTCCCTGACTTTTGACCAAATTTGACGCTCGATTGAGATTGATTTTCAAGCTCATCAAAACACAAACAATGTAGTACTCTGATTATCTAACAAACACAAATTGAATCACCTGAAAATGTTGTGAAATGAGCAAGTTATGGCCATTTTACTACAATCACGCAAAACTGTCCAGCAACAACCAAGTCGCATCGGATCATGCGAATGTAAGTCTTTCACTCGCATGATCTGCTGCGAGTTTGAGTCTTATACTCGCAATTTCAGTGGTTTATGTGAATGCGAGACTTAAACTCAGAGACAATACCCTATTTTCTTTACTAGACAAATTTGAGTGACTTTAGTAAAATGACCATAACTTGCTCATTTGAAAACATTTTTAGGTGATTTAATTTTTTTTCATTAGATAGCTCAAAGTACTACGTTTTTTGTGTTTGGATGAACTTGAGAATCAGTCTTAATCGAGCGTCAAAGTTGGTTGAAAGTCAATGATTGAGTTTGAAAGTGAAATGGGACAGTACCCTGTTTTTATGTTTTGATTGAGTGAGTGCTAGGCTGTTTTGGGCGAGTTTGGGTTTCCCATTCAGAGGAACCACCGTGAGGGACACATTTTTTGCCATCCCCACTCGCAGGAACCGTTGTAAGGGCGAAGGAGAAAAAAAGAGGAGGATGAGGCCATCGCCACCCCTCCTCATCCCCTTCACCACTACCACCACCACCATGCAACAAGGAGAAAAAAAAGTAGGAGAAGGCCACCGCCACCCCTTCCTCGTCCCCTTCATCACCACTTAGCCACCACCATACCACACCACACCACAGGGAGAAGGAGAACAGACAAAAAAAGGAGGGGAAGAGGAGGTCACTGCCACCCCTCCTCGTCGTAGTCCTCTTCCCCTTCACCACCACCTAGCCACCACCATACCACCACCACGCCACGAGGAGAATAAGGAAAAAAGAGGAGCAGAGGGCCACCGCCACCCCCTCCTCCCCTTCACCACCACCATACCACTACCGCCACCATGCCCCATGGAAAATAAGGAATAAAAAATATGAAAAAGAAGATGAGAGGAGGTGGGATGAAGAGGTGGGGAGGAGGAGAGGTGGTGGGATTGATGGAGAAGAGATGGAGAGAAGAAAAAGGGGTTAAGTTTTTTTGTTTATATAGTGGTGGTGTCCTTTAGTAGAAAAAAAACAAAAAAAAAGTGGTGGTCCATCAGGAGAAGTGGTAGTGTTATTTAGCAGTCGCCAAGTAAAATGGGGGGCTAACCATCCCCCAATTTAACCAAAAGCTAAATTTAGTGATCCCCTGTTTTTTCATCACTCCAACCAAATTTCATATTTTAACTTTTTCATCATTATTTAAATATATCTTCCACTTTTTTATATCAATTTAATTTCAATTATACTCTTATTAATTTCAACTTAATATAATTATACTGTTATTAATTTCAATTATACTATTATTAAATATATACTATTATAAATTTCAATTTAAATATATAATATTATTAATTTCAATTATACTATTATGTAGATACTTTTTGAATTATACTACTATTAATTTCAACTTAATTTTAATTTGACAAATTAAAAGAGTTGGGAGTTTTTAAATAATTTTTAGTATTAATAATTAGTTTTTTTATCATTATTTAAATATATCTTCCAATTTTTTTTATATCACCTTCATTTCAATTATACTATTATTAACATAAATAATAACAATTACCAAATAGTAATATTTTGATGTTGTTTAAATTACCACTTTATTTATTTAAAAATATTATTGAAGAAATAATATTGAATAAGTAATATTAATACTATTATTAATATAAATAATATTTAATAAAATAAAATAATATTGAATAAATTACTACTGTATAAAATACTATATCTTCCACTTTATTTATTTTGATGCTATATAAATTACCAAATAGTAATGTTTTGGTTTTTGTTTTTAATTTGGAAATTAAAAGAGTTAGAATATTTTAATAATCTTTAGGATTTGGGGGATGGCATGGATGCAACCAAATATAGGGGAAGGTAGAAGTAAAGTTAAAATAGAGAAAGTTTTAGGGGTTCCCTTGGAGCATGAATTTTTTCACATGAGCCCCCTAAATTAGCTTTTCGGCCTTTCAGTTCCCCCTATATTTGGGGACATCCATACCATCCCCCAAATCCTAAAAAATAATAAAATAACTCTCAACTCTTTTAATTTGTTAAATTAAAATTAATAATTGTATAATTAAAAACGTATCTAAGTAATAGCATAATTGAATTTACTAATAGTATATATTTAAGTTGAAATTAATAATAGTATAATTATATTAAGTTGAAAATAATAATAATATAATTGAAATAACTTGATATAAAAAAGTGGAAGATATATTTAATAATGGTGAAAAAGTTAAAGTAGAGAATGTGGTTGGAGTGATGAAGATATAAGGAATCCCTAAATTTAACTTTTGGCTAAAATGGGGTATCAAATTTAACTTTTATCCTTGGAGATGCTCTAATTGACAAATTTTCCTTTCGACCTAAAATGTATAAATTCTTTACATTGAGGGTAATTTAGAATATCACACTTTTGTTTTACTGAAAGGAGGGTAGTTGCTTTCACGTGGCCAATCATGAATTGAATGGACCAAAGCGCCGTCTTATTATTTCTTGTTTTATTTGAATTCAATTGGGACATAATGGGAATTATGAAAATTGTGGGAAGGCAAACCATCCGTGATGAACTTAGACGTACCACTTACTATTCACTTGAAGAAGAATCGTTATAGGGTACGGATGCACCTTTTCATCTCATCCATTAGATTAGATTCTATGTTTAAGATTACAACACTAAAATGCAAACTTTTAGGAAAGTTGTATTTTTTCTTTCTCATTTGTATAGATCGAAATGTCAATTTAGAATTGGGGTTGGGGGGGGGGGGGGAGGTATCAAAACCAAAATTCCGGATGTATACCGTAAGATTAAAGTTGGTTGGACGAAATTGAGAATGACGACAAGAGTATTATGTAACAGAAGGATGCCTGCAAGGTTAAAGGGAAATGCTATAAGACAATTGTTCGACCGACCATGCTATACAATTCAGAATGTTGGGCTACTACGGGACAACTTACGCTTAGGATGACGTTTTCATAAATGTGTATGTTAAGATGGATGTGTGGTAAAACCCTTGAGGATAAAATTAGGAATGAAAGAATTAGGAGATATACTTAGGTGTAGCGCCCATAGAAGACAAAACTAGAGAAAGTCGTTTAACATGGTTTGGTCATGTGTGGAGGAGACCAAACATGAGTCTAGGTTGGCAAGTTAATGGAGGGTATAGATGAAGCGGACGACCATTGAAAACTTGGATGAAAGCAGCGAAGGAAGACATTCTGAGCTTGGATAATCAAAATCTGTGTAGTCGACCCCAAAAGTATCGGGAATGGGCTTTAATGATGATTAACATGTTCAATTCAAGGGGGCTTGTGAGTTGTGGCAGGTTATATGCCTACACAATTCATTGCAAGTTACACCGAATCAATGCGTTTATGGCAAAGTTAAGTGCATTTTGATTTGTTTACTTGATAAATAATTGAGTTATTGTGTTTAGCCAAATAACCAACCAAACTATACTGAGTTTGATCGTGTGCATTGCACGCATTTGAAAGCTAGAATATATAAATTATGATTGTGCCCATCTCAACAAAGTTTCTGTAGGCACATGGGAGCGAGTCAGGTCAAACATCGCAGGTATGCGGTCCTCCAGGTGATGATTCAGGGCTAGGCTCCAAATCTTTGCTAAGATGATGTCCTACAAGTCAGAACGAAGTGGAGTTAGTTCGGTGGTTGCTATTAAGTGGAGCCAACAACGCAGACAGTAGTCGAGCCCATATCACAATTGACTAAGTAGTGGTTTAGTTGGCTCTTGATGATGATCCGTAGTACTCCTGAGTATGATTTTGCTGATTGGTTATTGCAAGACCTCTTAGTGAAGCTTCCTTGGATAACATGCACCCATCAACTTGAATGTTGGTCTGTTCAAAGACAACTTTATTAACAGTGTAGAATAAACAATTGAAATTAGTCATCCGTTTGATTAGATTTCTCTCAAGCATTCAATCAAGTGAAGTTATTGGGGCTGCATGCTATGCTACTGTTTAGCCACGAGCGCAAAGTGATTGTTCCAACTTTCATATGATAATCAATCAAAAAAATAAAGCATAAGTTGTGGTTATGTAGAATGACATTCATTGTTTATGCATAAAAGTAAAAATAATAATAATAATAATAATGAAACAATGCTCACAAAGTAAATATTTCTAATGGTATTGATCATGAAGGAATGTAAAGCTCAAGGAGAGCTTTCATTGCTTGTTTCTTCACCACTTTGCCATAGACACCTCGTGCTAACTTCATTGCTCTCTCCATCTCAACCAGCCCACCGCCATTCCTCTTCGAACTCTTGACCACCATTTTCAATACTCTCTCATCACCACCCACCACCTCCGCAACACTCTCAGCAACTGCCTCCACACTTGGTATTCGCCTTCCCCATCTCCTCGTGCATTTCTCTGACTCAAAAGCTTCTTCAAATACGCCCCAAAATGATGCTCTCAAATAACTCCTTTCCTTAGCTTTAGTCACCCATTTTCTCATACCTTCCTCCAATCTAAACAAAACACCAGCTAAATCTGAAGCAAACTCAATCCCAAATTGGATCTCTTTAAACTCCTCCCGGCATTGGAACACCTCCTCAAACCTACATCTCTTACAATTGCAATCAAAACCCCATGTCTTGGACGTTTCTCTTCGCTTCTTCAATGGCGACAACACATCAAAATAAGCAAATGTGATCTCCTCCCCTGCCTTTACATCTTTTGAAGTATGAGCCATCATATGATCACCAACATGGATTCTTCTTGCATTCGGACTACAAGAATGATTAATGAAAGAAGCTAATATCCATAATCCAATTCCATGGTAATCACTATTCTTCCCAAGAACTTTAGCTGAACTTGCATCTTCTGTGAGAGCATTCACATCCAAAATGTTCAAAATGCTACCCATTTCCCGTTCATCTTTCGCAAACCAGGTCCCCTCTATTTCAGGCTTAAATAGGCTTATATCTGGAACTTGTAGACCTTCTTCACCATCTTCTCCCGTCGATAACATAGAAATTAAACTCCGGGTTTTGCTGCATTTTGTGGCAGCATTAAGGACTTTCTCTATCAAGTCCTTCCACATTCCTAATCGAGCACTGTCCGCCGAATCTTCATCAGGCTCTGGCAAAATACCTCGACCCACAGCCACCGCCTTTGTGACTAGAAACAAAGTCCCAGCTTCCATGTTCTTGGTAGCGAATAACCCCCGACCACTTAGCTCAGATTTTTCAATCTGAACTGAACCAATGTACTCAGCAAGATCTGGGTATTTCCCTTTACACCCATTAAACACCCAATCAGACAAATCGAAAACCCCAGTCCTTGATTGAAACTCAAGCTTCTTGCTTAAATCTAGATACCCATTCACATTTTCTGACCCCCCATTACTCTGAAGATTAGAAATAGCTAATCTAAAGCAATTTGAAGCATCTGAGTAACAATTGAGATTGAGCAAGATTTTACCTTTGCAGACAAGGGTCTTGAAATGGGTACTTTCGATCTTCAACGCTTGATCACAATCCGAGATGGCTTCATCGAAATCTCGGAGTTTCGACCGCGCTTCGGCTCGATTGGAGAAGGCTAAACAAAGAGATTTCTGCACTTTAGTGATCTGATCCGGATCAGATTGGTTTTGGGTGTATGATAAATGTTGTTGAGAGAGAGAGATGAATTGAGAGTAGAGTTGGATGGATTCATTCCACTCTTCTCTTAGGAGAAGCTCAGTAGCTTTGGATCTGAGTTGTTGCATCATCATCATCTCCGTCTCTTCTTCCATCTCTGTGCTTTCTCAACCTCTCGTGGCCTTGTAGTTCTAATGGAGAATATTTTTAATTGAGTGATTGTAACGGTCGGATAAAATCTTCCTTTTTATTTATTTTCTACGGTAACGGCTAGATTGGGAGAGTTTTATTTATTTATTTATTTTATTTTGCTAACGGACAAATGGTTCTTTTATCTTTAGTAAAAGGTGACTACTTCACACCACCATTTCCTCTTTCTCATACTATTCTACTCTCTTAGATCACCTGCTTTCTTTCTCACACCACCTATATAAACAAAAACCCAAATTTTTTCCCCTCACCATTTAAATTGCAAACGGTTCCTCCCTCCCCCATTCGAAATTCTTCATTCTCCCACATTCAAATTTCTTCCAAATCTCTCCCCACACTCAAATCTCTTGTAAATATCAACCATCTCCCTCGAAAATCTCCTCAAAAGCGAAATCCTTAAACCCTCAAACTCTCCAAAATGCAACAGCTAAAAAATGCCACCTCTCAAAGTGCAAAACACATCTCTCTTGCGACTCCAACTATTATGTATATGAGCCATTCATTCTATATTTGGGTTTAGGATTTTTGTTTGAATTGTAAGTAAGGCATCCATTGTTTGCGTTTGTGCATTTGTGTATTTGTTTCCATCTTTAAAGTATAATTATTTATGTTTTTTGTGCATTAATTGTTTAGTTCGTACCTTGGTAATGAAAGTAATTGCGAAGGGGGATTTGGTGGTCACTAGGGTTCCAAATTGGTATTTTTCTTATTAGAATGTAGGGAAATGAAATATATAATGTTGTTTTACATCTAAATTGGCTAAAGTATTGTTTAAAAATTAGTAGAATTTATTGTACAAAAAAATTGTCTTGAAGTATTTGTTTCCTTTTATTTGAAGGTTTATCATGTCTTCTGTTGGTGGGGATGATGGAGGTGATAGAGGTAGAAGACAACCCATGACAGTGTTTGCTCGAAAACATAGAGCAAAAAAGGGCAAAGAACTGGTAAAAGAACGAAAAAAAAATGAACAAAATAGGGATCAAGAAGTAACGAGGAAGATGATAGAAGAGCAAATGAGTATTCAAATAGATCCTCAAGAAGCATATAGAAAAAGTCAAACCCAATTAGAAGGGCAAGGAGGTTCGAGTGGTGCGGGTGTTGGACATGAAAATGAGGAGTTAGATGAGCTTGAAAACGTGCATGTGGATGAGGAGGAAGCAGGGGATGAAGAGGAAGTAGGGGAGAAGGGTAAAGAAAAAGCAGATGCTAGACGAGATTCTTATCCCGGTGGTCTCGTGGATTGTTCCACATTATACGATTACCATGGCTATATTTCTCGTGCCATTTGGGATGGTGAGCCGATAAGTTAATATTTTTAGTTGGTAAAATTATATAAGCGTGTTATTTATATATATTTGGACATTGAATTACTTAATGTATATGTTTCTTGTATTTAGGAACGATGCGCATTGCGGTGTCGGCATCAATATATGAACTTTATAGATTGGGATTTGAAACATGAGCCAAAAGAAGTAAAGAAAATGATATACAATAGTGGTCTGTATCCCTTGATTAAATATCGTAAGGCACGTCATGATAATGTGACCATTTTTGCTTTCGTGGAGCGTTGGCAACCTGAGACCAACATTTTCCACCTACCTTTTGGAGAGATGAACATCACCCTGGACGATGTCTACCGTATAACTCATTTGTCGATTCTTGGTAAGTCGGTTACAACGACGATGAAGATGACGGTAGATGAATGTGTTACATTATTGGTGGATGGTTTAGGGATTGAAAGTAAAGAAGCAAAAGTCCATGTCAAGAAGCATGGGAGATCTGTGGAAATGAAGTTTATTCAGGACCACTATTGTAGACAAGCTACAGAAACTGATTCTCTTGAAAGGAAACAACAAGTGTGTAGGAGTTACTTGTTGTTTCTTCTGGGTATGACTCTATTTGCTGATAAAAGTGGAACAAAGGTTTATATTGAATATTTGAAGATGCTGATGGAGGTGGATGATGTGAACAAGTATGCATGGGACGTAGCAGGTTTGGCACTCTTGTTTTGTCAGTTGGGCGGCACTAGCAGAGAGGGAACGAGGCAAATTGCTGGATATTTGCCGCTTTTGGAGGTACGTTTCGAAAATTTTTATTTTATTAATTACACTCATAATATATAAGAATTTCATAATATTTATTAATGTTGTTTTCGTTTATAGGCATGGATATATGATCACTTCAGACTCCAGGGTAATGCAAAATTGACGTGGGATGCTAGACTCCCCACCATGGCTAAGTGGGAACCCCCACAAATTGTAGGGGCTTTAGACGAACAAATCATCACTTTTAGGGAACATCTTGATGACATGTCTCCTAAAGAGGTCAAAATGCATATTTAAGTTCAATAATAATTTTTGTATGTGTCATACATTAATAAATTTTAATTATTATACTTTGCAGGTACTTTGGGACTCTTACATGGAGTCCAAGAGAAACACTCCCCTTCATGGCATCACATGGTTCACAGGATGTTTGTTATGCCTCGATATAGAAGAACCCTATCACCTTGATAGAGTTATGAGACAAATGGGAAAGGTACAAGTCATCCCAATCCAAGCCAAAAAGAAGAATAAAGCTTGATTTGGCAAGCACTATTACGTGAAGTATGACGTCTTGTCTTCGTTCGCTCGAAAGTGGCATTATCATGTCATGCCACCTAACCAACAAAGTGCCCTCGCGAAACTTCCATGGGACTGTACAGTGGATTACTTGGACTGGTTTCACCTCCCTTCGTACAACCACCGAACAAGAGGAAAACTCATCATCTAAGAAGACATTTGTTTTTTTTTTCAAATAAAAGGGTAAGTACAAACATTTTACATGGTTTGCACTAACATCTAATGTTTCCCTGCAGGAGATTGCCATTGCTCATGCTCGTAACTTGATCAATGCCTCTATTGAAGGATGGGGGGAATGTAGACAACGTTGTTTTGCTCGCCCGACAAAATAGAATACGGGATTTGCTAGATGAAATGTATGCGCCCGTTACCTTGGAACAAAAGGAAAAAGAGCCTCATGTCAGCCTCAGTGTTGACAGTGGTGAAATTGGTGGTGGAGGAAGTGAGCGTCGAAGCAAATCAAGGCATGAACAAAGTTTCTATGTTCAGAGGCGACAAACATAGTGTCTTCATTTTGTAAACTTCGGAAAAAAACTTGTTTTGTTTTGTTCATAGTGGAGGAGTTTTGTAAACATGGTTTTATATTTTTATTCAAAGCTTGTTACTTATGTTCTATTTATCTTACATTAACTCTTAATCGCTCTTATGTAATCTCATAGTGTCTTCAAAGCTTGTTTTGTTCTTGTTAATGGTTCACCTCTACCCTTGTTTCAACCCTCCAATGGTCTTAGACAAGGATACATATTATCTCCTTACCTGTTTGTTATTGTTGTCGCGTATCTAGACTAATCCACAACTCCAAATTGAATTTTGCCATGCGCATGACTATTTTGCATGCTTGACTCCACAAATCCAAATTGAATTGATCAGACGCAATGTTTAGAGATTTTTTGACGAAACAACACTCACCAAATCAGAATTTGGTTATGGTATGCTCATATGTTCCTTGTATCGATAACCTCATAAAATAGCTTAGCTGCAGCAACAACTTTAAAAACATAAAGCTAACCTTAAAACTGTAGATGATTAAGAGATTTGCTCCCTCCCTCATATCTAATATATTGCCAAATTGAGAGTAAGCTCTACATAAACCATAAAGCTGACCTTAAAAGCAAATCATGGTTTGGTTGAATTCAATGAGTTGCAGAAAAAAAAAATGCAAGTTTAAGTTCTATTCGCAATGTGTAATGCGGGTTATGTGAGCTACTATGCATAGCTCACTGCGAACATAATTTTTTTTTTTTCAAAAAAATTTCTTGTTCGTAGAGAGCAATGGACCCCGCATTGCTCATTGTGAAGAGGAAATCCTTGAGTCGTTCGAAGCACACAACCACATTTGACTGGGTCAGCCCCCACACTTTCACACCTCCGAATTTCTGAATTTATCAAATCAATAGCCCTTTATGCCACCGACCCATGAAGTAAGACAAATAAAGTGAAGTTATGTTCAGTCTTCACCTTCGTCAGACTATGCTGAAATGACGACTTTATCTTGACCAGTTGGACTTCGATCATATCTTGCATCTTTTTCCAGACATTAAGGATTGTACCTTGAGAGTGCTTCAACTTCGAGTGTGCACCTTCAACTTGACCCATTGTGCGTTATCCAAAATGCATAAATTTATCCGTCCATGCACTGACAAAGTACTCCTTATGGGGATACCAAACTGCCTTGAGATATTCCAAACACTTTGAGTATTTTGCCCATCTTCTATCAAACTCAATGTGACATTGTTTCATTTCTTCTGAACTTGATATATACAATTTTGAAAATGAATCTATAAAGTCGGCCCATCGGTCATTGTCCTCAAAGTGTTTCTTACAAATTTTTGCGACATTTGTATTGGGTGCACAATAATCTCCCCGTCTTTGGAAAAACTCACTCAATAGCCTTGATCAAACTCAGTTCTCTATCAGTCACAAACACGTTTGGCAAGTTGTCTGGCTCGAAAATTCCTGCAAGCTTTTCCAATGCCCAAGCGTATGATTCTTCCTTCTCATAACACATAAAACAAAATGCAACATTGAAGGTCTTTCCAGTCGACGTCACACCAACAATCTCAAACAACATTTTATACATGCAATCCATAAGCATTACTTGTGAAAAACACTTTGCCAACTGAATAAATTTAGGATGCGCCCAAAAAAGGTTGGTGACTCTATTCCTCTGATCAATAGAATGCCACTCTATGTACTTGTGCGAGCTCAACAACTCTAGAGTATGTTGCAAAACCGTCATGCCTCTTTGTTCAAGTACCTTTAGCCGACACAATACATTGTAAATATGCTTCAAAGTTGAGATATTATTCGGACATCTCTCTTTCAGCCGAGACAAGATGTTGCGAGGGCTCACACCGGACTTCGCCATATTCTGCACATAAATCATCTCCTCTACATTCAAATTTCTAGCAAACGAATGACCAACACATGACTATGATTGATGATGATTTTGGGTTCCACATGTCACTTGCAACCTCCAATGGTCATTTTCCAATGGGATCCCTCTCAACTCAAATTTGCACCCACACTTATTTGTGTTGTTTGATTGAACATAATTCTTTAACCTTTTATCGGGATTCCCTCCCCTTTTACAACCAAAATGGACCATTCCCTTCCGTATTTGATTAGCCGGTTCCGATTTAGTGATAATAACAACTATGTTATTATCCCTACCGATGCCTTGGACCCAAGTTATCAATGCAGATCTTGATGAGAATACCTAAAAAAATTTAAAAACTTGTTAATAACAACATATTTATAACAATGAAAAATGATGAAAATGAAAATAAGTAAAAACTTACATACCTCGTTCGTAACAAATAGCTGACTATCATTGATTACCAATATCAATGATATTTCTTCATTGTTATTGCCACCATTTCCATCAACATTCTGCATAATGATTCAATTTATAATTAGTTTAATATTTTAATTTACTTAACAATAAAATGGCGGTTACCTCTAAATGGTTCGTCTCTAGGCTCTCAATACCATTAAAAGGCATATCCATATCTATTACATCCATTAGAAATGCATATGCACCAATGCATCATACAATATTCAATCAATTATTTTGAAAAAAAATTTAAAAAAATTACATGCAAATTAGATGATTTTTTTTGTTGCAAATTACCTCCATTGAAAAGGATTGTCCTTGCTCTTTAAATTGATCGTCTTCTTCACCCTCATGTTCACCCTTAAAATCTTCATTTCTAACATCATCAACTTCACTAAACCCTTTCATTTTCATATAATGAAATGAAATAAGTTCTTCCATGTGAAATGTAATGGAATGCAACCGAAGAGGGAGAGATAGGGAAGAGGAGGACGAGGAAATGAAGGGTTTTTGCTATTTCCCTTTGCGATTTTGGGGTTTTTGCGAAGAGGAAGAGATAGGGAAGAGGAGGAGGACGAACCTTGCGAGGAAGTAAAGGTTGGTCGCCGAGTTTAGGAAGACACGCATCAAGGAGTGCGAGAAATTGAGGGAGGGAAACCGTTTTTGCCTTTTTTGAAAGGGTTTTTGCGTTTTTGGTTTCTTTTCAGGTTTTACCATATTTATTGGTGGTGTGAGAATGTAAAAAAAAAAACCGCATTGGTGGTGTGAGAAAAAGGATATGGTGGTGTGGAGTAGTCACTGCCTTAGTAAAATGTCGGCACTTGTTATTTTGACCCAGGATCCCCTTCTATACTCAATTACTCACACCTAGGGGTGGGCAAACGGGTCGAGGATCCGCGGATTCAAACCGAACCAGATCGTTTTTTTCTAAATGGTCCGGATTTTAATTTTGTGTTTTTAGATACGGTCCGGATCCGTTATAAAACGGTTCGGATCCGGTTCCTATTATTTAAAAAGAAACGGTCCGGGTTGGACCCGTTTCAAATCACAATTATAATACAAATAGAAACTAAACACACTTCTCCAAATCCCTCATCCACACACGCTTCTCCAAACCTAATCTTCTTTCCCTTCCTTTATCGTCTTCTCTAGCTCCTACAAATCCCTCCTCCACACACGCTTCCGGTCCCTAAAATCATGTTCCGAAGGCGAGAGAGCCGAAGGAGTGGATGCTCTGAGCCCGGATTTGCTGCGAAATCCAGTCATCTCGCATGTCGATGTAAGCGGGGGCGAGGATTCGTCTTCTCCAGCTTCTACCTGTCAGACCCTTTTCTTCTTTTTCATGTCTTTACAAGTAGAGGATTATAACACATGAAGAAATGAGAAAAAAGGGTTAATAAGCTATATTAAGCAACATTTATCAATTTCTTCCTTTCAATTTTATCTGTCATTGACTTAGCTATGAAGGAGATTCAAGCTTCTTAGGCAGGATGATTGCATCCAGTCTGTAAAGTAGGAATATCATTTCAAGTGATAACATGTTGTCTGCTGACCTTTACCTTATCTCTTTCCATGACCACATAATTTTTACAACCTCCAAGCAAAAGCAGATCGAAGGGACCCAACAACCATTCAGAAACCAACTCCAAAACCAATAATTCTCCATAGCAAGTCAAGTCAAGCCTATTATTGTCACTGCGAAAATTTGGAACCGTTTGGAATCGGACCATTCCAAACGGTTCGAGTTAGGTTCGGTTCCAATGTTCAAAATGAGGGGATCCGGACCGGACCCGTTAATTTTAAACGGTTCGAGTTAGGTTCCTCCAAATTTGAAACCGATCCGGACCGTGCCCACCCCTACTCACACCCCACTTCCCAAGTACATCCCCTTTTGCCTCACACACTCCATCGAAGAATTAAGCTTTATCATCGAAGCTTCGATTTCAATTATTTTGTCGACATTGAAGGGTTCATCAAAGCTCAAACGAAGAGATATTGCGGAGTTCATCTTCTTTTCATCTACTACTACATCATGAAACTCTAGATATCAAATCTTCAATCTAGTAGTCTTCCCAATGAGAGATCGATCTGAGTTCTCTCGACTCAACTCTCTAGAGGTGGGCAAGAATCCCAGTTTCGACCCGATTGAATTGAGATGGTACTGGTTCCACAAAATTCAGTCCCGAACCGTCCCGTTAATGTAGCCTGGTTATAAAGTCCAAGTCCAATTCTAACCCAAACCTAAATAAAACCCCTCCCATCCCAAGCCCAATTCAACAATTTTAACCCAATCCCAAAGAAAAGCCTTCCCCTCCTCACATTAAATCTCTGTAGAAAAGAGTTGAAGAATCAACCTCTATCACTGCACTACATCCCCATTGATAGCATTTTTACGATTGTTCTATGAAAACTCAAGTTTTAATGACTTTAAAATAGGGGTGGGCAATGCCGGTTCGGTTCGGTTCGGTTTTGAGCCCCAAACCGATTTCATTCGGTTTGCCCAAAACCCAAATCGAAACTGAATTTTGTATTTGCAAACCGATGAATTCGGTTGAACCGAATTTCGGATCGGTTCAGTTGGGCCGAAATTTCGGGCTCAAACACTTGAATGACTTTCATTAAAACATGCCCAATTTTTTTTACAGACCCAATATTTAGCCCAAAATTGTAAACTTTATGAGAATGGGGCGATTCAGTGAAACAAGGTGTACTGCAGTGCATTTGTTACACTAATCATGTATTGACACCTACATGTTATTTAGTTATTTATATATATTTAATTAATCAGTCGGTTCGGTTATAAATCGGTCGGTTCAAAACCGTAAACCGATTTCAAACCGTTTATAATCGATTCGGCTCGGTTTAAATTATTTTCTTTCTACTCATATTTCGGTTTGGTTACCGAACCAAATTTGAAAATCGATTCTGTCGGTTAACCGAATTTAAATCGATTTTTGCCCACCCCTACTTTAAAATGTAAAAACACTGTAAAATCAGTCGGGCTTTTTGGCGCCCCAATATTTTTCACTTAGCGCTCACGATCTCCTCTCTCCCTAAAACCTAAACTAAACTTAAAAACAGTAGCCCGACCCTTCTCCTTTCTCCCTCTGCTGCGATCTTCTTCTCCATCTACTGCGATGTTTTCTGCTCGCCAGTGGCGGACCTACTAAGGGACGAGAACATCTCTTTCTCGCTGTTTCTCCATCTTTTTCAACCCTAATCTCTCTATACTTACATCTCTCTCATCCCTCTCTTCCACTCTCAACAGGTATCTTCATCAAAGAAAAAACCCTCCCTGCCGAACACCGCAACCCTTTCCCCTCTTATCGCCGACCATCGTCGACCTCTCACCATCTAATTCCCTCTGATCCTTCCCTAATCTACAACCTAAATCAAGTGTTACTACATGCACAACCTGACCCGTCGCTCCTCCAACTTCAACACCCAAGGATTTGATAGCTCGATTTCACCCTCTCTCCCGATTGACGAACAATCATCACCAACACTCACCCAACATTGAACTCTCTCCCTATTGAGGTAAGGTTAGTTTAGAATGAAATTGGGAATTTGGGTTTTTTTTTTAGGCTACTTTAAATTCACATCCTTTCCCACCTCTTCCTCTCGTTAATCAGGTACCACATCATCTTTGATTTCATTTAGGTACTTTGATTTTTTTTTTTTTTTTGCTGAATTTTGAAATTTGGGAATTACTCTGCAGGCTGTTCTTCATAATACCCATTTCTTAAATCACCATTTTTTGTTCTATATCTGATTTTTATTTACTTAATTTGCTTTTTTTTTTTTGTTTGGGTTCTTTGTAGGGGGGATTTGATGTGAATCGGTTCCCTCAATGAGGAAGTTGAAGACGGGGATGGTGTGTGCTCTCCAAACAACACTCTTTCATCTTTCCAGATGGATTTCTCGATTAACAGAAGTGGAGGGAGTAGAAACTCTAAACCTCTGGGGGTTGAAATGGATCAATAGAAAGCTTTTTCTAGAGCAAGTAATGATGATGATGATAATGGAACAAGGAAGAAGCTTAGACTCTCCAAAGATCAATTGGTTTTTCTTGAAGAAAGCTTCAAAGAACACAATACTCTCAACCCAGTAAGTTAATATGAAAATGAGAGCTATAAAGTTATAATAAAAGTGATTTTTCTTTGATTTTGTGTGAATATCTCTAACCCCATTTGTCCACTTGTTTCAAATTTCAATAACAATTTACCTTTTATACATGTCTATCATGGGAACGATCTAATGTTACGTGTGTGATGAGTTCACAGGCTAGTGCATATGCAAGAAATGTTGCAGCCTCAGAAAGTTTTCACGAACATCTCCTTCAATCACCTGCGTTGGCGTGATGCCATAGTACAATAACACAGCCAAAAGTGGATTCAATTTCTACTGCTCCAGATAAAAGGTATCTAATATTCTATGTAATTGTTTTTGCTCCAAAATTTGATCCCCATTGTGTCATTTTTTTGTTCTACATGCATACACAAGCTAAGTACATTGTGTAATTAATCATCTATGCATACTCGATAGAAATCAGCCCGTCCTTAGTTAAGAGATGGCATCAGTGGATTTGTTGTCCCATATTAATTGTTCAAGACATCTCAGGTATGAGGGGCATGGTATGCTAGCATCACTCACTGCTGGGTGGCAGAGTTCTGATCTTCCCCCTCTAGTTATTGAAAAGTCTAAGGTAAATGAATTTTCCTCACCAAATCACATAATCAATTTAGTGTTTGGTTGACATGATAGAGTTGATTAGAAGTCATGTTTGTGTTAACAAAGAGAACCTTTTCTTATCGGCAATGCAGAGTTCTTATGTTTATGATAGTAATGGGAAGAAGTACCTTGACTCTCTTACTGGTCTATGGAGCACAATATTGGGTAAAACTAAAGTTCCATGTTTGCATGTTTGATTGGGACAATTTACTTATTGTGTAATAGGATTTTGCTTGTTTTGGGCAGTTTTTCTCCCCTTTTGTTTTATACTATGATTTGCTCAGTTAATTGGTTTCTTTATTATCAATATATTTCTTGTGCTTTGATTCATCCAAAAAAAAAAGAAAAAGAAAAAATGAAAATTGGGATAAGGCACCTTTGTAGAAGTAGAGAATTCATTCTAGACTTTAACTACTTGCATGAGTTGGCATGTAGAGGCCAAAAGTTTTCTCTTCTGATTCTATTATGTAATGAGCATTTTCTCTATGCAAATTAAATAGAGAGCTAATTTTTATTAACATATTTGTTTTTAATGTGGTGAAGGTCTAAATGAAATTTGTGAACTGCCTGTCATACATTGCAATTTCAAGTCGGCCAATGTTCTCCTTGATGATGGACTGCAAGTACGCATCTCTGATTGTGGGTTGGCTCCTTTAATATCACCGGGTTCTGTCTTCAAATTTCAACCTAGTAATTGAGTGTTTTGCAACTTGACAAATATCAGGAAATGGTTCATTGTTGAGTTGTGAACAGTGTTAGTGAATCGTAAATCGTATTGTAAATCGTAACGTGTAAGATTTAGATTTAATCGTAAATCGTAAGATTTTTTAATTATATATATATTGCCTTCATTTTGGAATATTGAAGAAAGAGATTTTGCATAGAAAGTTAAGTTTGCAAAAATCTTCTTTACTTGACAAAAGCTAGGTTTACAAAAAGTTCATTGGGGATTGTTTTTTGCACTTTATAAAAGAAAAAAACACTTTGAAAATTAAGGGTACACCAGTTATATTACTTTTCTTTAAGGGTTTAAGTATAGTAATTATTACAAAATATTTATTTAGGGTCCTTGACCTTCATAAAGAATTTAAACCCAAACATAAATATCACGGTGTAGAGTTTACACTAGAGAGAACTTGCAGAGTCCAGAAACAAAGTCGATTCACACAATCCTTTTTCTTCAGCAAAACAACTTCCTCAACAGATCCTTCTTCTTCAACAAATCCTTCTTCCTCAACAGATCCTTCTTCTTCAACAGATCCTTCTTCTTTTTCAACAAAACAACTTCCTCAACATGGGACAGATCGCCCTTCTTCTTCTTCAACAACTTCTTCAACAAATCCTTCTTCTTCTTCAACAATCGAGTGGAAATGACTTCTTCGAACCAATATGAGGCGAAGATAGCTCGAGAATGAACGGATCTGAGCCGGATCTGAGAGATTGGCCTTGAGAAACAATGGATCTGAGCCGGAGCCGAGGGAAAGAGATCGTGACGGAGCAGATCTGAGCCTGATCAAGGTATGTCTCTTGTTTTCTTTTCTCAGACTCCTGTATTTCTTCTTCTTCTTCTTCCCTGTTTTTTTTTCTTCCTGTTTTCTCCCTTTTGTGCGAAGTAGATAAATCAGACGTTTGTGTTTCAATCGCGATGTAACGATTTCACCACTGAATCGGTGGCGATTCACTCCGATTTGGGTGAAGTCCGATTTTTGGGACGATCTAAACCGTTAGCATGCCGAGTCGATTCATATCGGCGATTTGCATCGCGATTTACACCGATTCATACAACACTGGTTGTGAATAATCATTACTTTCCAAGTATAAATGGAGCTTAGGTGATGATAAACCCTTTAGCTGCAATGTTTAAATAAAATGAAATAGGGGTAAGAAGCATATCGAGGATAATAGTGAAAATATTGCTGCATGGTATCAATAGTGTCGTGAATTTAGCTTTTATTTTGTTTAGATTTTAACTGATATAAGTTGTAAACATTTATGAGTGTCACACAATTCAGTTAGTTTTGTTGAAAATAGATAAGAGTTTTGTGGTAGACCATGTGTCCAATTGAGTTGGTTTCTAAATCAACTTGAAGTTGACTTCTACAAGAACCAACACCGGCCATCAAAGTTGAGAATAGGAGCCACCAGTGTTGTATGAATCGGTGTAAATCGCTATGCAAATCGCCGATATGAATCGACTCGGCATGCTAACGGTTTAGATCATCCCAAAAATCGGACTTCACCCAAATCGGAGTGAATCGCCACCGATTCAGTGGTGAAATCGTTACATCGCAATTGAAACACAAACGTCCGATTTATCTACTTCGCACAAAAGGGAGAAAACAGGAAGAAAAAAAATTAGGGAAGAAGAAGAAGAAGAAATACAGGAGTCTGAGAAAAGAAAATCAGAGAAATACCTTGATCAGGCTCATATCTGCTCCGTCACGATCTCTTTCCCTCGGCTCCGGCTCAGATCCATTGTTTCTCAAGGCCAATCTCTCAGATCCGTTCATTCTCGAGCTATCTTCGCCTCATATTGGTTCGAAGAAGTCATTTCCACTCGATTGTTGAAGAAGAAGAAGGATCTGTTGAAGAAGAAGGACGATCTGTCCCATGTTGAGGAAGTTGTTTTGTTGAAGAAGAAGAAAGATCTGTTGAGGAAGTTGTTTTGCTGAAGAAGAAGGATTGTGTTAATCAACTTTGTTTCTGGACTCTGCAAGTTCTCTCTGGTGTAAACTCTACACCGTGATATTTATGTTTGGGTTTAAATTCTTTATGAAGGTTAGGGACCCTAAATAAATATTTTGTAATAATTATTATACTTAAACCCTTAAAGAAAAGTAATATAACTGGTGTACCCTTAATATTCAAAGTGTTTTTTTCTTTTATAAAGTGCAAAAAACAATCCCCAATGAACTTTTTGTAAACCTAGCTTTTGTCAAGTAAAGAAGATTTTTGCAAACTTAACTTTCTATGCAAAATCTCTTTCTTCAATATTCCAAAATGAAGGCAATATATATATATATATAATTAAAAAATCTTACGATTTACGATTAAATCTAAATCTTACACGTTACGATTTATGATTCACTAACACTGGGAGCCACCACAGACTCACAATTGCTTAGATTTTACTCCAATGTCTAGCAACCGGCCCAACCTAGATAAGCCGTTATACACAAAGACCCTCAATGGGAGATCTTTGATCATTGGAATCAGTTTGTGAAGAACATCTTCTTGTGTTGTTCAAGAGAAAAGAGACACAAAAAGAAGAGTGTATTTGATGTCTTCAACATGTATGTTTGTATGATGTCCTTCGACGTGTTTAGCTTCTTCCTTCTCCATTATAGTGAAACTTCTCCTCTCTAAGGTGGATGTAGAGATTTCGCGGAGCAACATTGTATTTTCTTGTTGTATGTTATAGCTTGAAATTCTTTAATTTCACATTACTTTGATTCAACTATGGTGTTTGTTATTTTCTTTTCCAACCATCAGTTCTCCGTGTGGATATGCTTTCGTGAGGCATAACAAGTTTAAGGTGTCAACTAAAATGGGCGATCCAACTTTGTGGTCTTAAAGTTTAAAAGTCTATCATCTTGGAATTGGATGGCATGTGTGAAATATTGAATTCATGAAGTATTGGGACTAGGCCTCTATCCTGGACAGATGGTTTAACTAGGTTAGGTCATGAGAATTGTCTTCTATCATTAGATTTGAGCAAGATACTTACTGACATTTTAGTTGATTAAATAAATTCTGACAAACTCTAGTTATTATTAGCTTTGCATTTGATCTCAATACATTATATTTTCAGCTGTCAGGGCAACTCCTCTCAACCTACGATTATGGTGGTCCGGAGTTTGAAACAATCACTTATACTTATTAGAGTGATGTTTACAACTTTGGTGTAGAAATGTTAGAGTTCTTGGTAGGAAGAAAGTCCTATGACAGGTATGAGTAGCAACTCAACTTTGTTCTCTGATGGTTCACCCTTTTCTTTCACAGCTAATTTTTTTTCTCCAAAATTTCTTAAGATCAGGATCTTGAGGAGAACAATATTTGGTTAGATGGGCAATCCCTCAGCTTCACGACATTGATGCATTATCAAGAATGGTTGATCTTTCCCTTGATGGAGCTTGTCCTTTTAAATCTTTGCAAAAGTTTTTCAATATCATTTCTTTGAGTGTTCAGGTGAGTGTTTTTGTGTCTTCTCTTTCTTGTTTGCTGGCACACACATAGAACTGAAAATAAAATGATATGTCAGGTTGATTTGCATCATCATATATTTACACTCCTAAATAGATGCTACATAAGGAACATGCGTGAATCCCTATTTACTTTAAAAAGAACTTGTTTTTGAAATAAGTTTAGTCAATGATGATAGCGGACTCATTTCGGTGATTGTATTCCAATCAATTTCTGGAGTGGCTTTGTTGATTGTTTTGGTTATGACATTGGTGCACATTGGCACGATATGGAACTTTGTATTCAAGGGAGCATCACAAATTTACAAGGCCTACATACATATTCAATTTCTCAAGGACACTGCTCTATGAACACTTTACTTCATGACCCTACCATTTTGTTTTCAATCAACCATAGTCCAGTGATTATGACCTCTGAGAAACTGTTTCTTTTGGGAGAATTTGGATCCCTCATGCATCTAACAAAATGCTAATTCTAGATGATCCTAATACTAAGCTATAAGTTAGCTTTATTATAAATTCAACTTATTTGTGTATCTGCAAGAGGAGGCAACTAAGCTACATTAGATTTGAAAAGTATAATATACTCAATTTCATGGTCTGAATATTTCATACTGACATCATATTTGCCTATCATAACCGAGGTAAAATTAAGACATCTTGCTAATTCCTTCTTGCAGTCCGAGCCAAAATTCCATGCCCATAAGGAGATAGGGCAAGGAACTTCACCATTTGGATCTCATGTTTTTGGGGTTTTGGTAAGTTGTTTACACTAGCCACCACAAAAATGGACAGGGAGACAGAAAAATTATTAGATTCTCTATGCATGTCTATACAGGGGAAGCAATAGCTTTGGGATTTCAACACTACATATTGGCTTTAGGAACAACAATCATGATTCCCTCTATGCTTGTTGGTCTAATGGGAGGATCAGATGTGAGTAACAAATCTACTGTCTTCTTACTTTTCAACGTGAGCTCTTTCTTGACTTGGGTTGTTTGTTTGTTGATTTTAAGATTGGGATTTCTTAGTATTCCATCTCCTAGTATTTGTGATTAAAAATGTTGAATAAACTAGTACAAGTTGAAACAATAGAAGATAACCTGAAAACTTATAAAGAGATTTATTTTTCAGCAAAATGCTTTAATGGGGTTATTTGCTTGTAAATTTTAAGAGTGGTTTGTTTGTGGTTTACTAATGGTCATTTTTTCCTTCTTATTGTGGAGAATGACAAAGTGAGTGTCTTTCAGATTCAGCTCTTTGTTGGGGGGAATTAATACATTGTTGCAGACATTATTTGGAATAAAATCCTCTTTATTGTGGTTAGGAATCCTTTTGTGTAGTTCATTCACACTATTGCTAAAATTGTACGTTTATATAGTATAACATACATGTCATGTACAACAGCTGAGGGTGTGTACTATCTTCTTATAAAATGTTCTATTCTTTAGCTCTCTCTCTGTCCCTACTGCTTACGTTGAACCATAGTTTCTTACGTAGGTAAGTCAAGTCAGCACCTAACTGTTGGACACAATAATACGAAGGTTGCATTGTGTATTTTGTAGAGATTTATGGTCATAATGTTATGTGAAGAACAATTCTATAAAATTTAAAAAACATTAATGTTTTTTGTTACATTATTTGTTGGCACTTTGTCGAGGTTTTTCCTTTCCAACTAGGTCACAAATCCAAATCAAGTAAGTTTCTAGCACTTAAATATTTTTCATTCGAATTTCAGTGGTGATGTGTACCATTGTTTTTTGTGAATGTGCAACGAAAAATTCATGATGTTGTGTTGGTGTCACTCGATTCACTTGTTGTACCAGTTTATGGATTTGAATTCTCATACATTTTATTTTTTGCCAAGTTATTTCTTGTTTTGTGCTATCGATTTCGTTAGCTCTATTCATGTGCCAAGTTATTTCTTGTTTGTGCTATTGATTTCGTTTGTTCTATTCCCGTGACTGACATAATCCCATTCAATTTGTTGTAGTATGGGCTGCCACTAAAAGTTGTCTCATACAAGGATTTGTATGGATGGACGATGAACGAAATATTGAAGATGATAGGATTAAAAAACAACTGCATACTCAGTGGAGTATTTGGTCGTCAGGCATGTGAAATTGTTTTCCATTTTTTTTGTTTTTGTTTTGCAAGAAGGCGTTTTTAGTAACTTCTAGATAAGTATAGGACAACAAATAGGATAATTGAGCAATCATTTAGGTAATGTTCATATTGAAGCGTTTTCCTCGGGGTTGTAAAGGCGTTTTCTTGAAGTTGTTTGAGCAACCATTTAGGTAATGTTCAGGCTATTCCTGCTTTCATACATCTGACTTATGAGATATGTTATCACTAATCAAGAATTGTAACACAAGCCAAGAACACAACCTGCTCAGTAGGTCTGTACGTAGTTACTTTTGGTAAAGCAAGAAGTTATGGCTACACCAAAAATAGAGTTTCAAAACCTTATGTCATCATGAGTTATCATCATGGTGTGTAGAAAATTAATGAGGCATTAGGGATGGCAACATGGCGGATTTGAGCAAATCCATCCCCGCCCCGTCAGGAATAGCGGATCCACAAATTCACTCCGCCAATCTGTTTATAAATTTATTTAAAAATTACCCTTGCCTCGTACGGATTGGCGGATATTTACCCCGCCCAAATATCCTTTAAAAAATCTTCTTCTCTAACATTAGTTGTGAGATATCTCTCAGTTAAATCCTAAATGCAGGTTAAACTTCACTAGGATGACTCTCTTCCTAGATAAATCCAATTAGCTTATCCATTTTACTACAACAAAGGATACTTCATTCATTAGATCAGTAACACCAGTAAGAATCCATACAAACATTATAACAAAAACTCAACATCAATACCTGATCTAACACGAGTAAAAAAATCATACAAAAAAAAAAAAATTCGATCTAAAGAATCTCAGATCTCAGATCCAGAGATATCAGATCTCACATCCAAAGATCTTAGATCCAAAGATCTCAGATCTAAGATCCAAAAATCTCTTCACTAGTTCACCATGGAATGGATGTTGATATCCAATGAAGAAGCAGAGGCGGAAGAAGGAACGACACGCGGCGGAGCAGAGGATGAAGTGCGTTGGACTTGCTGGAGTTATGCAGCGGGGCTAGATAGTGCACTGATCGTTCTTCGTTGCAGTCTTCACGCCTTTCTTTCTTGCAGCTAGCTTAATGGGAAGGCGGGGAAGGGAGAGGAAGGGAGGCGGCCGGGATGGGTGTGGTTCTTTCGAAGCAGAGAGATGGAGAGGAGACATAAAAGAGAAGGAGAAGAAGGAGACGATGCCATGGCCCGACTGTGAGAGACGATTGTGAAAGCTTCGAGTGTCGAGTCTGTCGCTGTGAAAGGCTTCGACTTTGAGAGCCTTCGCTGTGAGAGGCGACTGTGAGACCTCTTCGAGTGAGAATGAGAATGTGAGATGAGGGTAAGAGAAAATCTAGGGTTTATTTCTCATTTATAGTTCAAGGGTATTTTAGTAATTTAATCGGTTAAACGAATATTCGTGGGGCGGATATGGCCAAATCCGTATCCGCCCCAAATAATAAACGGATACAGTTTGGATATTTGTATCCGCCCCAACCTCCATACCCCCTTAACCAAATCCGGCCCAAACGGGGCGAGTGGGGCGAATATCCGTGAAAATCTGCCCCACTGCCATCCCTACGAGGCATTTGCATGATAGCTGTCTGAACCTAAAGGATTGAAAAGACAATGGTTTGAGTTTGGAGAAAGCTTTAGAAGGAAAAACAAGGAAGGCGAGTGCAATAATCTTCTTTGAAATATTGATACGATTTTTCACTTCTCATGCCGCATGCTTTCTTCATAGGACTCTTTGGTTATAGTTTTAAATTTGGCCTTCTGAATATATATTGCATAGTGTTTTTATCTTGCAAGATTTTTGATATATCTTTATGTTTATATGGCAGGTGATGATGAGGAAGAAGAAAGTGACGGGAAAAAGGATTTTATTTACTTTGAAGAAATAATATTTTCATACTGTGTATGTTATGTAAGAACTAATGAGGCTTATTTTGTTTAGCATTGTACTTATGTTTCTATCATGCATTGAACTAGTATGATTATCAAGAAATGAGATTTTTTTTACATGGTTGGATTCTATTTACTGTTGCACTTTTATAGCAGGTATAACATTGCAAATGATACCAACATAGCTAAAAATAAATGGGTATAAAAAATTGGCATACAGTTTAAAAGTGTTGTGGTTAACTAATTTTGTAGCACTCTAAAAAAGTTGTATAAAAATATGTAACAACATTTTTTAAACGCTATGAAAAATGTTACAACAACATTTAACACTGTACAACAACATTTTCTAAGCACTATAGAAGGTGTTATAACAACGCTTAAAAATGCTATTAAAAGAGCACTTTTAATAGCGTTCCAAAAACGCTATCATAGAGCTAGACTTTTAATAGCGTTGGATGACACAGCGTGTCTGACAATGCTATTTTATCCAGTTATAGCGGTTTTGGCATGCTATAAATGAGGAATTGTGGTGTAGTGTGTGTTCTGTATCTTTGACCTTAGTCCCTACTCTATTTCTTCTATTTCAGACCAAAGTCTTTCAAGACTCCATTTTCATTTCCTCTGTTCTTCTTCTTCAATCAAGCCCTAAATTGAAGGATATGTTGTTTACTATAGCTCTTCAAACCCCTCATAACAATGAAACAACCCGAAAGAAAAAACCCCAACATCAACATCCATGGCTGCTGTTGTCATTGAGGTTGTGGTTGTTAATATTGTTGTTGTTGGTCCATTGTTTGTGGAGGAACCATGTTTCTTGCTAGTTGTTGCATCATTTTCATCCAAAAACCTAACACTAGAGAGATAGAAAGAAATGAGTGCGTTTTGGAGTTCTACAAGCCTTATCCAGAGAAGATAAGAGAAGAGAAGAGAAAGACATGTTAATGGGCCCGAGTTTTGAAATTGGTTTATTGGATTGTTTGATTTGGGTTGTTTTTGTTTTTTTTAATTGGGATGGCATGGTTTTTGTCTTGATTTAAATCGGTTATGGACCAACCGGTCTGCCCAGAAAAAAATTGTTATCCCAGACTGTATCGGTTCCATTTCATTGGACCGGGACCAGATCGTGTCCACCCTACCTAATGCTATGATGTCTTCTGGTCCATAACTCATATGGGGATTTAATTACAACTTTACGAGGTACTCTATTAAGGATGTAAACTGCAGTCTTTAAGGCCACTCCCCAAAGAGACTTTGGCAAGGTAGAATACCAAATCATTCTCCTAACCATGTCTTTGAGGGTTCGATTTCGTCTATCAGATACACCATTTTGACGTGGTGTCTCGAGCATGGTGTATTGAGGGACGATGCCACATTCCTATAAGTACATCGCAAATGGACCTGAATATTGGTCTGATCTATTACATCTACTATGGTATTCACCACGACGGTCAGATCTAACGACCTTAATTTTCTTATTATGTTGATTTTCTACCTCAACTTTATAGGCCTTGAACACATCCAATGATTGTAATTTTTCATGTATTATGTATGATATCCGTAACGAGAATAATCTTCTGTAAAAGTGATAAAGTAACGTTGACCATTCCAAGACGCCATAGGGAATGAGCCACAAATATCAGTGTTTGTTTGTTTGTATCAAATCCAAGACACCTGAACTTCTATTAACACCATCTTCCTAGTGTTTGTTTATTTCCTCTTTATGCATTCAATACAAATTGTGAAATCTATAAAATCAAGGGGAACTAGAATTCCAATTGACACAAGCCTTTCAATTCTTTGTCTAGAAATATGAGCTAGACGCTTATGCCATAACATAAATGAGTTCTCATTAATTAATCTTTACTCAGTACCACAATTACTAACATGCAAGTTTTCATTTGAATTTACTTATATAGCTACCCCCTGAGTTAATGGGCTATCGTATCGGTTCACTAAGTCACTTCTTGAAAAGATATGCAACTCATGATGATTAAGTCTGAACCATTACTTGAGTGGCGCGCTTCATTAATTAAGCGTGCATCAGTTCAGTAGAGAAAATGCGGGAAACCAATCCCTATTTAGGTATCTCTTTCTGCCGAGATTGACTCATCAATTTCTTCTTTTTTAGAGACTTCGTTCTGTTCATTTTTTGATTTAAATTTTATTCACTTTTTTCATGGCTCGCCAAAATCACCTTGACGATGAGCTTTTTCCTTAGGGCCTCTAGTTATTTGAAAATATGTCGGCTTCTGAATTCAGCCTTGCAGAGATTCGAAAAACATTAGGGGTCCCTGAGGACCTACCACTCTATACTCTGAATGATGATCAAACACCAATGTTTCCCCCGAAAGGATTCGTCTATTTACACCGCGACATGCTTCAAACCGGTGTCCGTTTCCCTGTGCTTGACGAGATCTAGGGTTTTCAGAAGTTTCTTGGAATCTTGGATTATCCTTATCATATTGACCAAGGTGAAAGATGTCGCTGTCCACGTGACTCTGAGGGTGTTCCAGTTGCTGACTTCCCCTTTGCTGAACGATCACGCCGTTTGTAAGAAGATGTCGCCGCTTGCTTCGGGAAATTATCGAATGACTTTAAATTCGGGCAAACATTCTACTTTTTGGCTCCTTTGCATTCGAAGTACTTCAAGTTCAAAGGTCGTTTGCTTGAGCAGGAGTTTAAGCCACTTCGTAAGTATAATTTCACCCTTTGATTTTGTTGTGTTGATTGTATGCTGATCGTCGAGTGTGTTTCTTTGTAGGGAGGTTCCTCACTACTCCTCTTTATCCGGATGAGGAAGTCACTATGAAGACATTGCGTGACATGCCTTGGATGAGTGTGGAGGATGTTATCTGCCCTACCAACTCCAGTCACAGTGAATTGTGGCCCAACTGGCACATGGCTCCCACTTTCTACGGAGCGTGAAGGTTAAGTCTGAAGGTGGAGCCCCTTCCAAGAAGAGGAAGGCCTCCAAAGTTAAGGCTCCTGCCCTGCCTGACACTGAGGCGATTTCCGAGATGCTTGTCTCTTTCCTAAGCTCGAAGAGGTCCTGCGCTCAGGCCGAGCTGGTTTCCAAACTGCCTACTTCTTTTAGGGAGGAGCGTGATCCTGACCGGTCTGCTGAGGCGGAGGTTGTAGCATCTGGTTTGGAGAGGGACCACTTGTGGTTAGCATGGGTTGATGATGCGTCACAGCTGAGTACTGAGCAGGCTGATGCTCTGAGTGAGAAGCTAATGCTGGCTGTTGTGGCGACTTTTACTGGTGTTGACCAATCCAGAACTGTTTTGCTAAAAGGTTCTGATGAAGATTCAACTGTGGTCCCGGAGTTCAATCGTCCTACTGGATTGTCTGACAGTGATCGTTGCAGTGTGGACCGACCCTTTTGTTGTCCGCATTGGCCCCTATCTCACTCCAGACCATATATCAAGGTAATGGAGGGTCCGTTAGACAATTCACTTCCTTCTCTTCATTCGGATTTCACTGAGCCGGCTTGCAACAAAGGGTCGGCTACTGGTGACAAAGGGAAGGTTGTGGATGAGGGTCTAGGTGCGGTGGAGACTACAAAAGCAATTCTGGCGTGATCTCGCATCCAGGAGGTCTTCATCTGGATGCGCGAATGAGTTTCTTTGTTCCGGACGTGGTGAAAATGAGCAACCAGGCCTGACACTAGGAGGTTGACATTGATTATGCTTCGATGAAACATATAAGCAGACGCTACAACTAGCTGGCGAACTGTGCTCCGAAGCCTGAGGAGGATGTGCTGGAGAAGCGCATGGATAAGGGGTTGAAACACCTTATGCTGGGGATGTCCTAATTGAGCTAGGTAGCTGTCGCTGGGACGGAAGTTGAGGCGGCTCGTGAGAGGGTATATGCCATGGAGCGTGTCTTCTCGACTATGCATAAGTCGTATTTTGATGCACTTTTCGAGATTGAGTCGCTGATAAAACAAATTGAGGAGAGGAGGCTGGAACAATTAGCCATTGATGCTGAGACCTAGAGGATTCATTTTGAAGCCTTCGAGTCTGATTTAGCAAAGGCGGTGTCCACAAGGGACAGATCCAGACAAGAGTAGGACCTGGTCCGCCGTGATCTGGAAGTTGCGCAAGAAGCTGCGGCTAAGATGCGCTATGAATTGCAGTATCTTATTTAGGAGAATACCATGAAGGAGTCTAAGTGGTTGCCCAGAAGCAACAGTTAGAGGCTGACGCGGAATTCAATGCTCGGGAAGCGAGGAAAGCTAAGGACCAACTTTTCTTGGAGCCACATGAACTTAGCGCAGTTAAGAGTAGCCTGATTATTGAGTAGTCTCAGGTGATGCGCTAACAGGCAAGCTGGAGTTGTTGGACAATGAACTTGTTGAAGCAAAGGTGCGTGAGGAAGAGATTCTCAAGGCACAAGGCAAGTGTGAATTCCGCTGGGTCGTGCATGGGTGGTTGGAACCGTTGGTACTGATGAAGGAAGAACATCCGAAATGGGACCTTGCTTATTACAATAAGATGTCTTATGCAGATTTCAGAATGGTCTCTAAATCCTTAGAAGAAGAGAGCGATCTGGATCATGGTGCTTAGACTAAGGCACGCACAGACACAACTCCTGCTTCTTCTTCTGCTAGGCTTAGTTCCCCCCTATTTGTACCTCTTCCTGGTGAGGAATAAATTTTGTACATATGTACTTTTTGTTTCAACTGTTAATGAAAATAGGTTATTTTGAGTATGTTTTGTACCAGTATTCTGTTCGGTCTCTCTATTGAGCGCTTTCCATTTTTCCTTGTCATTTTATTTTGACATAGGTCCAGTTGGGTTAGCAGGAAGCCGAGTGGTCTGTCTGCTGTTGAGAGTTTGACCATTTGTGTCGCGAATAATTTTGACATGTTCTTCTGCGAGGTCTCATAGTTGTTATCACGTGGTTACGTCCAATAGTGGACATTTTGCGGATGGTTTGGCAGTGGATTACACTACCTAGGCCGTAGCTCATCCTTAAGGTAAGCCGTTGGAGACTCAAGTTGTGTATTTGACCGTCGGTTGCGGTTGCTGGCATGAGTGAACTGTTGCAGCTGAGCACATGCATTGTAGTTGAGCAAAAGCGCTTGGCCCGCGTCAGGTTTCGTAAGCTCGGGTTGGTATCCCGTGCAACATTCGTCCGTGTGTTAGCGGGTTGACTCTTGAGTCGGCTCAAGTGGTCATTGCTGATAACTGAATGTCATCCTGCGTGAGAGTAAATATGTTGTTTGAGCTGTAATTGAATTCGACGACCGCTGTCTTGAGAAAAAACGGTGGCCCCGTGGCGAGCCGTTGACATCAGTCGGGGCTGATTGGGCTCCCACCTTCCAAACAATCTATACCCGCACGGAGTGGGTTTCAGGCTTGGGATGAGAGAATTTGGCAATCATGGTCTGTTGGAGTGTAGTGATCCCGTGGCGAGCCGTTGAAATTAGTCGGAGCTAACTAGACTCCCACCTTCCAAACAATCTACACCCTAGTTGAGCGGGCTAAGAGTTTGGGATGAGAAAATTCGGCGACCATGGTTTGTTGAAGAGCAGTGGTCCCGCGGCAATCCGTCGGCATCGGTTGGGTCGAACTAGGCTCCCACCTTCCAAAGTATCTACACCTATGCACATCGAGCTACAAATTTGGGAGTTTTCGGCGACCATGGTCTGTAGAAAAGCAGTGGTCCCGTGGCAAGCCGTCGGCATATTCGTGACTGACTAGGCTCCCACCTTTTAAACCATCTACACCCGCACGGAGCAGGTAACAAGTCTGGGAGTTGGTAATTCAGCGACCATGGTATGTAGAAGAGCAGTGGTCCCGTGGCGAACTGTCGGCATCAGTTGAAACTGACTAGGATCTCGCATTCCAAAGCATCTCATGTTAAGAGCAGACTACAGGTCTAGGCTTTGCTCAGAAGCTGTTGTTGTCAGTTGTCACTGGCTAGGCTTACCGTTGTCCACAAAGGTGGCGACAGTACTTGACGAGTTGTCGTCATCAGGCGTAAGAGCACTGATTAAACTCCCACTTCCTAAGCCATTGAAATTCGCGCGCGAGAAAATAGGCGTCGGGATGAACCAAAAGTCGTCGTCATCAGTTGAAACTGACTAAGCTGGTCTGGTTAGGTCGGGGCTTCGCTGGTTAAGGGCGTGCGAGCTTACTTCTGCAGACGAATTGTATTGTGCGAATTAGTTTTTTCAAAAATAAACTACCTTAAATCAGCTGGTGATATGTAGGTGTGCTCCGTGTGTCAAAAGTGATTAGGGTTTCTACTGCTTGCGTTAGCGCACGTGGCAGAATGCAGCTCGAATAGTGGCCGAGCCGATGGGCCCGTATAAGAAGAACTAGGTCATGTCGTAGGATCGTGACGCCATGTGTACATCGTAGATTGCATGGTGACACGTGTACGACGTAGATTGAGAGACGGTTTGAATATCGGTTACTCCCCCTAATTAATGGGGTTGTGTGCAACATCATCAATGAACATCGTCCTGTGCAATTTCCTTGGAACCGTCACCTCTTTGTTTCCCATATGGTATTCCATGCTGATATTTAATGTTGAAGCGCCTGTTTGGTGAACCATCATGTCTACATAATGGTGTTCCTTTGTCGTTGTAGACATGGTCTTTTACAGAGTGCGTTTCTGCAGATGTTCTTACTCAAAGAATATGCTTTGGGTTTTCCAAAGGCTGAAGAAAGATTTCCAACGATGGAGTTTTTGAATGTTCTGACGTTTGTGCCGATGAGTCTTGATAAAACTTGCTATTATGCGTGGTCACCTGCTCTAGGTGAGCACCCAATTGGTTTGCCAAGACCTTGTAATTTCTTCTCGTATTGCGAAGAAGAGTTAGGAACTTTCCCGCAAGGGATGAGGCTATCGTTTATTCGCTAGTGCTTCGGTAATACCTTGTGCCATCCTGTCTATTGGGAGGCACTCCCTGCAGCTAGTTTATGGTTGATCGAAGTACTGGCAGATGCGGCTTTGCTTCCAGGGGTGGTATCTCTGAGTCATCCCGAGTATCGCACATGGGATAAGTGTCCTTGCTTGGCAGCATTGCGAGACCTTATCTGTCTCGTCGCTTGTGGGCACCTTTGTCTGTCCTCTTCTACTTCCATCGAGAGGCCAGATGCTTGATCGAAGATGTCTACAGCTCGTCGCTAGGCTCATATTGCTATTTGCTGCGCCGTTCTCTCGGGGTGATTCGACGGAGCGAGCAGTGGACTGTGCTTGTCCTATTAACCCCCTTTTGTACATTTTCCCTTGTTTGCGGATCTTCTTCTTCGAAGAAGTCACTGAGCAGAACTCTTAGAGGGCTCCGTAATTTACCCGGGGTACCTTTGCTGTCGCTTCTGAGTCCTCTTCTGGAGTCAGACTGTTTGAGTGAATATTTACTGTATGTCACATCGAATTCGGATGCTTGTAGTTTGTAGTCTTTTGTATCGCCTCTAGGCGATCGTTGTTACATCTTTCCAGTAATCAATAGAGCGAGTTTGCGTAATTATCTTTTATTTCTTAAATGATTGCAAATCACATAAGCTTCTAAGAATTAAAACTTTACATTGACTACTGAAAGAAAACTAAACAATTGAATAGATTGATTGTTAACAGAAAGAAGTCGATCCAACCCTGAAGTGAATTCGCATGGCCCTTGCTTGGATTGTGAATCCCTTCAACAAATTGCAAAGTTTCACTGACGCTGTTGAGGTTACTGAAGAGTAAACCTTGTGTGGGAGGGTTCTTCCGTCCCCATTGACAGTCGTGGTTCGCATTCCCGTTTGCAATGACCTCTCCGCTAGAATGTTCTCCGCTGCTAAGTTGAGCCACTGCTATTGGGATTTTGCCTCCATCTGGGTGTAGTGATTTCTCCACAGTTCCTGAGTCTTGCTTTTGTTCAACTTGTCTGGCGGGCTCCAGTTGGATTTGGGAACATTCTATCTGCTTTAGTACAACATAGTGGCAGCCTCGTGCCGTTGGTTGGTTCCCGCGAATTGTCCCCTTCGAGTGGTTGGCAGTATACTTGACGCATTGGTGAAGGGTGGAGACTACTACTTCCATCTGGTGAAGCCAGGGTCTTCCTAAGATGAGGTTATAGGTAGACGGTGCGTCTACCCCCATGAAGTCCAGGAACATGACCTTCCTTAGTTGTGGCTCTCCTGCCACCACTGCTAGCCTTATCTTCCCGATCGGGAAGCATTTATCTCCACTGAATCCAATCAGCGGGTAGTCAGAAGAAGTTAGGTTCTCCTCCTTGAGGTCCGTATCACGGAATGCGTTGTAGAACAGGACGTTGAGAAAGCTTCCTATGTCAACCATGCCCTCTTCACTTCCCACCTTGCAATAGAGACCGAAATGAAAAGAGCGTCATTGTACGGTGCGCGGACGCCTTCGAAGTCCTTATCTGTGAAGGTCAAGGTCAGGATGGGGCTCTACACCTGTGAGTCACATATGCGTCTGTCCTAGTTTGTGGGATGTGTCCGCATCTCAAGGAGTGTCCATTTGCGGGACATATTTGATTGTTCTTCTTCTGATCCGAATCCATGAAGGACATATTATGCCCATAGTCTCCTTCTCAATCTCCTTGACCGCTTATCCCCTTTCCCTGGTTTGGTCCCATTGTTTCTTAGAACCAAGGAATTCCTTTAGCTTGCCCTTGTGAATCCATTATTTGATCTCATACCTTAGACTCTTGTAGTCGTTGGTGTCGTGACCATCCTTTTTGTGCTATGAGCAATACTTGCTATTGTCGCATTTGGAGGGGTCTCCGCGCTGCTTTGGGGCCCATTTTAGATCTTCCCAGTTTTTCATGGAATTAAGGATGTCCGACAAGCTAGAATTGAGGAGGGTCATGGATCTGGATGCAACATAATTGGAAGATTTTTCTGGCCTAGCACGGCCAGAGTTTGACCTGTTGTCGTTGCGCTTTCGCTTGTTCCTTTTTTCATCTTCTCGCATTTTCTTTCCCTTATATCCCTAGAAATGGAGGGTTTTTCTTTACTTCAGTTTCTCTCTCTATTGTTCTCATTTCCACCAGGGAGATGTATCTCTAGGTGCCCTTCAAGAGTTCTGTCATATACAAGGGGGTTCCAAGGTGAAGAAGTCGTAAATTTTTTCCTCTTTTAGGCCCGAGGTGAAAACCGTCATGGTCGTGTCATCTCTGCAGCCATCAATGAGAGTCAGTTCGTCATTGAAGTGCGTGACGTTTTCCCTTAGTGTTTCATTTTACTTCTGCTTCAGGGATAGTATATAGTGCGGGCCTTTCTTGATCCGGTAGCTTCCAACAAAACGTGTCAGGAATTCATTGTCCAATGTCTTGAATGAGTCGATTGACTTTGGCGAGAGGCTGTGGAACCATGTCAGTGTTGACTTCTTCAGGCTGGCAGGGAATGTTCTGCACATCACCGACTCTGAACCTTCTTTGAACGCCATTACATTCTGATAATGACGCAAGTGATCAAATGGGTCGCCAGTCCCGTAATAGAAATCAAGTTTTAGGGGAGGTTGAACTTATTTGGCAGAGCCTCGTTCATTATGTGGTTCACGAACGGGGGAACAGATAAGCAGTACAACACGTCTAGGTCGTGAGCCCCTTGGCGGAGGGGGTTCTATGAAGTGAGCATGTCTACCCTGAAAGTCGTATCCACGTTGACCGCGCCGCCACCTCTAGTCCAGTTAGAACTAGCAGGGGCTTGACTCTGTTGTGCCTGCACTTTGTTGTCCTCTTGAGATTGAAGTCAATGCTGCTCCTAATATCCATCGGCGGGTGGAGGGTTATGCTGTATGAGAATCTCCACCGCTTTAGCGATCTACTATATTTGTGATGACAACAAATCTATCATGGGGTCTGTCACTGCTGCTGCTAGTGCGGGGGTGTGAGCCTGCTGCCCTTGTGTCACCGGTACCGCTGAAAGTGGTGGTATAGTGCCAGTGTGAGCGTTTAATGTGTCTCCCGTTCTCCATTGTTGTGTGATCTGGTGGTCACCATCTCCTTGAATTCTGAAGGGAGATGATGCTAGTGATTGGTTAGGAACTTTGTCGTCTCCACGGACGACGCCAAACTAATGCAACCGATTTTTGCTCCCTGCTTGACCTTGATCTATTGACTTCTTGACCTGCACAAGGAACGTACGTGAGTCACGAGCCATTATTGTGGTGGCCGATTGCACTTCGATGCTAAAGTCAAACAGGGATCTGAGGAAGGCTTAATGTTGTAAACAAAAAATTTGTAACGTCCCTTAGCTTACCAACCTCATGTCTTATTTATAGTGTTGGAGTTCTGGTTCAATCAGGCCATCAGTGGCGTAGTTTAGGAAAGAGGATCTTCGTGGAGATCATTATCTAAGTTGTGCTGTGAAGGGAAGTTTCATTGTTAGATTTGTGCTCCTAGATACGTTGGAGGTAGTTCCTAATCAGAGTGTTGTCCATAGATGGAAGTTTCCATGTGAGACGTATACTCTGATATTTGCTTCCTAATTGGAAACAAAGTGTTGTTGGCTTGCTTGTCCGAAGCTGATACCTGTGATACTTGCCTTAATATGGCTTATGGGTATTGGGGATGACTGTGTGACATGTGGGCTTAGCAAGCTGTAGTGATTTGGGTCTGTCTGGCGGACTGCACTGTGCGAGCTTGAAACTGCTTAGGCCAGATCAGTGTTGGATTGACGCTTAGGCCTGTTATTCATTGAGATCATCATGACATGTGCACAGTGTAGAAGAGAGGACGTTTCAGTGTATCATCACAAATAAAAACCATATTCTTATTTTAGTCTAAATACTCCAATCGCCTCTACACAAGTTTTATTACCATCCCCATGTATGAACTTTTCGACATCATTTGGTTTCCGACTCCTTATGCAACCTTGCATGGAAACACTAATGTGAATAGTTGATCTTCTATCTATCCACAAAAAATGGCGTGGTACCTCAGCTAGATTAAATTCAGAACAAACAAACCTAAAATTATCAGATTTCTTTGCAAGGCATTTCTGATACTTGTGACATTCCTTCTTCACATGGTCCGCTATCTTGCAGGATAAACATGTGCCAACTTTATCATGATTCGGTTGCACATTTTCATGTGAAGTCCCTTCAGATACAATTCCTTTTGCTTTATAATTAATATATATATTTTTTTTGATGCCTGAATTGCCATTGGAAAATGATGCTATGTGAGCAATTTCTGTTTTTTCTTGTTTCAATCTTTCATCTTCTGGCACACATTGAGTGATGAACTCATTAAGAATCAATTTCTTCCTTTGAGTATTATAATTGATCTTAAAAGGACCAAACTGTGTAGGAAGAGAAATCAAATGAGGTACACAAAAAGATCATCAAAAAATTTCAACTTTAATGTCCTCATTTGCAACAAGATTAGACATTTCCATAATGTCTTCTTTATATTTTTCTTTGCCAGTATACTGCATGGTAACAAGTTTGTCAAGAAGCATACTGCATAATCTAGAATCAATAGGCTTAGCAGACTCATCAACACGGAACACATAATTCAAATCCAAACACCCAATAACGATTACAATATGCTCTATCCAATTTTCAAAATAGGAACAATTAAACACTAGAATTTTGTTCAAATTGGCAGATATCAAATAAACATTCAGTAAATAACACAAAAGAATAATCTGACATTAATATACGTACACCCATCAACTGTAATGCAATTATATGATAAAAATAAAAATAAATAACGAAGTAATCATCATCATTCAAAATTTGGTCTAATCGACGAGCAAATAAATAGACTAAGGAAAAAAAGTAAATATAAATTTACATCTTTAATAATGGGCCCTTATGAGAAATCGAACACATCATTACAATTGAAGTATTTAGACAAGCATGGTAACATGTGAGTGGTTCTCTCAAAACAACTAAGGCTTATTACTATAAATAAAATAAAATCGGGCTTAGCCAAACAATAACCTTCTTTTAGGCTGATCATTGAATACATAAGTAAATCCCAAAATTATTTTACCTTAATTAACTATCTTATACCGTCCATGAACCAGCCAAACTAGCAACCTTCCTTTAGCCGATTGTTATTCGTATGAGCCATGACGCAACCATATGTAATCCACTAAAATAATAAACTTAAATTCAAATAAATTTTCATGAAAGGGGTCACTTAGGCGGCGTATCATGAAAATTTTAGCTAAATTTAAATTTTGAATTGCTATTAAAAAATGTTTTTGGTGCCCCAAAAGTAAAAAATACAAGTAATTTGGATTTCACAAAATCCAACTTAAGGCCATGTACTGGGCTTAGGCAACACCAAAGCCCTACAACACTAATGCCGTGTCAAATAGAATTCAATTAAAAAAGTTGTTTTTGTAGCTCTAAATCATAGATATCCATTGCCCAATTGTTACAGGCCCAATTGGATGTTGACCCATGTGAATTCAATAAAAAAAAGGAAGGAAATAAACATGGCACCAATGACCCATCTTATTCTTTAAACAAAAAAATAGAGTTCTTCCTCAACGGCCAAACACCTAACGCATGCCTGCATGATCGGCTGCAATTAGAGCTCAAAGGAAGGAAACCCGGACTCCTCAAAGGTCGGCTTTGACTTCAGTGGAGAATAAAAGGTTTCAGCTCTACTGCAGAGTTGACTATGCCAAGTGTTGTTTTGGGTGTGATCAAGAGGAATCTAAAAAGATTCTTACCAATATCTCATGCCAATAATCAATGAAGAATAGCTTAAGTCAATGTGTACCTGAAGCTACTGATGAAAAGAATCATCACGAACACAACAACACGCAATGGAAAGGTCTTCCACTTTTACAACCTTTCTTCTATGTCTCTCAAACCGGATGAGAATATATAATTAGGCTTGAAGTGGGACCTCAACCATATATATAGAGCCCTAATCATGTTATTAGCCTATCATTAATAATAGGATTATAGTAAGGCTTAAATTGGTATCTACACACAAATAACCTCCATACTCAATTTAGTAACATATGTCAAAACCTACAACATATAATTAGAGACGTATCCTTGACCCTAGTCTTGTTTCTTAATAATCACAACTAAACAGGTTTAACCAAACACCACTCACCCATAGTTCGACAGTGTACAACGTATAATAATATGAACTATATAGGTCCACTTTAAGGGAATTTTCTAACATAACTCTCCACGTTGTCATTAAGATGAAAATGTCTAAAAGAGGTGTTTTATGAAATCTTTCCATAGAGTAATAGCTTCCCTCCATACCAATAGAACAAACCTATTATACTTGCTATAAGGAATTGTGTGGTGAATAGACCATGCCCAGCATACCAAGATTACTTTTGGCTTTCGCTCTTCGGAGCTTCCAGAGTATTCTCAAATAGTTGCATGATCTTGTCTTGGGAGGAAAAGGCAGTGATGGTCCTATGATTTCCAACGCCTTCACTTGCTAATTCACTGCTTTTTTTTTTGTGCTTTCAAGAATTTTCTGGACATGTTCCTCATTATAACCGCTCTCCCGTCGAGTACTCTAATTATAAGTGGTTGCAAAAGCAGTATTATTAACTAATTAGGGTATTATTAATCAATTAGGGTTAGGTCAATTAACTTTCCAAATAAGTTAGGAATTAACAATAAGGTAAATGTTGTTCATTCTGACTGTTAATTGTTATTTTCATTAATTTTTATCATTGTTATTTCAATTCTTGTTCGTTTATTTTTGGGTATTGCTTCATTATTTCAATTTATTGTTACATTTATTTGTTAGTTCTATCAGTAGTATCTGTGCCAAAATGATGAAAGTTATTTGTTCGATTTGAAGAAGATTGAAGAAAAAGAAGAAAGAAGAGAAGAAACAAAGCTCAATTGTAGATTTTTGAAAAAAAACAAAGAAATGATTGACCATATTATAATCAATATCCATACCCATATTATTCCTATCCATACCCATAATATTTCCCGTCCCCATACCAATATAGCCCAAGCCCAAAATCCAATCCAATACCCCACAATGTCTAATACCCATAACCAATTTTACTATCCCTAATCAAAAAAATCTATCACTATAACAAAATGGATAATTAGCAACATCAATATTTTTTAATTTGTAACTCTTCATTATGTTAGAAATCTTATAACCAAACAAAATGTTACTAATTATTGAGTTAAGTTACTATTATAAAAATAACTAAAAAATAAAAAAATACATTTAGTTAAGTTACTAGTTATTGGCTCCTTTACTGTTCATTTCTGTTCTAAACCCATCTTCTGCAAAACCCTTACAAAACCTAAAAACAATCCCAAACATCACAAATCTCTCTTTCTCAATCGATCTGTCCATTGCTCTCGATCGAACTGCATCACTCTTGATCGATCTCACGAGACTCTTCTTCGTGCAAACATCAGCTTCAGACAAGTGTTTGAAACAATGGTGAGTTTCTTCATTGAAACCCTAATTTCATCAATTCCAAATCAAATGCTTCTCCACTGTTACTTAGTCAAAAGCGATTGAACTACATCACTCTTCTTTGTGCAAACAACAACTTCAGACAAGTGTCTGAAACGATGGTGAGTTTTTTCATTGAAACCCTAATTTCATCAATTCCATACCAAATGCTTCTCCATCGTTTTGTTTTGTATCTCACTAGTTGTTTTGCTTTGCATCCTTAGATTCAATTAGAAATCTATTTATTTCTTTGTTAAATTTCTTGGTTTTCGCTCAATTGAATCAACAAATCTACTTGAAATCTTAATTGATTTCTTGTGAACTGTTTTGGATTCAAAGATTGTCAATGTACTTTGAACTTGTAATTTGATTTGTAACTCGCTTTATCTTGCAAAATCAACTTCGGTGCTTAATGTTTGATAGATCTGCGATTCTTATCTTATAAACTCATTTCAATTTATTATAATTGAAAAATTGCTTGTAATCAAGACAAAACATCATGTCAGATACAAATACAAAACAAACTCAAATCAATTGATTTGATCAATACAAGTGATTTTAGTTTGGATATTTAGGGTTTACTTTTGTTTCTAGTATGTGTTTGATATATATGTCCCAAGATCTGTAGAGTAACATATAAGTTGAAGTATTGAATCCAGAATCCAGGACAAGGAGCTCAGATGTACATAGACACATATGATGAGTAGTGTCAGATACATGAATGAGTAAATACAGAATTGGCAGTAGTCCTCTAATGGACATAAGGTTCCTTGGGTTGGGCTGTTTTGATGATAATCTTACACTTCACCCTGGAATCGGCGGATTCTCTTCCACCAAATACAACGTCGAATCATTTCCCTTAATTGAATGTAGATGATCAGTAAAACTGGATGTTATGATAGTAATCACTACGTACTTTGTTATGTGAAACATTGTCTTTTTTTTGTTGTAGCCATGTAACACTGATGTTCACATTGCAGATATGTATGGGAGCTCACCTTTATTAGAGGGTGTTAAGACCGGACATGATCAAGTGGTTGCACTTCTAGTTGAAAATGGTGCAATATTGAATTTGGAAGATGTTGGAAGTTACCTTTGCAAAGTTGTAATAGATAGCAATATAGACTTTTTGAAGCGGTTGTTGGAAAACGGTGTTGATCCCAATTCGAAGAACAATGACAAACAAACACCTTTGCATGTTGCAGTTATATAAGGTTTGCATCTTGTAACAAAAATTTTGCTCAAGTTTGGAGCAGATGTTCTTTCTGAAGACATGTACTATATTTTTACATATAATCTTTCGTTATCTGCTTTAAAAGTAGTGTTTGCTCTATTGGCGAACTTGTATTTGAGTAGTATAGGCTAATAATATGAGAAAAAATATTTCCTTTGTGATGCATTTTAGATGAGGGAACACTCCTCTTGATGAAGGCAGAAGATGCGGAAGCAGACCATTAGTCAAGATCTTGGATGAAACTAAAGAGGACTCCTTGGCTAAGCAGTGATTCCTTCTAAGATCTTGATATATTTAAGGGTTGTTGATATCATGATATTCTCTTTGCTTATACAAATAAGTATGAACTCAAATAATTTACTTTTATGATACAAATACATATGAACTCAAAATTTTGACTCATTTTTTAGTAGACTGCAATTGTGTTTCTTTACATCAATTCATGCTCTTCAACTTGTTTTTCCTTCTGCACTTAGAGTGCAGATTGGGGAGTGAGATGATCATGTTCAATAATAGCGTAATTCCTAGTCAGATAAACATAGCAAGAAGGTATTGTAAGGGCCATCTTTTCCATTGTTTCTCATTGATTTGTTAACTGATGAGTGAAAAAGATTGAATTTTGGAGTGGGGTGAGTAGAATTCATTTATAGTGTACTTCATGCAAGTAAAAATTTAGAGATTTTTTTTTATTTATTGATTTTTGAGTTTCTCATTGTTTTGTTAATTTTTTTTTTATTTTTTTTGAAAAAAAAAAAGTAACCTCCAGTGGGGAGGGGCAACTATGGAATGCCATGCCTTTATTACTTATCAAAAATTGACTTACATACGCTACGGGGGTACATTACGACGTTATCCGTATTAAAAACCAAAACAAAATAAAAACCAAAAACAAAAATTGTCTTTCAAACAGTTGCAAAGACAAAACGTTGCATCCTGAAAAGAAGCAAATTGCAAAAAGTCCCAACCAGATTTAGCGCAGCACGCTGAAACGTAGCAGCACGAATTCTGTGTCGCAGCAGCTTGTTCGCAGCCACCATCCCGACAGTGGACAACACCCAGCACCTCGACATCATCTCAGCAGGCCGCAACATCGCAGCTGACCGCAGCATCGCAGCAGGCCACATCAACTCAGCAGTCCGCCTAGCTCAGCACCCAGCATAACACAACATAACCCTCGCATCAGGCCGCTGCAACTCAGCAGGCCGCAGCAACTCAGCACATCACAAAATAGGGTACATTCTGTTTTGCAACAGAGTGCCCAACATAACCCTCGCATCCTATTCCAGCTTCGAAACCTGCCCAGCAATAAAAACAGAAAATTGCTTCTACTCTTCCCCATGACGTATGCACGTCGTAGGCTAGTGGACAAGCACCAGTCCACTTTAATCTTCCACTTGAGCTCATATCTAGCAAACTCCAAACACCAAAAACCATAACACAATATAAGTTCCTCGCAACAAATCCACTCCCAATCCATATGATATTTTTTGACACTATCATTAAGCATCTGAGAGCCGAATATACGCCGTCTTATTCTTGTCAAGAATAATTAAGGACCTTATTCTTTTAGGCAACATTGCCCAAGAATAAGTTCTAGACTGTAGCTCCACTTGCGCCAATCTAGCCAAAGCATCCGCCACTGAGTTAGTCTCCCTGAACACGTGTATACAAAACCACGTCAATGCCTTACTCATAGTCCTAATCTCCCTCCACCAATTGCTAAGAAACCAGGGAATACTAGCTTCTTGGTAAATCCATCGTTTAACCAACATAGAATCCGTTTGAATCACACAATTTCGAATTCCCAGGTTAATGCAAAATTGTAGACCCTCCAACAAGGCCCTCGTCTCGGCAGAGTTATTTGATCCTGCACCAAAACAACACTGACTAGCTGCTACAAATTTGCCCTCGTCATTTCTGATAACAAATCCGCCAGTAGTAGAATTATCCACACAAGACCCATCCACATTTAGCACATACCATCCTGTAGGAGGGAAGGCCCAATATAGAACCCGAGGAGGAGACATTTTTACACTCTTTGCCTGTATGCCCAACCTACTGAGCAATGCTCCATTGGTTTCCTTTCGTTTAGGAATAAAAAATTTGGCCACGCACTTAATCCAAAAAAGAACTTTAATAATCATGTAACATGGTGAAACCTCCTTTCCTTCAAAAAATTTCTTATTTCTTTGGATCCAGATTTCCCATAGGATGAAAAGTGGAGTAAGGTGGATGAGGGTGCCTGACAACGAAGATTTCTTCGCTTTCCTAAACCATGCCTTCAGCATTGTGTAAACTTCAACTGGTCTGTGAATGTGCATGTCAAACCCTAAAATCAAAGTGTCCCCACACCCTTCTTGCTAACTTGCTATCCAGGAAAAGATGTTTCATAGTTTCTTCCTCAGAATGAAAACAGCATACACATTTAGACGCGAGTAAGAACCCAATTCTTCTAATTTCACCATCAATAGGTAATGCCCTTCTAATAATTTTCCAGATTAAAATAGAGATTTTAGAAGGCAATAAAGGATGCCATATCCAATTCCAAAAGTCATCAGGTGTCCCTCTAGCACCTAGAATTTTGCAAACTGAACTAAACGAAAAGCCACCATCATTGTTTGGAACCCAAATTCTTGTATCTCGATCACCCACTTCACCTTTCACTATTGTCTTGTATAGCCCTTGAGCTTTTCTTTGCATATCCGGGTTTAGCATTCTGAAATTTTCCTTGTGCATTTTTCGTAGGGAAGGCCAGTTGTCATACGTCACCACCGCCTCATTTTTACTGAAAATTCCATCCTTAGCCCATTTTTCTTCAAAGAAACTCACCATGCCTTTAGAGATCCGCCACGTGGAGTTTTCAACAATAAAATCTTTGTGCACCATCAACTCTTTAATGAACGGAGACGCCCCGACTTTGAGTTCTTGCTTTTTGATTGGAACCCCATCTTGCAAATATTTACGCCTTAGATAGATTGCCAATAAAGAGTTGGAAGTTATAAGATTCCAAAGTGACTTAATTCGAAAAGCTTTGATGATATCTTCCAAACTCCTCACGTTTAGACCACCTTCCTCCTTTGGAACACTGATTTTCCTCCAAGCTATCCATTTCCGCTTATGTCTACCTTCATGATCTCCCCAAAAGAAGTCTGTAATCAATTTCTGAATATATTGCAGGACCTTAACAGGGACGACTGTAGCTGCGATGGAATAAATTGGCATTGACAATAAGACATGTCTTATCAACGTCAATCTACCCCCTGGCGACAAAAGCCTGGCTTTCCAGCCCTGAATTCTCTGCGGGATTTTATTGACTAAAGGTTCAAAGAAAGAAGCTCTGCATCTACCTTGATAAATAGGAACGCCAAGGTATGTGAACGGAGAGTGCTTGTAGACAAAGCCTGTCTTAAGTTTGATAGCAATGATTTTTTCTGCCTGGACTTTCTCATCAATACAGAAAGAGCTTTTTGCAATATTAACCTTCTCTCCTGAAACTTGACAATATCTATTTAGAAACCGCATACATCCTTCCATGGACTTTTTCCTGCCATTCAAAAAGATCAATGTATCGTCAGCATATAATAGGTGGGTGATCTGGGTGGCCATCTTGGGTGTGTGATAAAAGCCAATTTCTCCTCTACGAAAAGCCCGAGTGAGCCCTCTGCTCAGCACTTCTGCTGCAATAACAAATAGAAGAGGGGATAATGGGTCCCCTTGGCGAAGGCCTCTCGAAGATTTAAAATATCCGTCATATCTGCTTTGCATCAACACCGAGAACCCGCAATGAGTAATACAGTTCGAAATCAGATGACATGTTATGTTATTGAATCCGAATCTGTGCAAGACTGATAAGAGGTATCCCCATTCCATTATGTCATAAGCCTTTTCCATATCCAATTTAAATATTATATTATTCCCATGGACCTTTCTCCCAAACTCTCTCATCATTTCTTGTGCCAACCCAATATTTTCAAAAATGAGTCTCCCCTGAACAAAGGCTCCTTGCTCTAGTGAAATAATATTTGGGAGAAGCTTGGCCAATCTCAGACTAAGAATTTTGCTGAAAATTTTGTATACCACATTGCACAGACTAATAGGCCTAAAATCAGAATAAGAGATAGGTTCTGCAATTTTAGGAATAAGCGCCAAAAAATTGGAAGAAAAGGAACCTGGCAGTGCATGACAAGCAAAAAATTCCTTCGCAGCTTCCCAGATGTCGAGGCCAATAATGTCCCAGCAATCCTGATAGAATCCAGCTGTGAATCCGTCCGGGCCCAGGGCACTATCATAAGGAATACTAAAAACTGCTTGCCTGACTTCCTCTAACTCTGGCCTCTGCATGAGAGTATCACAATCCTCCTCTCGTATCAGACTCGGAATGCAATCCATGAGTTTAGGATCATCCTTATGCTCTCCCGATGAAAGCAAGGATCTGAAAAAATTGTTAGCTTCCAAAATAATATTTCTCGGATCCGTGATTAAATTCCCCGCCATATCATGAATTTTGTTAATTGCTCTTCTTTTCTGTTTGGCTTTAACTGGTGTAAAAAAGAATTTAGTGCATGCATCACCTTCTTTAAATTCCTTTTCACCTGATTTTTGTTTCCAATAAATTTCTTCTCGTACCAACGCCAATTTGAGTTCAGCCTGACATCTGTTCAAATTAGTCATATCACTTGGGTCCCAACCCTGCATTAGACTGAATTCCAGTCTTTCAATTTCATCCTCCAACCTTCTAAGAGTACTGAAAATATTCCCAAAGGTTTCTTTATTCCATCTCTTTAAAGCACCTCTAAGCCGCTTAAGTTTGGAGGCCACACTAAACATAGGCCCATTGCCTTCTACGGCAGCATTCCAATTTCTTTCAACAAATCCTAAGAAACCATCATGAGTTAACCACATATTCTGAAATCGGAAAGGAGACATACCTGCTCTCTGAGACAATGGTAGAGAAAGTAACAAAGGTGCATGATCCGAACAAGCTCTAAGTAGATGATCAACTCGAGCGTGCTGCATTACAGTTAACCATTCTGAGTTCCCCAGAAAATGATCCAATCTAGCCCAGGTTCTGTCCTCCCCTCTTTGATTGTTACACCATGTGTATTTAGGTCCTTCAAAACCACAGTCAGAAAGCCCGCAACTCGAAATACAACTGGAGAATTCTGTCATCGCCAAACTATTAGGAGGGCGTCCTCCTAACTTTTCGCCGCCTTCAACAATCACATTAAAGTCTCCACCAATGATCCATGATTCATTCATACCCATTGCAATGTGTTCCAGATCATCCCATAAACTTCGCCTCTCCTGTACTGAACACTTGGCATATACAAAAGAAATGAAGAAAACGATATTGGAAAAGAGAATATGAACCTTACAGTGCATTAGTTGATTCGTGTTGATCAGTACGTCCACTTGTAAGTTATTATCCCAGAAGAGCCAAATTTTACCACCATACTCATCATTCGTTGCAAAGCAAGGCAAGCTCACCTTACTTGCGATCTCCATGTGTCTTGAAGAGTGAATCATAGGTTCCGCAATAGCAAGTAGCCGAATATTGTTATCTTTGACCAGCTTTTTGAGTCTACATCGGGTCGCCCGGTTACCAACTCCCCGTGCGTTCCAAAACATGATGTTATCTATCATTACTAACACTTGGGATAGCCATGTTTCTCGTCACTCTCCGAGACCCCACCACCGATCCGTTCTTAGAACTTTTCTTTTTTGCTTTCATCTTGACCTCACCCGAATGGTACCCTGGATCAATCAAATTGTTCGAAGACATTTTAGTATCGGATTCATTATCCGACACCGCGTCACGGTCTAATCTTTTACCATCTCCCTGTTCCTGAATTATGTGATCAGTTGTGTCTTTAGCCTGTTCCTGCAAATTATCGGAGTACCTTGTAGCCTCATGTTCACCACGTTTCAACTGAAGATGCTCAATCTGACTCTGTTTCGGCATCTGTTCAAGCGGATTCTGTTTCAGCATCCGAACTTCACAAATTTTCAGCTTTTGCGCCGTTGAGTCTAGCGTATCCTGCATTACATAAGTCCCTAATTCTGATTTGATCAGTTCAGGCCCTGGACGCTGGATGTGCCCTGGTCTTTTTAGGACCCTAAGACCATCAAGAGCTGGCCCCTGTATCTCCTGTTGCGCCTCTGTTTCAGCAGGAATCATCGTTTGTTGTTCCTCTGTTTCAGCAGGAATTCTCGGCTGTTGCTCCTCTTGTTCAGCAGGATTATAAGAAGGTATATCACAGCCTGACCTACTGTCTTCTTGCGCGTTATTAGAACTACTATCCCCCACAAACGGAACCATCCACAATGGAGCCGCATTCTCAGATCCTCCTTCAGATTTGGCTGCATCACAATTCTTCGTCAGCATTATCATTTTAATTTCACTCGTTGTGTAGCCGGCTTCTCTTAAAACCTCTTGTGTATTTTTTAACTTATTCTTACTCATCTTCGTTTTTTGAGCCTCCATCTTGCGATCCTCTTGGGTTTTTTGTATCTTCGTCATTACCCTCCCCAATTCCTTCCGGATTTTCTGCCGCTAATAACCCGTATTTGTTCGTCAAAATCACATTCTCAGATTCTTCTCCCCTTGTATTCTCCTTGGTTTCTTTAACAAGTGTACTATTAATCTCGACTCCTTGAGAATTTTTTGCTCCGCTGGTTCCTATTTTTCCATTTCCTTCCATCACTTTTTTGGTAACTGGGACATATTTTTGCTTTTGCACATGATGGTCTTACTTTGTTTCAAACTGAGTTTGTTTCTGCTTGTCCTTTTGAAGAGACTTTGTTTCGGTTTCTCCTTCCACTTTAGTTTGTACTCTCTTACTTCCAACCAATTTTCTGCAATAGTCCTTCTCATGCCCAATTAATGAGCAATGATCACAATATTTGAATCCTGGATATTCAAGTTTTTGCCAATAACCTCCATATTTCGGACTCTCAAGCCAAATCCTATGTGGGAGAGGTTTAGAGACTTCCATCTCTACGCACATTCGCGCGACCTTTGGGCGGGCAAAGTATCTAGTACCATCATCAATCCGAAGAAAGTTACCGAAAGAATCTCCAATCGCCTTCATAATAGCAGAGAGAAAGAAGGTGAAAGGAAGGTTAGGGAGTTCAATCCATATTGGTGCCAATTCTGGATCCGCCCGTAGCCTAAAACCAGGATGCCAACGAAATATTTTACATCTCACTCCTCGAATCGTAAAGGAATCCTTTGATAATACTTTCTTGACTTCATCTTCAGATTGTAAATAAACCATCACATGCCTAGGGTCAATAAGACCCATTATGAATTCACCGGATATCCCCCAAGATCTATGGATGGAGTCTCTTATCGAATCTAACGACGGTCTGAAACTAGAGAATTTCATAACTACAATATGATTAGAAACATGAGACTCACCTCGTGCAACATCCGAATCAGATAGCCTCAGAGCCGAACTTCCGTCTTTCCTAAAGGTCGTGGAATCTATCGGCTTATCGTCAAGGTCATCTTTCATCGACTTCCCAAGAACCTGTGAAAAGGAACGCCTAGAAGATCCATCCCCCTCCTTGCCAGCCGCAAGGGCAACCCCCTTGGCTGGCTGTGTCGCCGCCATGAAGAGACTTAGCCGCCTCCAATCGGACTAGATCTACTCCCTGGACGTAGTGACAGTAGGGATTGAAAGAGACCAACCCGACAAAACCCAGCCAGCCCTTGAAAACTCAACTTTCAGGACCGATCAAGAATCAAACCGATTTAGTAATCGATGTCCAAGAAGTGATACGTCCTGGAGCAAACCAAATCGATTGAGCAACTCGTCGTCCAGGGAATCAACAAACCGTCCAGGAAACAACAACTCATCCAGGAAACAAATCCAGGATCGATAAGAAAGTCGTCGTCCAGGGAATCAGAACTCGTCCAGGAAATAGAACACGTTCAGGAAACAGACAGTCCAGGGAATCCACAACTCGTCCAGGAAACAATCAGTCCAGGAATCAAACCGTCCAGGAACGTCCAAGGAAAGCAAACGCCCAGCAACTCGTCGGCCAGAGAGTGGCGGCGGCTGTAGGGTTTGTGTTATTCAATGGTGGAGATGTGCTCCCAAGATCATGGAACGGTTAAGATTGAAGGAAAAAAATTGAATTTTTTTTCCAGTTTTACCCCTGAATTCGCCTCAGAGCAGAGCTCTTTTTTATGATTTTCTAATAAATTATTGTTTTGTTAATTGATGAATGGAAAAGATTGAATTTTCAAGTGGGGTGAGTGGAATATATATAAGTAGCTTTTTTGAATTGTTTAAGCTTGAAGTTTTCTATTTCCTAAACTAGAGTTTGTTAAAGATGGTGAGATCCTCCTACTGTGATAAAACATGACTGAAGAGAGGAGCATGGAGTATTGAAGAAGACAGGATACTGAAAGGGCAATGACAAGAGAAGAATACATTACTCATGCTAAGGAGCATCTAGTGTTTGTTTCTTGCAGTGTTCTAAAAAGCGCTAGGCGGTGGGCGAGCGACAAGCAAGTGCCTAGCACCCAGGGGCCTAGGCGGTCTTAGGTTTTGTATTATAACTTTAATAATTTACAAAAGTTAAGTATAATACCTTATCAATTACATCTAATTTAATGCCAAGATACATATGCAAAATTTAAAAACATGAAAAATTAACAATCATGAACAAAATTTATTAAAACTCAAATGACTGAAGTTGGTCATGATGGATACTTTATACAAAGTTGAATTTGTGGACAAATATCCAAACATACTCTTTTATTTTTCTTCATATTGCATGAATCTCATGTTTGATGAAATCTACATTACTAAAATTGGTACTAGCAGATCCTTTGATAATTCCATTAAGTAATCATTCTTTGCTACATTCAGACATATACTGAAAAAAAAATAATTAAATTGTTTATTTCCAAAAAAGAGGAAAGAAAAATAAAATAAGAACACAATCAGCCTTACTAAAAAAAAAAAAAACACGCCTAGGCCACCCAGAACCTGCCTAGCCATTAATCTGGGCATTTTTCTAACGCTTAGGCGCCGCCTAGGCCAATTTTTAGAACACTGGTTTCTTGAGTATAATGCAAGAACTTGAAAAAAAGTAGACAAGTGCTTTGAAAATTCACTTCAAAGGTATGTTATTTACAGTGTTAATTTATTTTTTCCCAATTTTACTGCTATACTTGTAGTCAGTTAGAAATTACTGTTACACTATCTTATGCAGTCGATGGTGTGATGAAGTTTTTAGTAATATGCATGTTCGTTTTCTACACATTGTACAAGTTGTGATTCTTTCTTGCACACTCTGGTTTTAATCTATTTTATTGTTTATATCCATTCTAATGGATTTCACTGTATTTCACTGTTGCACTTAATCCAGATTCTAAGCCTTAGTTGGTGATATCAGGACTTGCAGACATTATGTGAGCATACTGGCAGAGCAAGGATCACACTATTGTCATCGGCTTCTTCCTAGCACAGTTGGGTAATTCATCAACAATTGAAGTATGCTCCCTGATGGTTTTTCTTTGTTATGCTGTGTAGAAATGAAAACCTACTGAAGTTGGAGCTTGTTTCCTCATTGTTGCATGGATTTTCTGACTAGAATGACATGGAGTTGTTTACGATTGCAAAGCAATTGATGGATTTGTTGTTTTTATGACACCACCATTTAGCATGTACTGTAAAATTCCATTTTACACACTCATTATTGTCTTAATAGATGGATTATATTATGGTTCCAATTGCATGTTTAGTCAATGTATTAATATGGTTTTGTACTTTAGCAGAAAACTTGGAAGAAGAAGAAAAATACATGAAATTTCTGCGAAGCAGAAACAGGGACATTAAAGGTATGTGATTTTCCTGTAATGTGGGCCTAAGTTGTTTCAATAATTGTACTTTCTCGATTGATGAAGTTTGGTCTACCACTAAGTCTTGCAGAATAATTTTTCATAAAATGACTTTTAAGGCCTATTTCTTCACAAAATAGACCATTTAGATATCATAGTTGATGTAATGGCTAATTTGTGTCAACTTTTATGACAAACAATGACTCTTTTATTAATTCAGGTTACATCATAAAGTTATAGGACATCTTTACCCTACCTAAACAAATAGAAAACCTAATTTTATACTTTTATAACCAACAAAGACTTTTTTATAAATAATTCTAATTAAAAAAAAATTACCCTTAACCCCTCTCACCACATACCCTGGTAGGTATCGATATTAATGATTCTAATTATGAGCAGTCAATTATAAGTTTTTATAAGTTTTCATTGACGGACAAGTTAATCAAATTATTATGCTAAGGTTGGGTAAACTTTTCATAATGTAGTTAATGATGATTAGAAATTTGGTTTTAATTATTTTATAAAATCAATTTGATTAGAAAAGTTTACATGTACCCGTGCATTACCTTTCTTAATGATGATTAAAAATTTGGTTTTAATTATTATTTCTTTTTATTCTATAATGTAGTTAATAAAATCAATTTTCCACTATCAAAATTTGATTTCCTATTCTTCAATGCATGGGTAACTGTAAAGTAATACATTTTATTCTTTTTCGCTATTTAGTCACAAGTTATCTACCACAGAGCATGATCGTAGCCTCAGAGATAAATATGAATCAATATTGAATAAGATAATTTCATGTAAACTAAATAGTGACAGAAAATTGAAGCAACCATTAATTGAAACAAAAAAAATTGCTCTTCAGATGCAAATATACCTTCACAATCAGTCAAATCAAACACATTCAGAGTGACAAAACATTCAAGAATAAAAAAAATGCTAACATGAAAATATTAATGTAGCCATTTGTAGCTAACAAATATCATAAAATAATTGCTCAAACTGCAATTAAATAACAAGATAACATAAAAAATAATTAACAAAAAAAAATGATTAATGGGGTGGGAGAGGTAAAAAATGAGTAAAAATAACAAAAAAATAAAAATTAGAATCATTAATAAAAGAGTCATTGTTGGTCACAGAAGTATAAAATTAGGGTTTCTATTTATTTAGAAAGGGTAAATATGTCCTATAAGTTTATGAGTTAATGAAATAGTCCTTGTTGGTCATAAAAGTATAAAAGTAGGCATAAATTATGTAGTTTTTATCTTTGAAAGGGGTCGATCAACTTTTATCTTTCCTCTCACTTGCAGACCGTTCGTAGTATGTAGTTTTTTGTACCCGTCTTAGGGCGTTCGCAGTATGTAGTTTTTTGTATCTGCCTCAAGGTGCTTGTTGTTACATTTTTCCAATAACCAATAGAGTTTGTTTTTGAAATTCTTGTTTTATTTCTTAAATGATTGTGAATCACATAAGCAATTAAGAACTCTAAAGTCAATATTGACCATGGAAAGGAAAACAAACAACTTAAAGCAAACTAACTGTTGATGGAGATAAACTGGTCTTTGTCTTTGAAACAAATTCGGATAGCTTTCGTGGATCACTTAGCAGATTGTCGAGGCGTTGCATAGGTCACTGAAGAGCAAGCCTTGTAGAGGGGCAGGTCACCGCACCGACAGAATGTCGGGGGGATGTGTTCCCACTTGCCTTTGCCGTTACGACTTGCTGGGCGGGAGAGTTGACTACTCCTGTTCCGCTAAAAAATGGTGCCCCTTTCCGTCTTTAGGTCTTGCGCTGGGTCAGGCTGCTCTTCATGATGTAGCTGGATCTGGGAGCACTCTATTTGTTTCAGTGCGGCGTAGTGTCAGCCTCGTGTCGTAGGTTGGTCTCCATGTATTGTCCCTTTTGAGTTGTTAGTAGTATACTTAACACACTGGTGAAGGGTGGAGACCACTGCTTCCATTTGGTGTACCCACGGTCTTCCCAGGATGAAGTTGTAGGATGATGGTGCGTCTACCACCATGAAGTCCAGAAATAGGACTTTCCTTAACTGTCGCTCTCCGGCTACTATGGCTAGCCACATCCTTCCGACGGGGAAGTACTTATCCCCGCTGAACCCGATCAGCGGGTGCTCTGATGGCGTTAGGCTTTCCTCTTTGAGGTTCATGCTGCGGAAAGCATTGTAAAACAAAACGTTGAGCGAGCTGCCTGTGTCAACGAGGGCTCTCTTCACTTCCCACTTTGCGATGGACACAAAGATGACCAAGGCGTCGTTATGTGGTGTTCAGACTTCGTTTAAGTCCCTGTTTGTGAAGGTCAAAGTGGGAATGGGGTTTTGAATTCTTGAATAACAAACACGTCTGTCCTCATCAGTGGGGTGTGTCCGCATACCCAACAGAGTCCGCTTGCGAGACCTGTGCGACTGGTCTTCATTTGGTCCGACTCCATGAAGGACGTATGTCATCCCAGGAGTCTCCTTTTCTACCTCTTTGATCGACTCCCCCCTATCCTTGGTCGGTTCTGGCTGCTTCTCAGACTTCAGGAAGTATTTGAATTTTCCCTTGCGGATCTAGTGTTCTATTTTATACCTCAGACTCTTGCAGTCATTGGTGTTGTGGCCACCTTTTTTGTGGTACACACAGTACTTGCCGTGATCCCTTTTAGCAAGGTCTTCGCGTGTCTTCGGGGACCACTTCAATTCCTCCCGATTTTTTCATGGAGTTGAGTACATCTGACAGACTAGCATTCAAGGGTGTCACCACTCTGGATCCAACATAGTTGGATGACTTCTCTGGTCAGGGACAATCAGGATCCAGTCTGTTGTAAATGCGCTTCCTCTTGCTTCGCTCTTCTTCCTCGTGTCTCTTTCCTTCCTTTTTATCCCTCGAAGCAGAGGGCTTTCTATCGCCTTCGATTTCCCTCTTGGTTGTCTTTGATTCCTCCAAGGAGATGTGTCTCTAAACGCTCTTGAGGAGCTCCACCATGTCCAGAGGGGGCTCCAAGGTGAGGTCCTCGAAGAACTTTCCTTCTCTGTGGCCCGCAGTGAAGGTCATCACAGCTGTATCGTCGCTGCACCCGTCGATGAGGATCAGTTCATTGTTGAAGCACGTGACATGCTCTCAGAGCATCTCACCAGACCTCTGCCGTAAAAAGAGTATGTAGTGCAGGCCTTTTCTAAAACGCTGGCTTCTGACGAAGCGGTCAGGAATTCCTTCGCAAATGTTTTGAAAGAATCAATTCACTTCGGCAGAAGGCTGTGGAACCACGTCAATGCGGGTCCTTTGAGACTGGTAGGAAAGGTTCTGCACATGACGAATTCAGATCCTTCCTTGAGAGCCATCACGTGTTGGTATTGGTGTAGATGATCGAAGGGATCGGTGGTCCCATCGTAGGAATCTAGCTTCAGGGGAGTGAACTTCCTTGGGAGGGCCTCATTCATTATTCGGTTTACAAATGGCGGGACAGAGAGGCGATACAAGACGTCAGGATCATGTGCTCCTCTTCGGAGGGAATTCTCGGGGCCGAGCCTCTCTATCATGGCGACTAGATCAGCGTTAGACACACAGCTTCCCTAAGTCCAATAGGAACTGGCGAGGGCCTGGCTCTTCTACGCTTGCTCCCTATCGTCCACTGCAGGGGGAGGTCCGTGATGTTCTTGGTCTCCATCAGCAGCAGGTGGATTCTGCCTCGTGAGCATCTCCACTACCTTGATAACCTGTTGTAGTTGGGATGCTAGCACCTCAATTCTGAGATTTGTCGTTGCTGTCGTTGGTGCAAGGGTGTGAGTAGGTTGTCCGTGCATGGCAAGAACTGGTATAAGGACAACCGGAGTATTGGAAGTGTCCCCTGGTTCATTGTTGCGTGACCCAGTGGTCACCATCTTTCTGGGATTTGGTAGGAGACGATGATTAGTGTAAAGCTAAGAACTATGTCGTCCCCACGGACGGCGCCAAACTGATGCAGTCATTTTTCGCTCCTTGCTCTGACCTGTTCCCACTAACCTGTTTGACCTGCACAAGTAGCACACGTGAGCCACAGATCACCGTGGGGTGGCCGATGACACTCCGATGCTAAGTCAGACAAGGATCTGAGAAATGTGTAATGCTAGAACAGGGAATTTGTAGCGTACCTTAGCTTACCAACCTCTTGTCCTATTTATAATGCAATGAGTCTTGGGTTAACCAAGTCATCGTAGGCGTAGATTAGGGATGAGATCTTCGTGGATATCTAATTAGGAGTCGTGTTGTAGGAGGGAAATTCCATGTTAGCTCTGTGCTCCTAGACACACGGTAGATAGTTTCCAATCTAAGAGCATTCCATCGAAGGGAGTTTCCCTGTGTGAAAGATACTCTGGTGTCTGCTTCCTAGTTGAAAACAAATAGCAGTTGTGGTTGCCCGTTCGAAGCAGATCCTCGAGATACTTGCCTGAAAAGGGCTTACGAGTGTCGTGGATAGCTATGAGACTTGTGGGCCTAGCGTGCTGGGAGAGTCTAGGCCCACCTGGTGGGTTGGAGTTGAGCGGGTTGAGAATTGCTCGGGCTGGATCCGTATTGAGTTGTTGCTTGAACCCGTGGTTCCTTAAGATCATCATGACACGTGTACGGCTCAGGGGTGTGACATTTTTTATGTATCATCAATAATAATAATAATAATAATAATAATAATAATAATAATAATAATAATAATAATAATAATAATAATAATAATGACAATGACAATGACAATGACAATGACAATGACAATGACAATGACAATGACAATGACAATGACAATAATAATAATAATAAATAAATAAATAAAAACAATGTTATACTTTTGACTCCATTAGATATGTTTTGGAGAGTGATTGTGAAAATAAAAGCCATAAATCATAACTTATACAGCCTAACCCAACCAATAATTGGTTAGTCATAATTAGAGTAACTAATTAAAAACTCCTTATTGGTCATAAAAGTATAAAAATAGGTTTTCTATTTGTTCAGGAAAGGTAAATATGTTCTATAACTTTATAGGTCAATTTGGGTTAATAAAATAGTCCTTGTAGGTCATAAAAGTATGTACAAATGAGCAATTACATCAATTACGATATCTAAATGGTCTATTTTGTTAAAAAGTTGGCCTTAAAAGTCATTTTCCGGTAATATACAGCAGATTGAAACATTAATTAGCAACATCAAATATTATTGGTTAGTCACGCTTACTTGAGTATCATAACCATTGGTTTGTTAGCTAATGAAGTTGAGTGCATTGGCAACATTGACGACCTCTTCCATCGAAGCATCTTCCTTTCCAAACATTATATTTTCCCTGATGGTGGCCACAAAGATAACATGCTAAGAGCTTTATTGACTTTATGGGGTTTCCATCCAGGTGAATTTCTTTAAAAGTGGGTTAGAGAATCATTTTAGTAATGAAATGACTATTGATTTACCTGAACCACTGCAACACACCATTCCTACAGTTTGACCAGCCATAACTTTGAGAGTGTGTTTGGTTGGATGGAATCATATGCCATGAGAATCCATCAGAGGACCCTTACATTTAAGGCTAATTTGATGTATCACTACATATCAGCCCTTAGATTTTATGATCAATTGTAGTAATGAAAGTCCCATGAGAATCACACTCCTTGGTCCCCCAAGGCATGTGATTCTCATGTTCATGAGACTTTTATTCACACAATTGATAACAAAATCTAAAGGTGGATGTGGAGTAATACATCAATTTAGCCTTAAATGTTGGGGTCCCCTAATGGATTCCCATAAAATAGGATTCCATGCAACCATACACACCCTGATTGAACTTCCTCAGTACCATAGTCTTTGATCTTGACGGATAAGCAAAATCCACATCCTTAAATTCCAATTCACCTTTAACCTCATTCATAGTTTCTCTATTATCGACATATGAGTCTATGCTCAAGATTTTTTCATTCATGTTGACTATGGAAAAAACCACGATAGTTGGTTTCGGAAAATACTTCACATTTATTAGTGAAGCCCCAAGTGCACTGCAAAATTAACAAATTTATAGTTTAGTTTCACGATTCTACCCTTTTAGATGACCAAATTGCTTTTTTTTTTCAATACCAAGGATATATTGATGTAATTTTGTACTTTGAATTCTTGTAATTATACGGGTATGCCTCATGGATATAAGGCAAATGTCGAACCCATACACTATCTGATAAACTAGTCAAACAACTGAGCTAGCAGCCGTTGATCAAAGCAGGATTTATAGTATAAACAACCAAACATGCATCTATTTGTCAGAGAAAACATTTTTTTGAAAATATACCATATTTCACATGTTTTGTTTCATTTCTAAAATCCCTGGGAAAATCATCCAAGTATCGTAACTATTAGAAACTCCAAATAGACTTACAGTCCTCCGTTGATAAATGCAACTTCCTGCTGCGAAAACAATCCCGCAATTGACCCCCTTCTTAGTGACCAATACATTTACGTACCAAGCCTGAAATCCCCAAAATGCAAACCTAATACCAATGCTTCCACTTGCTAACACTTTCACCAGGCCTTGCTGTTAGATAATGAAGGAAATACACAACAATCTGTTAGAAAATGAAGGAAATAAACAACAATCTGTTAGGATATCTTAGCATAATATTTGCCAGAATATTCTTCTATTCTAAATTTATTTTATTTGATATGATTTGTATTTGTTTCTAAATGTACTTTTAGTTTAGGTTACATAAACCCATCTTAGGTCTCTTGTAAGATATACAATCAATAAAGTTTTCTTCTTCTTCTAAACTTAATATGGCATCAGAGCAATTCTGGTGACCTAAACACAAACCCAATTCCGCCATTAGCATGAGCGAGACAAAATCATCCAAGGATGTCATGAACAAATCAGGCGCCACCCCTTTTAATTGGGAGAAACAAGATGGGAAAGACGCCGAATATCGCAACCTTTCCCGCGAATACTCACGAGGCAACCAAGTTTCAGTGCCTCGGCCAATTGATCAGCCCGTGACCAGCCCATTCTCACTCATGCCCGAACAATGCCAACAACTCCTACAAATATTACAAATCATTCATAACAAGGCAAAAACGTGGGTAATGCCTCTACCCTATCTGATCTCTCAGGTAAAGTTTCTTCCATCAAATTGCTTAATGCATCGATGATATGGATCATTGACAGTGGTGCCACAAACCACATGATTTCATCCCACATAACTCTCACTTCCTGTAAGCCAGTATTTAATCGCACAGTGAAGTTACCCAGTGGTACTCATGTCGTTGTCACTCACATTGGCACCATGGTATTCTCACCAAATTTTATCCTTAAGAACGTTCTATGCGTTCCATCATTTCAATTGAATCTAATTTCTGTCAGCAAGCTTGTTTATCAATCTCTTTGTCTCACCTTTTCTTTGATCTTTTTTTGTGTCATACAGAGCATACATTCGGGGACGACAATTGGGACGAAAACTGAGAAGGACGACCTCTACTTCCTCAACCACCCAACTACTTCATCTTCGGTTCACTCTGTCCAAACGTTCGCTTCTCATCCTCTTTGGCACAAGCGTCTTAGGCACCCCTCAAATAAATTATTAATTATAAAAGGTAAATGGAACATTCGACAAAGTTATGCAACTTTAATTCAGTTTTGTCCAGATTTACTTCATTCTTCAAACAGAGTTGTTGACTTAAGCATCGGAGTGCCTTTAGCCACCAAAAAGATGGCCATTGGCAGTCCACATCTGTTTTGCAGGTCAAACTTATAGGAGGACACAATTTGAATGCATCAGTTTGGCGCCGTCCATGAGGAACGACAAGTTTCCTTTCTGAAAAGAAGATTCACAGTAAACGAAGTTCACCAAAGTCTGATCAACGACTGAAAAACTATCAGAACACTTTACAGATCCTCAACCCAACGACAATCACAATAACCCTCCTATTGACAACATTGTATTGCAAGCAGCCCGCGATCAAGACGCAATTCAGGCCATCGGGCCAATTGTACCCAACAATCGAGATCCACAACATGCAATATCTCAAACAACCCAGACATCCGGCATCACTGCCACAGATCCTCGAGTGGACCTTCTAATGGTCCAGCTGAACCACATGACAAAGATGATGGAAAAACTCATCCAGGAGCGCGTTCAACCAACCGATCCTATCCAAGCCCCATCCGAGCAAAACTCCACGAACTGAGCCCGTGAAAGTGATTAGGCTCCTACAAAACCTTAACAGGGAAATCTCGAGAGCAATGACCCCCCCAAGGTAAGCCCCCCTCGATCCTGAGACATCCCACCCCCTCTCACCCAACCTACTAGAACTGCAATAATTATGATGAATAGAAAGAGTATAGTCATACCTCCGTACTCTTAATCTGAGTATATATATATATATATATATATATATATATATATATATATATATATATATATATATATATATATATATATGCCATCCTTTCAACTTCAAATTCAAATTGAAGGTTTATCTTTCACTTGGAGGCATCAGATCCTTGGGGCTTCATGCAAGAGCTACAGTTTTTCATCCGAGTCCTGGTCGTTAGTCTGTTCCATGGAGCAGGACTGATCAACTCTGCTCCTCACAAAAGAAATGTGCCACATAAGCGATTTAACCCAGGTTAATAGTTTTCACTAACCAGGGCTTTTCCTTGATTAATCAGACTTTTTATTTAGTTAATTAAGACTTCTAAGTAGGGATGACAATGGGGCGGATTTGAGCAAATCCATCCCCGCTCAGTTAGGGATTACGGATTCCCAAATCCGCCTCGCCAATTTATTTATATATTTTTTTTAAAACCACACCCGACCCACACGAATTGGCAGATATCCTCCCCATCTCGCCAATTCGTTTACAGATCTACGGTTTACATATCAATTTGCTTCCAAAAAAAATAAAAAAAAAATTAGCATATCGTTTACAGATCTGGAATGGTAATCTCTTTACCTTTATTACATATAAGATATAACTGATCTCCTGACAGAGAAGAAAATACTCAACTTATTTCCTATTCTACCAGAGCCAAGTTGAAGACATGGATGCTCAAACAGTAATAAGGGGACAAGCTACCCGTGACCCATCAGTAACAAAGATAGCTTAGTTGGTGCACTTGCCATTCTATTTCCTTATATACTTATATTGCACCAAGAGGGGACGCTCATGAGTCACTTGCTGGGAATATACACCTTTGGCGAACTGAGGGTTGGAGATGAGGAGTTCGGAACTCACCGGACAAGCTACCCATGATCCATCACAGTTCCAGCAAGATACACCTCCTCTAGATCTTTGGTCCTCACCGCGGCAGACTCAGTGGGCCCCAACAGATCGACCTTCAAGCTCCAAGAACAGAGACACAACATGTGTAGGTTTGAGGAGGGAGGAGGGAGGTGGCGGTGGTGAAGGGAGGAGGCTTGAGGAGTTGATCTATGGAGGAGGGAGGAGTTGAGATATGCGTAGAGATGTGGCGGAGGAGGGAGGAGGCTTGAAGAGTTTGATCTGTGAAGGAGGTAGGAGTTGAGATCTGCGTAGAGAGAATGAGAGGTAGTGTGAAGAGAGATCTTAGGGTTTTTGTTTTGCTTTTAAAAGTTTAAGGGTATTTATGTAATTTTTGTACTTAAAGGGGTATTGGTGGGGTGGATATGGCTAAATCCGTATCCGCCCGAATATTTGACGGATATTGTTTGAATATTCGTATCCGCCTCGAAATCCGTTTAGGCATATCCAAAATTGCCCTAATCGAGGCAGGCGAGGCGGATATCCGTGAAAATCCATCCCACCGCAATCCCTACTTCTAAGTAAAAAAATTAATAGAAAAAGAGATTTTATTTTAATTGGAAATTAACAAACTTTCCATTGTTTCCACCACGTATCTTTAGAAACATACTAGCCTTCAATTACTCGTCGCCAAGGATTGTGATTTCATTCTTCGAGGTAATTTCGGTAAATTGATTTTAAGAAATATTTCGTGTAATATTGTGTTGTGTATCGAAAAAATGTAAGACTTTCGATTGCGATTTTGAAACTATCAATATAATTTAAGCATCTTAAACTCTTACATACAACACAAAGTGTCCCACAAGACTCATAATGTCATATAAACTACATATTCCATAAGAATGGTTTATATAACAAAATTTTAATATGAAACTAAGGTTGTAAAAATGTACGACAATTGAGATTGGCCTTATGAAATAAATAAATATTTTGAATTTTGAAAGTAATTTCGGTAACTCAAAAAAAATTATATATATATATAGTGAAATTTCGTCATTTTTAAGAGAAATCGCATTCCTTAATCATCACCATGAGCACATTCCTTACTCATCACCATGAGGAACTCACAATATATCTTATTAATAAGATCCTAAATCTTGATTCAAGATTGAGGAATTGGACCAAATCATTATGTAGTTTTAAGAACTAGTAAACACCACTGATAGGCATATAAACGATACATTTTAAGCCTCTAATTCTATATTCGTTCTGTAGGTCCATCGGGTCATTCCAGTTTTTGGCAAAGGCATTCATCACCAGATTTGTCGGGAACTAACAATAAGGAAGGGGCCTCAGTACCTACTGAGTCTCAGGCAAGAGTAGAGCGAGACCCTTAGGGTGTACATCACTCGTTTCAATGACAAGCTGACCTTGATCGTCAGATGTAGTGATGATACATTAGTCAACAATTTCACTTTCGGCCTCCGAAGAGGTCAGTTCTACAACTACTTTACCTTGGAGCCCTCAGCGAATATGGCAGGACTACTAAGAAACACCAAGAAATACATCACCCTGGACGAAATGTTTGCTGTCAGGAAGGGAGAAAGCAAGCCAAATCACTCTTCAAGAGCCAATGACAACGATGAGAAAGGGGATAGTTCCAAGTGAAAACGGGGCGAGAACCAGACGGGCTCAACTATGCAAAGTTGTTCAAGTGCAGCGGCTCCAGGTACCCGTACTAGACCCTGCTCAACTCTAGTTTACCTGACATTTTGTCCACCATGGAAAAATGGACAGACATCAAGTGGCCGTCAAAACTCAAAGGAGATCCTTCAAAGCGTGACAAGAGTAAACATTGCTCTTATCATAAGGAGATAGGTTACGACATTTAAGACTGCGGAAGCCTCAGATGTGAGATCCGGTACTGGGTTTAGAGAGGACAACTAAAGGAGTTCATCAACCTCGGGGACAAGCATTCTTAAGGCAAAGGAATGACAAAGGAAGCGGGAGACATGGTTGCCGACATGATATGTGTCCTCCATGAGACAAACAAGGAGAGACAACACTTGAATCGTTCACTAAAAAAATCGGTACGAAAGTTGCGAGTTAGGTCGCACTATTGAGATCAACTCGTACAACACATACGAGAGGGGAAAAGCCTCGAGCTTAACATTCACAGAATAGGACATGAAGAGCGTCCGCTTCCCACAAAACGACGCCCTAATCATTTCAGTAGGGATAGTGAACTGGAAAGTGAGAAAATCATTAGTGGACATAGGCAGCTCCGTCAACGTATTGTTCCTAGATGCATTCCTGAAAATGAAACTGACAGGAGGAGTGCTAACACCTTCAAATCAAGCCATGTTTGGCTTCAATGGAGAAGGCTGCTACCCAGTCAGTAAAATCACACTACTGGTATTGCTGGATAGCCAAACCTACAGAGGATCCATCGTAGACGCTCACTCCGAATACAATGTAATCTTCGGCCGACATTGGTTACACCACATGGAGGCAGTCGTCTCCACCAAGCATTAGTGCCTCAAATACCCCTTCAACGGCGAGGTGTGGACAATCATAAGAGACCAGACTATCGCTCTTGAATGTCACTATCCCTCAGCCAGGCGACCAGATAATGAAGCACAGAGGCTCGAACTACATGATCTGGACGAGGAAACCCCGAATCCCGATAAAGAAAACCCACTTCCACCTTCGGACCTTGAACTTCCATTCAGTTCGAAGGGAAAGATGAACACCTGGTAACTGGTAGAAGAATTTGTAACAATATACCTGGATAGCCCAGCTAACAAAAAAGCAGTTTAGGTAGGCTCTAACCTCAACAGAACGCTAGTATATCAGCTAGCAGTACTCTTAAAAGAGAACCAGGACGCCTTCGCCTAGACAATGAAAGACATGGTTGGGATTGATCCCACAGTAATCACGCCTATGGGAGTCAATCCTGACTTGAAGCCACTCCGATAGAAAAGAAGGTCGATGGTGACCGAGCGCAACTAGACCATCAACGAAAAAGTGCAAAGACTTCTAAATGCCGACATGATAAGGAAGTCTTGTTACCTTGAAGGGCTGACAAACATGGTCCTGATGAGAAAAATGGGAAGTGGAGGGTCTGCATGGACTACACCAACTTTAACAAAACTTGCCCAAAAGACAACTTTCCACTGCTTCGAATAGACCAAACCGTGGATACGACATCAGGAGATAGTCTGCTCAGTTTCATGGATGTGTACTCAGGCAACAATAAGATCAGTATGCACTCGCCGGATCAGGAGAAAACCTCATTCATAACGGACACAGGCACATACCGCTACCGAGTAATGCCTTTCGAGCTAAAAAAATACAGGGGCAAGTACTAGCATTTGGTGAACTGAATGTTCAAAAGACAAATCGGAAAAACCATGGAAGTTTACATGGACGACATGCTTGTAAAAAGCCTCCACAGTTCGGATCACCTAGCGGACCACCAAGGAGTATTCTCTCAACTCAGGAAGTAGCGAATGAAGCTAAACCCACAAAAGTGCACTTTTGAGGTGCAGTCGGGGAAATTTCTGGGCTACATAGTCAACAGAAGGGGGATAGAGGTTGATCCAAAGTAGATTTGGACTCTTCTCAACATGAGACCATCCACAACTATTAAAGAAGTTCAGAGCTTGACAAGAAGGGTGGCAGCCCTAAATAGGTTCATCTCTAAATCTTCAAATAGATGTCTCCCTTTCTTTAAAATCCTAAAAGGGGAATAAAGTATTCCAATGGGGAGAGCAGTATGTGAACATGCCTTCCAAGATATGATGGCGTACATGAAAAGCATAAAGTTGCTCTCAAAACCTACTCTAGGTGAGACGTTCTACCTATACCTCCCAGTCTCAAAGCATGTTGTTAGTCCAGCTCTAGTTTAGAAAGAGAAAGGAAAACAGAAGCCCGTCTACTACATCAGCAAAACATTCGATGGGGTCGAGGCTAACTGCCCTAATCTGAAAAAATTGGCCTTAGCGCTGGTGATTTCGTCCAGAAAACTATGACCCTATTTTTAAGCTCACTCAAGAACAATCCTGACCGAGTACCCACTCCGGTCGATATTGAACAAGCTAGAGATATCAGGAAGAATGGTCAAATGGTTAGTGGAGCTGGGACAGTTTGACATCTATTACGCTCCGAGAACAACCATCATGGCACAAGCACCAGTAGACTTCATCGCCGAGTTCACTAGGATAGGAGAACTGGGACTGAAATACCAGCAAAGAGACGAGAACCTCAAGCCACCCCCATAGAGATGGATTTCGTGATCTGATGGGTCATCTAACATGAAGGCTTGCTGAGCGGGGATCATTTTGTACACCCCTTAAGGAGTCGTACTCAAAAAGGCTATCAAATTCGGCTTCCACCCTTCAAAGAACGAAGTGAAGTACAAAGCCTTCTTAGCCGGGCTAAAGCTAGCCAGAGGAATCAGAGTAGAAGACCTCACGGTGTTCAATGACTCCCAACTGGTGGTCAATCAAGTGAACAGTGAATTCAATGTCAAAGAACCCCGAATGATGGCATACTGTGGAAAAACAATCAACACCAAAAGGTGGTTCAATAGAATACTACTCCTCTACTGCTCCAGGGCAGATAACAAAATGACTCCTACACGCTCATTGAGTTCCAGGAGAAGTCGACCCTAAATGAAGAAGGCCTCTACGAAACCTTCTTCATTAATACGAAGACCAGCTGGATGAGCCTCTTGATCAGCTACATAAAAGACGAAGCCCTCCTAACACATAAGCTAAAGGTCTGCAAGCTGAAAAATATAATGGTACGGTACACTCTCCTCAACGACAGGTTGTACAGGAGATCAACGAATGGCCCTTTACTCATATGCCTTACCCCTAGGGAGGCAAACCAAGTCCTCAGCGAAATCCATGAATGAGTCTGCGGAAACCATCCCAGAGGAAAGACGATAGCTCATAAAGCTCTCACTTGCTGACTTCTCCTCAGCTAAATGCTCACGAAGTCTATTGGTTGAGTACTCCAAAGTGCACGGGATCCTTGTCTAATGACTTCAAATTTTGGCAAAAGTATTGCTTCTTGGCTTCTAATTCCCTGTACTTCATGGTGGACGAGCGGTCACTTATCAGACACTTCAAATTCGATCTCAGTGAGTGTAATGTCTCTCCTCATTTTTTTACTTCTATGTGCCTTCGCAGAAACTGACATGTCTTGCAATTTTTTGCTGGTAAATTCATGACTCCATCTCTTACTCAGAAGGAAAAATCAGTGAGGAGGGCATTTAATAAGATTCTTTCAATAGTTGTTGACGAGGTCATAGCCAAAGATAACGTCGTGCAGAGCATATTGTTTAAATACTTCCATGTAGGCCCTGTTGTGCCTAAGTTGTCGCTGAGGGAGATTGGTGGTGGTCGTTCTAGGAAGAGGAGGCTCACAATACCTAGCCCTTCGAAACAGGCTGAGTTGGAGGCAGCCATGTTGCTTATCAGTCGTCCCAGAAGAAAACGAGTCAACAAAGCTGGTTCTTCCTCTAAATTGATCTCGCTAGAGCAGGAAGTGGCGGTCGCGGCGTCTAGGGCTCAATCAATCTGCTAAAGAGATGGCTCCCAGGGAGTGGAGTGTATGTCTGGAGACTCGTGCTCTTTTAGCTGTACTGGAAAGGAATTGTTCAGAGCTGGTGGATGCCGACAAAGTCAATGTTGCCCCTGATGATTTCTGGCCCACTGAGCATGTTACCCTGATAATCGGATCTTCTCTCCCGCTCTTAGAGCTTGATGCTGAGCATCGGGCTTTGGATGCGGAGTCGGTGTCTCCTAAAGGTTCCTTGACGTTGTTTGTTAAGGGTAATCTACACCCTGACGCTCGTGGTATAGTTCATGCTTTTGAGGAGACTTTTGCGGAGCTTTGTAGGTCGTACTTGGACACGCTCTATAGGTTAGACCTCTTAAGTGAGCAACTGAATGGGTTGGCAAGCAAGGTGCAATCTCGTGAGTCTCAGTTGGTTGCTTTGCACCTGGAGTTTGAATTTGAGCTAGCCAGTGGACGACGCCGAATTGATGAAGCTGGGACCATCAGGCTGCGGACGCACTAGCTGAGCTGAATACGCTGAGAGAGCGATTGGTGGAAGAGGAATCTCATGGGGCTACACTCTCACACAGACTATCGGAGGCGAAGGCAAATTTAGCGGAGTCCAAGGCTCAGCATGTAACTTCAGAATCTGCTAATATCACTCATAGAAGGATATAGCTGCTTGGACTGATTGAATAAGAGATTCCCCACGTGGAGCTTGACTTTGATCGATATAGGAAGGTTGCTTTTTGGAAGATTGACGAGGCAGAAGTTTTCGATCCTACATCTTTGCCCGGCAACTCAATACCAAATTCAGATAATGTTGTTTTATTTCCCATAGTTCCTTCTGATGTAAGTGGCTCTTCGGCCTCTGGAGCAAGCTCTCCAAAACAATTGTAACTTTTGGAGTATGACTTAAAGAGTGTTTATCAAGTAGTTTTTTGTACCTATACCCTCCATAGCTAATCTTAGTTATCATGCCATTACGTCAGTCTGTTCTTTATATGCTAGATTCTGACGTTTTTGCACTTCTCTTAATTGACCCATTTTTACTTTCTTAAGTACTGGGCTATAGCTTTGGTCTTGACCTATCGTTAGTAGCCAAAGCTGGCTAAGTATTGGTCAGTCATGTCGACCATTGCTCGAGAGAGTATGATGATCCGGGCGAGCATATTCAGACTGTATGAGTATTGATTGTGCTCTCATTTTCTAACATATTGCCATCTGTTATTCGCAGACTGGGTGTTAGAGCAATAAGGTTCGGCGACCATTGTCTGCGAAAGGACAATGATCTCTGGCAAGCCGTCTTCACCAGGCTACTTGAGAACTGACTAAGCTCCCACTTTCTAGGTCGTCGTCCCCCGTTTAATTCAAACTAGGCTTCGAGTGAAAAGGTTCGACGATCATTATCTATAGTTGGACAATGATCTCTGGCAAGTTGTCTTCACCAGGCTACATGAGCACTGACTAAGTTCTCACTTTCTAGGCTGTCGTTGCCCGTTCTATTTGGACTAAGCTTTGAGTAATAAGTTCGGCGATCATTATCTATAGTTGGACAATGATCCCTGGCAAGCCGTATTCACCAGGCTACATGAGCACTAACTAAGCTCCTAATTTCTAGGTCGTCTTCGCTCGTTCTATTCAGACTAGGCTTTGAGCAATAAGTTCGGCGATCATTATCTATAGTTGGATAATGATCCCTGGCAAGCCGTCTTCATCAGGCTACATGAGCACTAGCTAAGCTCCCACTTTTTAAGCTGTCATCGCCCATTCTATTCAAACTAGGCTTCGCGCAATAAGTTTGGCAATCATTATCTATAGTTGGACAATGATCCCAGCAAACCATCTTTACCAGGCTACATGAGCATTGACTAAGCTCCCACTTTTTAGGTCGTTGTCACCCGTTCTATTCGGATTAGGCTTCGAGCAATAAGTTCGGTGATCATTATCTATAGTCGGACAATGATCCCTGGCAAGCCTTCTTTGCCAGGCTACATGAGCACTGACTAAGCTCCCACTTTGTAGGCCCTCGTCACCCGTTATTTGTGGACTAGGCTTCGAGTACACCAGAAACTATCGTCACCGACTAAGTTTTGGTTGGGTTTCGGTGACCGTTATCAATGTTCAGACAACGATCCCTAGCGAGTCGTCTCGATCAGGCATTACAGTGTTGATTAAGTTGCCACTCTCTAAACTATTGACATCCATTTGATGGACTGAGTGTTAATGAGAATTAGAGGCCATCGTCGCTAGAAGAAGCTGACTAAGCACTAATGGAGTATGATAAGTCTGACTCTAATGTCCTGGCTTATCTAATTCACTGGGTAGGAGTCAGGTAATGTAAAACTGATTGGTATGAGTCAGGTAATGTAAAACTGATTGGTAGCAGTGGAATTTTAGAAGAAAACGTCATTTATTAATAATACTTTTTAAAGTATCTACATTCCATGGCCACATAAGGCTTCTACCTCCACGTCTTCCAACCAATGTCCCTGGCCATTGACCTCGATCACTTTGTAAGGCCCATCCCAATTCAGGTCCAGCTTTCCATCTCCCGGCTCTTTAGTACTCTGCTGAGTCTTTCTGAGTACCCAATCTCCTACTTTGAATTCTCGTGGTTTGACTTTCTTGTTGTAGTAATGAGTCATCTTTTGTTGGTAGGTGACTATTCTAGTAAAAACTTGATTTCTCCTTTCCTCGAGGAGATCTAAACTGACTCGCGTCGTTGTCTTTCGGTCTAAATTCTTATGTCCGAAAAGTTGGTATTCTACGTTCCACCGGGACCATTGCTTCTGACCTGTAGGCTAGGGCGAAAGGTGTTTCTCCGCTGGGTTTTTTTTGGTGGTCTGATACGCCCAGAGTATCCATGATAGTGCTGAGACCCATTTTTCTTTTGTCGCATAGAGTTTCCTTTTGAGTGCCTCCAAGATGGTTCTATTGGTGACTTCCGCCTGGCCGTTGACTTGCGGATGCCCTGGCGAAGAGAAATGGTGGATGATGCTGAGGTCTTTGCATAGTTGTCGACCTTGCTGCCTTCAAATTGGGTTCCATTATCGCTTACTAGTATCCTTGGAATACCAAACCTGCAGACGATGGAGGTCCATTTGAATATCTCAATTTGGTCATTTCCTATCTTGGATAGGCACTCAACTTCGACCCATTTAGTGAAGTAATTAACTGCTACAAGGAGAAACTTCTTATTGGTTGAGGCCGGGAGCGGTCCGACGATGTCCATACCCCACTACATAAACGACCATGCGCTGATCATCAGAATCAAGGGTTGAGCGGGCATGTGAGTATATAGCACGAACCTCTGACACTTATCACACTTGCTACAATGTCTTTCGCATATTGCTACATTTGCGGCCAGTAGTACCCCAGAGTTAGGGCCTTATGGGCCAGGGTCCTCCCGCCTGGTTGATTCCCGCAGATTCCGTCGTGGATTTCTCTAAGGACGCAGTTTGCCTCCGAGGAGGCTAAGCATAAGAGCAGGGGACCTGACTAACCTTCTGTAGAGTTTTTCGTTCATGAGGGTGTACTGCTCTGCCCTAATTTTCATCTTTCTAGCCTCTAACTTTTCGGCTTGGAGGGCCCCATTTTTTATATACTCAATAATGGGATTCATCCAGCTTGAATCCACTTCAATTGCGTAAAGCTCATTGACCTCTTCTTCCTCCAGATTTGACTGCTCTTGGAATTCAATGAGCCCATTAGCAGTTTCTGCAGTGGTTGAGGCCTGCTTGCCCAGTGCGTCGGTTGTTTCATTGTCGTCTCGTTGATACTACGGGAGTTCAAATATTCTGAATTGCCTGCTGCGTTATTGACCTTCTCGCGGTAGGCTATCGTCCTTGGGTCTTTGCTGCTGAAATCCCCTTTAACTTGGTTGACTACCAAACCTGAGTCGCTATAAGCAGTTAGCATAGTTACCTCGATTCCTTTTGCTAGCTTCACGCCGAACAAGAAGACCTTGTATTCTGCCTCATTGTTCGAGGCTGGGAACCAAACCTGACCTCCTTTTCCAAGATGAAGCCACTTGGAGAATGGAGTGTGGTACTGGCACTGTTTTCTTTCTATGTGGATGACCCATCGCAGCGCAAGATCCAACCATGTTCGTCTGGTCTCTGCTCTGAGCTATTCAGCTCATGTTCCCCACCACTGGTAAATTCGGCGATAAAGTCTATTAATGTTTGGGCTTTGATGGTTGTTCTTGGAGCGTAGTTAATGTCAAATTGTTCCAGTTCCACCGGCCATTTAACCATCCTGCCTAATAATTCCGATTTGCGCAGCACTGCGCGAAGTGGGTGTTTGGTCAGAATTGTGATAGGGTGGGCCTGAAAGTAGGGTTGCAGCTTCCTGGAAGAGATAACCTACGCCAAAGCTAGCTTCTCCAGATCCGGATAGTTTGCTTCGGCTTCCACAAAAGTTTTGCTTGCGTAGTACACTGGTCTCTTTACCCCCTTATCATTGCGTACAAGGGTTGAACTGACGACTTGACCCGAGACGGCTAGATATAAATAAAGCGTCTCTCCCGAGGTTGGTTTCCAAAGTAACTTGGTATTTTCCATGTATGATTTTAGGTTCTGGAAGGCCTGGTCGCAATCTTCATCCCAGCTGAAGGCCTTGCTTCCCCTGAGAATCTTGAAGAAAAGGAAGCACTTGTCTAATGACTTCGAAATAAACCTATTAAGTGTTGCCACCCTCCCGGTCAGGCTCTAAACTTCCTTGATGGAGGTCGAGGACTTCATATCGAGAAGAGTTTGGATCTACTTTGAATCTGCTTCTATTCCTCTCTGATTCACTATGTAACCTAGGAACTTGCATGACTCGACCCCAAACGTGCATTTTCTGTGGGTTGAGCTTCATTCGATACTTGTATAGTTAGCCGAATGCTTCGGCAAGATCGGATATGTGATCTGGGCTATGGAGGCTTTTGACTAGCATGTCGTCTATGTAGACCTCCATGTTCCTTCCAATTTGATTTTCGAACATCCAATTGGTATGTTGCACCCACGTTCTTCAGGTCGAATGGCATCACACGATAGTAGTATATCCCTCTTTCGGTTATGGAAGACGTTTTCTCTTTATCCGGGGGTGCATATGTATCTGGTTATACCTGAATAAGGCATCTATGAAACATAGGAGGTCATGTCCGGACGTGACATCTATAATTTGATCGATGTGGGGAAACAGAAAGTTGTCCTTTGGGCACGCCTTGTTCAAGTCGATGTAGTCTACACAGACTCCACTTTCCGTTTTTCTTTTTAACCAGGACAGTGTTCGCCAACCAATCTGAGTACCACGCCTCTTTGATCGTGTCGACATTAAGTAGCCTCTGCACTTTTTCATTTATGATATGGTTCCTCTCAGGGGCCACAGGTCTTTTCTACTTTCTGACCAATTTTCGAGCCACTTTAGTGGTGAGTGGTGGCAATCTCTAGCAGTCGGTCGATTTCCTCATATTATGCCTACTGTTTGATTGACTGGTATTTGACGCAGTGGTGTAAAATGGAAATCGCCGCCTCCATATGGTGTAAAATGGAAACCGCCGCCTCCATCAATATATAAGTAGAAGAAATAATAATTAGAAAATCAGGAGGTAGTTTCAATAATCAATAAATACTTAGAAGAAATGATAATTATAAAAAACTCTATAAAAAAAACCCCAAATTTTATGAAAAAACCCTTGAAAAACTTTAAGTTATGGTAACTGGTTTTTAAATTGGCAGCGGCTACTCCACACCACCATTGAGTTTTTTTTTTTTCCTTACCACTAATAAAAGTGCATAACAGAGAAACCAAAACTCAAAATGAAAAAAAATGCAAAATAGGTTAACTTTCGACCAATTTAAACCCTCAATTAAGATCGATTCTCAAGCTTATCAAAACATGAGAGTTGTAGTACAGTAAGTTATCTAATAAACACAACTTGAATCACTTGAAAATATTTTGAAATGAACATGTTATGGTCATTTTACTAAAGTCGCACAAATCTGTCTATCAATGAAAACAAGATAGTGTTCTTGACTTTCGGCCAACTTATGTGCTTGACTGAAACCGATTCTCAAGTTGATCAAAACACAAATGTTGTAGTACTCTGAATTATCTAATAAACACAACTTGAATCACTTCAAAATGAGCAAGTTATGGTCATTTTACTAAAGTCTCGCAATAAAAACGGGATAGTGTTCCTGACTTTTGGCCAACTTATGTGCTCGATCGAGACCAATTATCAAGTTGATCAAAACACAAAAGTTGTAGTACTCTGAGTTATCTAATAAACACAACTTGAATCACTTCAAAATGTTATGAAGTGAGGAAGTTATGGTCATTTTACTAAAAATCGCGTAAATCTGTCCGAAAAATTCTTGTTCACAGCTTGCAATGCAGAGAATTCCATATAACCCACATTGCACACTGCAAACTGGAAAAAAAATTTATGCCCGCAGTGTGCAATGCGGGTTATCTAGAATTCCCCGCATTGCAAGCTGCAAACAGGAATTTTTTTTGAAAAAAAAATTCTATTAGTCGTGGACAATGCGGGAATCTTGAGATAACCTGCATTGTGCTAGAACTAAATGCTGCCATTTTTTCTGAAAATGGACAAATTTTCAGTTTGTGAATTTATTTTTTTTAAACTTAGTTTTCCAATGTATTTGCGCATTGTTGCATCAAACCATACAAGTCTTCCGAACTAATATTTTATGTAACTACTCCAAACCACCATTTTGCATGACTTTAATAAAATGACCATAACTTGCTCATTTCAAAACATTTTCAAGTGATTCAAATTGTGTTTATTAGGTAACTCAAAGTACTACATTCTTTGTGTTTTGATGAGATTGAGAATCGGTCTCGATCGATCATATTAGTTGGTCGAAAGTCAAGGACACTATTTCATTTTCATTGCAAGACAGATTTGCGCGACTTTAGTAAAATGACCATAACTTGCTCATTTCAAAACATTTTCAAGTGATTCAAGTTGTGTTTATTAGATAACTCAAAGTACTACAATTTTCGTGTTTTGATAAGGTTGAGAATCGGTCTCAATCGAGGGTTTAAATTAGTTGAAAGTTACCCTCTTTTTATATTATTGTTTTTATCAAAATGTGGTGAAACAATCGAATGGGGGAGAGAGTAGAGAAGCAAGAGATAAAATGGATGGCTCGCATACAGAAGAGTTTGAGTCGATAATGGGGAGGGGAGATTTGGCTAGAGATTTTGGAGAGTTTGAGGGTTTCGATTTTGATGGGATTTTGAGAGATTTTCGAGGAAAATGGGGAGATTTGAGTATGGGTAGAGAATTGGAAGAGATTTGAATGTGGGAGAGGGAGGAATTTCGAATGAGGGAGGGAGGAATCTCTTGTCAATTTGAATGGAGAGGGAAAAAAAGTTGGGTTTTGTTTATATATGTGGTGTGAGAAATAATGGTGATGTGACAAAGAAAGTAAGTGGAGGGGGAGAGTAGAATGGTGTGAGAAAGAGGAAATGGTGGTGTGGAGTAGTCACTACCTTTTAAATTTTATGAAAAAATGAAATTTACAAAAAAAAAAAACTTTGAAATTTTGTGAAGAAACCCTCAAAAAATTACATTTTTTCTTGAGCTCTTTTTCGTTTCCTAATTTCAAAAAACGAAAATTTCGACGAAATTTCATAAAATTTTGCAAAAACAAAATTCCTGGATCAAATATATAAATCTACAGAGCGAGGGAGGGAGCGAGGGAAAGGGGCGAGGGATGGGTGGTAACCACCCATCCGCCTCGAGATAAGCGCATCAGATTGGAGATGCGCACTGGCACTTATCTCGGGGCGGATGGGTGGCTACCACCCATCCCTCGCTCCCTCCCTCGTTCCCTCCCTCGACCCCTAGAATTTTCCATATAAATATTAACAAGATTCCAATCTAAGAGCAGAGAGTGGTTGGAATGGGGGAATTGTCAAAATGGATTAATTGAAAAAACAAATTTAATGTAAATGTAGTAGTACTTTAGCCTGGTCTTTCCTTAGAGAGGGCCATCTACTCTCCCTCTCTCTACATTTTGGCATTATCTCAGAGAACATCTGGCCCTCTTATCATGTTGCAGACTGGAAACTGCAATCTCTGAACAAGAAACGGTCCTGTGGAGCCTGGGTTTGCAGCCTCTTTAGAAGACTGGTGTGAGGTGGCAAGCCTATATGGCTTAACCAATAAAACACGTTATAATCCGTAATTCTTCACCATTCGATTTTAAATCAGATCATCTAAGTCAATTCAATCAGTTAAACTCTTCTTCCTCCCTAACTCAAACTTCTCAAATATCCCATTAAAGACATCTTGAAGGTATCTTCAAGAGACTTTCTCCCACTCACAGAAGATGACTGTCTGAAGGCACCGCTAACTAAGTCAATATATCAGTAGAAAATTCCAGATTCAAGTTTTGAAGGTACCTTACCTGAGGCGCCTATAAAGGCAGCAAAATCAAGCTCTCTAATATTTTTGCTTAACAAGTTCTTGTGTATAATGATTTACCCTTCAATTGTTTCTGTTGCTTAAGACCTTTTCCCCAACCCTTGAGTCGAATTTTTATGTGTTCTCATACACTGCCAATTTTGATATTGGTTGGTTACATGAGAAATGCACGACTCCTTTGCTCACGACCAACCCGTAATTGTTCTAGTTAGAAATATATCACCAGTGACAAACCTTGTTCGTTGAGAAGCCATGCATGTCCCCGACTGAGTATGAGGTTGGGCACGGGTTTGGTAATTCAACTAGCCCAAGTTTTAAACTTGGGCCAAGAAGAAAGAAATTAGAAAAATATTTGCTACTATTGAATTATGTCAAATAAAAACATACACGAACAATAAAATAATCCAAGGAATTGATTATCATGAAATGCTACATTAGTTTACAAAAAATCAACCGAGATTCAAAAATAATTATTATTCTCATGAAACTGTAATTTCCTTGTATATTCTTTTTCTACCCGCAAATTTCATAATAATGTCGGTGCACTAATTAAATTGTTCTTCTATGTATAACACTGTAATTTGGAATTACATTCCTTGGAATTATCTATCATTTTGGCCTCAAACTGTTTTTAGTTACAATTGACCTTGATAGGAGTTAACCCCTCTGTTGATTATGTCATAAAAATTCTTCATTTAATTACTGGCCATTCTAAGCCGTACATACTAGTTATCATTTATTTGGCATCTATCCATCATCATAAATCATAAATCATAAATCATAATCATAATTGATTTGTTTGATTGTAAGAAATAAAAGAATTGGATAAATCCCAAATCATAATTCGGGCGGATCTAGCTAATCGTTTGCTACTCCTCTCTCTCTTTAACGTTAAATATTAGATAACATGGTGGTTAATTATCTCATCAAACCACACCGGAAGGAACGCACACTTATGGTACATTTCATTAAAAAGCTAAAATGCCATACCTACTAGTTATGTTGGCAGCTGCTCTTCCAAAGAGTTGATAATTTGAACCACTGTACCGAGAAAATCGGGTTGCATTTGTCCTGTCATAAATAAAGAGGAAAGAAAAGAAGAAAGAATGAAAATTTTAAGGATAAGGACAATGGCATGCATCTTCGTGACCAGAAATGATTCACTTTAGAATGAACAATACATGAAGTAGAAGTATGACCTAGGAAGCACGGATTCTCGGTAAAACCCTCCGAATTCTAGTAATACGCGTGTCGGATACGGATACACGTGCGATTCGCGTTCGATACGTATCCGACACGCGGTCAACGTGACTTGGTCAGGATACGGCCTGACCCGGTCCGGATACAGTCTGGACACGGTCAGGATACGGTTGCTAATAAAAAAAAATTCAGAGAGATCGATCAGATTCATCGATCGATCAGAGCATGGAGATCGATCAGAGCAGGGAGATCCATCAATCGATCAGAGCAGGGAGATCCATCAGATCCATCGATCGATCAGAGCAGGGAGATCGATCAGAGCAGGGAGAGATCGATCGAGCAGGGAGAGAGATCGATCGAGCAGGGAGATCGGGGAGAGAGATCGATCAACTGGGAGGGGAGATCGAGCTGGAGCTTTCGTTGTTTCTTCAACCTCCTGCGCCTCCCATCTTCCCATCTTCAACCTCCTGCACCTCCTGCGCCTCCCATCAAATTGTTGAGGGAAATGGCGAGGAAAACAGCGAGGGGGGGGGGGGGGGGGGGGGAGGGAAATTGCTCCTACACCATCAAAGCCTCTGCAAGGCCTATGGAAGGTAATTTTCAAAGCTTTTGCTGTTTTTGATTTGTATTTGCCCATATGGAAGGTCTTGCTTACACTATTGATTTACACCATCTGCTTGTTCTGAATGTTTGCATATGAAGTGACACAATTTATCTTGAACTACAACAATGAAATGTAGTATATAAATTCAAATACATTTAATTCAGCACATACCCACAAACGAAATGTGGTGCTAACAATATTGGGTTTCCTGGAAAAGGGTGGATGAATGACTTTATCATCTTGGTGAGAAGGAGATGCTAGTCAATTAGATTTAGGCCCGGCCCATATTAGAATTTATTACCCTAATTTTCACTCATGTACCCAAACTTTTCATTCAAATAATTTCATTAATTAAGCTCATTGCATTTAGATGTTTTATATATTTAGATTATTAATTATTGTTTATGAGTTATGACATTATGTTAATAGTTTTTTAATAAAATATAAAAATAAAAATAAGGTTTGACGTGTCGCCGAGTCCCCGAGTCCTAGTTTTTTGAAAATTGCCAAATCGCCGTATCGTATCCGTGTCCGATACGATACACGTATCCGAGTCCGTGCATCCCAGAGTATGACACAACTACCAGCCCGTACCTTTATATTTGATGAACAGATAGCAAAATGGTTTCTGCTCTAAGTACTGCCAATGCTTGAAGTCAAAATAAACATACATCAAAGAAGAAAACTCATCAGAAGGAAGAAAGCCCTACTACACGCCGTAGCTTTTCATAAGAAACCCAAAACACAAATTGCCAGGGACCAAGCCTAGCCCAAGTAGGAAAGAAACCCTTCCAGAGTGCCCTGACACCTTCAACTCTGACAGTGTTTACCAGACAGTCATAAGAGTTCTTATAAATAACTTCTTTGCCTTTAGCTTGATTCATCATTCTTGTTTTTACCACATCAGCTGGACAACTCAAAGCAGTTGCCGAAAGACCTGACATTATGGAAGCCAAAGTGTGGGCATATATATTGTCATCACAAACCTGATTCTGGATAACAAAATGTTTTGCATGATCATAGCAAGCTAACTCCCCCATGTTTACCAAAAATGCTCTCTGAGCATTGGGGTACACCCCTTGCCAAAGTCCTCCAACACCTTCAGTCCTTATAATCTTATTCAAAGCATCAAACACTCCTGTGTACCTGGGTTGGAAGCCCTGGCTCACCAATCGACCATCTGATTGCATCCTCACCTTTACGAGATCAGCTGGGCTTGCCACAACCTGCATTTCAGTAACAAAAATGATTTAAGTTAAAGCCCTCTGTTGTATACTAAAAACCTTGGGTTGGTTTGGAATTAATGCATTCCCTCAACAATTTTTAGCCAGGCAGTGAGGGGAACAAATAGTGGATGGTCCATTGATTGCTAATGCACTGATTGATTGTAGGAGAATGCAGAATATTCCGAGAGTGGTGATTAAACTTGACTTTTCCAATGCTTTTGATAATGTGTGTTGGAAGTACCTTGGATTTGAGAGGAAATGGACAGTGGCTTAACAGTAGTTCATACGTAGCCAACTTCTCCATTAAAATCAATGGAGTGGTTCTTTAGAAGCTCAAAAGGCTTCCACCAGTGGACCCAGTCTCCCCACCTCCCTTCACTATTGGGAGAGAAGAACTAACTCTGATGATCCTTAATACAACTCAAAGAGGATTGATCTCTAGTTTTCAGGTGTCACATAGATACCGTGTTACTCTGCGATGATTGCGAACAACAGGTAATGGATTTAAAACAGATTCTCATATGGTGTGAAGTAGTGTCCGGTCTCAGCATTAAGCCATAAACTATAAGTCTATAACAAGTTTACAATGATTCCAGTTGAGTCAATTTCCAATTTGAAGGAGTTGACTGAGAAGTTTGGCAGGATGTGAGTGCTCTAGCTCATAAATATATGGGGTCTGCCACGGGGGGCAAATTTAAATGCAAAATGGTGTGGGATGATGAAGTAATTGAAAGAATGGAGTTGAGGCTTGTAACTTGGAAGCGGAGATGCTAACTCTTATTAAATCTATGGTCGCTAGTGTAGTAGAGTATTGCGTCTCGTTAGTTTAGTTACCGTCCCAGATTTAGGGATGGCTAAAATGGAGAAAGTTGTGAAAGATTTTGGTGGTCTTGGGGTTGGCAAGGGTAGCCTATTCAACTTTGGGGGTTATCGCAAACAAATTTGGTAAAAACAGGAATTCCAAAATGAACTGAATATCCCAAGTACATTCACATTATATGACCACTCTTAAAAAAATGGGGAAGCAGCAAAATGTGCGTACTCTTGTATAATACAGAATCAGTAAACAAGTAGGCGAATAAATGAAATGAAATGAAATGAATGGTAAAGTTGTGAGAAAGTGAATCAAAGAGAGAGAGAGAGAGGGAGAGTACCTGAGCAATCACACCAGAGGTTCCACCAATGAAAGCTTTGCCGAGGAGAGACGGAGGCGGAGAATCAGTCGGCCAAACAGCATTTCTGAGGTGCTCGTAGCCGACGATGCGAATCGGGGTGTAGAAGAGATGGCGTAGAATCGCAGGTGATAAGCCCTTGTAGAGGCCGAGGAGACCTCCTTCGTTTCGGACGATTTGCGAGACGACGACTCGAGTTGATGATGATTGGGCGTGGAGAGGGAGCTGCAGTCTGGTCTTGATGATGTCTATGGGGAAGGTTGTAGTCTCTGCAATCATGGCGGAGAGGCAAGTTATGGCAATCTTCGTCTGTGTTTTCTCCTCTTCCTCCTTCATTGCAGGTCCACACAGATTTCACCTTCTCTCTCAAATAATGGCCTGTGAGTGTTTGAGGTTTCGGTGAGAGATGCAAAGCAGAATTTGCGCCCCGACCAACTGAACAACAATTGGGTGGACTCAGGCATTATTTCACAAATGTATATGAAAAATTCTAATTGTCGAGGGAAATGGCGAGGAAAACAGCGAGGGACCCCACAGGGTTGGGGGAGCCGTCCATCCCTCGGGATGCGTGCTTGAAATCTCGGGATGAGTAAAGTATCGTTATAAATGTAGAGATATGTCAAATTTCAGGGAATAAATTAGGGAAAATGACTTAAGCCCAATTTTTATAATTGTAGATCATATAAGACCCTAACAATTGAAAATGCCTCCTTTTTGTAATTCAAGACTATTAAAAGCCACAAACCTAAATCATGGTTAAAAGATATGTAAAAAGATAAATTCATATTCCTAAACTTATTGACATGGTGTTTTCTACTTATGTATTCAAATTCTGGTTACATTTAAGCAAGTGAAATATGCAATTTTTAACAGAATTTGATATATTTTCAAAGTTATTTATGTCACTAAAACACAACTGATAGATTCTAGTTGAGTAATTGGGAAGTAAAAAAATATATATATCCGGAAGTAAACTTATGATTGTTATTATTGGTTTTAAGTAGGTGAATTAATTTTGAAAATTAATCACCTAAGTAAAAGGGTGAGAATGTTTTTCTAATTATTTTTAAACCATAGTTAGGTTTGTAGCTTTTTTTTCTATTACATACTTTTTTTTCTATCTTTGGAATGGAAATAGATATATTAGAAATTTTCGAATATGTTTGTGCCCTATCTTTTATAAAAATTGACTTTTAATTCTTTTTATCTATGTCATATGAGTTTTTTTAGGATTACTAAAATTGATTTTTAACTATATAACGACCCGATCCACATGGTATGATACTGTATGATTTAAGTTTAACCACCTCACCCTTGTATGGGCAGGTTTTGAGACTGACAGGCTACCTTGTGTGGGCGAGCTCTGAGGCTGGCGGTTTCATGTGCGGGCGAGCTCAAAAGGTTGGCAGACTACCTTGTGTGGACGGGCTCAAAGGCTGGCAGGCTACTAAGGGTTATAATCCCATGTCACCTGGGTGAGGGAAGGGGATGTGTTATATATGTGTAAGATTTGATCCCCTTAGTACAACGTGTTTTAAAGCCGTGCAAACCTTGGGCCCAAAGTGGACAATTGTACTATGTGGATCGAGTTGTTACATAATGGTATCAGAGCCGGACCTAGCCAGAAGTGTGCCAATGAGGACGTTGGGGCCTAAAAGAGTGGATTGTAACACCTAGGTAGCCTGCCAGCATCAGAGTCTGCCCACACATGATAGCCCGTCAGCCTCAAAGCCCGCCCACACAAGGCTGTTGTATAGGTATGGTAAAGTCGACTTAATCCCTATGGGCGATCGTTCTAATAAAGCAAAAAGTTGTTTTGAAACTAGCCGTTTTGAAAAACAGATATGAAGATGGTAAAATTGACTTCACCGCTCCAAGATCAATCTATAAATAGTTGCATCCTCATTTGCCTTATTCAACTTTACGAGCATAAGAATAACTTGTTCAGGGCTATTCAAGAGCAGTAAATCCAGCAAACAAGAAGAACAACAAGTTTATCCCCATTGTTCAAGAGGAATCTTTCAATCTCTCCATACTATCTTTGAGTGAGCTTCAAAAATCTATATAGAGAGAGAGAACTAGGGCTCAAGATAAGATCTTAATCTAGACCAAACAACTTATTTGTTTGAAACCTAAAGGCTCTATAGTGAGAAGCCTATCATTGTCACCCCAAACTTCAATATTGTAAAGGTGAGCCCTACTTCTCCTACATGAAGAAGCGAGAGACCCGAGCTTAAACTTTCTCCCATTCTCTATTCATAAACACACTTGGAAAAACATCTTTGAGTGTTAGTTTGCCTAAACTCAACTAACCCCGTGTGGGTTTTTGAATCAGTGGAGTGAATTCCTATGAGTAAGTGTCATAGAAGATCCCAAACAGGTGATATTCTTGGTTGTGTTGCATTTCATTGTGGTGTGATCATTGGTCATTCGATAAGTCTAGCGGAGTATGAACATAAGATCAGGTGGTATCTCCGAAATTCCAAGCATATTTTCGTCAGACTTGGTTGTATTACATCCCACGTGACCGCCAAGGAATTCATAAGTCTCGCGGAGCAGAATACTTTGTTCATGTCGATAAGTCTCAGAAGATCATGACGACTTGAACTTTGCTAGGTTGTGGAACGTCATTTGAGAGTGTACTTCTCTTTTAATCAAGATAATAAAAGCTTGAGGCTTGCGAGCCTTTTCCACCGAGAAAGTAACTGGTATATCAGCTCCATTTGGGCAAGGAAGTACGGATCAAATATAGCTAACATTGGCCTAGCAGCGTAAGGCCTATCTCCAAAGGGCCTCCAGGTGATCTACATCCACATAGCATCAATCGGACCGCAAATAAAACCTATAGTTTCATGCCCTGAACTGAACTACTACTGGCTTAGCTGCCTAGCTACAAACTCAAAAGCCTGGATTTCTGATCCTTACTTAACTTAGAGTCCCAAAAGGTGTTATAAGCTGGAAGCTAAGAAGCTACTCATTTATGAGTAGGAGTTCCCATCGGTCCAGAACTAGAAGTCAACTCACCCGACTACAAATCAAAGAGGCTGAGAGTAAGCGTAAGCTCGAAGAGCTTTTTTCGCTAGAGAGAGTGGAGAGGGGGAGAAGCGACTCTTCGTAGAAGCTTTGCTTTCGGGACGAAGCCAAGCCTAAAAGATTGACTTGGCGTAGGATCCTTCAAGCGAGAGAGAGGATCGAGAACCCATCGCCCAAAGATGCCTTACGTGGGCCGGTCACCGGTGGCTAAGAACCTTAAATCACTAAAGAAATAGCCTTTTTTCTAGGTCAAGTCTTTTAATCAATAAAAGGAAGGAGCCGAGCTAGCAAAACAAGAAAGTCGTTGCATCAATCAAACCCGAGTTTAGATTTAACTCGTTATATCTATGTGTAGTATTGTCTCGTCTCATCTCCTTTCTTTACATATTTATATATGCATATTTATCTTTCTGTTTGATATCTCTTGCATGTTTTAAGTTGTAATTTTTTCTAACAAATCATAGTTTAGTTCACTTGATGCATAAAAACCTTGGATCTACTTTGCAAAAGTATTTCCTTAAATTTGTGTTTTAGATTTCAAGACATGTGAGACCACCCGAACCAAGAGGTGAATCATTTCATTATCTTATCATATCTTTTACTATTTTATTAGTGTTAAGGTCTAGGAGATTATTTTGAACAGAGTTTATACGAAGAGTTCATGTAGCCTACTAACCTTTGGATTCTTCCGCAAAAAATTATTAAAAAATTTTTTTTCAAAAAAATACTATTCACTCCCCTACAGTCTTGTGCATCATATATTAGGGCACCCGTGGGTGGTACTTTAGTGTTACCACTACACTTTCACAGATCAGGTACATCCAGGAGCATCGTTTTCGTTCTAGCAACAAGAAACATCTAGTGCGTGCATCTTCGTCGAACCATCCCAAGGAAGGTCAGGCAACAAATTTGCCCCGACAGTACCTAGAGACAAAGAGACACAAAGAGAGCCAGAAAAAGAAGTTGTAGAGTGTACACGAAATATACAAAAAAAAAATTAAAAAATTAAAAAAAAGGTAGAAATGAGGAAAGATGTAGACTTTGAGGAATAATATATGATGAGAGAGGATACATGAGAGGGAACAAAAAAAAAAAAAAAAAAAATGGTAGGGAATGCTCAGTGGTGTTTTTGTTATAATAGTTAAATAAAATAAAACCTAATAGTCTCAATTACCTAATATAGCAATCTGTTTGCTTTAGAACTTAGGCCTCGTTTGGTTACTCGATGGAATGGGAATGGGAATGAGAATGGGAATGAAAATGAAAATGGTAATGGGAATGTAATGGGAATGGGAATGGTAATGGTAATAGGAATGTATATGTTTGGTATACCTATGAATGGCAATGGTAATAGTGTATGACATTGTTTGGTATGTGAATTTATGGTAGGAATGGAATGGGAATGACTTGTGCATTTCTCGAAATACCCTCAATTATTATAACTATGGGTCATGAGTTGGGTTCAGGCTTGGGTCATTGATGTAAGCCATTGGATTAAAAAGATGATCAGAGGAGTTTGTGAGCGTTGGATCAAAGTGATGGGAGTAGTTTTGATTGATTGTTGGGATGCGAGATAACAAGGGGAGCGTTGACTGAGGCAATAAATAAGGGGGTGGGATTTCGGAGAGAGCATTTATTTATTCTGCAGAAGAAGGCAGAGAAGAAAGGAGCATTGGGGAAGGTGAGGTGGAGGTCGTTGAGTTGGGGCGATTTTGGATCGGTGAGGGTGTTGAGAATGAACTTGGATCGTTTGGAGGAGAGGGTTCAATGGTCCTTCGGCGGGCATTGTTACAGCAGATGTGACGGAACTTCGGTCCTGAATCATCGCCAGAGGAACAATAAAGATCAAGGACGGTTGGGTATGATGGTGTTGTGGAGGAGAAAACCATTGAAGAGGAGGTAGGTGGGTGGTGGTGAGTCGACGGTGACGATGACTGCGATCAGAGAGGGAGGGGGAGGAGCTCGTCGAGGTTTCTCCATCTACCGCTGCTGCTGGTGGAGCAAATGAGGAGAGGAGATGAGGGGTTATTACAGGGAGGGTGAGGAGGGCAAACAAGTCATTACGCTTATCTTGACCATTACAATGGGAATCGTAATCGCCATTCATAGGGTGGGAGGTATGAATGGTCATTACAACGAAATTTGTAATGAGAATGACCATTACGATGGTTTTATGTGATACCAAACGAAGGAATGCCTTTGACCCATTACATTACAATGGTCAATCATTACATTACGACGGTCAATGGGATAACCAAACACGCCCTTAGAAGTCATCTCTTTCATCCCTTAACCACCACCACAGAATAAGTTGGATGAGAAGACTAGACCTAAAATGTGATCATTATAGTGGACATTGGGTACCACCAAATTGCAAGAAATATACCCAAATAATTCAACAATTATGGTTAATGTTTTGTATTTCAATAGCCTCTTTCTTGATAGTGCAAGGTGCTATTACAGATAACCAAGACCGGATTGCTAGAAATATCACTCAGTTCTATCAATACTTGTTCAAGGAACAACACTCTTGCAGGCCTTTGCTTGGTGACTTACAGTTTCATTGCATTTCAGGTGAACTCAGCTATCAAATGCAAGCAGACATTTTTTAACAAGATTTTATTGGGTGTTATGAAAATTCTGCAAGTTGATGTGGTACTGGGATTGATGGGTTTCCTGTAGATCTAAAATTTGGGTTGCTCTTAGGACAAATGTTATGGATTTGATTGAATATTTTCAATCAGAGAGATTTTCTTCAATGGCGGTTGAATACTACTTAATTTCTCATCCCCAGGAAAAAAGAGAAGCCACGAGAATTGAAGACTTGAGACCATTGCTTATTTCTCAGTTTCAATCAGCAGGGGCGGACAGTAGGCAGCTGGTACATGGGGTGTTAATTAATGAGTAATGACATTTTGGATTCCAGGATCAAGCAAGGCAAGCCAGGGTTGATGCTCAAAGTAGGTTTCTACAAAGCCTTTAACTCTCTTTTATGGAGCAATCTACTGGACATAGTTGATGAGATTTGGGTTTGATGACAACTGGATCCATCCACTGCCTCCTCCATTGCAGTAAGTGGGACACCCACAAGGATTTCAAAGCTTCTAGAGGTGTAAGACAATGAGACCCTTATCTCCCCTTCTCTTTGTTCTTGCAGTTCAATGGCTTACATCCATGGTGCTTCAAGCTTAGCAACTGCACGTGATTCATGGTTTAGAGTGTGCAGCACAGTTCCTTCAACCCTAACTCTACAACATGCAGATGATACAATTTTATTCATTGATGCTATTGAAGAAGAAGTTCAGGCAGTAAGGGGTATTCTTTTATGGTTTGAGGTGTCTTCAGGGTTGAAAATGAATTTTTCTAAAACTTAAATATATGCAGTGGGTAGAGTTCTTCTTAGGGGTGGGCACGGGATGGGATGGGATGGGATGGGATGGGATGGGATGGGACGAGATAGATCCATTTCTATCTCATCCCGTTCAGGGACGGGATGGGATGGGAAAAATCTCATCTCAACCTCGTCTCATCCCAAACGGGTTCGGGACGAGACGGGACGAGATCAGCATGCTCTCATTTTTTGACAAATTACTGCTTACCCAATATCCAATTTGCTTAGTTGAAAATAGGCAAAAACAATTCGTAGAACTACACATAAATGATAGCCTTAGATTGAGTATGCAACATCATAATAAACTACCATAAATGATAGCTGAAATTCACTATGTAATTAAGATTTCTGCAGAGTTTTGAATGACTAAGAGGTGGCCAGTATAATGGCAATGATGGACCTACTCTACTGTTTCGAATAGTGAACAAAAGGATTAGTAGATTTGGGGTGCTAAGAAGAATGTTTCATTATTGCTTTAAAAAAAACAGTCATTAAATTCATTGTCTTGACATGAAATAAAACTCTCCAATGTAGTTAGCAATCTTATTTTGAGTTTTAAAGAGTTTGCAATTAAATAATTCATTTAGAATTCTAGAAATAAACTAATATCAAGTAGTTGCAGATATAGACTAATATCAATTACACTGATTTCAACTAAATTCATTTTTCTTCAATTACACTAATATTGCAATTCTAAAATAAATAAATAAATAATAAATATTGAAAAATTAGCTCGGGACGGGATTGGCGGGATTGAAAATCTTCATCATATCCCATCCATTCTAGATCGGGACGAGACGGGTCGGAAACAGGATTGCGGGATGGGATGCCCACCCCTAGTTCTTCTTATCAACCAATGGGCCGCCCTTTGGAGGTGTAAAACTGGAAAAATAAGGGTCTGAGGGCAATGTTGGATTTTAGGATTCAAAGTATTAGACTTAATTATCCAAAAAAAAAATTAGAATCAATTAACCCAAGGTAAGGGTAAAATAGTCCAAAAATTAGTTTTGACCAATCAATAATGTGGATTTAACGTTTCCGTCAGAAAATGAGTGTTAGACTCAATTAGTTTTCAAAATGAGGGTCAAACTCTAATAGGTATAAACTAATGAGTGTCAAACTAAAAAAACACTTTTACTTAGTATGCCCAATTACCATTAATACTACTAAACTAATACCATACTAATACTTGTAGCTTACATCAACCTCCCCGATTGAATAAGCTTGTCCTTGAGCTTAAAATCAAAGTTCACTAAACACAAGCAATCGGTCACATAACACAATGTGAAATGCACGCGAAGTAGGCGACCTCGAACCATCCCACTATACACATTTCCATAGATAACACCAATTCGATTTAAAGAACAATAATCTAGAACGAACATGTTGAAAAGACTCCTACACTTAGGCTCATGCGACAAAAATGTCCTAATATGGATCAACATCATCACATATTTTCTATGCCTCTATGAGAACCTCATTATCAACTTGACCAAAAAAAGGAAAGAAATCGCACAAGTCAAAGGGCTCACCATTTCGAAGTCGATGTGTGGGGGGACCAAATGAGACTTTGGAAATAGGTGGACGAGGTGTAGCCAATGTCGTGTCGCATAGTATCACGCTCTTCTGCTAGTAACACTCCTCTGCTCTTGCAGTTTCTTGCTCTCTGCAATCATTAAATAGTGCGTCAAGTGAGGTAGTCAGCTGGTCTTTGACTTTCTCTCAAAATGTTTACCTTGGTTGTTGCAAGCTGCTGCATAATGGAGGTGAGGATAGGGTTTATGTCATTGGTCACTGGGGTGGTGGTGGTGTAGGAGAAACGAGTGCAATTGGGGGTAAGAGGGGACATAGGTGTATTGATGTAGGAGATGGAACCTGGTAATGGGAATTGGACACCGCAGGGTGTTGGGTTAGACTTGAGCTATATTGAAATCAGTATGGGGACGAAGGATAGTATGGGTATGGATATTGGGAATAATATGGGACACTTATTTTTTTCCACCAGTGGGGTGCTCTTACAAATAATGGGGTGCACATAACCTACAGGAATGGGCAAGGACTGTTTTGAAAAACTTAAACAGGGACCTGTCTAGAAATTCTAAAGCAAAGACTTTCTTATAGAATAAAACAGTGAATGATCAAGAATCCTGGGTATACTTAGGCACTTAAAGGGGGTGATGATTTAATGTCTGGACAAGGTCTTACTAATAAAGTTAAAACATGGGCTTCTTTTGAAATTTAAAATTTTGAGTCTTCTTCCTCCACACGATTGAAACCAAACAAGGGGGCTAGTTCACGAACAGGTGTGAGATCTAGATGCAGGGGCGGAGCTAGGATTGCAGACAAAGGGAGGCAAACAATACTCATCTATTCAACTACACCAATTTCAGCAGTGACACAACTCCACATTCTTCAATTATTAGCTTCCCATACCGATTGTTGTCACGAGCAAGCGAAACAAGCGAGGCTTCCACATAGGACCTGTCATCGATCGATCTAGTGTAGAGCGTGGCAATTTGCTTACAGATTATGTACAAAATTTGTTCATTCGCAGCAATAAGTGGGATTCCTAAATATCTGTCGGATGCGACGGAGACGCGGAGGAGCCAGGAAACGTCCATGCCACGGTGGAATTCCTTGAACGCAGCCTTGGAGAATTATGATAAACAAGATTCAAAATGCATCATTGTGCCCATCAAAAATTCAGAAATTCAATGAATGAAAGTTTTTTTTTAACGTGAAGGGGGCAAGCTACAAATTTAAAGGGGGGCAATATGGAAAATACAAATACATTAGTGGGTTTTTTTTAAATATGAGGGGGGCAATTCACCCCCTTAACCAAAGGGTAGATCCGCCCCTGTCTGGATGTTGGCTCCGGTATTAGGAGGGTGGGTTGGCGTGCAGTTTATGACGTCAGTGACTCCTGCTAATAAGAACAACTCTGGTAACTCTAAACAGTACTGTTGGCCCATGCGCCAACACCTCTGGACATGTTGGTGACTACACGACTATCTTCCGGAAACTCTGATTTGGTTTCTCTACATAGTAAGGATTTTGTTTTTAAGCAAATCAAGTGGTTCTCTCATTTTATCCTCTTTGTGGTACTTCTCATTGATTCTTCAATGATCTTCAATCAAAATCTCTTATCATTTTTCACTTTTCTCTCTTTCTTTTTAAACAATTTTTCTTCAAATCGAAACAAATAACTAGAACCATTTTGGCTCCAATACCAATTAATAGAACTAAACAAGAATTGAAAAAAACAAAACAAGAATCGAAATACGAAGTAGGAATTGAAATAAAACTGTGATAAACACTAATTGAAAAAATAATAAGAAAATAACTATTCTTTTCAATCAATCAACCACCGAACAGTGAACAATACTTTGCTTATTATAATATCTCTAACTTCTTTGACAAACTTAACCTAACCCTAGTTGGCCAATAATGCCCTAACTACTATTATGGGTTTTACTTAATAGGCATAAGTACAATTAATACTACTAAACTAATACCATATAATACCCGCTTACATCAATAAATAAATAAATAAAATATGGAAATATATTAGATTAAACCGGTGGCAAAGAATTCAAAGGGGGTGATTGAAAAATTAAATATTAAGCTTCAAATACACATTGGAATTTTATAAGGGATTCAAGCAACTTGTCAAATTCAAGGGGAAATACACTAAAATTTCATTGGGACACACTTAATTTCTATATGTGATAAAGGAAATTCAAATTTCAAAGGGGCAGAAAAAAAAAATTAGTATTATTGAAAGGGGCAATAAGCTAAGATAAGACATATACTCCACTGCCTCACAGTAACACACAAATTTTGAAGTTGAGGGGAGGCAATTCCCCCTTCCTCTTTAAGTGGCTCCGCCCTTTGTTGGTTGTGATTATCCATTCTAGAAACCCAAGTTACATTGCTCATATTTAAAAAGACATTTTCTAATTTTTTTTTAAATGCCTTGACTGAGTCAACTCATATGGGGGTTTTATTTTCATTTTCAGAAATTCTTATATTCCCCTTATAAAACTAGGTCGACGCCAGCGGACCACCACCTCAGAAAGAGAGAGAAAAAAAATAGGGGTGTTTATGTCAATTTTAGTATAATCAAACTCATAGAGTTTCTAGACCATGAAAAATCATTGTCCTTTTTCAAACACTCATTTTTTCAAGCAAGGACCTTTGGAAATTCTCTTAAACAAAAATTGTTCATTTCTACCAAAAGATGAGAGAAAAAAAGGAAATATCTAAAACGTCCCAAAATTCTGTAAATTGGACATATCGTTTACTTTGCCACGTGTCATATTTATATTGTGGATAAGATATAACTAGGATATATCTTTGATATCTCACAAATTTCCATTATTTTGACACGATTTTAAATGTTATTTTATCAAGGGTATATTTCCTTGTATTTATCGTATTCGGTCCTAAAAATGGATAAATATCGCGATATAGATATTTTAAACCATGCTTCGAAGAGAAACCTCTTTTCTATAGCACCATCACTGATAAAGCTTATAGCTTCCATAATGTACAAATAATTGGATTGGTTTGCAGAGGAGAAATGGTGGTGCATCTCAGACTTAAGTTTAGCTTGAGGTTTTGGGGTTTCTGGATGGTGGGTTCATTATCAAAGCTTGAGGTTGATGGTTCCATGGAGATGGGTAGGGCATATTATCAAGGCTTCAAGCTGACAGTTCCATGGTAATGCAGATGAAAAAACAAAACTAGAACATGGAAGCAATTGTTTGAGATTCGAGACAATGCACGGTTGCAATCGGATGCGTCCAAATCTGGTCTCTTAGAAATCTGACCTACAAAACAAGGGTTAGATTGCCAAAAACAACCTTTTTGGTGGCTGAAGGCACTCTGATGCTTAAGTTAGTAAATCTGTAGGAGAAAGCTTAATTTAGACAGAGTTCAATTAAACTTGCATACTTTTGTAGAATGTTCCCTTTACCTTATATAGGGATCGTTATGAATTCTCTGCGTGACTTAATCATGTGAGACTTGACGAGGGGAGGCGTTTTATGTAACAATATTTTATTTTATGGAGATGCGTCCTTGGGGGAGTAACTCTTGCAACGACTCGTTTCCTTCATAACGTTTCTCATCTTTGAGGGAAAGATTCATTGGGCCTCTGATTATGATTTGTTCTGAATGGCCCTTTTGGGCTTTAATGGCTCAATCTGCCTATTAGACTTTGCGAGTTGACCTTGAATTGAAATACTTGGCCCTCGTGATAAATGATTTTCGCCAAGTGTACGGTCATGATGACAGTCTTATTTGATGTATCATCAGCTACTCCCCCCTTAGTGAGTGGACATGCTTACATGGCCACTAACTCTACAACGGTTGGATTTTCGACTTCAACATTGCATTGCATTGCATTTAATGTTGTTAACAACTGTTGCTACGTGTGTTACTAGGATGTCTCATCTGCCTATTCTTTTCAGCGCGATTTTTGGAATTTCATGCAGCCATCGTATCTCGCACATCTTCCCATTAACGGTATTTTCCATGCTCAAACCTATAAAAAGGGTGCGTGAGGGTTGTATTTTTTTTTTTACATTATTTTCATTACCAGACTTTGTTTTTTCTCTTCTTCTTCCTTTTTCATCTTTGCACAATGTCTGGTCTCAAGATTCTAAGTGGTAAACCGCTTGTACTTGTGAGGTTTTCTTTTTGCCCAAGTGGGCACGCGGACGACTCTGGATAGTGTTCGCTATCATTATTCAATGTCAACTGACGTCGAGATCATCTTGCCTGGAGATGACAACGGTCCTTATCGTCCAAGGCCTGACTACATTGCATTGTACCTTGACATGTTTTCGACCTCAGAGATCTTCTGGGAGTATTTGGACTTCTTGGGCAATGCTCCTATTCAAATGGGTCATAACGGCTGGAAAGTGATGGTTTCAACCTTGGCGAGGGTCGTTCTATTTTAAATTCCTATGAATATTTTTGCATTCCATGGTGGGGTTTAATGTAAGCAGTAACCATACTTGTTATCTCCGTTCTCCTGCTTGTTTTAGGAAACTTAAGGATTATTATAGGGGTTGGTCGAGGTCATGGTTTTATGTGTCCATTACTTCTGGCTATTTCAAGTTACTGAATCGGCATATTATGCGGTCGCTCCGTGAACCTAAGAGGAATGAACTGTACTTGAGTGCGGAGGAGCAAGAGTTTCGTGATCGGTTTAATAAGCTTCCTTGAGTCCCAATAGAGGTTTTCCTTGCTACGAATGTTGTCGAGCGCAGTGGCCTATACACTATTGAGTGAGGCGGAGCGTGCGGCGCTTACTGAGGCTCGAGCTGCTGAGGTTACTTTGCTTTTGCCAAAAATGTCATTGTTTCTAACGAAGAGCTGGAGCTTACTTATTCGATTAGCGTTGGCGATGTTAGCATTGATAGGGAAGTGAGCTATGTTAGGAGGCTTACAGATCTCAATGCTCCTATTGTTGTTGGTGATGCTGGCTTGAGCATTAGAAAAAAGAAACTTCCTAGGCCTGCATGTCCGTCGAAGCTATTGGCGATCAGCCCTGGCCGTATCCCGAAGAAGAAGTGACTTGTTGGTTCAATTCATGGTTCTACTCAAATTCATCTTCGTCTGAGGTCTTTAGTTGTTGGGGAACAATCGTCTCTTCCTTTGTTCAAACTCATGCCATTAAGTGACAGTGTTGCTGCCATTAAGTGACAATGTTGCTGATATGAATAATCGACCTACACCGCATGCCTCTTCTTGAATGTTTCTACTAACCCTTCTCCAATCCATGTAACTTCTTATTCTAATGTAATGGAGTAAATAATCAATGAAATTCTCATTTTATCTATAATTGTCATTTGTATTCCATATGTCTCTTTCTCTAACTTATTAATCTAGACTTAGTTGCTTTTGTTTTTGGTATTTATGATTGAATTCTGACTCATTTGTCCGAATTTCTTATAAGTATGTTTCGTGGCTCAACATATTAGTCGTTTAGAAGCTTTCATGAGTAAATATGACTTTATACGTCCAGATTTTCAAACGTACTTCGAGGTTGTACATTCTAGTCGACCAAAAGATTCATAGATAAGTTTGGCTTATACGTCCAAGCTCTTATAGATTCACTTCATGGTTGATCAAACCAAAAGTTCTATGTGTATGTCCGACTTATTTGTCCCGAAACATATGTTTTAGCTTTACTCGTAGCCCGATACATTGGTCATGCTAGGTGTTTTACGAGTAGACTTTTAGTCTGGCTTTGACGTCCTTACTGAATTTTATTGTTTGAACACAATATGAAGGGTTTAAATTTGGAAGTTTTATTGATAATATTTCTTCAAGTGCTCTACATTCCAAGGTCGTGGTAGTTATTCACCATTTATGTCTTCCAACCAGTATGTTCTTGGTATGCTGATTTTTACCACTTTGTATGGTCATTCCTAATTCGGATTCAGTTTACCCGTGTCTGGTTCTTTTGTGTTGAGTTGTATTTTTCTGAGCACTCAGTCGCCAAAATTGAACGTGCAAGGTTTTGCTTTGTTGTTATAGTAGCTCGCCATCCGTTGCTGGTAGGCTGTTGTTTTGATCGAAGCTTTTTCTCGCTTTTCTTTGAGAATATCTAATATGACTCTTAGGGCTTGTTGTTAATTTTTGCTCAGAATTCTTCGGTTCTGAATGTTGGCATACCAATTTCTACCGATACCATTGCTTCAGATCCGTATGTGAGGGCAAACGGGGTTTCTCTAGTTGGAATTCTTTTCGTTGTCCTGTAAGCCCAAGGGATGCCTGGTAATTCAGACAACCACCATCCTTTTTATGCTTCGAGTTTCTTCTTGATTGCTTATAGGATTGTTCTGTTGGTCACCTCAGCTTGTCCGTTTGCTTACGGGTGAGCGAGTACTAAGAAGTGTTGTTTGATACTTAAGTTTTTGCACAACTTCTTAACTTTCCTGCCTTCAAATTGCTTCCCGTTGTCAGTGAAAATTACTCTTGGGACTCCAAATCCGCATATTATATATTTCCAGTGAAAGTTTTCGATTTGAGCTTCCCCAATCTTTGCTAACGGCTCTACTTCTACCCATTTAGTGAAGTAATCCACCGCTACAAGGAGGAATTTCTTTCTGTCGGACACCAGAAATGATCCTACGATGTCCATTCCCCATTGTGCGAATGGCCATGGACTGCTCATCGATATTAGATTTTGGCCTGACATGTGAGTATATGGGCCAAATTTTTGGCTTTTGTCACAGGTGCAAACGATTTCGTTTGCATCTGCTTGCATTGTTGGCCAATAGTAACCCAGCATTAAAGCCTTGTGGGCTAATATGTTCTTCCTCCCAGGTGGTTCCAGAATATGCCATGGTAAATTTCTTGCAGAACATAGTCGGCATCATCGGGTGAGAGGCATCTTAGCAGTGGTTTTGTGGCAGACCTTCTGTAAATTTTGTCATTAATCATTGTGTATCGTGCTGCTCGGTTTCGCAGTTTACAGGCCTCCATCTTATCCATTGGAAGTGTTCCACTTTGTATGTATGCCAGGATTGGAATCGTCCAATTGTTCTCTTGATCCGTTGCACATGCTTCTTGCACTCGGTTTTCTAGTATGAAACTTTCATGTATTATGACGAGCGGATTATCATTTTTTCCAGCTGGTGATGCGTCCTTGGCAAACTTTTCAGCTCTTTTGTTCTCTGCTCCTGCACATCAATGAATGGTTGCAGCTTGGAAGCTTTCCATCAACTCAGTAGTATTTTAGTGATAGGATTTCATTCGAGCATCTTAAACTTGGAACTCCGCTCAGCTGATTGACCACCGGTTTGGAGTCAGTGAAGATGTTGATTTCTCTTACTCCTAAGTGCTTGGCCATTTGCAATCCAGCTATTACTGTTTCGTACTTGGTTTCATTGTTTGAGGCTTTGAAATTGAATTTTATTGCATTTTCCAACGTTACGCCTTCTGAGTTATACAGGATTATTCCAGCTCCACTTCCCATCTCGTTGGATGCTCCATCACAGCGCATGAACAGTTCATTCGCTTTGCTCCTCTTCTTGATTGCTATTTGGTTGATGTTCATTGATGCCTGTGAATTCAACAATGAAGTCTACAAATGCTTGAGCTTTTATTGCAGTTTTAGGAGCGTAATTGATGTCGAACTTCCCGAGCTTTATTGCTCATTTCACCATTCTTCTGGATAGTTCTGGTTTGTGCAATGCTGACCGAAGTGGATGTTCGGTCATGGAGATGATGGGATGAGCTTGGAAATATGGTCGTAGCTTTCTTGAAGATACGACCAGGGCGAGTGCCAGCTTATCCAAAGTCGGGTAGTTAATTTATGAGGCCGCAAATGTTTTGCTAAAGTAGTAGACTGGCTTTCATGTGCCCTTCTCCTCTCGTATCAATGTTGAGCTGATCGCGTGTTCGGACATGGAAAAGTATAAATACATTGCTTCTCATGTACTTGGTTTTGACAACAGTTCAGTGCTTCCCATGTATGCCTTCCTCAGTGAACCACATCTTGCGGAACGTTGTTAGGTACAAAAGGTTGGTCAAACTACCCGTGTCGACCATTACTCTTTTGATCTCCCATTTGGCTATTAGTACAGAATTCACCAGAGCATCATTATGAGGGAAGTGGACTCCCTTCGCATTCTCTTCAAAGAAGGTCAAAGTTCGCTGGGTCATTTTGGCGCGTTGTACGGAAGGCTCCAGATATCGAATCCTTGTCCGTAAATCCCGTATTGATCGCTTCAGTGATTGATTGGATAGCTCCTTCTCTCTAGCTACGCCATGCAAGACGTATATAAGCTCTCTTGTTTGCTCATTTGACCCGGTAGTAGCATCCACCTTCTCTTTCCCTTTAGACTGTTATCTTTCTGCCTAATGATCTCTCTGAGTCGTCCTTTCTGGATATGGTGCTCGATTTCGTCCTTCAAGTTGTAGCAGTCCTTGGTATCGTGCCCGTGATCTTTGTGGAAAGAGCAATATTTGTTCTTATCTCGCCAATCTGGATCTCCTCCCATGGGTGGCCATTTGACGTCCTCCCACTTCGCTATGGCCTTCACGACCTCAGTTTGACTTGTTTTTAAAATCGTGAACGGTTTGACGTCGTGTTGACTGCCTTTGTTGACCGTTCATGTCTGGATCTTCCGGATTGCAGCTTTTCGGATTATTGTCTATTGAACTCGAACCTGCCACTGGTTCAATGCCTTTTTGACCGACCATTCTCTTTTCGAGGCCTGTCGTCTCTTCGACTTTCTTCTCTCCTCTCCCGACTTGCCGAGAAAATGTATTTTCTCTAATTCGTTCCTCTTCTTAGCAGCCAACATCTCCTCGAGGGTGATGTATTTTTTGGCAAGCTTCTTCTTCGGGGGGTCCAAGTTCAGAAAAAGTTGTAGAACGACCCTTTTTTCAACCCGGAAGTAAAGGTGGTTATGGCCACATCGTCACTGCATCCGTCGATCATAGTTAACTCGTCAGTAAAACGAGTAATCAATTCTCTGAGGGTTTCCTCATGCTTCCGATTGATGTGTAGCAAATAGTGTGGACCCTTCCTCATCCGCCAGCTGACAATTAATCTCGTGATGAAGGCAGTGGCTAACGCCTGGATGGAATCTATCAACCTGGGCGGTAGACTATTGAGCCAGGTCATCACCGTGGATATGAGGCTGGTCGGAAAGGTTCGACACAAAATAGACTGTGCTTTCTTTCAGGGCCATCATGTGATGGAAATGTCACAGGTGATCTGTTGGATCGGTAGTTCCACCGTAAGTTTCGAACTTGGGGGGAACGAACTTTTTTAGCAAAGGGGTTCTCATGAATACATCTGAGAATGATGATCTCGCCAACTCGTAAAGCACATTAGGGTCTGTAACTCCAATTCGAAATGGAATTGGTGGGGGGAATTTCGTTACTCTGGGAACCATCTCCCTATGGTTCACTGCCTACAAGGTTTGGCTGTCGAAGTTCTGTAGGATCATTGTTCTCTCGAACATGGTTGGTAGAGTTCTATTGCGGTGGTGTTTGAAGCATGCATTAATGGTAACTCACCTTCACCAGTGGAAGGCTTGCCTTAATTATTGTTGGGTTGAGGGTTTGTAGAATGTTCCATTTGCTCTAACTTTTTTGTTGTTGATTAGAACTAAGGAAATTTCCAACTACAAACTCTCTTTCAGAAAGGAAATTGTCATTTCCCACACACGACACCAAACTGATGCATCCAAATCTGGTCTCTTAGAAATCCGACCTCCAAAACAAGGGTAAGATTGCCAAATACCACCTTTTTGGTGGCTGAAGACACTCTGATGCTTTAGTCAGTAAATCTGTTGGAGAGAGTTTAATGTAGACAGAGTTCACTTAAACTTGTATAGCTTTGTCGAATGTTCCCTTTACCTTATATAGTGGTCGTTATTAATTCTCTGCGTGAATTAAGCATGTGAGGCTTGATGAGGGGAAACATTCTCTGTAACAGTATTTTCTTTTATGAAGATGCGTCATTGGGGGAGTAACTCCTGCCATGACTAGTTTCCTTCGTAACGTTTCTCCTCTTTGAGAAAGAGATTCGTTGGGCCTGGATTTTGGGCATTTGACTATGATTTATTTTGAAGGGCTTTATGGGTTTTAATAGCTGGATCTGCCTTTTTGGGCTTTGCGAGTTGGCCTTGAATTGAAATACTTTGCCCTTGTGATAAATGATTTTCGCCACATGTGCGGTCGTGATGACAGTTTTATTTGATGTATCATCACAATCAATTAAAATATATTGATATCTACAAACGAATGATATTTGATCATTCTTTGTTGCAAAGAAATGTTTGTCATATGGTTAGGGGGTTCACAGATACAAGCAAACGGAGAAAGTGCAATGTAATATTCAGTATGAATTCAAATTTCTAAAAAAAAACTACAATGTTTTAGTTCTGTTCAAAGAGTTCACGACTAAGAAAATATTTCAAGTGCCAAAACTGTGCATTTAATCAGTGGAGGAAAGGATGGACTTGCAACCTGTACTCAACCACGACAACCACTCCATTCCATTCGGTATGTCCAACTGCAGCATAGCCAAATCCAATTGTGATGCAGCAAAGACATGGAGGCTCTTTCAAGTTTTCAACCATGGGGTGCTTACAGAAGTTTCGGAGGATATGAAGATGGCAGCCCATGCATTTTTCGGTTTTCCAACCAAGGGAAAGAGCAAGTACACCAAGGAAACTCTCATAGTCTCCCACTAAAGCATAAAATACGGAACAAGCTTTGCACCTTCAGTAGAGAAATGTTCTGAGTGGAAAGGCTAGTTGCCCACCCTCTTTTTACACTAGAAGAGGATGCTTCTGCATTCTGGCCAAAGGAATGCAAGTAAAACTTCTGCAAAGCTTTAAGTGGAAGCTCCTTAGTGTGAGACAGTCCTAGCTGAATTTGGTTGAATTATAAATGCATGTATGTGACTTCTCACAAAATACATTATTTTCTATGTTTGCTATAAACAATCACAAGTCATCAAATATTTGCATGTCAAACCTTCACATGACCAGGATGCAAAGAGCAGAATGCCATTACCCAGTCATGAGAAATATTGCATCTACTCATAATGGCACTGGGTTCAACGTCCATGCAAGTGCAAAACCATATGTAGCCTTCTAGTTGTACATGCACAATTATCATGGTAAGCCACAATAAGGGCACACTCATTAGATCTCAGTGAGTGATAACATGTCCAAACCAAAACTGCTCATTTTATTCCATAATGATGCCAAGTACTAACATGACTATTAAGAATTATAATAGCTCTATAATCAGGAATACATATTTGACAGTGAATGTAATTATAGGAATACCGGATTAACCGAGATTAGAATTAGTTTTCCTTTCCTAGTTAAGATTTTATTAGTATCCCTATAATATCTCTTTATGAGATGAATAAATTAATGCTTTCAGAAATTCTAGCCGGTCTGGTATTGGCCCCTGGTTTGCCCGTCTGGTGGGTCTTTTTACATCTTTTGCCCCTCCTTTGTTGTGGTTGTGTTTAAAGAGAGAGGGGAAAAAGATGTAAAAAGGCCCCTCCAGGCGCCAATACCAGGCCGGCTAGAAGGGCTCTAATGTTTTATATTATTTAAAAGTTGTTTTGTTTGACATGGTATTAGAGCGGTTATCTTGAGATCTCGCTACGATTGTTTGTACGAACAAGTAAGCTCTAGGCACTCAAGTTCTTCCCCGCCTCTGACAACTGCGCATTTTGACCGTAGAGAAAATAGGCGGGGAAAGTGGCTGCATGAAAAAACTCTCTCAGGTTGAGTGTGTGAAAAAGGTTTCTGCTGTTGCGTGAAGTTTCTCAGTTGGTTGTGTTCCAGGGCGTGATAGGCTGTTTCGAAAGGCTGATTGCAGGGCTCTTAAGGAGTTTGTAGGTTGTTAAAGGAGTTGTTGCAGGCTGTTTGCAGGGTGTTTTAGGGGTTGATTGCAGGCGCGTGAAGGAGCGATTCCAGGCTTGTTCCAGGACAATTTCGAAGGCTGGTTGCAAGGGTGTGAAAAAGGCAGAGAGGGGCATTTTTGGAGGTGTTGTTTGCAGGAGCGTGAAGGAGCAGCTCCAGGGTTGTTTCGAGGGTGTTCCAGGGCCAATTTTGAGGTTGTTTTGAAGGTGTTCTAGGGCTGTTTCGATGGCTAATCCAGGGGGCGTGAAGGGATAACTATTTGCTGCAATCTCTATTGCAAGTATATTGCTCGTTGTTGCTGCTGGTGGAGAAGATCGCTAGCTGCGATTTACTCTCCCCTTGATTGGCTCGCTCTAGCTGAAATTAAGACACTCAAATTCAATCCTCTTGCTTTCCCAATCTCGGTTTGCCAGGAAATTTTGTTTACCGATTTGGTTTTCGTTAATTATCGACTTTTAAAATCTGGGTTTTGTTAATCACTTTATTTGTCAATCTGGGTTCTCTTTATTTAGGGTCGACGTTCTCGAGGTGGTGAGAAAAGCTCGACCTGTGTTGACTTTGTGAAGGTGAGGGTCGGTTGAGCTCTCTCGATCATTGGTTGTGATTCTTAGCTGTTGTTGCTGCATGAACTCTTCCCTGTTGCGTGGAGGACTCGGCCAGTGCGTCTGATTCGTGAATTCCTCTCCTTGCTGTTCCGTAAAGGTGAGGATTGGTCTTTGCTGCGAATTTGCTCCTTGGTTGCTGATTCATGAAGAAATATTTTTTCTTGGGTTGCAATATTTCTCTCTTTTGCTGAAAATTGAAAGTTTTTTCTTCTTCTCTTGTATTGGCTGTTGTGTGGATCTCTCCTTGGTTGCAAGTTGACTCACTTTCGTTGACTGCGTGACAGCAGAGGCGAATAACTTTTGTTGCCTCGTTGAGATGAACTCCTCCTTGGTTGCGTAAAGAGTTTGATTGCAAGTGTTGTCCTATTGTTGTTGCTCGTTAAAGCAATTGTTGGCTGCGTGAAAAGACCAGTGAAGAGAGGATAAGTAAGTAGTTGATAGAAGTTGCATTTGGTGAAAAAAGAGGCGTGAAGAACTCTAGATGGCTGATTTGTTTGTTTGTTTGCTCGGGACAGATTTCAGTGTTTAATTATCTCGTGTGGTAAATGGGTGACCATGGGGATTTCCTGTCATGGTAGCCTATCTTCTGTTTATTGCTCTCCACAAGCTTACGGTTGGTTGATATATTGCAGGATGTGTGATAAGGGTTAGTTGGTGAGCTTGGAATTATAGACTATAGAACTTGATTTTGAAGGACGAAATTGGTTATTAGAAGAGGTTCTTGGGAGTGCTATTACTATTGAGATTTTTTAGCCTGGTATCTACTTCTCCTCTTCCGGGGGAGAGTGATGTTGAAGAGTTGAATTTGGATGGAAATGTTCAAGATAATACTGAGATTAATTGGCTGGTGTTGATTTATTATTAGACGAGGTAGGATGTGATATCTTACTAGTATTACTCCAGAACTTACTCCTTATGATGTAACTTATAAGAAGTGGGTAATGAAGAATGCTATTGTGCAAAGTTGGCTCATCGGTGCCATAGAACCGAATGTAACAATTTTTTGGCTTATCGGTGTCATTGAACCAAATGTGACGAAAAGTTGGCTCATCGGTGCCATTGAATTTAATTTGGCTCATCGGTGCCATTGAACCAAATGTGACGAATTTGTTTATTCGTCATTCTACTTGCCCTCGGAGAATGCTTGTGTCGGTTATTCATCCTACGTGCCCTGGGAGACTACTTCCCATAAGTTATTCATCCTACTTTCCCTCGGAGATTACTTCCCGTCGGTTATTCATTTTTGTGTTGTTGATGAAATTTTGTCTTGCTGATTTACCTTTGTTGATTTCCCTATCAAGCTGGGCATTTACGATATATATGCCCATCTTGCGGGGGAGTGTTAAGAATTATAATAGCTCTATAATTAGGAATACATATTTAACAAGGAATACCAGATTAACTGGGATTAGAATTAGTTTTCCCTCCTAGTTAGGATTCTATTGGTATCCCTATAAATACTTTTTTATGAGATGAATAAATTAACGCTCTATATTATTTAAAAGTTGTTTTGTTTGACAATAACAACGCTACCAATTCAAAACTAGAATAGAATCTTTAAAGGTTCTGTTCATTTTAAGTAAAATAATGTTGCATCCATTTCTGCATAATATCTAAAGAAACCAACCAATCCAATGAGGTTGATATGTTGCAATGCCAGTCAACGCTACACCAAGGTCAATGTACCATGATTATTCGACGATATGCTACCTAGTAAAATGTCCATTTAAAATATTCAATACTAGTCCACTATTATCTTTAAGCGCCAGATGCCACACTACACCAATATGATAGCTTTGTAACAAGAACAATAAGTTATTTGTATCACAGACCTCGTGTAGTAGTACTTGTATGGGCTTCTGGTAGTTACTCCACCACTTCCGCATGATACAAATTGTGGTCCAAGAAAAAAAAACACAGACGTTAGATTAACCTCGCGATGTCAAAACCCCAAAAATCTTTTCCTCTTCTCTTCTCTCACTCATACGGAGAAAAAAAACTATTGTTCTTTCAAATCAGCTAAAACTCTCCCAAATCCGCCATTAAAGCCGACCTTTCGAAGCTCTTCGATCTTGCTTTCGATGATTATTCGCGGTGGAGCCTATGCATTGGGATGATCTTCTCAAATTCAAACTTCAACGGAGGAGACGAAGCATAAGACACCACCTTTCGTGAGTCTAGAGACCCCCTCACAAGATGTCTAGAATTTATCTTCCTCGTCGCAAGATATGTCCACCTAGACCTTTGATTCCAACCTCTACGCCTCCATTGCAATGTGTACTTATGGCATTCTGGTATAACCCTCTTTGAGAACCTAAAAACTAGGGTTTTGTCTTGTCTCTCTCTTGCTCAATCAATCAAGTTTCCCTTCTACCAGCGATTTGCCAGTTCGACCTTCAAGGCACATAAGTTCACCTCCCGCTTCACCATTTTTATAGATTTACCTGCGTTGCCTCAATTTAGTTGTTCAACCAAAATTGTAACGAATCGAGACCTAATTTGTGTTCTATTTGGTATTTTTTTTCTTAGTAGAATTTGATGGTGTATATAGGAGGAAGTGATGGCATCTTTGCTGATCAATTTGATGAATTTGGAGACCTTTCTCTCCTGTTTCAGATTAAGAACCCTAGAAAGGTCAATCTCTTGTTTTTTCATTTTTATTTAGGTTCTATGACACCTCTTTGATTGATACAAAATGTCTTGCATCTGGTTTTGATTAGGTTTTGATATGAAAATTAGGTTTTGCTTAGTTTATAATGTCTTACATAGATGTTGAGATTTTGTTGTCTTGTATTCACGTTTCTTTACTCTTTTTTGGGGGTTGTTATCATACGTATAGTGATGTGAATTATTTGTTTACCTTGAAATTCATTTAAAGTGTAGATTTTGAATTAAGTACCTATGGGATTTGAACGTATAAACAATCTATGAAGATTTTGAATGTGTACTGCCCATTTTTTAGTTTTTTTTTACTTGAAAAATGTTTTAATTAGCTATAGTTTCAACATCATTCAAGGCGAAATTGAGTATCGGCTTCATTTGAAATCAATATTAGTTAGTGTGTGTCATTCAGTATGAGCTGTAAAATGAAACCAATGTTTTGTTAGTATTAGATGCATCATGATGCAATTATGAGATTGGTATGGGTTGGTTGATGATACAAATATTAGGATCACCTCATTTAATATGGGTACAAAAGTGTTACAATTAATTTAGCAACTTATAAGAGCAATAACAAAAACCATTTATGGTGTAATGTCACCAGTGTTCTGCTCAAGAAATCTCTTCCAGGCTCCTGATTTGCAAGAGTTCCATGATTACCCAACAACTTCGCATTCACTCCATCTAGTTGAATCTTGTTTTGTTGCATCCACTTGATGTAATCAGACGTTGAACTTGGTGAAACCCCAATTCCTGTTCACAATGATCTTCTACCTTCTAGTGAACTTGAACTTGGCCCTTCTAAGAGCTTCCTCGGAATGCACCCCATTGTTATCCTTGCACCGCATAGACAACAAAACTTGCCCAATGTTGACGCATGCCCAGGTACCCTGTGGTTTGCCAAATGGACCACGCATACCAGTTTGGAACCTATCAGCTCCTACACAGGAAAACATCTTGTTGATTCTCAAGACATGGAAACTGTGAACCCTCATCCTGAGGCGGAAAACATCTTTGCTTGCAACTTTCTGCATGTACTTGTTGCAAGCAATTCGAGCTGCTTCAAGGGCTTCACTCAGTGACGAAGATAGGATTTTTGTTGAGGGGGCGTAGTGATGAATCATAGTAATTAATGACAATGTAATAATTAATTGGGTCATTTTCACTTCCCCCTATAATAAATAGTTAATACAAGGTTAACCCCATAATAAATTGGTATTGCAATTTGCCACAAGACTAGCAGTCAACATGCCTTAACCGTCTGTTTACAAAATGCCAATATTTGGATGACCAAAATACCCTTTAAGAATCTAAGGTTGAGATTGAATGTTTTGTATGTTAAAGAGTTCATCTCGAAGAAGATCAAAGGGTTCAATTAAAATGATAAGCGCATCTCGAGGAGAATCTAACAGTTAAAAGAAACTCATTTACTTCATCTTCTTCCCCAACCCAATCATCCCTTTCCTCCTCATTCTTCTCAGCTGATTGAATTCTCCACCACCACCCATACTTGCCACCTCCATGCTCCATCCCCCAAATCCCTCTTCTTTCTCATTGTCCCTTGAAACGAACATAAAAACTTATTTCCAAGCTAACCAGAGCATCGAGAAATAGTCACCAGCACCAGATCTCGAGTATTCAATAATGTCGAACAAGATAACCCTCCAGCTAGGAAAGCCCCTGTATGGTCGAATCGATCCAATCGAGCGGGCACAACCGTCGCCTGGCCCAGCCGCTGAGGCAACCATGATTGATCCCTGCATAGACCAGACCATGCTTCATATGGATCATTTGGCACGGATGGTGGAGAGATTCGCTCAGAATTGACAGTAGCCGCACGAAGGCAGTGGAAATTCGGGGAGAAGACACACCAAAAAGGATGCCCGAGAGCGTGTCCAAAAAAGTGAAATCCTCCCTAAGGAGGATCAAAGAACTGGTCGGCAGGGGAGCCTAAGGGATGACGAAAATTGCGAGACCACGCCCGAAAACAGACCGTACCATGGTCAGGAATCTGCTCCGACTAAGGGCAACCAATCCAGACATCTTGTACGACCTCACCGTCCCTCCGTTATCGGGGGAGATCATGAGCGCTCAACTTCCAAAGAAATTTGTCCTGCCAAAGCTCGAGTTCTATGACGGAACATCAGATCCGTCGAACAATTTGCGCTATTGCCATCATGTGATGGCACTCAATGAAAGTTCAAAGGCCATCATGTGTCGAACTTTTTCCACCAGCCCGAAGAAGGTTGCGCTGACATGGTTCCGCATCCTCCAGCCAAGATCTATCGAATTGTTCTAGGTCTTGGCGAAAACATTTATCGCAAGATTCATGGAAAGCCAGTGAATTAGAAAATGGCCTCACTACTTGCTGAGTCTCAGGCAAAAGCAGGGCGAGACCCTAAGAGAATATGTCATTCGTCTCAACGATGAGTTGACCCTGATCAACGGTTGCAGCGATGATACGTCAATAGCCGCCTTCACTTCTGGCCACCGAGGAGGTCAGTTCTATAACTCTCTTACCTTGAACCCCTGAGGGATATGGCGAACTTGCTGAAAAGTGCGCAAAAATACATCAATTTGAATGAGATGCCAACCGCCAAGAAATGAGGCAAAAATGAAGCCAAGCAAACTCCAAAGGCATGGGATAGGGGAGGAAAAAAGCGCAAAGATGAAGACATGTCAAAAAGAGGAAGAGTGACAACAAGACCGGGTCCGACAAGGCTAAACTCGACAGGGCCACCAACTATGTCGGCGCAAGGTTCACTGAGTACGCTTCATTAACTCCAGCTTGGCCAAAATCCTTTCCTCCATGGAAAATCGGGAGGACATCAAGTGGCCTCCAAAAATCAAAGGTGATCCTTCTAGGCGTGATAAGAGCAAATATTGTGCCTATCACAAGGATCACAACCACATCACCAGGGGCTGCCAGGGTCTCAAGAACGTGATTGAGTGTTGGGTTTGAAGGGAAAGACTAGGAGAATTTGTAAATTCTGACAAGAAATAGCCCCAAGATAAAAAAGAAGCGGCCCCAGAGGCCGAATAAAAGGTTGCAGACATCATCTACGTCCTGCACATCGCACACAACAGACCAGAAAATTTTAACCAGTCAAGGAAACGAGAATTCAGGAGCCGCAGACAAGTCCCCGAAGCGGAGACCACTCAGTCCAACACAACTTGGGTGCCACCCAACCCCGGACCTGACGTTCACCAAGCAGGAAATGCAAGGAGTCGACTCCCCACACAACGATGCCCTAGTTATCACGATTGTCATATCAAAATGAGGTGCCAAAAGGTCATTGGTTGACACTGGGAGCTCAGCCAATATCTTGTTCATGGAAGCATTCCGCATAATGCGGCTGAGAGAAGAGGAACTGAAGTCGAACAACCAGGTAATGGTTGGTTTCAGCGGCACTTGAAGTTACTCAATTGGGAACATAGCCTATCCGTGGGAGTAGGGGAACCAGCGAAACTTCTTATGACGGAGTTCATCATAGTGGACGCCCCCTCCGCATATAATATAATCCTGGGAAGACCTTGGCTCCACCAGATGGGGGCAGTGGTCTCTACTTGGCACCAGTGCTTCAAATACCCTGTCAACAGAGAGACATGAACTATCGAGGGAAATCAATCTTCCGCCAAAAAATGTCATTACGTGGAGATGAAGCTATCGAGTAAGTAACCACGATCAGCTCAATTCCTCACAAAGAAAGATGGACCAACAAGCCTAGGGCTAACTAGTTAGGAGTAGCAAAGGTGGCATTTAGCATTTTTTGCAACAGATCAATAAAAGTAATCTCTTTAAAAATGACTCTGCTCCACGGGAAGACTCGATCCTTATACGGGGACCAAAATGGTGCACAAGCGACCAAGCCTAGCCCCACTGAAGGCAACGATAACTCACCGCATAAGTGACCCACTCCGCCTAAGGAGCCGAGGTATAATACAACAGGTCGAGCCCAGTCCCCGGATAACTCACCGCCCACAAAAAGTTGATCTTAACACGAGGACCAAAATGGTGCACAAACGGCTAAGCCTAGTCCTATTCAGGATGATGACAACTTGTCGGATAAGTGGCCTAGTTCGCCTTAGGAGCCAAGATAGCGAGAATGCGATTTGGACGCAGTCCACAGACAGTCCACCACAAGCGGGTGAACCCAACCCAGGGACAGTTCATCGCAAGCGAGTGAAACCAGTTCTTCGGACAACTCATCACTCCTAAAATAGTCTAGCCTAGTCCAACCTCAGGACCACGATGGAACACATGTGGGTCGGACCCTGTCTACGGACAGTCCACCGCAAGCGGGCGAACCCAGTCCCAGGCCGATTTTTCACAAATAGGCGAGTCTAGTCCCCGGACGACTCCCTACTCCTAAAGTAACCTATCCCGAGTATGGGGATCGAAAATGGCACACAAACGGCCGAGACTAGCATCACTGAAGGCCACGAAAACTCGCCGTACAAGTGACCTTGTCCGCCAAGGAGCCAAGGTACGACGCATCAGATCGAACCAAGTCCATGGACAACTCACCATTCAAATAGAGTCTAGCCTAGACATGCATAACAGATTGCTTCCTAGTGCAGGTCCTCTTCAGGACTGAGCCAAAGGAATACAGTAGCCTAGCCTGTTCGGGCAAAGATGGTTCCTCAACAACTCAACTCCTATTCAAGATTAATGCATGTTACAAAGTCTAGCCTAGACGGGCGTAATAGACTCCTTCCCAGTGAAGGTTATCTTCAGGACCGAGCCATAGGAATACAAAAGCCTGACTCATTCGGGCAAAAATGATTCCTAAACAACTCAACTCCTATTTAAGATTTAGTTATATTATGAAGTCTAGCCTAAACATGCATAACATACTCCTTCTCAACGCAGATCCTCTTTAGGACTAAGTTGGAGGAATACAGGGACCTAGGCCATTCAGGAATAGACGGTTCTTCAACAACTCAACTCCTATTTAGGATTGAGGTATATTATAAAGTCTAGTTTGGACAGGCATAACATACCCATTCCCAGCACAGGTCTTCTTCAGGTATGAGTAAGAGGAATACATGGATCTAGCCCACTCGAATATAGATGATTCCTAAACAAATCAACTCCTATTCATGATAGAGGTATATTATGAAGTCTAGCCTAAACAGACCTAGAAGACTTCTCCTAGCACAAGTCCTCTCAAGGATTCTGCCAGAGAACTACAGGAGCCTACCTCATTCGGGCAAAGATGGTTCATCGACAACCCAACTCATGTTCAGGATTGAGGTATATCTTAAGGCTAGACAAACCTGAAGACTTATCCCAACCCAGGTCATCTCAAGGACTGAACCTGAGGAGTACATGAACCCAACCCGTTTGAGCGAAGATGGTTATTCGGCGACTTAACTTTTGTTCAGGATTGAGGTATACTAAAAAGTCCAGCTTGTACAAATGTGAAGGACTTTTCTCAGCTCAAATCCTCTCAGGGACTGAGCCTGAGGAGTATAGGAGCCTAGCCTATTCGAGCAAAAATGGTTCTTCAACAGCTCAACACCTGTTAAGGATTGAGGCGTATTATGAAATTGAGTCCTCCTAAGGATTGAACAAGATATGCATAGGAGCTGAACTTGTTCAGGCAAAGAAGGTCCCTCCGCAACTCAACTCCTATTCAGGATTCGGGTTAAAATAGAAGAACTAGCCCTGATGGGCGGAGACTTCTTCTCAGCTCAAGACCTCTCAAGGGTGGGACTAGATAAATGTGGGGAGTTTAGCCTGTTCGGGCGAAGACAACTCCTCAGCAGCCTAACTCCTACCCAGAAGTGGGGGATATTATGGGAGCCCGAACCAGAAAGGTAGAGGCAATCCCATTTAAATTCAGATTCCTCCTCAAGACAAAAAACTGCTGGTATACGATACAAACCTCAGTCTAATAAGAGATGACTTACCGGACAACCTAATCTCTACAGAGGTCAGAGACCAGTAAGGAAGTGCAGTCTTCAATATGAGGACAACTCCTACACAGAAACTACTAAGGGATATAGTAATCTCATCACCAAGGGAGCACGATCCACACAAACAAAGGTAACTATCCTACAACTTAACTCTCACAGCAGATTAAGTTATTACCGTTGACATAATATGCTTAGACAAGCAAAGAAAGGGCTTCAGTCCAAACTCAATCCCTACTTCAAGTAGGGATAGATATACAGACCTACTCAGCCTATACTCAACCTAATCTAAACAAGAATTGGAGATGACAAGTACAACAACTACAGACACAAGAACATCCTCCTATAACTCAAAATCTAGAACTGCCTCAGGGTCGTCAACAGGCTATGGAACAACAGGATCAGAAATCGTCTTCGTGGCAGGAGGATCGACCTCTGGACCATTCCACGGGGAAGATGATGAGCAATCGTCCTCCTCAAAGCGGGCAAAAATCACTTGCCTATAGAAGAAAAGGTCCCAGTCCACATGATCGTGTGCAATAAAGTCCAGCAAATCCATCCTATCAGCAACAACCTTACTGAAATCAAAAATCTCAATGACATCAAGGAACTCATTCTCTTTGACTGCTTACTGTGCTTCCAGGCCAGACAACTCCCCCCACACTCTGGATAGGTCACTTTTTCAATCTGCCAGCCTGCGGTCCACTGCAACTCGGCTTGCATGCTTGGAGTCTCACTCCTAAGTAAGCTGGAACACTTACAAAGCAATATCATAGAACTCATTCTGCTAAGAAGACTCAACAAGCTCATGATCTAGAGCACTATGAATTTTAGCAGTAGACCTTTAGGCATATGCTAAACGGTCAACAACACCCACCTGTTCCACTACAAATTTGTCCCAATCTTCCCGACCTCCCTTGAGCTCGACCGACATCGGTCCTAGAAGCCAGGGCCTCATTCAGACTTTCCATGACTCCCTTCAGCCCGACCTCTAATTCAACCAGAGCAGTCAAAGCTTTATCCATACTCTCGTTCATCCTGCAGCTGAGCCTCCAAGCCGTGACGTATGGTCAGCTGTTTTCCTAGCGAATCCATTTAAAAAAGAGCAGTCGAAAGCTACAACTACTGCTCAACAAATGACCTCTCCGTAGCGTATACCCTATCCAGTGTAGAGTCTGAAAAGGGATACATGCAGTCCATACCCCACTTGCGTAGTTATCTTAACGAATAACTTGACTTTTCAATAATCACTGAAGAGTGATCCTCATGTGAGCGGGTTGTGCCTCACAGGTTGGTTGCTTCCTGAGTAGGTGTATGCTTGTTGAAGTACTCCCACTTAATTTTGTGTTGAACTAAAGTGAAAGAGAAATCGATTCGATATCTTAGATTTCATACCACACTCTGACTCATTATTTAGTTGAGTTTTGGTGGTCGGGGCGTCGTCTTGGTCCGGATGGACTGGAACAATTGGGCGCGGTGAGTCGTCCATGGACTGGACTCGCTCGCTTGTGATGAACTATCTATGGACTCGATTCGATCCGCATGTGTGTTGCCTTAGTTCTTGGGGCGGACTAGGTTATCTCTGGAGCTGTGAGCCATCTGCGGACTAGACTCGCCCACTTGGGTGAACTGTCTGAGGAATGGATTTAGTCTGCATGTGTGTTGCTTTGGCTTCTGCGTCAGACTAGGTCACTTATGCAACAAGCTGTCGACATCTTGAATAGGAGTAGGCACGACCCATGTGCACCATTATGGTCCCCATATTTGGACTAGGTTATCTTGGGAGTGGTGAGTCGACCGTCAACTAAACTCGCATGTTTGCCGCGAACTGTCCATGGACTCGGTTCGGTCCGCATGTACGTTGCCTTAGTTCCCGAGGCGGGCTAGGTTATCTCTAGAGCGGTGACCCATCCGCAGAGTGCATTTGCCAGCTTGATATGAATTGTTGTGGACTGGATTCGGTTTGCATGTGTGTTGCCTTGGCTCCTAAGTCAGACTAGGTCACTTATGTGGCAAGATGTTGACATCCTGAATAGGACTAGACTCGACCAATGTGCGCAATTATGGTTCCAATAGTCAAACCAGGTTATCTTAGGAGCGGTGAGTCGTTCGTCGACTTGACTCGCCCATTTTTGTTGAGGTGTCTATGGATTGGGTTCGATCCGCATGTGCATTGCCATAGTTCCTGATGTGAACTAGGTTATTTCTAGAGCGGTGAGTCATCCGTGGACTGGACTCGCCCATTTGAGGTGAACTGTTTGTAGATTGTGTTTGGTTTGCACGTGTGTTGCCTTGGCTCCTGAGGTGGACTAGGTCACTTATGTGGCAAGTTGTCGACATCCTGAATAGGACTAGGCTTGGCCAATGTGCGCCATTATGGTTCTCATAATCGGACCAGCTGTTATCTTATGAGCGGTAAGTTGTCCGTGGACTAGACTCGCCTTCTTGCAGTAAATTGTCCGTGGACTGGATTCAGTCTTCACGTGTGCCTTCGTGGTCCTGTGGTCAGACTGAGCTATTTTAGGAGTAGTGAGTCGTTCGTGGACTGGACTCACCCGCTTGCGTGAACTGTCTATGGATTGGACTCGCCTGTTTGCGGTGAATTGTCCTTGGGCTGGGTTCGGTCCCCATGTGTGCCATTGTGGTTTTATGGTCAGGCTAGGAATGTTCCTATGCATGGAGTCATATGAAATGATAATTATTTTAAAGAGACCTTTATTAAAAATACTTCATGTGTTCCACATTCTGTGGTATTTTCAGACGCCCTCCACTCAAGTTTTCTTGTCAATAGGTTCCTGACCTCTTTATTATTGTCACCTTGTAGGACCTTCCTTGTTCGGACTTAGCTTGCCTTATATTGGGTTTCTTATGTTCGGATGGGTTTTTCTCAGTACCCAATCACCGACTTTGAATTCTCGAGGCTTAACCCTTTTATTGTAGTGTTGGGCCATCTTTTATCGATAAACAACTATTATGATGGAAGCTTCGTCTCTTCGAGTAAGTCTAGTCTGACGTTTAGAGATTCATCATTGTCCTCCATCCTAAACTCCTCCGTCCTGAACGTAGGCATTTCTAGTTCTATTGGAACCATTGCCTCGCAGCCATAGGCCAGTGTGAATGGTGTCTCTCCATTCGAGGTCCTTTTTGTGGTATGGTATGCCCAAAGGATGCCTGAAAACTTAGAGACCCAAAGACCCTTGGCTGCTTCGAGTTTCCTCTTGATTGCTTTCAGGATAGTTCGGTTGGTGACTTCAGCTTGTCCATTGGCTTGGGGGTGACCCGGAATGGAGAAGTGGTGATTATGCCCTGGTCGGTGCAAACTTGCTTGATCTTCCCGCCTTCGAACTGAGTCTCGTTATCGCTGACCAAGATTTTCGGTATTCTAAACCTGCAGACGATAGATTTCTAGAGAAAGTTCTTGATCTGATTCTCTCGAATCTTGGAGAGGGGTTCTACTTCTACCCATTTGGTGAAGTAGTTGACAGCCATGAGGAAAAACTTCTTCCTTTTGGAGATGGGAAATGTTCCACGATGTCCATTACCCACTGGGTGAAGAGCCACGAGTTGGTCATTGGGACCAGATTCTGTGTAGGCATATGTGTGTACGGGACGTACCTCTGACACTTATCACACCAGCGAACAGGATATTTGGCCTTTTGCTGCATTATCGACCAATAATACCTTAGTGTGAGTGTTTTATGAGCTATTGTCCTTCCGGGGTGGTTCTCGCAGATTCCTTCATGGACTTCTCGGAGGACATAGTTTGCCTCTTTGGGGGTCAGACATCTAAGCAGAGGGCTAGTGGTTGATTTGTTGATCTCATGTACAACCTGTCATTGATGAGCATGTATCGTACTTGTCACGACCCGATCCACAGAGTACTATATTGTACGCTTTGGGCCCAAGGCCCGCACGGCTTTAAAACGTGTAGTACTTTGTAGATCCAACCTCGTACATATATAGCACATCCTCTTTTCCTCACCTAGGCAATGTGGGACTCCCCTTGGTAGCTCGACCAACCCATCTTGGGATCCACGGGCCTATTGGGCTTCACCATCATGGGCCCCTCCCGCACCCTCCCCCTCAAGTCTGCCCACACAAGGGTATCACAGTCCACCCCCCTAAGGAAGCCCAACGTCTTCATTGGCACACTTTCGACTAGGTCCGACTCTGATACCATTCTGTCACGACCCGATCTACAAAGTACTACATTGTCCGCTTTGGGCCCAAGGTCCGCACGGCTTTAAAATGCATAGTACTTTGTAGATTCAACCTCGTACATATATAGCACATCCTAGGGCTGGGCAAGTACGGGTAACCGACCCAAAGTGTAAAAACTGAAAACCGGACCGAGAAATTCGGGCTCGTGTTTATGAGTCCCAAAACCGGACCGAGTTGACCGGTTAACCGAATTTCGGGCTGGTCTCGGTCCTAAGAGCAACATCCAAATTGGATACAATTGAGACACTGAGACAAGCAACATCCAAAAGAAAATTAGATCTGATCAAGATCCGAGATCAGATCTGAGACCGAGATCAGATCTGATCAAAGATCTGAGACCGCTGATCATTGCAAAAATGGGGAAGGGAGGGGATCTGATCATTGCAAAGTGTGGATGATCTGATCTGATCTGATCATTGCTTTCCAGAGTGTGGATGATCTGATCTGTGTTCCAGAGTGTGGATGATCTGATCTGATCATTGCTTTCCAGAGTGGGGAAGGGAGGGGAGAGGGAGACGACCTCCACCTCCGCTGTGAGAAGAGAAGAGGCGTCTGCGACTTCTCCTCCGCTGTGAGAAGGGAGGGGAGAGGGAGGCGGCCTCAGATCGGCCTCCGCTGTGAGAAGAGAAGAGGCGTCCGCGGCTTCGGGAGAATGAGACTCTGGTTTCCTCGCCATTTAGAATTTCTGGAGAATGAGATGAAGTTGAGGGGAGAGAAAATTAGTTAAGTGAAGGAGTCGGGCTGGGCCGGTTACCCGACGGGCTTCAGAAATGGAAATCGAGGCCCGGACCAGAAACTTCGGGTCGGGTCGGGCTTTTACAACCGAATTTTTTTTAATTAATTAAAACCGATCTGAACCGACCCGAACGGTCCGATTGTCGGTTCGGTCCGGGTTTTCGGTCCTAATTGCCCACCCCTAGCACATCCCATTCCCTCGCCTAGGCGATGTGGGACTCCCCTTGGTAGCTCGCTCAACCCCTAATGGGATCCACGTGCCTATTGGGCTTCGCCATCATGGGCCTCTCCCGCACCCTATCCCTCAGGTCCGCCCACACAAGGGTATCATAGTACTACTCTATTTTTCAGCTTGCAAACCTCTAGCTTATCTGCTAGAAGGACTCCATCCAGCTGGTTAGGGGGTTCATCCAACTAGTCTCATCGCTCGTGGAGAAGGTTACGTAGAGCCATTCTTCTTCTAATGTGTACTTCTTATGGAACTCTATGAGTGTGTCGGTGTCTTCCTCTGTGGACGAGGCCTTTCCGGACAGATTGTCGGGTTCGTGATTATCTGCCCTGGAGCAGCGACAAAGTAATATTCTCATGAAGCCTCTTTTGGCGTCAATTTTTTCTTGCAATAGTCCATCATTTGAGGTTCTTTGACATCGAATTCATTGTTCACCTAATTGACCACCAGTTCTAAGTCGTTGAACACTGTGATTTCTTCTACTCCGATTCCTTTGGCTAGTTTTAGCCCAACTATAAAGGCCTCATATTCTGCTTCGTTGTTCGAAGCACGGAAGCCGAATTTGATAGCCTTCTTGATGGTGACCCATTCTGGGATATAAAAGGACGATCCCCACTCTGCAACCTTTCACGTTGGATGACCCGTCACATCGCAAAATCCATCCTTGTGGGGGCGGCTCAGAGTTATCGTCTCTTTGATGATCTTTCAACCCTGGTTCTCCCGTCTTAGTGAACTCGACAATGAAATTTGCCACCGCTTGCGCCTTGATGGTCGTTCTCGGAGTGTAGTGGATGTCAAATTGTCCTAGCTCAACTGACCATTTGACCGTTCTTTAGCTCTAACTTGTGCAATATCAACCGGAGTGGGTATTCGGTCATGACTGTTATATTGAGCTTAGTTTTCTGGAGGAAGTCACCAGTGCTAATGCAAGTTTTTTTAGATTAGGGTAGTTAGCCTCTGCCCATTGAACATTTTGTTGGTGTGGTAGACAAACTTTCGTTTGCCTTTTTCATCTCGAATTAGAGTTGAGCTGACAGTATGTTCTGATACTAAGAGGTATAGGTAGAACGTCTCACCCATAGTAGGTTTTGATAACAGCTCTGTGCTTCCCATGTACGCATTCAAATCTTGGAAGGCTTGTTCACACTATTCTCCCCATTGGAATTCTTTGTTCCCCCTCAAGATCTTAAAGAAATGGAGACATATGTCTGAAGTTTATGAGATGAACCTGTTTAGGGCTACCACCCTCCTAGTTCGACTCTAAACTTCTTTAATGTTTGTGGGTGGTCTCATGTTGAGAAGAGTATGTATCTGCTTCGGGGTTTCTTCATCCAGATCCTTTTGCTCGGGTCGTTGTGTTCCATTTTTTGATTGCCTAGTTGCGACGTAGTGACATTCAATAGTGATAGTCTGGTCTCCTTTGATCATCCATACTTCCCCGTCAGACGAATATTTGAGGCATTGGGGTTGGGTGGAGACTACTGCCTCCATGTTGTGTAACCAAGGTCGGCCCAAGATCACGTTGTATTCGGAGCGGGCGTCTGTAACAGAACTCTATCATCAGGATCCTCTGCAAGTCTGGTTGCCCCCTGACTACAGGCAGTGCGATTGTTTCAAACGGGTAGCAACTTTCTCCATTGAAGCCGAACATGGTTTAATTCGAAGGTGTCAGCTCTCATTCTATTAGTTGCATTTTTTTGGAATGCGTTTAGGAACAATACGTTGACGGAGCTGCTTGTGGACTAGATGATCTCGGTAATGCGATCTAACTTGCAGCTCTTGCATGGATTTCATTAGTGAACGAGTATTGTCTCTCTTCGTTTGCCCCATAAAGGACTCATACCACATCAGGAGTCGTGTCTCATGTTTCTTGTTTGTTCCTTCGCCTTCGGGCTGCATGTCCCTGAAGCTGATGAACTCCTTCGGTCGTCCTCTCTGGATCTAATACTATATTTCATATCTGAAGCTCTTGCAATTTTTGGTGTCGTGGCCTATTTCTTTGTGATAAGAATGTTGCTTATCTTTATCACGCTTTGAAAGATTTCCTTTGAGTTTCGATGGCCACTTAATGTCTTCCCAATTTTCCATGGCGGATAAAATGTAGGATAGACTGGAGTTCAATGGAGTGTAATAGGGATACCTGGAGCCGCTGGCCTTATACAACTTTGATTAGCTGAGCCCGCTCTGGTTCTCGCCCCATTTTCACTTGGAACTATCACCCCTTCCATATATGTCTTTGGCTCTAGAGGAGTGTTTTGGCTTGGTTTTCTCCTTCCTGACTGCCAACATTTCCTCTATGGTGATGTTTTTTTTGGTACTCCTTAATAGACCCGCGATATCCGCTAGGGGTTCCAAGGTGAGGGAGTTTTAAAACTAATCTCCTTGAAGGGCGGAGGTGAAAGCGGTGACTGATGTGTCATCGCTGCAACCGTCGATCAAGGTCAGCTCATCATTAAAACGAGTGACATACCCCTTAAGGGTCTCGCCTCTGCTTGAGGCTCAACTGATAATGGTGTCCTTTCCGAATTCGTTGGCTCCCGCAAACCTAGTAATGAATGCCTTCGCCAGGACCTGGAACGAATCAATAGATTTTGGCTAGAGGCTGTGAAATTAGGTTAGCGCAGCCTTCTTCAGGCTGGTGGAAAAAGTTATGCACATGATAACTTATGAACTCTCTTTGAGTGCCACCACATTGTGGTAATGGCGCAAATGGTCTGACGAATCTGATGTTCTGTCATAGAACTCGAGCTTTGGGGGACAAACTTCTTCAGTAAAAGAGCACTCATGATCTCCTCCAAGAATGGAAGGACAATGATATCATACAGGATATAAGGATCGGTCGCCCCTAGTTGGAGCTAGTTTTTGGGCGTGGTCCTGTCTGTCTTTGGGGCATGGTCCCCATGATCCTCATCTCCTCCTAGGTTCCCCTCTCGGCAAGCTCTTTGCTCCTCTACTAAGAGGCTTTCGCCCTTTTGGACACGCACTCGGGTGTCCTTTCGGGTCTAGGATCTCCCTGGATTTTAGCCGGTCTCAGAATGTTGTTGTCGTCTCGATTGTTTAGCCTCCTCGATCAGATCGATTCAACCCTCTATTTGGGCTTCCTCGGCCAGAGCATTGTCTGGCTCGACATCGTCTGAGATCTGGTGTTGGCGACCATGTCTAGGTTCTCTTCTTAGCTAGACATAACTTTATATGTTTGTTTCATAGAAAACTTGTCATCTTTCTCCATGGATGGCGCCAAACTGATGTGTCCAAATTTGTCCTTGTTGATCTCGACTCTGTAAAAATGAACAATGGTTAGCTAGAGACCACTGTTATGGTGACCGAAGGTACTCTGATTTTTAAATCAGGTAACGATGTAAGGAAGAGTAAAAACTAGATGTAAATTTCAAAATGTATGCATACCTACTTCTTCCATTTTATCACCTTAAGTAGCAAGTATTGCCTCCATAACTGTCCCTGCGAGAGCGGGATGGAGGGAGGAGGTCTCGCCCAGAATCTTATCTGTGCATCGACACTTGGTTCTATTTAGGACCCAATGCTTGATTGGGCTAAGAACTAATTTGTGCAAGTGGATCTCGGCTTATGGCAGCTCAAAGATATATGTTCAGGCCTTATTATCCTGGGCGAGCCCAAGGTCCGTGCCTTGAGCTGGCGTGACTTGGGCTTGGGCACCTAACTTACAGGATTAATGACAGCTTATGAATGAGTCCGTTTGGGACCGTGCTGAAGCCTATCTCGTGTTAGGGTTGGGCCATGCCACGTGTACAGTTGTGATCAAGTGACTGTTCGATGTCTCATCAATGTATATCATAAATGAATACAAAATAATTATTATCAAGATCTTTGCAAAATCAAATGATTCATTAGTTCACGCCTCCAGAAGAAGGTAACTACTGCCTTTATTTTATTTTATTTGTTTTATTATCATTAAAAGCAACAAAATGTTGGCGATATAGCTCGATTTGAGCATGCGTGCAATTAATCCTACATGGGTTAAGGGGTCGCATCGTGTGAAGTTAATAAATTGGATGCGATGCCCAACTGGTAAAAACCCCACGCCTGAAAGCCGTAAGTGTTTAAGTTGGAGACAATATTGTCGTCTCAAGACAATCTCGTGTGCACGTTGTGAGGTGGCTCATTTTTTCTTCACTCTACTCCTGTACCCAACACAAAATTCATCCAAATCAACACAGAAACACAACAACACTCACCCCTGGACCTAGCAAAAAATTCATGTCATGTCTTAAAAATGGAAAGAAACGTGGGCCTTGGTTTCCTGCCTTAAAAACTAGTCAGAAAATAGAAAAACAAGGGGTTTTCTCTCCACCGTTGATTGGGTTTGTTAGAGTCTCCCATCTATGATCTTTGTTCCAAGTAATTTTTTGCCAAGTGAACGAACATCGCTATATAAATCTGCCCCATCTTCCTTATACCACCAACACAACAATTAATTATCAAAAAGTGGCTTTTAGGGCCTACTTTTTCACAAAATAGACAATTTAGATACAACAGCTGATGTAATGGCTAATTTGTACCTAATTTTATACTTTTATGACCAACAATGACTTTTATTAATGATTTTTTTTTTTAGATATTCTTTGTGTCAAGTTTTTTTTCTCCCTTCAATACTTAGAACCATTGGTGCTAAAAAAATCAAACAGAGAAGTTGTAAGTATGGCAATGGTGATGTCAAAGTTGAAGAAGTGGGAAGTCCTGAATCTTCCCAACTTCCTCCAAGTTCAATCATTGGTTTTTTGAAGGAGGTATGCTTCCATCAATTTATTAGTCTCCTTAAACATTTCGAATTTATAATGGAAATATTACATAAAAAGTCCTTTTTGGTGCAGAAAAAAACCAACAAATGATCCGTCATCTGGAAAACCTATGGATTTGCAGTCATTGATTGTTGGTGGTGAGGATATGTGGATTAGGCGAGGATTAAGCGAGGATATGTGAGAAGAACGACGCGAGTAATACATATTCCTTCCACTTTGTTAAGCAAAATCTTTCGTAGCAAAATGACGATCGTCTCGGCTTGAATTGCTCGGAGAACCAAAATCAATGTAGCCGACCCCAAAAATATTGGGAATGGGCTGATGATGATGATGATTGTGGTGAGAAAGATGGCTCCCAAACCTCTAGTTACACATATGAACTCATCAGTCAAATTTAGATGCCCAATGAGTCTTAACAATATCATCTGTGTGTATAAATAATGATCAAAAGGACATTGAAAACTATTGAAAGAAGAAGTTGGCATGGAGAAGCATGATCAAGTGAAGCTTTTGGGTTTATGGGTGAGTCAATTTGTTTACAAGATTAGATGAACACTTAAAATCAAGGGAGTGAAGTACTAATATGTAGAAGAAACTCTAAGAAGCAGAGTTCTCTGCTTTTGCAGAGTAATCCTATTTATAAGAAGGTTTATGTTATCATTTATTGAGAAAAAATGATTAGTGAATCACTTGTTATTATTACACATATAATAACTATTTTATAATTCCATTGGAATGTAAAAATTTATGACAAGTTAATGAAATTGATTTTATTAATTAATTAAAATCAAATTTCTAATAATCATTAACTATATTATGAATAGTTTATCAAATCTTAACATAATAATTTGATTAACTTGTTGGTTAATGAAAACTTATAATTTGTTATTCATAATTAGAATAATTAAAAAAATATTTTGGTCATAAAAATATAAAATTATATTTTTTTTATTTGTTTAAAAAGGGTAAATATGTCCTATAACTCTATGAGGTAACCTGAGTTAATAAAATAGTCATTGTCGGTCATAAAAGTATAAAAGTAAACTCAAATTAGTAATTATATCATATATAATATCTAAACGATCTATTTTGTAAATAAGTAGGCATTAAAAGTCATTTTTCCATTTACAGAAATTCTAAATGGCGAGGAAAACAGCGAGGGGAGGGAGGTGGCGGGGTGGGGACCGTTCACCCCCCTCGGGATGAGCGCACAAAAAACGACGGCATGCATCCCGAGGGGGGTGAACGGTCCACACCCCGCCACCTCCCTCCCCTTGCTGTTTTCCTCGCTCGTTTCCTCGCCATGTAGAATCGCTCTTCCATTTATTATCACGGCGTGGACGAGTTGAAGAAACTAGGGGTGGGCACGGGACGGGATGGGACGAGATATACCCATCCCTATCCCATCCCGTTCATACGGGATCGGGACGGGATGGGAAAACCCCCATCCCGACCTCGTCCCATCCCAAACGGGTTCGGGACGGGACGGGACGGGACAGGATCAGCGTGCCAATCTTCTTCACTTGCAGTCTGAGTCTGAGCAGTCTGCTGGAACTGTTGGACTGCAGTCTGTTGGCCTGGAACTGCTGCCCTCTTTAACTAACAAGCGAATTTCACAATAAACTGAATAAAGTACTCGGATTCCAGTAACAAAATACATGTTGAGTATTGTTTATTAGGTGATAGATACAAACAGAATACATGCTCTTCGTAGCAACCTTGCTTGAGGATACAAAATAAGAGTATAGACGAGATTCAGAGAATTAAAGCTACATTTCAGAGAATTAGCATAACTGCTGAATTGCAGAATTACCTAAGAAACCAAACAAAGAAACCAAACTGCTGAATTGCAGAATTAGCATAACTGCTGAATTGCAGGACATGAATCATTCAATAACTAATCTTCATCCTACGCATCTGATGGATGTCAATCTTCTAATTATCATCTGGTCTGTAGAGGTGAACTGAACGTCTGTTAATCGGTTGTACAAGTCTTGAGTTTGTCTTGGACTCCTGAAAGAAAGTATATATTGTCAGATGCTTAGAACATTGGTTCAATTTTATTTTAAAAAGTTAATGTATTTTTTTCTTTATAAGATTTTAGCCACGCAACTGAAATGGCGATTACGGTAAAATACATGATACTATTAGTATTAACTCACATCTTTAACAACAGTTCTTAGCCAGCTGACTTGCTCTCGTGAGACTGTCCTCACCTGAATCACAAACTTGATTTTGTTAGAATAAGGAATCAGATGGAGATATTGTCGTAAACTAATTAAATATTAATAAGATAGAGGACGAGACCTTTTGAACCATGGTCCAAATAACATCAGCCTGGAACTGCTAATTTAATTAGTAAATGCAGTTTGATACCTGATTTTTCTAACCCAATCAGTCAGTGGATAACTAGGAAGTTGATTAATAAAGCTCCAAACTCAATGAACAATGTAACAGGATTAACTAAGGAACTCATCTAATTTTCTATTGATCAGATGTGGGAGTCATTAACTGTAATAAACATAGGAGTTCATTCTGTTGTCAGGTACATATCAAAGCAAACACTTCTACATTTCACTATCATTCTTTAAACTGGTACCTATTTCCATAACTATAACTCGAACTTCTCCCTTCAGCTGGAGCATACATATCAAACATGCCAAACTTGAAAGGGTGAAGAAAACGAGTATTACTTCATGCTTTGACTGAAAAATATCAACTTGGATAGTGGACTAAAGATACATTGTTTTAAATGACATGATAGCATCAAATGTCAAATGAAATGAGAAGTGATTGTGTATGAATTTCCTCTCTTCTTTGCTTGGAATCTTGAAAAAAGCCAAAAATGGGCTGCCATCATCCTCCTCCATTCTTTGAAAAACCTTTTGAAATTTCAAGGATGCCTCCAACATTAAAAATGTTGAATTCCACCTTGTGGGGACATCCAAGCATACAAGACCTTTGCTGGAAATTTTCTCAAACTCAGCACAAGACTTAAAATAGTCCAATCGATTCGAAGAAGACCTCACAAACCTCACAGCATTCCTAATGGCTAAAATGGACTTAGTCAGTTTTTTCAAGCCACTAGCAACAATTAAATTTGTTATATGAGCACAACATCTCACATGCAAATACTTTCCACCCAAAACAGCTTGTGAATTCTCCCACCTATTCATCTTATCCCTAACCCAATCTATAGCAACCTTATTTGCTGAAGCGTTGTCTACAGTTATGGTCAATACCTTCTCAATCCCCCAATCCAATAAACAACCCTCTATAAGCTTCCCTATGGTGGTCCCTTGGTGATTAGGAATCACACAAAAGTTTAAAACCCTCTTGTGCATCTTCCAATCACAGTCAATGAAATGAGCAGTTAACACCATATAATTTATATTCTGGAGACTAGTCCAAGTGTCTGTAGTGAGGCTTACCCTATATGTACTCAATTCTTTTTTCAAGCTTGTTTTATTGTCATCATACATCTGCAAAAAGTTTCTTACCACAGACCTCCTACTAGGCACTTGAAACATTGGGCAAGCAACACCACAAAAACCCCTAAAACCAATATTTTCAACATGGCTAAATGGAAGCTCATCTATTACAATCATTTTAACACAAGCATCCATGACAACACTCTGAGAAAACCCCCTAGCAACCATGTTATTACTTTGGCCCTTATCACCAGTAATAATTTTTTGTGTCTTGTTTTGGTTTGGTGGGTAATACTTGCAATACAAGTTTATGTGTCTACTCATTCCAGATGTCCTTGTTTTCCCACCATCAGCAACATAATCTCCTAGTGAACTTTTAGCAGGGCAATAAATGCATTTAGTTCTTTTTTGTATCTCTTCTACTTCTATCATTTTCCCTGTTTTCTCATCTTTCCTTTTTATTTTATTCTTTGCATCATATTCTTTAAAGTGTTCCCAAACCCAACTACGTTTTTGACAAGTAGTACTATAGCCACTTACCTCATCATGTAATTCTTCAATTGTTTCAACATTACCATCATTGAGGTTTGTCTCTCCCGTTTGGACATGCTCAATTGGTTCAATTGGGATGCATGCGAGTTCTAATGGTGAGGCTCCTACTGAAGAAGAAACCCCACTCTTTGGTTGCTGACTCTGCTCAATAACAAAGATAAACAATGTTAGCAAATAGCAATTTTATGTTAAAGCAAATGGATTACTCTGATAAGTTATTACATTTCTTTTGAGTTCCAACAAGATATATCTTAGGCTAGAGGTTAGTGAACCCCATATGATGACATTTCAGGTATCTTTATTTGCTACCAAACTAATCAGGATTTATTTCTCAAAGAGAAACACATAACTTTTAAAATTGCATGAAATACAAGCAAATGGAGGAAGTGATGGTGTCATTGGTGTGTGTTCTTTCAGCAGGTCAGTCTTTTCATTATAACTATCTAAGAACAGAAGGTAAGTGAAGAGTTAGAACTTACCAATGATCTCTTCATCTTTGGATTTGTGTTTAGGGTTCAAAATTCCAAATTGGGGGTTTCACCAGATTCCTAGTTGTTCTGCTTCTTGATCAGTGTAAGGGCTCCTACAAAACAAAAGGAACAAGGTGAAATTTTCTTTAAACAAATTTGATCAAACAAATCACGCCTATCTCATTAAAAGCTAAAAACAAAGACCTAGATAAGATGTCATTGAAAGCTAAAAACCAAACAAAATTAGAACCCTGTCAAACAATTTTCTTTAAACAAAGACCTAAAGAAGATCTCATTGAAATCTAAAAACCTAACAAAATTAGGACCCTGTCAAACAATTTTCTTTAAACAAAGACCTAAAGAAGATCTCATAAAAAGCTAAAAACCTAACAAAAAAACCTAACAAAATTAGGACCCTGTCAAACAATTTTCTTTAAACAAAGACCTAAAGAAGTTGGATCTTACCTGTAAAAATAGACGGATTGTGTAACAGAGAGCTAGAGAAGTCGGATGAAGCGGAAGCAGGAGGGGAGGAGGTGTGTCGGCGTCGTCGTGTGCCGTGTGCGAGTGAGAACACTCTGGAATCTGGATCGAGGGGACGAGGTGTGTCGTCGTCGTCGTGTGCTTGCGAGGACACTCTGGATCTGAGCGAGGACACTCTGGATCTGAACGGTTTCTTGAATCTCGCCTTTCTCTATCGGTTTTCTCTTCAATCTTCAATCTTCTTGAATCTCGCCTTTCTCTATCGGTTTTCTTCTTCAATCTCGCCTTTCTCTATCGGTTTCTTGAACGGTTGAACAACCTCTTCTCTGCTTTTATTTTTTGTTCATTTGCTATAACCCTAAAACCGAACAAAAAGAATGAGAGTCGAGAGATATGTTTTATCAGAGAGAGGAGAATTGAGAAAGTGAGAACAGTATTACAAATTTAGAGATGTGTGAGAGATTCATTGAGATGCTAAAAAAGTAAAAATGTTATATACATCAGTATATTTGTACGGGCATCCACAATTCTAAAATAAATAATTAAATAAAAATATTAATAATTAATATTAATAAATTAGTTCGGGACGGGATTGGCGGGATTGAAAATCTTCATTCCATCACATCCCATTCTAGATCGGGACGGGACGGGACGGGATCGGGATGAAATTATTCAATCCCATTAAGACCCGGAAAAATCGGGACGGGACGGGAACGGGATCGCGGGATGGGATGCCCACCCCTGGAAGAAACTATTAAGAGAGAGCTCGTGGAGTGAGATTGTGCCCGCCACATTTTTCAAACCCCAAACCCTAATTTCTCCCCTAAACCAGAGCGAGTAATCAAGAGAGGAGAGCAGAGAGTGAGTGTGAGAAAGTCTTCTTCTGGCCAATCGACGGATCGGTGATTCCCTCCCTGGATGTTGCGGAGCCCCTTTCCACTTCACTTGTAGGGTTCCTTCCTTCCTTGGCTTGTTCAATGTCTTCCTTCTATGATTTGGGGATTTTGGACTCCATCACTGACCAACCCATCCAGGATATTGTCGACAGCTGGACTGCTTTCTGCGCCACCACTGAAGCTCTCATTCAAGAAAAGGGACATCTTTCGCTTGAATCCGACTTCTTCATATCTCATGTACATCGTCTTTGTCACCACCGTCTAGCTTCGCTTGTTGAGGACCACTTCCTTCAAGCTCTCCAGGTCTGTGTTTTCTCTATGCTAAATTACTTCACAATTTTGATTTAGGCTTCAGCTCTAGTTTCTCCATTTACTTTTCTCTTATTCCATTGTTTTCATTGCAGCGAGTCTTCCAGAAAAATGGGGCTTCCAAATTTTGGCAGCATTTCACTGCTACTCCTAATCACAGTGTATTGAACCTTTGAAACTTGATACCTTTTTGTTGATGCTTTTCTACCATCTACAATTTTTTGGTTGGCTGAGTGGATCAATTTTTCATTAATTGGAAATTGAAATTTAAAAGCAAAGCAAATTTTAGTTTTCAACTACGCTAGATCACATAAAAAAAGAAAAGAAAAGAAGCTATCTTACTACTTAAGGGAGTCGCTGATCTTAACAAATGAAACTTTCTAGAGCGAGATAAATGGAAGCAAGCTAATTCTCACCCCTATATATCTAAATAAAAATGTAGACATGTAGGTTCGGCAACCATGCATTTATGTTTCAACAAATTGCAAATTTCATCCATGAGATTTTTTTTTGAGCGTGTGTGTGGGGGGAGGAGGATCAGCAAAGCACCAAAGCAATTCTATTAAAACAGAATCTGAGACTGAGAAGCTCATTAGAAAGAGAGAATACAACAACAAGAGCAGAAAACAAAGGCTTCCGTAGTGCAAAAACACCAAGGAACCCTCCTAATACAAAACAAGTAAGAAACATGGACCTCCCCCATTGGATGTGAACAACCGCATCATCGATTCGTAGGGGCAGGTTGCACACCCCCTATCTTACTACCCAGCTCCACACCAACCCCTTCACTTGCTGAACCGGATCAATAAAAGGTCCCTTTTTCCCCTAGAAGATTCTTTGATTCCCTTCATACACAATGACACCTATGGCTGCAACTATAATGTGCCACTTGCCTTTGGCTGAAAAATCATTTGAGGCTATCCATTGAACCATTGAGGCACCTAGTCGCCCATGGAGGCTACCATGTGTAACCAACCAGACTAAGAAGTTGAATCGTCACGAAGCTTGTTTCATCCACAATACTTTCTTGGAAAAGTTGAAATCCAGGCAAGGAGACATAGTGGGAGATAACTTGGAAAAAAGATTGCCATAGCCTTCATGAACTGCGAATGAGGGGCAATTCTTCCACAGCCACGAGTCCTCTGTCTCCCATAACTGAATTCCATCCTGGGCCTGAAGCAACTCCACCACCTGAGTCAAATCATTTAGTGCTATTTGAGGCTTTAAATCCGAAGAGTCCCCGCCCGAAGCTTGTTTCATCCACGAGAAGCTTATATGCAGACATAACTGGATAAATTTGCCTCTACATGTTCTTAGTTGTTCCTTCTATTAGTATTTTTGCTAAAAAATTTTAAAAATATAAAAGGACCCATGCTAGTCAGTTTGCACATGGCATCTGGTTGGTTGGTTGATTGAGGTTGTATTTTATGTTGTGGAAAATCAAAAGCTCGAGGCTCAAGAATCTGCAGTATTATTGTCTCCAAAGTTTACTAGTGCAGGTGTTGCTGCTTTGTTAGCATCTTTTGGTGATTGGCACTATTACCAACTAAACTAAAATTTTGAGTCCAACTTTATTGCTGATTAACATTGCTCTCGCACCTCTAAGTTTCGTCGTCAAATAGCCCCCTCTCTTTCTTATGGAGTTGGGAGTCCTTTGTAGGAATTACATAGTTGATTCACGATGGTATTCTCTTTGGGGTCTTATTCTTATGCATAACATATATATCACTTACAATATGAAAGTTCTCATTGCAGATTCAGGAAGATTGGGCGCAGCAAGTTCTTTGTAAAGCACTAGAAGATATATGTTTGGAAAAACAATATCAGGAGAAGTGCTTGTTGATACTGGTGCATGCTTTACAATCATATAATGACTGCACGTCAGAAGGAAGACATATTTCAGACGAGGACAAAGTTCGTCTCCTCTCCAAATACCAGTTGATGGTATCTTCAGTTTTGATGACATCCCTTCCTCGCCACTTTCCTGGTATGTTATCCTTGATTTTTACTTGAGCATTATTCTTTTACAGAGTCATATTATGTGGTTGTTTCATCGATGTTCAATGACTAAAACATATTCCACACATTTGCTCTCCTTAGAGCAGTCTTGCAAATCCACTAATTTATTTTGTTTAATATTGTAAGATTTTGATTCTAGTTAATACTGCTAGTGATTCTTTTTCCTTATTTCCAAATAGAAGAAGTTCACGCAACACACCTTCGTAGGCCTTATTCATATTATATACACATGTTGTAATGTTTATTGATTGTAGAACATATTAGAGATTTGGGTCGTGAACATGGTTTTACATTTTATTCCAGTCTCTGGTTTGATCTTTTACATCTTGAACCTTTTTATTTTATTATTTTTATTTTTAATCTTTTCAAAAGAATGGTGAGTAAGATTTTAATGGATCTTGAACCATATAAGTCAATTACACAAGTAGCCTCCTCGGCACTCCCACCACTAATGATATTCAAACCTGCAACCTCCTACTTTGATGAGGGATGTTTGATTAGTTGAGATGCTGGTTGGCATTTCATGTACATGTATTGATATCATAAACTGAATAAGCTGCTTACTTTTAGGTAATAGTTTCTTTTTGTTTGGAAGACCTAGTTTTTACACAAGAATAAGGATTTCCCTAAATTTGTGGAGGAGAGTTGGGAGAAAATTCGGTGCAATGGGATGCCTGGGTTTGTGCAGTGGAAGAAGGTTACCTAAAAGATTTTCTTAAGAGGTGATTTAGGTGAACAAGGAAGTCTTTGGCAAGTTAGAAACTCTAAATGACATCCAATAATCCAAGCTGCACAATTTTGACTTGCTAGAAGAAGATAGAGATCTGATCTCGGTAAGAGTTGGATGATTGAGTTAAAGGGAGTCTGATGTCTTCCGGTTTGTATGACTCAAGTATAGATGTGATCACTTAGTGGGGTCCAAGGCAGGAACCTTGATGTGGGTTTAGCTCTCCGCTGAGCTTGTTGGTCCTGAGGGCTATGCACGCAAAAAGTCTACAATTTCTGTAAAATAGGAATAATGTTTTAGTCGAACATGGTTTCCTTTGATCAATTAAGAAAAGGAAAATCTCTATAAATGTAGCTTTTATGTTGTATAGTGGATAAGGAGCTTGTTAAGCATTTTTCCTGAATAGATTGTTCTTGAGAATTGTAATCTTTGTTCTAATAATATAGTAGCAAGGATTTGAAGAAAAAGCTCTGACTGCATCATCTTTATTTTTTCGGCATAATCTTTGAGTTGCAGCATATCATAGCTGTGAGCTGGATAGTTTGCTCCAAAGATCACTCATCTCATGGAAAAAGAAATCAGAAGTGTGCTGTATGGTGACTCAGCTGATTGTTTTTTTTGCTGAGTTGTTCACGAAGAAAGAGCAGTGGAGACTGGAATTAGATGGCATCATCTCTAAACAGCTTGGAGGTTCAGACCTTTCTCAATATTGGGAAAGGACATTTCTGAGATAGTTGCAGCCATGAGATAGTGGTGGCTAGCATTGATGATTCCCGGTTGGTGTCTTTTCCAAGTTTGGGATCCATTGAAGGAAGGCTTTATGAAGGTAGTGGCATCTTTTAACGACAATGCTTTTCTGGATTGGAGATTAAGCTCAATGCTTATATCTCTCATTGTGAAGTTGAGGTTATGTCCATTTGGGATATCAGGACAATTAGTTCCATTTCCCAAGTAGCTCATCTCTAAGGTTCTGGTTATGAGAATAGGGCACATAACATAGCTTGTGTCTCCTTTCAAATCGGAGGCAGTCCATTGTAGGCAGCCAGTGTATGGTCCCTTGATAGCCAACAATTAATTGCTGCTAGACTAAAATCCAAGAAGCTTGGGTTGGTTTGCAAGCGTGATTATCGAAAACTTGATACCATTATATGCTAGCTAGGATGGGATTTGGACAGAAGTGGAGGAATGGGATCAACACATTTCTAGAGACAACCAACTTCTCTATCAAGATCAGTGGGTACCCAACAAGATTTTTCAAGTGCTTCTAGAGGCATTCGCCAAGGCGACCCCCACATCTCCTCTTTTCCTTGGTGGCTGAGGCTTTAACCTAAAAGGTCCTAAGAGCACACCACTACAGCCTCATTAAAAGCTTTAACCTGTCAGAAGAAACAAAATTCATTTCCAATCCTACAATACGCAGATGACACTATCCTATACATGGATCCATGTATTAACTAAATTCAAGCTTTGCAAAAAGATCTGTTGTGGTTTGAATTGTTTTGGGGTCCAGGCGGCAGTAACATCCAAAAAACAACTATCTTTGGAATTGGAGAGGTTGAAAATTTGCGCTTGTTTGTTGAGTTGCTTCAGTGTAGAAAAGGTTGTCTAGTGTAGAGAAAGTCGTCTGTCGTCCAAGTTTTTGGTCATTGTTGCTAGTTGTTAATTACGAGAGTAGAATGGTGTGGCAATCACTATTGACAAGGTCAAGAGCTGTCTAGAAGTTTGGAAGTGCAAGTCATTTAAATAATAGGAAGAGTCACACTCATCAAGAGTACTTTACCATATTTTCACGATGCCCACATCTATCTATTATACTTGCCTTTGTAGTTGAAGAAATAGAAAAGATTTGCAGTGATTTTCTTGGGGAACAAATGATTTCATTAAAGTTGCGTTTGTTTCATGGAAAATTTTTGGAAATTTTTTTGAATTTTCTAGTGTTTGTTTTATGGAACATTAACTTCCAAAAAAAAGCTTCATGGGTAGAAAGTCAACATAGCAATTTTAAATAGGATGTTGATTTTCCAGGATTTTCGTTAGTTTTTATTTATTTAGAAAAGTATATAATAGTACCTAAAAACATTTTTTTTTGTTTAGGACCAAAAAAATTATTTACAATTTGGTACTTGATGCAATCGTTTTTCGCTCCTTGCTTTGACCTGTTGAGTCATGGAGCCACGGAACACCGTTGTGGGGGCCACGGACTACCGTTGTGGGGGCCAATGGCACTCCAATGCTAAAGTCAGACATGACTCTGAGGAATGTGTAATGCTGTAACAGAGAATTTGTAGCGTACCTTAGCTTACCAACCTCGTTGTCTTATTTATAATGCAAGGAGTTCTGGTTCAACCAGGCCATCGTAGGCGCAGTTTAGGGAGAAAATTTTTGTGGATATCCCTATCTAATTAGGAGTCGTGCTGTAGGAGGGAAGTTCCCTGTTAGCTCTGTGCTCCTAGATATGCAGAAGATAGTTCCCAATCCAAGAGCAATCCGTAGAAGGGAGTTTCCCTGTGTGGAAGATACTTTGGTGTTTGCTTCCTAGTTGGAAGCGGGGAGCAACTATAGTTGCCCGTCCGAAGCTGATCCTCGAGATATTTGCCTATGGAGGGCTTACGGGTATTGAGGATAGCTGTGAGACGTGTGGGCTTAGCGTGCTGTGAGAGTTCGGGTCCGCCTGACAGACCGAAGTAAGCGGGCTTAGAACCACTTGGGCCTGATCAACATTGGGTTGATGCCAGGGCCTGTAGTTCCTCGAGATTATCATGACACGTGTACGGCTTCGGGGTGTGACCGTTTTTATGTATCATCAGTTACTCCCCCGAATTAGAGGGTCGTCAGATCGGTTCGCTAAGTCATCTCTTGAAGGGATGCGCCGCTCATGATGATTGAGTTCGAATCGTTGCTTGAGCCACGCACTCCATTAATTGAACGTGCGTTGGTTCAGCAGAAAAGAGGCGAGAAGCCAACCTCTATTTAGGTCATCCGCTATGTAGAGTCTGATTCTTCTACTTTCATTGCTTTCAAAGCTATCGCTCTGACTAGAAAAGATTGTTTATATTTCTCATGACTCAAGAAAACCTTCTTGATGACGTTGTCTTGGTTGAGGACCTGGAGTTTTTCGAAGACAGGTTGTTGTCCGAACCTGGTCTTGCCGAAATTCGTACGAAGTTTGGGGTCCTTGAGATTGTATCTCCTGATGAGCGACCAGACGCCAATGTCACCTCCGGATGGTTTTATCTGTTTGTACCGTGGGATGCTTCAAACTGGAGTGCGCTTTTCGGCTCTGGACGTGATTTGGGAGTTTTTAGATCTCTTAGGGATTCCACTGGTTCAATTGGGGCCAATGGATATAAAATCATCCTCATGATTCTGCTCAGTGCTAAGGAGGCAGGTGTTGGCGTGACTCCGTGGGCGATTTAGTTGCTGACCTCTCCTCAGCTAAAGAGTAATGTTGTTTGTAAGATGAAGTCGATTAATTGCTTTGTTAAGCTACCTGATGATTTCAAATTCTGGCAGAAGTACTGCTTCTCGGCCCCTGCGGATTCGAAGTATTTTCAATGCAAGGGTCGTCCGCTCGAGCGACAGTTCAGGCCGCTTCATAAGTTCATCTTTTCTTGTGACTTTGATGTGTTTGATAGTGGGCCGATTAACCATCACTTGCGTGTTTCTGCAGGAAGGTTTTCCATTACTCCTCTTACCTTAGAAGAGCAAAACGCCATGGAGAAGTTTTGCGTCCTGCCGAAAAGAAAGGCGATTGATGTCATAAGGGTTTTCCAACTTCATCCGTAGTGGGTTGTGGCTGTGGGACAACTGACACGTTGCCCAGTAGTTGCTTTGCCTGATAGTGGCCGTGGCACCGGCCGTGTCTCTTGCAGTCCACATTGCTCACCATCTCGCTCTAGGCCTCAGTTAGAGGTGTTGGAGGGTCCTTTGGATACTTCACTGCCTTCTCTCATTTCGGATCCCATTGAGCCGTCTCGCAAAAAAGGGGTTGCTGCTGTTGACAACGGAAAGGCCACGGAGGAGTGCTTGAGGATAGTGGCGACTTTGAAGGGCGGTGCCGGCCTAGTTCCCAATCAGGGAAAGCTTCATCCGAGTGCATGGATAAACCCGTTTGCACCGGATTTGGTGAAGTTGAGTTCATCGGTTTGGCACCAAGAGGTGGACGTAGAGTATGCTAAGCAGGCGTCACAGCTAGCTGATGGATTACGCTCCAAAACGGGCTTGAAGTAACTTATGATGGGAATGTCTCATTTGAGCCATGCGGCCGTTGCTGTGATAGAAGTTGAGGCGGCTCGTGAGAGAGTATACACCTTGGAGCGTGTCTTCTCCCATATGCAGACGCTATATTCTGATGTGCTTCATGAAATTGAGCGGCTTAAGAACCAAGCCAAAGAGAAGCGGTTGGGTTGTACATGGATGACTGGAGCTGCTGGCGCTGATGAAGGAGGAGCATCCAGAGTGGGATCTCAGACGTTATAAGATGTCATATGTGGACCTGTCTGTTACCTCAACGTCATTGAGCGAGGAAGACAGTTTGAGCCCTGATGTTCAGGCTGCGGCGTGTGTGGACGCAACTTCTGCTCCTTCCACTAGGCTTGACTCTTCCATTTCTGCACCCTCTCCTGATAAGGAGTGAACTTTGCGTGCTTGTACTTTTTGTCTTTGGTCGTTAATGAGAACAGTTTTATCCGTCTCGTACTCATCTATTGCATGTTTTTCGTTTTGCCTTGTTTTCTTGCTTTGGCATAGGCTAGTTAAATCAATAGGACGTTGACTGGTCTGTCTGCGGTAGAGAGCTTGATCGCTTTGTGCTGTGAATGACTCGGGGTCATCGCGGTGTAGTCATGTCCGGTAGTGGGTATGTTATGAACAGTTTAGCTGGGGTTGAGTCATCTGAGTTGTGCCCTGTCCTCAAGGTAAGCTGCTTGAGAGTTACCTTGATTGTCTGATCGGTCGGCTGTAGCTGCTGCTGTGAGCGAGTTGTGATGGCCGAGCGTGCGTGCCAGAGCGTTCGTGCCGAGTCGGGCGTCGTAAGCTCGGGTTGGCATCCTAAGTAGCTTTTATCTGGGCACTGGCCGTACGATCATTGTCTCGGCGCGAGTGGCTTTCGCTTAACATTAGATTGTCAGTCCGTTTGAGTGAAGACGCTGAATCAACTAGATTCTCGTTTGGCGACCAAGCTGAAAAACAGTGGTCTTGTGGCAAGCCCTCGGAATCAGTTTGGGACCGACTAGACTCCCATTTTTTAAATCATTTATGTTCGGGCAGAGCAACTACAGATTCGAGGAGTAAAGGTTTGGCGACCAGGCTGAAAAGCAGTGGTCCCGTGGTAAGCCGTCATAATCAGTTCAGGACTGACTAGGCTCCCACCTTTCGAACCATCTACACCCTCCCCGCGAGGTGGGGCTACGAATTCGAGAGAGGTTTGGTGACCAGGCTGAAAAACAGTGGTTCTATGGCAAGCCATAGGAATCAGTTTAGGATTGACTAGGCTCCCACCATCCAAATTATCTACACCTGAGTGCACCAAGCTACAAATTTGGGAAAGTTCGGTGGCCACATTGAAAAGCAATGGTCCCATGACAAACCGTCGGGATTAGGTCGTGGCTAACTGGATTTCCACCTTCTAGACTATCTACACCTTCGCAACGCGGGTTACCAGTCTAGGTTTGGTGATTTGCGGCCACGCTGAAAAACAGTTGTCCTGTGGCGAGCTATAGGAATCAGTACGAAACTGATTAGGCTCCCACCTAGACTATCTACACCCTCGCAGTGGGGGCTACAAGTTCAGGTTTTGATCAGAAGCTTTTGTTGCTAGTAGTCACCAGCTAGGCTTACCTGATTAGATTCGGCGATCATTGACCGCGAAGGGGGCAATGATCTCTGGTGTGGTAGCGCTGATTAGACACCCACTTCCTAAACCGTCGATGTCTGCGCTAAGCGGACTTGGTATCGGGATGAACCAAAAGCCATTGTAATCAATCGTAGCTACTAAGCTTGTCTGGTTTGAATAGAAGTTTTGCATGCTGGGGGGCGTGCGAACCTAATCCATCAGCATGTTGCATGGAGTGGATGAAATTACATTAAATCAGCTGATGATCTAAAAGTATAATCCGTATGTCAGGGTTGACTAGGATCTCTAGTGCTCGTGCCAAGCACGTGACAGAGTGCTGTTTGAATAATAGGCTGAGCCCATGGGCCAGCACAGGAAGGGTTAGGGTTTCTTGCATGGTGTGTTGCGTGTACGACGTAGATTGCGGTGACACGCATATTGCGTAGGCTGCGTGAGTATCGGTTACTCCCCCTCAATTGATGGGGTTGCGTGTAGCGCCTTTAATTGATTGCTTTCTTCTTTGCAGTTTCCTTGGGAGACGTCGTCTTCTAGTTTCCCGTATGGTATTCAATGCTTGGCAGTTAATGTTTGAGTGCTCGCTTGGTGAACCATCATGTCTATATAATGGTGTTTTCTATTCGTTGTAGACACTATCTTTCGCAGAGCTTTTCTTCTGTAATGTCCTTGCTTGAAGAAGATGCTTTGTGTTTTTCAAAGGCTGAAGTTGATTCTCCGTTTCTGGAGTTTCCGAATGTTTTGACATTTGCGTCGATCAGGCATAGAAATCAAATAGTTGCTGGTATGCGTGGTCACCTGCTATGGTTGAGCATGTAATTGATCTGCGAGATCTCGTAATTTCTTATCATATTTCGGAGTAGTACGGATTTCCTACCAAGTGAGATGCCTTGGTGTTACACCGTACCACATTTGCCTTCGTGTGTTCGAATCCTGCTGCTTACCACTAGCTGATCGAAGTGTTAGTTGATGTGCGATGTCTCCGGGTGTGGTAGTTCTCAGTCACACCTGCTATGGCATATGGAAAAAGTGGTATCTCTTGATAGCATTGTGAGATCGTAGCTGTGTCGTTGCTTGTGGCCATCCTTAACTGCATGCTTCTAACCTATTTGAGGAAGTTAGAAGGGAGTCAGATGTCTCTTGAGGAAATCAGCAGCCCGTTATGAGGTCTATAATACTGTAGTACGAGACTTTTCTGGGGTGATTTGACGGAGCAATCTGCTCAGTCTTTCTGTTTTTTCTGCCACATCGTCTTTATCTTGGGAATGTATGCTCGCGTCTCCCATTCTCTTACCTTTGCTGCCACTTGCAAATTGCTCGCATTGGAGGGTTTGGAAGTCTTTGGCGGACGCTGTCCATAGCGGAATTGTCTAAGCGAGTATTTTACTTTAGTTCGCACCGTATTCAGACGCTTATAGTGCTCGGTCTTTGTATCCGCCTCAGGGAGTTCACAATATGTAGCCTTTTGTATTCGCCTCAGGGCGTTCGTAATATGTAGCCTTTTGTATTTGCCTCAAGGTGCTTGTTACATCTTTCCAATAATCAATATAGTTTGTTTTTGTAATTATTTCTTTATTTCCTAAATGATTAAAAATCACACAAGTCCTCTAAGAGTTAAAACTCAATATTGACTATGGAAATGGAAACAAACAACTTAAAGCAAACTAACTGTCAACGGAGAGAAATTGATCCCGACCTTGAAGTGGATTTGGGTTGCTCTCGCGGATCATTCGGCGGACTGTTGAGGCGTTACATAGGTTACTGAAGAGTAAACCTTCAGAGAGGCGGATTTTCGCGCCGATGGAATGTTGGGGAGATGTGTTCCCGTTTGCCATGGTCTTTTTGACTCCCTGGGCGGAAGAGCTTGTTGCTCCTATACCGCTTGAAAGTGATGTAGCTGAATCTGGGAGCATTCTATCTGTTTCAGTGCAACGTAGTGGCAGCCTCGTGCCGTAGGTTGGTCTCCACGTATGGTTCATTCAGAGTGGTTAGCAGTATACTTAACACACCGGTGTAGGGTGGAAACCACTGCTTCTATCTGGTGGAGCCAAGGTCTTCCCAGAATGAGATTGTAAGATGACGGCGCGTCTACCACCATGAAGTCCAGAAATAGAACTTTTCTGAGCTGCGGCTTTCCTGTTACCGTAGCCAACCTTATCTTTCCAATGGGGAAACACTTTTCCCGTTGAATCCGATCAATGGGTGTTCTGAAGACGTTACGTTTTCCTCCTTGAGGTCCATGCTGTTGAACGCGTTGTAAAAAAGAACCTTAAGTGAATTTCCTGTGTCAACCAAAACTCTCTTCACTTCCCACTTTGTGAAAAATAGAGATGACCAAGGCGTCGTTGTGCGGCGCACGGACTCCCGAAGTCAAAGTGGGAATGGGGTTTTGAATCGTGAGTGGCAAATGTGTCTGTCCTCGCCTGCAGATTGCGTCCGCATATCCAGTAGTGTCCGCTTGCGGGACCTGTATAGCTGGTCTTCATTTGGTTCGACTCCATGAAGGACATTGATTATCCCTAGAGTCACCTTCTCTATTTCTTTAACTGACTCCCCCTGTCATTTGTTTGTTCCATTGGTTTCTCAGACTCCAGGAACTCTTTCAGTCTGCCTTTGCGGATCCAGTACTCAACTTCATACCTCAGATTCTTGCAGTCGTTGGTGTTGTGGCCGCCCTCCTTGTGGTACGCGCAGTATTTGCAGTTGTAACGGGTGGAGGGGTCTCCGCGCGTCTTTGGGGCCTGTTCCTCCCAGCCTTTCATGAAGTTAAGTACGTCTGACAGGCTAGCGCTTAGGGGTGTCACGGCTCTGGATCCAACATAGTTGGATGATTTCTTCGGCCTGGGATGACCAGGGTCCGACTCTTTCCCTTCTTGTCCTTAAAAGAGGAGGGCCTTCGGTTTCCCTTTTAGCGGTCCTCGACTCCTTTAGGATAATGTGTTTCTGGACGCTCTTGAGGAGCTCCGCCATGTCCAGAGGTGGTTTCAAGGTGAGGTCCTCGAAAAGCTTTTCCTCTCTGAGGCTTGCAGTGAAGGCCGTCACGGCTATATCGTCGCTGCACCCGTCGATGAGGGTCAACTCGTTGTTTAAGCGCGTGACATACTCTCGGAGCGTCTCGCCGCACCTCTGCCTTAGAGAGAGTATGTAGTGCGGGCCTTTTCTGAAACGCTGGCTTTCGACGAAACGTGTCTAGAATTCCTTTGCCAGTGTTTTGAAGGAGTCGATTGACTTTGGTGGAAGGCCGTGGAACCATGTCTGCGCAGGGCCTTTTAGACTGGTGGGAAAGGTTCTGCACATGACAGACTCAGATCCTTTGAGGGACATTACGTGCTGGTAATGGCGCATATGATCGAAAGGATCGGTGGTCCCATCGTAGGAGTCGAGCTTCGGGGGAGTGAACTTCCTTGGAAGGGCCTCGTTCATTATCCGGTCCACGAATGGTGGGATAGAGAGGCGATATAGTACGTCCGGATCATGCGCCCCTCTGCGGAGGGGCTTCCCAGGGCCTTGCATCTCGGTCTTGGCGATGAGCATAGCGTTAGTTGCGTAACCTCCCTTAGTCCAACGAAAACTAGCGGGGGCTTGGCTCTCCTGCGCTTGCTCCCTATCATCTTCTGGAGGCGAAGGTCCGTGCTGCTCTTGGTCTCTGTTTGCTGGTGTGGATTCTGTCGCGTAAGAGTCTTCATCGCCTTGGCGATCTGCTGTATCTGAGATGCTAGCACATCGATTTTGGGGTTCATGGTTACTGCCGTCGGCATGGGAGCGTGAGTCGGCTGCCCGTGCACGACATGAACAATGAGGCGGTATAGGGACAGCCTGAGCGTTGACGTGTCCCTTGGTTCTCCGTTGTTGTGTGACCTGGTGGTCACCATCTCTCTGAGTTTTGATAGAAGACGACGATTAGTGTAAAGTTATGAACTATGTCGTCCCCACGGACGATGCCAAACTGATGTAGTTGTTTTTCGCTCCCTGCTCTGACCTGGTTCTTGTTGACCAGTTGGCCTGCGCAAATAGCACACGTGAGCCACGGATCACCGTTGTGGGGGCCGATGACACTCCGATGCTAAAGTCAGACAGGGCTTTGAGGAAGGTGTAATGCTGTAACATGTAGGGATGACAATGGGGCGGATTGGGGCGGATTTGGGGAAATCCATCCCCGCCCCGCTGGGGATCGCGTATCCCCGAATTCGCCCTGAATATCCGTTTTTATAATTTTCAAAAACCATTCCCGCCTCAGCCAGATTGGAGGATATACAAAAAAAAATGCAAAGATTAAAATTGCCACTATTTGAAACTGTTACACTTAAATATGCTTTTCACCCGGTCTCTATCACAACCATTATCATTGTTATTTGCAATTTCTTCCCATCTCTACAACATCAGTTCCACACACAAAGAACATGGCAAAGGCAATACAACAAATTTCCAATCTGTACAAACTCCCTCTCTTGAACCATCAACAAATCCACTTCCAATCTCTACAAACTCTCTTTCTTGTCCATCAACAAATTTAGCTCCTCTCTTTGTTATCTCTTTAACTCCTTTCATCACCTTTTAGATAACACAATCACATAAACAAAAACAAATCAGTATAAAAGATATCACACACAAAAAGGTGACTTAACTTGATGAACGCAACAGTGCATTAGCAATAATAGTGTTGGTTTGCTTCTTGATTACTTTATTATACCTTGATTTTGCCAGATTTGATCTGTGGTCTTAATTGGGTCAACTTAGTTCAGAAGAAAAGAATGAGAAGGAAGAAGGGAGAAGGAGTTCTTACCTGTGGTTGTGGCGGCGACGGCGATGGAGGCTAGCTGTGCAGCTTGTGCTCCACTTCTTCGCTTACTGTATAAAAAGAAGCACAAGGATGAGATATGATTTTAGGAAGAAGAAAAGGAAGAGAAATAAAATTAGGTTTAGGGTATTAAGGGAAAAAATGGTAATTTTATAATAATACTTATCTAAACGGATATTCGTGGGGTGGATATGCCCAAATCCATATCCTCCCCGAAACAGTAACGAATCCATTTTTAATATCCAAATCTGCCCCAAAAATTGATTAGTAAAACCCAAATCGCCCCAAATAACGCGAGGCGGAGCGGATACCCGAAAAAACCGCCCACTGCCATCCCTAGTAATAGGGAATTTGTAGCGTACCTTAGCTTGCCAACCTCATGTCTTATTTATAGTGCAAGGAGTTCTGGTTCAACCAGGCTATCGTAGACGTAGTGGAGGGAAGAGATCTTCATGAAAATCCCTCTCTAATTAGGAGTCGTGCTGTAGGAGGGAAGTTACCTGTTAGCTCAGTGCTCCTAGATACGCGGGAGATAATTCCCAATCCAAAAACAATTCGTAGAAGGGAGTTTCCCTGTGTGGAAGATACTCTGGTGTTTGCTTCCTAGTTGTAAGCGGGGAGCAGTTGTAGTTGCCTGTCCGAAGCTGATCCTCGAGATACTTGCCTAAAGAGGGCTTACGGGTTTTGAAGATAGCTGTGAGACGTGTGGGTCTAGCGTGCTGTGAGACGTGTGGGTCTAGCGTGCTGTGAGAGTCTGGGTCCGCTTGGCGGACCAAAGTGAGCGGGCTTAGAACCGCTTGGGCCGGATCAACATTGGGCTGATTCTGGGGCCTGTAGTTCCTCGAGATTATTATGACACGTGTACGGCTCCAGGGTGTGACCGTTTTTATGTATCATTAGTACCTACTTTCAAAAAATAAAAAACCCTAACATGAATTTTTTTCCCCTTCTCATCTCTTCCTATTTTCTTCTTGATTCAGCCACTACCACCGACCAATTACTAACCCCTCATAACACCAGCTAGTACCTCCGACCTCCATCTCCTACCACAACCAACACCCTGCACCCTAAACCCTAGATTTACCCCTTTTTCTTAATGATTCAGCCACCACCATTCACCATCAACGACCACATCTCCCAACCTCTTATGAGATTAGGTTTGTGCCAGTGGGCCACTTCTGGCCACCATCACCACCATCTCCGGTTGTCAAAACTCTGATTTCAAAGTTTTAGAGTGGCACATGCTTTTTAGGTGACCGGATTGTATGTGCAGAGGTACCAAATGGATAATATTTTTTTTCTGGTTATTTTTTGTATATTTTTTAATCGTAGGTACATTTTTTTTTTTTTATTCTCATCATTTCAACTCCAGAACCATGCCATCGTGCCACAGCTAACACAAACACCCCCACCATACCATAATGGCCCAACACCACCATCGCCACCACTACCACGACCATCACTATAGCACAACCACCACTACTACCACTATCATAACACAAACATCACCACCTCCACCATTACCACTAACACCACTACGACCACGGCCATAACACAACCACCACCGCCACATCACCACTACTAATACCACCACCGTAACACAACCGCCACCGTCACCAACACCATAACACAACCACCACCATTGCTACCATTACCACACTATAGTGCAACCACCACCACCACCACCGCTAGGGGTAGACACGTGACGGGATGGACATCATCCCGATCCCATCGTGTTGTTTTATTTTGGAATGGGATCTGGACGGGATAGACCTCATCTGAACCTTAGTCCACGGGATGGGACGAAACTATTTGGTACTAATTTTTTTTTTTGCAGCAACAAATTTATTCAAGTCTAAAATTCACACCAAACATGATTAAACAACATAATACGACATGATTAAAGTCTTAACGTCAACTACATCAATAATCAAGTCTGAAATAGTTAATATTACGAGTACATGATCATCAAAAATATCAAGAGTCAAGTCTGAGAATCAAATCAAACTTAATTAAAATATTAAAAGTGATAATAATAAATATTAATCAAATAAGTTCGGGATGGGAAGGGATGGGCAAGATTGAAAATCTCTATCTCGATCGCATCCAACTATATTGGGGGTAGGACGGGATTGGGATGGGTTTGATAAATCCCAAAAAGACTCGGAAAAATTGGGACGAGATTGGGATTGTGGAATAGGATGCCCACTCCTAACCACCGCCACCATTACCATCAATGTAGCATAACCACTATAGCATGTCCACCACCACCACCCTGACCACACAAGTTACGCCACAACCACTACCACCATATCACAACCAACAAACCACTACTAACACCACTATAGTACAACTACCACTACCATAGCACAACAACCACCACCATTGTCATGCTACAACTTACTCCACCACCACCAACGTCGCTACAACCAAAATCACAACCGCTACTGTTCTACAACCACATCAACTACAAAATAACCACCACCTCCCCTATTGCAACCATCACCATCACCATAGTCAATCACACAAGACAAATATTTAATCATTTGAAATTAGTTTCCATGACGCAACAAAACATCATGAAAAGTTTTAGGAATTAAAAAATCCTTGAAATTTTACAGAATCTTTTTTTTTCCTTGAATATTTATTTTCTGTGAAACAAACAGATCCCAAGGGTTTTCACCTGGTCAAATGGGCCGAGGTCTGTAAGTCTAAGAAGATGGTGGGCTGGGAATCAGGATGCTCAAAGTCTTCAATCAAGCTCTGTTCTTTAAATGGTTATGGCACTTTAGCCATGAAGAGAGTGATTTGGAGAACAATTATTCAGGGGTGTTATGGAATAGATAACATGGGTTGGTGCACCAACAACTCTCATAAACCTCACTTTGAGCAAAACATTACTCACGGTGTGGCAATGGCAACATCAACTTCAATGTTTTCAAACATTCTTACCGCTAGACAAGGATGCACGTACTCTTCGAAAAACCCCCGTTTCGATAGTCGGATACGTGTCCGACACGCGGTCAACGGCCAAGACACGTTGACTGAGACCGACACGGATCCGACACGACCAATGTTTTTTTCCTGTTTTTCTTGGTTTTTGTTTTTGTTTTTGTTTTTGTTTTTCTCTGCTGGTTTTCAGAAGTAGTTTTTGAAGAAACACCGAGTTCTACTGCACTCAATTGCAATCGCCAATTCTTTGATTCCTTCAGTCGAGGAGAGGGGTTGCTTTAATTAGAGCACCTCTTCACGCCGTACTCAATCTGAGGGTTCTTGACTTCTTGACTGACATTTTCATTTGATAGTACATCAGACATCATCAAGGTCGTTTATTCCCTCACTCTAAATTAGATATAATACACACAAAAAAGGGTATTTTGCTATATAATTTCTCAGTAATTTGATTTATCTGTTTTTGATGATTAATTTGCTCTTAGATACACAATTACACACTATTTTGAAACAATTTGTAAATTAGATTCACTCCCCAGTAAATTTTGATTATCCGAGCATCTCTGTAAAATTTTCTATCTCTCTTGTTAAGCTCTCATCTTCCAGCTTCAAAAGTAAAAATTTTAAACAATTTTAAGCTTAAGGTTGTTGTTTATGTTCATGACTTATAAAAAAATAAAAATTAATAAAAAGCAAAGTTTGACCGTTTCGCCGTGTCGCCGAGTCTTAATTTTTTGATGTCTCTGCCACTTTGATGTCTATGCTATATTGATCAATCAGGGTATCCGCTCCACCAAAGAAATTTTTATTATACTGCTTCAGGTCATTTTTCAAAATTATAAGCTTTTGCAAGAATTTGAAACCTTGTTTCCCTGATTGATACCCTTTCCACCATTCATCAACTTCCCAGGTAGAGCTGCCTTCCAGCCGCACCATCGGCTCAAACATGAAAAACCTTGGAGATACTAGAAACAACTTCTTCATCGAATAAGAGAGCTTGCTGATCTGAGAGGCTATATCCTAGCAAATTTTCTACCATCATTTCGAGAGAGGTCAGCCATTCGCTAGACACCAGATAGTGGTCAACTTTCTCATTACCAGTGAGTTTCGTTGTTGGACAAAAAGAACTTACCACCTTTCACAAAGCTGTCAGTAAGTCTGTTGTTATTGATGAATCCATACTTGTAGTTATAACCTAACTCCCTTGCTTTTCTGAATTGAATCTTACTGAGTTAAAGTCACCTCCAAGCACCGACGAGAGGTCCCAATACCCAGCCACTGCTTCAATTGTTTTCAAAACTGCTCTCTGAATTCCAGTTCTTTCAGTTGTTGGTCAATGATTGAAATTGGAAGTGTAAATGTTGAGATGCAGAGACGTTTGCCTTCTCATTTGTATCTTGACTTGATGACTAAGGACAGCCTTACGAAACCAGCAAATATTCAATGTAATACCAAAAATACATATGGAAGACTTGCAACTCAAACATTGTGTGGCTTATCCTGATTTTGGTTCAGTGATGAAGATTTGATTTGTTCGTTAGATCAAAAGCTTTCCTGTTTCATTATAGTTTAGAAATAGGATGTGGCACTCGCTTTTTTGCTGTGAACATACTTTAACCATGTAGCATGTCATATGCCATTTACCATTTAAAGTTTCATGATTTTTTTTTGTGCCAATTGTTCAGATTGAAAGCTAGGGTAGTAGCCTTCTTTAGGGAATTTATACTGAACAAAAGTTCACGTGCTTTAAGCTTTGGGCATATTCTTAATCACAAATTATGTTTCGCATTTTGCTAGGGATACTCCGTTTGTATTTTAAGGGAAGGTTGGAAGAACTAAGTAACATGATGATTGGAGACAATGAAGTTGTTAATGAATCTAAATATAAAGATGAAATGGATTTAGATGAAAGAAGCAAACGTCCATCTAGAGTTGGTGAAATGGACATTGACAGTACATATGATGGAAAAATTACTTCGGAAAACAATAAATTAGTGAAAAGCATCGGCAAGGTAGTTCAAAATCTCAGAAGTCTTCAATTTACTGCCATGACCGAAGATGCCTATGCCTCTGCAATATTTTTTCTTTTGAAGGTACTCCTGTACAGAATGGGTATCATTTTATCTTCGTTCTCTTAAAATATTCTTGTATTTATTACTTAACTTATCCATAATGTAAAAACAATTAATATTGTGTTTTTATTGAAAAAAACTTGCACTAAGCTATTGTGATAACTGAATTTAATGCATTCGTTTGCACACTCACCACATTGTTTTAATACCAATCTTGCCTGTAGAGCAGACTAAAGTACATGATTTGGCTGGCGATGACTACAGGAATTCTGTTTTGGAATCTATTAAAGAGTGGATTCAGGTAATTGTGTTGTTTCTGTTACAATGAGTTCATGGAAGACTACCGATTGATTTATGCTAGCTGTTAAGAGTACTCATCATTTCTGAAAAAACTGAATTCGTTGTTTTGGACATGCGCATACAATTAGATTTTGTAACTGGGCAAATATTGTGAATAAAAGTAAATCTTGATGTATACTTTTACTCTAGCCTCCAGTGGTTCTTTCACTGTTGACAAACTTTTTGTTAACGAAATAACTTGTTTTACTGATAAAAAGAAATTACTAGCCAAATAAATCATTCTTCCCATACTGCACCCATAAATATATTTTGCATTTGTGGATGCATTTTCAAATAATGCACGTTCAGTGATGATTTGCTAACCATGTGATACCAGTTTCTCATTGTCAAAGGTAAGAAGGATGTAGTTCCTTTACTGTTATATTTTAGTAATGTGAAATAACTGATGCAATCAACCTCATCGCAGTTAAACAGATCGAGCAAGTTCAAATTTACGTAAGATTAAACCTATTAGTCCGAAAGCACCATGTTATAGCTGTTATGCATACATAATTATTTGATTATTGTTGTGTGTATGTGTGTAATGGGACCTCTGCCGTATATATACATGTATATGTACATATATATCTGAGATGACTCTTGTATAATTATTTTAATGGAGAATCAGCGTCTAAGTGACTAAATGCTTTGAAGAGCATGTATGTACCTTCTATTGACAAAAATGGTGATGCATCATGTATGGACTTGCATAGTTGATGAGGTGGGAACCTGTGAGGATGCTTCTAAATTTCTAATTTATTGTGCTTTGTTTTGATGCAGTCTGTTCCTCTCCAATTCTTGTATGCTCTTTTAGATTATCTCGGTGATTCAGTCCGTTATGATTGCCCTGCATCTGGTCTTAAATCACCTTTAGCTTCACATCCTTCTTCATGCTTCTTTGGAATCGACACTCCCTCTGAAGAACTTGTCCGATGGCAATTGCGCCTTGAATATTTTGCTTATGAAACATTGCAAGATCTAAGAATAACCAAGCTCTTCGAGATTATTGTTGATTATCCTGACAGGTGACTATTTCACTTCTTTCCATGACTGCCTATGCAGATTAAATTTGTAGAAATTTTAGCAATCAAGTAGACGATGTTGCAAATGATAAAGCTGTATTTCAATTCTTGAAGTTGATATTGCCCAAGTCTAAGTGCTTCTAGATGAGATTTGTTACATTTGCTATAATGAAATGTTTTTGTTGTTTTCATTAGAGAGTCATTGGCAACATTAGAGTGTTGTTGGATCTTTTACATCTAACTGGTCAGATCACATCTAATCTCCTGAAATCATATGTTTCATAGATACGTCATAGCTGTATTGTATTGACATTCAACGAAACTTTTCTTCTTTTAATCATACCATAGAAGTATCACGTAATCAAATTGATCAGAAATATGTTCATCCATCGAATTTTACATCTATGTATGGGGATGGCTTTTCAATTTGAAGAATTCATGCAATGCATTCAGCATTCCTGGTTTAAATTCACATTTTCAGTAGTGGCTACAAAATTGCACTGCTATACGCAGAACTTGTTAGTGATATCTGCAGTTTCCTCAAACTTGTACTTACATTATGGTTCTTGCAGCTCTCCCGCAATTGATGACTTGAAGCAGTGTCTTGATTATACTGGGCAACATTCAAAGCTTGTCGATTCGTTTATATCTTCTCTCCGTTATCGTTTGCTCACTGCCGGTGCTTCAACGAATGACATACTGCACCAGTATGTTTCAACTATCAAGGCACTCCGGATTATAGACCAATCTGGTGTTTTCCTTGAAGCTGTAGGAGAACCCATAAGGGATTATTTAAGGGGAAGAAAGGATACTATAAAATGTGTTGTGACAATGCTTACTGATGGGCCTGGTGGAAATCCAAGTGGGCCTGGAAACACTGGGGAGAGCCTTCTTGAGGAATTAAACCGAGATGAAGAAAATCAAGAGAACCCTAGTTTTGATGACGATTTTAACAGTGATGATAGACAAGCGTGGATAAATGCTGAGAGGTACTTAGGCACTGTTATGTCTTCAACTCGTTAATACATATAATTTTAGATGTATTGTGAGGTGCTCATGGTGAGTTTGTTGATATTATCTGCCTGCCTGAAATTTTATGTTGGTGATATTCTTCTTCTTTTTTTCCAGCTGGGAACCTGACCCAGTAGAGGCTGATCCACTGAAGGGAAGCAGAAATAGGAGAAAAATTGACATTCTTGGGATGATTGTTGGCATTATTGGTTCAAAGGATCAGCTAGTTAATGAATATCGTGTTATGCTAGCTGAAAAGCTCCTGAACAAATCTGATTACGACATTGACTCAGAGATACGCACTTTAGAACTTCTCAAGGTAGGTTATTAATCAATTTAGTATTGATTGAACCTCTGTTGATTTTATTGTGCCTATAGGTTGCAATTTATACATTTGTGTTCCTCTGTGTATTGCTCAGCTGAAGCATTTTTTAATGGTTCTTGTGATTATTTCCCAGATACATTTCGGTGAGAGCAGCATGCAGAGGTGTGAGATTATGCTCAATGATCTCATAGATTCCAAAAGGACAAATACTAATATAAAAGCAACAATATCTCAACAGTCTAAAGGTTATACCTATGAAGACCATACCACGTTAAATATATTTTGATAACTTGGAGAGTCCATTCTTATTAATGTTTATTGATCTTTTTTTTTTTTCTTTTCCAGATGTTGAGCAACGAGAGACTGACATGGCTTTAGATCTTATTGATGCTACAATCATATCATCAAATTTTTGGCCTCCAATACAGGTATTGATAATTATTTCAGCACAAGAAAGGCCATAAAAAAAGGAAAGAAACACAGAGAAAGGAAAAAAAAATCAGAAAGTAAAGGCATAAACAGTATTTTCCTGATCCCTCTTGGATACTAATTGTGATTTGGTAATTGAAACTGCATACACATTTTCGATCATCACAAATCATGTAAAGCAATAGGTTATTGTTCAACTTCTTTTTCCCAAGTTTATTTTTGGAAGCTAGATATTGCTAGCAAGATACTAGTATGTACTGAAAGTGGCATAAGCAGCTATTTCTAATATATTGGTGCATTTCAAGTGGGTTCACAAGCCTTTCTTTCAAAAGCTGTCCCATTAAATGTTATTTTATCCTTTTTTAGTATTAAATGTTATTTTAGCACCTCTAAAACTTGTTCTTTGGCCTTCTTCGATAGTTGAGATATCTGACATTTGCTTAAAAATTCTAGGAAGAATCAATCAACATACCAGAGTCTGTGGATGAGCTGCTTTCTGATTATGCTAGTAGGTTTCATGAAATCAAGACCCCTCGCAAGCTACTGTGGAAGAAAAATTTGGGTACAGTCAAGGTGATATACTTTTCTAGACCATGACAAAACACTTTGTGTTGAATCTATTGATCTTCTATAGAGCAAGTAGAGTAAGTGAAGGAGAATAGGCAATGTTGATATTTGTCTTGTTACTATCATACATTTTTGTTTTCGTTCTTTTATATTAATTTTTTGTTAGACATGATCATTCTGATACATACTATTTCAGTTGGAGTTGCAATTTGAAGATAGAGCAGTGCATTTCACTGTAGCCCCACTACAGGCAGCAATCATCATGCAGTTTCAAGATCAAACAAGGTAAAAACCAGGAGATAACCATAATTCTGACTGTATTAAATGCTGATGATGTGACATGATTTGGTTTCAGCTGGACCTCTAAGGACCTTGCAACTTCTATTGGAATTCCTGTGGACACGCTTAGTAGGAGGATAAATTTCTGGATTAGCAAAGTAAGTCGAATGGTTTCCCCCGTAAAATATGTTTGTGATTTTCTAATAGAAATATATGCAATTAGGTTTGAATCGTTTGATAAATTTAATTGTTAAAGGGCTATGTATATCTTGGTAATATTCTACAGTTAATATGCCATCTGTTGTTAGTCAAGCAACAAATTATTTAGTTCAAGAGAATTTCCTCCCATGGGAGTTGTTTCCAATTTAATCTTTGTATGATACATCTCTTCAAATTTCCAGTCCTAAAAAAGTCCATAGAAACAATAATGACCAACGGAGTTAGTCCAACTTCAACTTTTCACCATGGTAAAGCTAGTAATCCGAACGTAGGCTATGACAACCTAGATGGTCATAACAAATGGTTGTGTTAATTTAATCCTTACACGACATCCTGAAAGTGGATGGTATTTCTTTTAGGATAAGAGCAATTTCAACTGCTCACATAACAAATGGCCAGGAATCTCAAATGCTGAAAGTGATCTCACCGGTTCCTAAGTTTAGATAATTTCCTTTCTTTTTGTTATTTTCTTTCAGGACTATTGATGTAGTCGAATCCTGTTCTCCTTGACCTTGACCTGCACAGAGAACACACGTGAGCCAAATGCTAGTCAGATAAGGCTTGAGAAAGACTTAAAGCTTAAATTGGGTTCTATAGCGCGCCTTTGTTCATCAACCCTGTTTCTTATAATATAAGAGTCTTTTTCGACTAGGCCTTTGGTGACGTAGTTTAGGGAAAAATATCTTGCTGGAGATCCTTTCTTTGTTAGGAGTCGTTCATGTAGGGGAGTTTCCCTACACGACTTGTGCTCCTAGATCTGCGGGAGAAACTTCCCTTTTGGAGTGTTGTCCATGCAAGGGAGTTTCCATGCACGACTTATACTCCAGTATTTGTTTCATAGTCGGAACCAATGTATTGCTGGCGTGCCCGTCTTAGGTCGATCCCTCGGATACTTGCCTAATTAGGCCTTACGGGTATTGGGCTTGACCATGTGACGTGTGGGCTTAGTGCAATTCGGGTCCAACCGTTTGAATTATGCCAAAATGGGTTTAGTGTTGTTTGGGCTTCGCCAGATTGTATGGCAATCATGTCCGCTTTGTTTAGCTGACGAGATTATCATGACACGTATACGACGCGATGCAAAATGCGGTTTGGTGTATCATCAGCTACACCCTCGAGTTGGTGGGCCAGCTCGTCGGTCCAATAAGTCATGTCATGTAGGACTTGAACGGTCATGATGGTTGAGTTTGAATCGTTTCCTCGTGCGGCGCGTTTCATTAATTGGGCGCGCGTTTGCTCGAAAAGAAAAATGCGAAAATTTTGTTTTCAATATAGATCCCCTTCCTTGTAGAGTTTATTTCCTTTACTCTTTCGATCTTAGAGACTCTATTTTGCCGTTTCGCTTTCCGAGCTTTTGACTTTGTTTATCTTTCGTAATCGAAAGCTTGTATGTTTTTCTATGGCGGGCAAAAATCAGCTTTTTGATGAACTGTTCGCTAAAGGCCCGCAAGTTCTTTGAGGAGATGTCAATCTCTGAGTCGAATCTGAAGGGCCTTCGCGAGACATATGGGATCCCTGATGATCTGGTTCTCTTCACATTGGGCGATGGTCAGATGCCATTGTCTCCTCCAAAAGGATTTATCTGCTTGCACCGAGGCATGTTTTAGTCGAACATTCGTTTTCCTGTCATCAAGGAGATTTGGAGTACTCGACATTCCGCTCACTCAGCTGGTGCCGAACAGGTATAAGACAGTGATCGCCATTCTAATTAGAAGTATTTCGAGTTTGATGGTGGTCCGATCGAGTGGGAATTCAGGCAACCGAGTAAATTTGATTCCGCGTTCGATCTCGCTAGCGTTGATTGCATATTGAATCGTTATCTGTGTTTTCTGTAGGGAGATTGCTCATTTCTTCTTAAAACGAAGCAGCCATGGATAAATTTCGTGATATGCCTCGGATGCGGGTGGAGGATGTCCAACCTTCTAATATCAAGCGACAGACTGTGGACTCATTGGCATGAGGCCTCCACTCTTTTTAGAGTTTTGAAACCGAAGTCTGAAGGCGAGCCCCCTTCGAAGAACAGGAAGCTTCATAAAGTTACGATTCCAAGCCCGTCAAGGAGGGCGGAATTGAATGATGTACTTTCTTCATCTGTGCGTCCAAAGAAGCCTCATGCTGCAACTAAGCCTGCTCATGAGTGTTTGGCCTTTTCGGAGGGGGATGCAAAGCTGTGGGGGCAAGATATTGATTTGTCCACTGGGCAGAAGTTGTGTCCGAGGGGCGTGATGTTCAAGCAAATGCCCCTATTTTTCTTTCCGACTTGGAGAAAGACTATCTGCAAATGGTGGGAGTTGAAGATTCAACGAAGCTGAGCACTGAGCAGGTGAAAGTTATGAACAACCTGTTGCTGCAGGTGGGCATCACAACTTCGTCCGATGCGGGTCAGACTCATCATTTTTCGTTGAAGGATTTCAAGTACTCCTCCTTGGATCACGAGTCTCCTTGGCTTGCGAAAGAGTCGTCTGATTGTCGTCCTTATGGCGAAAAGTCTCCACATCGCTCTTACTGTCCTTTGTCCCGATCTCGTCTTCATATTGAGATGATGACAGGTCCGAGAGAAAACTCGCTTCCTTATTCTCTGTCAACTGCTTTCGAATCGGCTCATGAGAGATAGCAGATTGATGTAAGGGGAAAACTGTGGAGAGGGGCCCTGATGTGGTGAAGACAACGAAGGACGGTGCTGGAGTGATTTTGGTCTTAGAGGACCTCCATTTGGATGCGCAGATCAGCCTATTCGCCTTGGCTGTGGTAATGATGGGCAATGTTGATATTTCTTATGCTTCCAAGAAGCATATTGGTAGATGGAATGACTGGCTGGCAAATTGCGCTTTGACGCCAGAAGGTGATACGCTGGGAGAGCGCATGGACAATGGGCAAAAACATCTCATGCTAGGGATGTCATATTTAACCAAGTTGCTGTTGTTGGGACGGAAGTTGAGGCTGCTCGTGAGAGAGTGTGCACCATGGAACAAGTCTTTGTGAATTTGCAGAAGTCGTATTCTGATGCTCTCCACGAATTGAGTCATTGAAGAAACAATTTGAATAAAGGAGGCCCGCCCAATCGGCCATTGATCCAGGGTCTGGCAGGTATGATCGGAGGCTCGGAGGATTCGCTTGGAAACGCTTGAGTCCGATTTGGCTGAGGCAGCGTCCGCGAGGAGCAGGTTCAAGGAAGAACTAATCCTTGTCCGTCGTGACTTACAACTTGCTCAGGAAATCGCAGCCCAGGCACGGGCTCTGAATGAGGATCAGGCAAAGGAGTCCGAGTTGACTATCCGATGTTAGCAGTTAGAGGTTGATGTTGGCTTTAATGCCAACAGTGCGAGGACAACGGAATATTAGTTCCTTCTGACGCAAAATGAGCTTAGTGCAGTAAAGGACAACCTGAGTACTGAGCAGTCCAAAACTGATGCGCTGTTGGGCAAACTGGAGCAGCAGAAGCGAGAGCTTGTTGAGTCAAGAATACGCGAGGAGAAGCTCCGCATGGCACAAGGCACGTTCGAGTTCAACAGAGTTGTGCAAGGGAGGCTGGAGCTGTTGTAGCTGTTGAAGGATGAGCATGTTGATTGGGACCTCTTTTACTATTGAGAAGTGTCCTTTGCGGAGTTTGGGGAAGACTCCTATTAATCAGAAGAAGAGGGTGATCAAGGTCAGGGTGTCCGAGCGGCAATGCTTACATACACATCCCCTGCTTTTTCTGCCAAGTCTAGCTCTGTTGTATCTGAACCTCCTCTTGACGAGGAGTGAACTCTATATTCTTCTGGTTATCAATGAAAGATGATATATTGAATAACACTTTGTACTGTGTACTTCTTTGACTTTTCCTAATTGGCTTTTTTCTACATTGTCTTATTGCAGTGTTAACTTTTAGATAAGAGGTTTTGCTGAGTTAGGAAACCGTAGGATTTATCTACCGATGAGAGTTTTTGACCGCCTATGTTGCGATAGTTTAGACAATCCTGGTTTGTATTCTTTAGGGATCTAGAAGTTGTATCGGCCGAGTTTTATAGGTTGGCTAAACTCCACGCGAGGGGACAATTTTGGCTGGTAATAGATTATCCAGACTAGGACGTTGTCCGCCTTTGTGATCCGCCCTTTGCGGGCTAGGCTGTATATTGGACCAGCAATTGTTGGTGCCAGTTTAAGTGAACTGGTCAGACTGTGGTCAAGTGTGTGCACTACTTTAAGTAGTCGGACAGTGGTCCTTGCAAATTGTCCAAGTTAAGCTTTCTGGCAAGTCATTGTGATCTGGCGTTGAGAACGCTGACTAGACTCACTTTCTAAGTCATTTTCACCCGCGCTCAGCGGACTACGGTCTTAGAGCGGACCAAAAGCCATCGTCATCATTCGTAACTTACTAAGCTTTGGTAGGTTCGACGATCATTGTCTGTGGTTGGACAATGATATCTGGCAAACCATCGTGATCAGGCGTCGAGAATGCTGACTAGACTCCCATTTTTATGCCATCTTTACCCGCGGTCGGCGGACTATGGTCTTAGAGCGGATCTGAAGCCCTCATAGTTGAAACCGACTAAGCTTTGGTAGGGTACAATGATCATTGTCCGTAGTTGGGCATAGATCCCTGGCAAGCCGTCGTGGTCAAGCGTCAAGAGCGCTGACTAGACTCCCACTTTCTAAGCAATCGTCATTCGCGCTCGACGAACTAGGCATTAGAGCGGACAAGAAGTTATCATCTGTCGTCACTGACTAAACTTTGATCGAGTTTGGTGACCATTATGTGTAGTTGGACAATGATCCCTGACAAACCGTCTCGATCAGGCATTGGAGCGCTGACTAGGCTCCCACTTTATAAGCCATCTTCATCCGCGCGCAGCAGACTACGGTCTTAGAACGGATCAGAAGCTATCGTCATCAATCGGAAGACTCGAAAATGACTAAGCTTTAATCAAGTTCGGCGATCATTGTCTACAGTTGGACAATGATCCCTGGCAAGTCATCGTCATCCGCTCTTGATTAAACTCCCACTTTCTAAGACATAGTCATCCGCTCTTGGTGGACTAGTCTTTAAAGCGGACGAGAAACTATTGTCATTAGTCGGAACTGACTAAGCTTTGGTCAGGTTAAGCCTCCGCTTGGCCTTGGGCGTGTAAGTCTGACTTGGGTGTTCTAGCTTACTTAATTCGCCTGATAGTTCGACACAGAGGTCAGACCAATAAATCTGATTCTGGAGTCGGATCGCCATAGATTGACTTGACTGAGTTTATCCAGGTTTGATGAACAACGAAAATTTAGTAGAGTGGATATCTTGGATTTATTGATAATATCACTGTAGGCGTGCTTTATATTCCATGGGCGCTCAAGGCCTTCGCCATTTGATTTTTTGCGTGTGTTGGGCCGGACTTAGTAGAGTTTTCGTTTGGGCGCATTAATTGGCTGAGCCCTGTTGTAAAACTCAACATGCCAGGTGTATGACGTAGATTGCGAGACAGTTCAAAATCGATTACTCCCCCTAGTTAATGGGGACGCGTGCAACGCTATTGATTCGATGAACTTGGACTCGTGCAGTTGCAATTGGAACCGTCGCCTCCTTATTTTCCTTACCATTTAATGCTGACATAACTGTTGGTTGACATTGTTTCGTGAACCGCCGCGCCTGTATATAGGTTGGTCTTCACTATTTCAAGCATGGCCATGAACGCTGTAGAGCGTGTCCTTCAAATTTACTTTTTTAGAAAATATGCTTTGGGTTCTCCAAAGGATAAAGGAAAATCTTCGTTGTTGGAGTTTTCGAATGTTCTGACATTTGTAGTGACGAGTTTTAACAAGACTTGCTATTATGTGATGCTACCTGGTTTAGGTGAGCATCCAATTGGATCCGTGGGACCTTGTAATTTCTTCTCACATTGCGGAAAAGAGTTACAGACTCCCCCTCAGGGGTCGGGTTTGTCTTTCATGTTCCGGTGCTCCGAGGGCATCTCGCGCCATCCAATCTCAGAGACAATACCTGCAGTCAATTCTGGGTGGCTGCTCCTACTGTATCTACTAGGCTTTACACGTGACGCCACAACTGGAAGTCAGATTGGCAAAGCGGGGTACTGATGGACGCGACCTGTGGTACTGGGGTGCTATCTCTACATCACCCCAGGTGTTCCTATAATGAGAGACATTCTCATCTGCTTTCCTTCTGAATCCTCTTCGCAAAGCAGATTGGCGGAGTAAAGAATCAGGCACGTACCTGTAGCTTGTAGCCTACTTTGGGTACTTTTGCTTTCACTTTCGAATCCTCTTTTGGAGGCAGATTGACAAAGCGAAGTCTTGACGGGCGTTTAAGTGAATTCATACTCTCGCTGGACTTAGATACTTGTAGTGTGTGAACTTTTGTACTAGTCAGGCAGGCAAGCAAGCTTTGTAACAACTTTCTTAGCAATCAATAAAGTTTGTATTCCCTAATTTGCGTTTTATTCCTTGAATGAATATGTATCGTATGGGCTTTGTGCAAACAAATCTTCTAAACTAAAAAGCAAACGAAATCAATGCAGTAAGATAGTTTGACTCTGAGTGGGGGCTAAGCTAATTTTGCCTTGAAGGAGATGCGTGGTCCTGGCTCAGACTGTGTAGTTCCCTTGGTGAAGTGTCACGTTTTGCCAATGCTAGTGAATTATTGAAAAGTGAACTTCGTGTGGGCGAGCAGTTCCTTGCTAGCTGCCAACTTTTGGAATAGGTGCCTATTTGTTGAAATGTTGTTACTTTGCTTTGTACTGGACTGGATGGTGTCTCCAATGCTGAATTCTGGCTCATCGCATAGTTGAGCCTCGGTTGTTGGAGCTTTGTCTCTGTCGTGTGGGGTGATTCTTCCCTTTTATCTGGGCCCGATGTTTGATAAATCTGTCCCGCGGGCCCAAGATGTAATTGCTAACAATCGAGTTGTTTTAGCGCTGCGTAGTGGCAGTCTCTCGTTGAAGGTTGATCTCCTCGAATAGTTCCTTGAACCTGGTTGGCAGTGTACTTGATGCATTGGTGCAGAGTAGAAACTACTGCCTCCATATGATGGAGCCAAGGCCTTCCAAGGATGATGTTGTAGGCGGACGGAGCGTCGACCACCATGAACTCCTGGACAAGATACTTCCGTAATTGTGGCTCTCCTGCCACTACCATTAGATTGATCTTCCCATTATGGAAGCATTTATCTTCGCTGAACCCGATCATTGGGTGATTGGTGGGTGTTAAGTCCGCCGTCTTGAGTTGCAGATTGCGTCGAGAAATAGGACGTTTAGAGAGTTTCCTGTGTCCACCAAGGCCCTTTTCACTTTCCACTTTGTAATGAGGACCGAGATGACCAAGGCGTCATTGTGAGGAGAATGGATGCCTTGGGGTCATTGTCTGTGAACGTTAGTGGTGGGATTGGGCTATGAATGCATGCAACTACACTTGTCGGTCCTCGTAGGTGGGCTGCGTCCGCATCTCGAGGAGCGTCCTCTTTCGAGACCTGTTGGACTGCTCATCTTCTGAGCCGATTCTATGACGTACATATATGATGTCATGAGCTTATTTTTTTTTTATCACCTTGACGCTTTCCTTTGCCCGGTCTTGCCTTTTGTTCGGGCTTAGGAACTCTTTGAGCTTTCCCTTTTGGATTTAGTACTCTATTTAGCTTTTTGCAATTTTTAGTGTCGTGGCCGCTCTCCTTGTGAAAAAAACACTAGTTGTCGCGCCGGGAGGGGTCTATTCGCTGCTTGGCAGACCACTTTAATTCTCCTTAATTCTTAATGAAGTTGAGGACATCAGACATACTAGAATTGAGGGGAGTGACATATTTTGACCCGACGAAGTTGATGGCCTTACTTTTCCTTGCGCGGCCAGAATCGGGCTTGCTGTCATTGCGCTTCCTCTTTCTGTGGTCTTCCTGTTTCTTCATCTCCTTCCCGTCTCTAGAACTAAATGGTTTCTTTACAGACTCCACCTTCTTGCGGCCAACATCTCATCCAGTGATGTATTTTTGGGCACTCTTCAGCAAGTCCGCCATATCAGTTGGAGGCTCTAGAGTGAGGAAATCATAAAACTTGCCTCTCCTTAGATCTGAGGTGAAGGCTATGATCGAGGTGTCGTTACTGCAGCCATCGATGACTCATTATTGAAGTGGGTGATGTATTCCCTCAACGTCTCGCTCGACTTTTGTTTGAGGATGAACAGGTAATGCATGTCCTTTCTGATCCATTGGCTGCCGACAAAGCGTGTGAGAAATGCTGTTGTCAGTGTCCTTACTTCAGAATGAGTCCATGAATTTCGAAGGTAGGGCGTCAACTTCTTTAGGCTAGTAGGAAATGACCAACACATTACTGTTTTGAACCCTTCTTTGAGCACCATTACATGCTGGAAGTGGTGTAAGTGATCGGACGGGTCTGCCGTCTCGTCGTAGAACTTTAGCTTTGGCGGAGTGAATTTCTTCCGCAGTGGCTTGTTTATGATGTGATCCATGAATAGTAGGACAATGAGGTCGAACAACACGTTAGGATTGGTGGCTCCTAAGTCCGAGGGGATTATGTGAGGCGGGTTTGTCGGCCCTAGACGCTGGGTCTCCGTTGGCCGCTCCTTTGCCTCTGGTCCACTGGGAGGGCAGCGTGGCTCTTATGAACATGTTTTCTAGTGTCTTTCAGGGACGGGGCTCTTCGCTGCTCCCAGTCTCCTTCTGCGGGTGGAGGATTTCGTTGAGTATCTCCACCGCTCTTGCGATTTGTAGCATCTGGGTTGATAGTAGATCCACCCCGAGGTCCGTCGTGGCTACTACTGGTGCGGGGTTCCATGTTCCTCTTGCAGTGCCCGGGTTGCCAAAATTGGTGGTGCTTCGCGGGTTCGAGTGTTTGAGGGTTCAGCGACGTCTCCATTGTTGCGAGATATCGTGGTCACCATCCCTTTGGACTACTAGGAAGGGTGATATCACTGTTTTTCAAAGGAACTTCGTCATTCCCTACGGACGACACTAAACTGATGTAGTCGAATCCTGTTATCCTTGACCTTGACCTGCACAGGGAACACATGTGAGCCAAAGACCACCGTTGTGGCGGCTGATGACACTCCGATGTTAAAGTCGGACAAGGCTTAAAGCTGTAAATTGGATTATGTAGCGTACCTTTGTTCATAAACCAAGTGTCGTATTTATAATGCGAGAATCCTTGTTTCGCTAAGCCTTTGGTGGTGTAGTTTAGGGAAAAATATCTTGTTGAAAATCCTTGCACGACTTGTGCTCCTAGATCTGCGGGAGAAACTTCTCTTTTGGAGTGTTGTCCATGCACGACTTATACTCTGTTATTTGTTTCTTAGTCGGAACCAATATATTACTGGCCTGCCTGTCTTAGGTCGATCTCCCATATACTTGCCTGATTAGGACTTAAGGGTAGTGGGCTTGACTATGAGACGCGTGGGCTTAGTATGGCATTGCAATTCAGGTCCGACCGTCTGGATTTTGCCAAAATGGGCTTAGTGTTGTTTGAGCTTCAACAGATTGGGTGGGCAATCGGGGCCACCTTGTTTTGTTGACGAGATTATCATGACACGTGTACGGCGCGACGCAAAGTGTGGTTTGGTGTATCATCAGCTATGAACCTGTCAAACAAGATTTTTTAGCTAGTTTTGGTCCTTTTGGATGTAATTTGTTTAGGCTTCACATGTTCTTGTGTTCTTGTTTCCAAGAGAATAGTATTTCTTCCATTGTTTATGGTCTTCAATATTTATCATTAGGATCAAGTTCATTTAGAGTTTCATATTTCACTATATATTTTATATAAGCACACAACGCATGACAGACATCACCTATAATTTGGTTACATGAAAACTTCTTAAAGAGTGAGTGTCTGTGTTCAACACGAGACAAATACTTGCGGTCTTTTGAAGTTTGAAATTCGTAGCCTACATAAACAATAAAACTCCGGGCTTATAGAGTAAGTACTTTATTGTTATTCAATATTGTTTACAAGTGAATTATAACATGTGGTTTGAATTGATTCCTTGTATCACAAGTTTCATGTTTTTTTTTTTTTTTTTGCACAAGGCAAGCAGGAGTCGGAGGGGCCCCATCCAATATGTTATCCAAAACAAGGTACAAGGGAGGATATATCCAAACCCTAGAACACAGAACAACCACATACTATGCTAACTTTTCCATCTTACATACCATTCACCTCTAGTATCGACTAATTTTATTGGGGTTGGTGGTGGGGGGGTGTTGGCGGATTGGATCCATTATTGGAGTGTGCCTTTTGAAGAGCTTCCTGCCAATGCAACAACTATTCCATTGCTCTAAACACATGATAAATTTTTGCATTCTTCAAACTTCATCAGTAACTCTCTATTGTTTTCCACATACTCCAACAATACCAAGGCACAGGGCATTGCTTCTATATACATTGCACCACACCATTCGAATCAGATTCAACCCAAATGTTCTTGTACTCCTGCAAGATTCTAATCACCAATCTATTGCCTGCAATTCCACTTCCAAAATGTTCTTTAATCTAGATTCAGCATTACACATTAGCAACGCATTTCCATTGCAATCCCTGCTTTCCTTTGAGTTATACTACCATCAGTGTTCAACCATATCCAATTTGTAAGGGGAGGATCCTATTTTTTAGTATGATCTCTGCATTCGCAATGCTTGTCTTGATTCCCCGATTCAAGTAAGACTGAATGTTAGGACTGTACCTGGTATTCACTCGACCTGCAGCTCAATAAGTTATGGATATTTGCTCAGCTATGAGATTGAAGATTGTTTCAGCTGAGCATATAGTACCATTGAACACTATTATTTCTTTCCCTTTATATGTTACCGTAGTTTGGCAAAACAAGTCCCCGTTCAAGAAATTTGCTTTGTACTGTTATTATCCACTTCCTTCCTTGTGGTGAGTGAACACCGATCTTGTAACCCCCATCTTTCTAAGCTCCATTTGGGAGAATATACAATCAAAGTACAAGTGCTTGATATCATCCTTCCCTGCATTGCCAAAAAAAATCACCTGTCATTGCAGGGACTCTGTTCTTCAATTTAGTTCTGGTCTGCGTAGCACCTGAGAATAACTGCCACATAGTAACATTCACTCTTTGAGGAGCAGGGCCTCCCAACACTGAATCGTGCCATGGACAATGGGTACCATGGTGTTTGATTTCAGAGTAAGCATGAAGAATACTGAATTTGCCACTTGTAGAGCTAATCCAATAGGGGAGAACAAGTAAGATTGTTGCATGTAGGAGTTTTCCATTGCTTCACTTGAATAATTTCTGCCACGTTCGTGTTGTTTCTTATCTTGACACAATTTCAAATTTCAGGAGTCATTTCTTGGAGAATCCCCATAGGATGCCAAGGATCATGTCGTAGGCTAGTTTGTTGACCTAACCCAATCACTACTCTACATTTGTTCTTGACCAATTTCCTGCCAGAATCTTCCTCCATACCCATGAACAATCACGGGGTGCCACCATTGTTAAGAAGTACCGATGCTTGATCAAGTCCTTCCAAACCCACTCCGTCCATAAAGTCTTCTTTACCAGCTATTGCAAACTCTAACTTGCTCACTGCTGCCCTATTCCAAGTGTATATATTATTTATCTCCAATCTGCCTTTTCTTCTGGTAAACACACTTTCCAGCCAAGAGGTATGAGCTTATGTTCTCTATATTGACCAAACCAAAGAAACTTCCTACAAACTTGGTTCGTTTGGTGAATAACTGTCTTTGGGAGAATGAAAATTCTGCTCCAGTAAATATGAAAAGACTGAAGAACTGATTGGATCAACTCAATTCTACCAGCTTGAGATAACATCCTAGCTTTCCATGAATGGATTCTGGTTCAGAGTCTCTCTACTAGGGGGATGTTGGACAACCTCACATCAATAAGAGGCAATCCAAGATACTTCAATGTTAAGCACTGCACCCCAAGTAAGTTCACTAAAATCAATGTTTTCACTGGGTTCAAGACCGCTACATATAAGCATACTGTTACTTGGATTCATCTTCAGCCCATATAAAGAGTGGAGATTGTTGAAAGCACTGGCAAGGAAACTGGCTGAGGTAGTCCCTTCCCCTCTTTAGTGAATACTAGGAGGTCATCGCAAAGCAAATATGGGTGATAATCGGATTTTTGCATTTAGGGTGAAATTCAAATTCTTTGGATACTACTTCTTTATCAGCATAGGAATAAGCACCTCCATAATCAACACAAACACCAGAGGATATAAGGGGTCCCCTTGTCGTAAACCCCTTCTACCTTCAAATGACCATGAGGAGTTCCATTAATTAACTCCAAATACCTGGGGGAATTCATGAATGTTTCAATCCATGTCACCATCAGAGGGGGGAATTTGAACTTCCTAAGAACCAAAAACACGAGATTCCAATCCACTGAATCATAAGCTTTCTGAAGGTCAATCTTGAGAGTACATCTACTAGATTTGTTCTTCCTTCCATAACCTCTAACCAATTCATGTGCAAGTAAGAGGTTATCACTAATTGATCTTCCTATCACAAAGGCAGACTGATTAGGACTTACAATAAGAGGTAAACACCCCTATAATCCTGTTGACAATTACTTTAGGTATGCATTTATAAATAACATCGCAGCTGGATATTGGTCTATATTGATTGACAGTACTAGCAGTGTTGCTTTAGGAATAAGGGCAATGACTGTATCATTTACACCTTTTAGCAATTTATCAGCATTGAAGAAGTTTAGAACTGCCCTGCAGAAGTCTTTCCCAACCACTGACCAAGCCTTTTTGAAGAAATAAACATTGAAACCATCAGGACCTGGCGCCTTGTTCTCTCCCATTGCAAATAGAATGTTCTTAACCTCCACCTCTGTTACTGCTCCTTCCATGTCATCTTGCCAATCTTCATTCACTGTATTGTTGAATCCAAAATTCTCTACACTGTCACATTCTGAAGTGCCTAGCAATTGCTTATAAAATGCTACAAACTCGCCAGCCATTCTCTTGCAATCTCTTACAACACTTCCATCTTCCTTTGTCAGATTGCCTATGGTGTTTCTATTTCTTCTCACTCTCACTGTTCTATGGAAGAAAGCTGTTTTTTTTTAATATCCAAATAGCCTTCTAATCTTGATTTTTGGTGAGCCTCTGACTCTTCATCCCTAGCCGTCTTATACTATTTTGCTCTCTGCTTTTCTAAACATCGGATATCTACAGATTTTGCCTAGCCTCTGCCGTTCGATTTGCTAAGGGATCTTAGTCTTTCTCCATCCTTTTGAATACTCTTTTATTCTTTTTAGCTTTGTTTGGAGGACAGCATAAGGTTTCCCTTTACTCTTTCTTGCCAGCTGTTGGTCACTATGCTCATAATTTTGTCATCATTTGTCAAATAGTTAAAGAATCTAAAAGGGTAGTTTTGTTTGGTTTTTGTTGTCCACCATATGATGAGAGGGGAGTGATCAGAAGTACCTTGGTTGAGAGCTACAGCATGCCCATCTCCATAATCATTAAGCCATTCATCATTAGCTATGAATCCTATCTAGTCTTGTAGTGACCCTGTTATCATCTAGTGAGTTATTTGACCACGTATACTGCACATTAGCAGTATTAACTTCCAACAGAGAGGCCTCAGTTATACGTTCATTGAAGTCACTCACATCACTGGCAGTAATGGCAGTTCCTCCTAGTTTCTCATTAGGGGATCATATGAAATTGCAGCCCCTAACAATACCAAAGGAGTAGTAATGACTCTGCTCCAATTCACAATTTCTTTCCAAAGGCTTTCTCTGAGTAGGATCATTTCTAGCATAAATAACTTTACAAGTGAAAAGTTAGAGAGAGCTAACTAAGCTACCTCTGCTGTAATGTTTTGATCAGATTTTCCAAGTATTCTTACTGAGAAAACATTGGTTCCCAAGCTATCAAAATTCTCCCACTGTCATCGTACTCATTATTATCCACTGTGTCCCAGTCTGGTATACAGATGTTCTTGACCTTGCTTTTGTTTGTCTTTAACTTTTGTTTCCACCATACCTAACAACTTTAACTGGTTCTCGTTGACTGGTCTCTTAACTTCGTGGCATGTCAGGTTACCATTAAGCTACCTTACATTCCAGACCCCTATACTGCTCTAGTCATTCATCACTCATGATTGTTTTTGTTGTTTGGATCCCTTCCACCTTTACCTCCCTTCTTGAGGGAGTTCTTCCTACTAGTACTTTTACTATTCTTTTTCTTGCTCTTAGTGCTACTTCTAGTAAATCTACTATCAATGGTTTGATCAGTTGTTGGTTTGTTCTTGTATTTATCTGCTGGGTCACCTTGGTCTCCCTTTTGGTTGACGTCATAATCACTTTCCTTAGTTTCTTGCTCATCGTCATCTTTACTGATCTCATCATCCTCCGTAGTTATACAATCAGAAATACTTCTCTTGTCAGCTTCTGTGTGGTTGTTCTTTATTTCTCGGTCTTCAATTTTTTCCTGCCTTCACATTCCCGTTTCGATACTCAGTTTCTTACTCGTCTTTATCTTTACTGATCTCATCATCCTCCGTAGTTATACAATCAGAAATACTTCTTTTGTCAGCTTCTGTGTGGTTGTTCTTTATTTCTCGGTCTTCACTGTTTTCCTGCCTCGACATTCCTGTTTTTATACTTCAATTTTCTAAACCATGATCTTCCTCTACCAAGCAGTCAAGCCCTGCCACTGTCTTTATTTCTTTAATCTTCTGCTCAGTTTGAGTTATAAACTACCTTGTTGTTCATTTCTGACTTCATTCTCCTTTTCCTTATTACTGTCACTTGTACTAGGTTTATCAGCAATAATTTGGACTTGGTTGGTATTTGATTCTTCCTTATCCTCATTTTGAATCTCCATTCTGAGTTTTTAAAATCTGTTATTAATTTCCTTCTTGTTCTGATTGCTTCTACCTTGTCTCAATTGGGGATTAAGCCAATTAGAATGGTTAATACTGTCTTGTTTGTTTCTACCTTTTCCTCGCACATACTCCTATCTATCATTGATTCTACCTCCTCCATTGGTTTCCTTCCATTATTTCAATGGTTCTGCAATCCTTGTTTAGAATCCTCAACGTTTTGCCGAGTTTTCCATATTTTGATGGTTTAGGTTCCCACAGCACATCTACTATTTGTATGCCCAAATTGGCAACACTTCTGCATCTTTGTGGTTTCCATGGATACTCCAAGAGCACAAATCCTTCTCCCTCATTTACAAACTGGAGAGTTTCAGGCAGTTCCTTACCAGCATCTATCTCTACACAAATGTTAGCAAACACAAGCCTACTTCTCTCCTCGGCAGCTTTATCCATATATATAGGAACCTCAATGAAGTTGGCAATATAACCAAGTCCTTTAGCATACCAGTACCGCTTAGGAATTTTATGGAACCTTACCCAAATTGGGACCTTTGTAAACTTCTTTCTCTCTTCATCTCCTTCCCCCATGGCCTAATCATGAGAAGCTTTCCACCACTCGTATACACATTACCTCCTTTCTAAGCGTCTTGCTTATCGCTCTCCATCTGTACTGATATCAGCACTTCGCTTAAGCTTCTACTTTCTAAGAACAACTTCTTTAACATTTGGGAAAGGAAGTTTTCTGTCAATAAAAAAAAACCAACCAAGTAATTACACCACATGTCCATACCTTCTTTAGTAGCTTCCAAAGGTAAGAATCTTACTCCGGCGTTGAAATTTGGAGGAATGAACTTCATCTTAGCGTTACTGGCCGCTATGCAATTAAAACAGATAACGGACCCATAACGGTCCAACAGCGTTTTAGGTTATCACGGGATATAATGTGATATAAAGGAATATTTTGTTAAATATGTTTTTAATACCCCCACAAAGTATTGATGTATTATAGAGACAAAAGTAAATCATGTTCATAACATTAAATTTAAAAACATCAAAACATAAATAAAAAACATCTTCCCTTCATATGATAGTGAGATCGCAATAGAGAGTGCAATCGACTATTCATCTTCTTCCCTTCTTTTGTTCTTTGTCAACCGGCGAGGTTTGGTTCTCTGTCGATCAGTGACGGTGAGGTTTGGTCATTCTTCGATTGAGAATGAAATGAGTTTTTTTATATATTAGAACAAAAAGTTAAAATGGCGTTATTGAAAAAAAAAACTATCTCAATAACGACCATTTAACAGAGTCGTGATATAAAAACGTGATAATCTCATAACGTAACGGCTCACCTCCGTTAAGCATTATATCGGAGTTATATCGGCGTTATAACGTTGTTTTAACTGCATAGACTGGCCGAGCTCTTGATTTGTGAGCACAAGGCTTTCCATGATCTCGGGGTTTAAGTTTGAGCTTCGTGATAGATTTCTAGTCGATCAGTGCGAGTCTCGTTAGAAGCCAGCTCCTTGATTGCTTCCCTTTCGGTTACGTTTGAGAGCTCGAGGAAATTCCTCAATCTCTAGATCATTGTTCTCTAACAAGGAAGCACAAACTTTTCAAAAACTTGCCGTATTCGTGTCTGACACGTATCCGCCACACTACACTGGCTTGACACGTCTCCGACACGCGTCAAACACTTGGTCAACGTGTCGGCAGGTGTCAGACACATGGTCAATGTGTCGGACGCGCTTCCGATACACCCGGAACTTGGTCAGGACATAGTCAAGACTCGAAAATCAACTTTGTTTTATTTTTTACTTTTAGATGTTTGCAAATAACCATGTAATATAATGGTTGTTGATACATCTGAAGTGAATGACTATTTCAAATTGCGATTTAAGACAAATAGGGCAAAAAGCTACTAAAGCATAGAGGTAGTCTATGCTTCTTAATCTTTGCTTCTTATTTCTCTCATTTGCTTCTCTCCACTTCTTCTCTACTATATTTTTTCTCTACTTTAATTTTTTCTTGCAACAATGTCATCTTCTTCAAGACACTCTAGGAAGGCATTTTATTAGATTATTATTTATATTTATATGACTTATTAAAAAAATAATATGACGTGTTGTCGAGTCCTAGTTTTTGGAAAATTGCCGAGTCGGCGTGTCGTGTCAATGTTCGACACGACGTGTTTGTCCGTATCCGTGCATCCTTATTCTCTAAGTGGCTGTCTTGTTTTGATCCACTGCTTTGGAGGTCTGGATGAGGTGAGTCCAACCTTCCCTGGCTCCATCCATGGCTGGAAGAGAACAAATTTCCAGATCTAATTTTACTATAAATTGCGCAAACAGAATAAGATATGAAGGGAAAGTACTATTCGCTCATAATTTTGGACTAAATAGAGTAAAGGGGTAGGCTCATGTTAGCAAACTCTTAACTTAGGCTCATGAGTAATAAATGTATAACTAATGAACACAACTAAGGATGCACGGACTCGGACTCAGACACAGATACGACACGGCGACTCGGCAATTTTAAAAAAAATAGGACTCGGCGATACGATCAAACTTAATTTTTTAATATATTTTTTTTGTAACTCATAAGAACATAAAATCATAAATAAATAAATAATACTATTAAACAATCCAAGCATATCAATAAAACATTCAAATTCATTCATTCAAATTTACAAATGCATCATAAAGTCAAACTCAACTGCTCAAGTCATACTCATAAAGCATAAGCAATATAATTTCATTAACTTGATAATGTAAATAATATGTAAATTGATAATTTCAAAAACTCACCAGCGAGGCGGCTACATCTCTTCTTCTTCATTAACTAGCGGATCAATTGTCGCATTTTCTTCATTCAACAGCCCAGCCTCTAGCTCAGGTTCATCAAGTGAAATACTGACAATCTCAAGCATTCCAGTAGCATCCAAATCCAACGAATCAATAGTATCTCCTGCGATATTCCACATCCTTGTCTCACCTTCTTTGTACTCTTGTTTTCTTCTTGACAAAAGACGAAGGTTGGAATGCACATACACTAAATCTTCAGCTCGTTGTGGGGTCAATTTGTTCATTTTTAATGAGTGGATGTTATACGTGCTCCAATTCCTCTCACAACATGAGGAAGAACAAGGTTGCCCAAGTAACTTCAAAGCAATATTCAAGAGTAATGGTGCACAGGTACCATGAGAAACCCACCACACATCAGATTCTAGGTATGCTCTATTCTGTAGAGCATCACCTTCTGCAAACTGTCCAGTACCCGTTGAAAACCTAGCATACTCTGTAATAACCAATCTTCTTTCTTCAATATTAGGAAAGTATCTCTTGAAACACTTAAGCCATTCTCTGCTATAATACCTATATATAAGCAATGTCAATCACAAATTAATATATAAACATTAAGTGCATAACTCATGAATTCTAGTCTTCTAGTCAAGACTCGAGAATAAGTAGAATAAAAAGTTAAAAACAATGTAATTATTTACCTTGGATTCAAGGAATGTGCTAAGCAATGCAGTGGTGTGTTGTTTTTCTCCCATCGATCTACCAGTATCAGATGCACCACTGAAAACAACTCTGACTCACTATTTTCCTTTCCTTCATGGCGGTAAATAACTTGTTTCATTTTCTCAATCATAACATCCCACATCTCATACACCAAGTGAAGGCAAGACTTATCTGTATCAGCCCTCCGCAACATTGAATAAATAGGCTTTGTGAAACGAAGTACATAGTCCACTTTGTCCCACTACAAGTTATCCAATAGTTTTCCTTTCACAATCCGTGCTTTTTCAACATCATATTCCCTATAGGAATCCCACTGATCTCCACCACCATACTCTGGATGCTACTTTTAATGTCTTTCAACCTCTTGAGCATAATTATGCTTGAAGCAAAGCGTGTCTCTGCTATGGAAAACAACTTCAATCTCGAATGCTCATTAAACATATGCAACCTCATAGAATGGTTCATGATAAAGTTCTTGATCAGCACCCCATCCCCAACAACATCAATAATCCAACTACACAAACTGTAGGCCTTTTCATTTGCAGGCGTGTTCTTTGGAGCACATATGTTCTTCAAGGCAAGGTTGAGAGTGTGGACTACACAAGGTATCTAAAAAACCTCAGGATACTGGCTCTCAACAAGTAAACCTGCAACCTTACAAACTGGAGCATTGTCGGTTATAACTTGAACCACATTACGTGGCCCAACGTCACGTACGACTTCCTTGATCAAATCAGCAATTAAGAACTTGTCTTTGTATTCCCCTTCACAGTTCACAACCTTCAAGAACATTGGACCACCCTCATTAATCACTATGAAATTAATGAGAGACCTCCTTTGAGAATCAGTCCACCCATCACAAACAATGGTTGCCCCTTTAGTAACCCATGTGAACTTTGTTGCCTCCAACAACCTCTGAATGTTGCCCCTTTCATTTTGAAGCAATGTCGTCCTCAATGCATTATACCCAGGGATGTTGTAACCACTAATTGACTTTTCTTTATTCATTGCATAGGTGAAAGCCTCCTGAAAATACGGATTCCTTGCAAGGTTGAATGGCAATGCAGCTGAGTAGAACGCCCTTGCAATCAAATCATCCAACTCTTGTCGCTCACTCGTATTGAAAGCATTTGCAATAGGATTATTAGTGGCTCTCCTCTTCCTTTGTTCATTGTATGGAACTGAAGGACCAACCCCACTACTTGAACCCGGGTGCGGGTGACTACTTGAGCCCACTGAAGGAGGTAAAGGAACACTTCGCGCCCTTGAACTTTCTGCTCTCAATGCAGCTTCATCAACAAATTGTTGCACCTGTCTAAGTTGTATGGGGGAGATTTTGGCACAAATAGCTATCCCACGGCCTGTTATCTTCAACAAGTGGTCCTTCAATCTAGTAAGAGATCCCGAATATTCTTTCTGACAAAAGTTACACCGCCATCTAAGGTTTCCCCCACCTTCACTTGGTCTTATTATTATTGTCACATGCTTGGCCTAAAACCAGTTTTAGTTTCTTCTGTAGTTTTCAGCCAATAGGTGCAAGCTCAAATATGGGGTATTTGAAGTATTTCATGCATGCTTTCATATATATGCCAGTGCCAGCAAAAAACAGAGAAAAGAGAAAAAACAGCAAAAAAAGGAATCGTAGGAATAGATCCTGTTGATCGATCTCAGGAATCGCAGGAAAAAAACAACAAAAAACAGAGAAGAGCAAAAATTGCAGGAAAAAAAGAATAACAAAATGAAAGAAGGTACCTGGTGTTGATGAGAACGCCATAAATCCTGTCAAAACCGATTTCTCCTCTCTGTCGAAATCGATCGATTCGTGTCTGTCGAAATCGATCTCTCTACCTCCGTCTCTGTGGTTCGATCAATCAATCGATCGATTCTCTGTTTTCTCCCCTCTTCTCTGTTCTCTGTGGTGTCTCTGTTAGGGTTTGTGGGAAGAAGGATCAAAGGGAGAAAGAAAATCTGATTTATTTGCAACATTTACAAATACCGTGTCTGGCCGAGTCTAGACCGTGTCCAGGCCTTGTCCAAACCAGTCAACGAATTTTGACCGTTGACCCCGTGTCCAATACGTGTCTAGCGCGTGTCCGGCGCGAATCCGTGTCTGACACGCATTTGACGCTTGATACGGATGTTTTCCGGAGAGTCAGTGCATCCTTGAACACAACTCTACCCGAATCTTTTTTTTTAGATTCAGCGGGTTCGACACTGATACCCCTGTACTTATATCTGTCCAACCCAAGTGATATCTCTGTTATAATATTTAAGAAAATTTTTAAATCTTAGTAAAGTAATATATTGTGACATTCTTCCTTTGCTGTTTTTGCTCAGGGAATAATTGCAGAGTCACTTGGGACAGGGCTGGACGACCACGTATTTACCCTAGTTGAGGGCATGGTTGACAGTAGCGGGAATGGTGCTAACGGTGTTGCCTGTGAAGGCCTTTTAGGAGCTGAAGATGAGGGAGAGACATCTATTGCTTCCAGTGAGGAGCAACTTCTGAAAGAAATGACTGTATATGAGGTTTGTATTGTACTCTTCTGGATTTATGACATAATTCCATCAACATCAACAAAGCCTTACCCCATTTTTTTATTTTTTTTTATTTTTTTTTATTTTTCTCTCGATACAATTATGTGAAGCTATTTAGTGATAATTCATGCGTCCAAAATAAATTTCTTTCAGCCGATATTCATTTGAGCCTTCATAATTATTGTTTTCTTGTCTGGGTTTATTTTTGCAGAAATTTATCCTGGGAATGCTTACCAATTTTGGTAGCATGACGATTGAAAGAATTCACAATACTCTGAAGGTAATGAAATATAATGATAGTTCTCAAATCATATTTTGGGTGAAATATTCTGATTCTTGTGTGGATAATCTTCTCATTTGCGCTAAAATCCCTCATCGTCAAACTATGACAACAACGTTGTATTGAATTTAATCATGAATTTACCTGTGGTTGCTTTCAACATGTTGAGCATTTTGACTGTGATACAGATGTAGAATATATTTTTCTTTTGGGTGAAGTGTGTTAGTCAATCGTTTGCCTAAAAAAATTCCAAGCCCTGATACTAATCCATTAAGCAACAATTATGTGGTTGCAGATGTTTTGTGTAGCAGATCCTGCCTATGACAAGTCACTCCAACAGCTGCAAAGTTTCTTATCTGGTCTAGTATCAGAAGATAAGTTAGAACTCAAGGATGATATGTATGTCCTGAAAAGGTGAAGGGCCAGGTCAATGGATCCAACATAAATGGATCATGAAATCCGGGACAATCATAGTCAACATTAATACGAGTGGTGTCCATCAAACCATGATGTGTAATCTAGGATATCAAATTTTGTATTCTTCTCCTCTGGATCCATCCATTACGGGAAAGCCAAATACAAGTTCCGCATTGACCCGATAAGAAGGAAGGTTATGCATCCAAGTAAGCATCAAAGATGTAATATGGACCATCCATTTTGAAGATCGTCCGGTCACATAGAACTTCACCAAAATTTGGAATAGAAAAATAAAAATGTGTGGGGGTTGATAAAGCCAAATCAAAATTAAAAACAAGATCAACATCTGGGTTGGATTGGATTGTATTGGAGTGGATAAAAGGTGTGGTGGTGGTGAAGAAGGGTGGGGCTACGGACTCTTTAAGTTATAAACAGCACCATATGCCGTCGATAACTTCATTTGCAGGACTGTTGTATCTGCTTTGGAGGGTCGTTTTTTGCTTGGCTGAAGCAGTAGCAGACCTCTTCACTCGTAGGCTGTAGTATATATCATCGGTTTAACTGTTTGCTTTTGTTTGGCGAAGCAAGCCCTCAAGCATTTAAGTTCAGGTATTTGTATAATTATGATGAGACGAGTTCAGTTGTATTAATGGTTTTACCTGACAGACTATTCCACGCGAGCACGTGGATCTTTCTGCTATTGTTGTTGATTATGTGTGTGCCATGAGAACATCATTCGTTGGACAGATGCCTATGCACATAGGGGTACCCATGTGGAATCATTGGTTTATGTTAAAATGTTCATAGTTAGATTTTACATACAAATCAGAAAAAAAAAAATTCTTTGATTGTCAATAACATTTGATAGTCCTTACATGTCAGGAAAAATATTTCTCAAATTATAATCCATTTCGTAACATAAGCAAAAATAATGCAAAACATTTTTTTCTATCAAAAATGTAATTTCGTCAGCAATTCCATAGTGCCACAATAGCCTAATTACGAGGAATCAGTGTGATGGCATGCAATGTAATTTTGTTGTACCATCTCAGATGGATAAAACTAAGCTTCAAAATGATGGGTGGAGTGTTTCAGGAAGACCCAAAAGATGGAGATCACACCCACAAAACATGCATAACCATTGGAGCTGCTATGTATACCCACATTTTCCTCCTCACACCACCATGTTTTCAAGTGAAAATTTTACCTCATGGCACCATGTGATCAAAACTCTCTCTTTGACCAAGGCTTTTAGGGCACACATAGAAGAATCTCTGTCTGGTGCATTTTCATCCATTTTTCGGCTATAATTGACCCCATTACCTGCCATTTGACAGTGTTTGACCCCCATTACTCGATTTTAGGTTCATTTGGATTCTAATTCAAAAGAGAGAAATTGAAGAATGAGGAATGAGAGTTTCAAGACTTTATGACTTCTTTCAAGAGTTCAAACAACTTTGACGGAGATGTTGGTAGTTCAAATCTCACTCAATTTTCTTATGATGGGGAACAAATCCATTTGAAGTTTTATTACTTATTTGTTAACTTTTAGGGTTTTTTTTAGTTTTTAATTTTTAATAGTTTATCGTTGTTTGATATTGAAGTCTTCCAAGTGTTTTGACAATGTGTTAATATTATTTCACAATGCAAGTGATACGGAATGAGAGTTTCAATAGTCGTTGAGACAATTACGTTGACGGTTCTTGATCATTTTGTGGGCATGTATTGTAGACTTTTTTTTTTTTTTTTTTTTTTCCATAGTCTGTGAGACAATTACGTTGACTATTACATTGTGAATGGATGTGCATGTTTATTTTGGTACAAAATGTGCTGTTACATAATGTTGAATCTGGTTTCACTTAAATTGTAAATGTGTATTTTACTATAAAGTTGTTGGTTGCACATGTATTACGGATCAGGTTCATAGATTTTTTGGGAGGTTATGAAGTTAATGATTAAAAAAATAATAAAAAATGCGATTTTAATTTGTTAAACTTGAATGGGGTTTCGAGAGTGTATAATTGTATACTCAAAATCTTTTATAGATTTGATGCCTAAGAGGTGGTTTTCAAATTTGATGTTTGAAAAACATAAAAAGTTTTGAGTTTCTTTAACAAGACTCGAACAACTGTTTGCGAGGTTACTCAAGTAAACTCGAAACTTTTCAAAAATTTGATGTGCGAGCGCTAATTTTGAGTTTTCAAAAAATTAAAATTTGTGAGTCTCCTTTGACAAATTCGAATGAAGGTTAGTAAACTCGCAAAATTTTTCTAAAAATTTGAAGGTTGGGAGCTGTTTTTTTAGTTTCCAAAAATTAAAATTTCTGTCTCTTGACAAACTCAAATGAAGGTTTGTGAGTTTACTACAAATTTTTTGAAATTCTGATGGCTGAGAGTTATTTTTAAATTTTCAATAAAATGAAAAATTTGCGCGTCTCTTTTGAGACTCTCGATCTAATTTTTTCTCAACCCGAGCTAAAACATCCTTAACCCAAGTCATATCCTTTTTCAACGAATCTCCATTTTCAAATAATGTTTTCCATCTTCACCAAACATTCTTTTTAAAGTTGTTAGAACACCTTAAGAACCAACAAAATGCTTCATCTTCAACCTTCCAAATCACATTTAAACAATACTTAAATTAAACTAGCTTCCAAATAACACTTAAACACTCAAAATTGAGCAAAGATATCTAAAAAATGGTTGAAATTGAGCAAGAGATGTAAAAAAGGCTGGAAATGGTTGAAAGCGCGATAAATTTAGGGAGAAATTGAGTTTTTTGGTTAAACACGGCGAAATATAATTTGTTTTTTGATAGGTGGTATATGGCGAAAATTGGTGGCACGAAGCAAAATTTTATGACATGTACGACATAGTGGCACAAAGAGGAAAATATGAGCGTACATAGCATCTCCCCTTACACTCAACTGCGTAAACCCACCCCGAGCTTCTTCTTCTTCTTTTTCCTTTTATTTATTTATTTTGTTACGACTTTACCCGACTTAAAATAAAAACAAAAAAGACTTAATATATAGCCAAATAAAAAGATCATTCCCTGCAGCTTCAATAGTCATGCCAAAGCCATAGCCTTCCGTTGCTAAATATGCCGAGTACACATCAAAACGAAAGGACACCCAAGTTGGAAACATAACTCTCGCCAATACACAAAACTCGCTGTCGAAAACCAGACAAAACTGTAACCAATTCTCACGAAACAGCAGGGCAAACACAAGCATAAAATAGCAGCACGCATAGACAAATAAAACAAGGTATCTTCTGCTCTTTTCCAATAGCTCCAAAGCACAAAAATGAGTACCTGCAGCCGGCCAACGTGAAGCATGATAACCCCAATAACTGTTACATATCAAACTGTGTTCTCCTTCATCCATTGCAGCAAATATGAAAACTGCAGTGCCATTTTCCAACGCCAAAAACAAGGTGTTTGGCTCTGTTTCAGTAGCATCATTTCACAACTACGAACCCCTTCAGCCAGCCAACGTGAAACATGACCTCCCCTACAACCAACCAACGTGAAACAAAGTATCAGACTCTGTATCTCCGTCAACCATTGCAGCAAATATGAACAGTTCTGAACAATTCACTCCTCAGTCTCAAGCTTCATGCAAAACCTTGGCCAACCCTCTCCAAGCATGCCCAAAACATCCAAATAACACAACGGTTCATAATCAATTGGAACAGAGCAGCACATGCTCTGTTTGAGCATAAGTTAACAAGCAAACCAGGCCAAGATGTCCTTTGCAGCCAGCCAAATAGAAATAGAGAAGCAGCCTATGTTTCGCCAATGTCCAGAGCAGCGGAGAAGAGCAGTTCGGCCCCTTATTCTGTTGAGTATAAAACTCTAATTTATCAAGAAGAAGAAAAACACTCTTTAGAACAATCTCACAAAATTGCAAAGAAGAGAAACTCTTAAGAATGCTTTCTAATGCTTTCTTCTTAAGCTTACATTTTTGGATGATTGAAACTCAAATACAAGGGGGGGTTTTATAGGTTACAAGAACCAATCTAAACCACTCATTAAAATAAACACAAATTAATCTAGACCATTGAAATTAAATAATGCTTACCTAATTCTCACCTAACTCACCTAACTAAAATGATGTAAGCAATAACATCATCTCAATTTGGTGTGGGCTTATTTTGGTTTGGATTTTGGGCTTCAAAAGCACTTGGGCTAAGCTTCACACTTGGGCTAATATTGATATTTAACACTCCCCCTCAATGTTAGCCCACATTCTTTGAATCTTGCCAAGTTGACTGCGGAATTGTTCAAACTTTCCAACACTCAAGCTTTTAGTAAACAAATCCGCAATTTGCTCATCTGTCTTGACTTGCCTCATCTCAATTTCTTCTTGCAGAACTTTCTCTCGAACAAAGTGATAATGTACCTCCACATGTTTAGTTCTAGCATGAAAAACTGGATTCTCCGCCAAACGAATTGCCGATTGGTTGTCACAGTACAACGGAACCGCATAATCTACTGGTTGATGTAGATCATTCATCAGTTGTATTAGCCACGTGCTTTCTTGAGCTGCCATTGCTGCTGCTCGGTACTCTGCTTCTGTAGTTGACAAGGACACAGTCGGTTGTCTCTTGCTACACCAAGAAATCGTTCCGGATCCAAGGGTAAACATATACCCAGTAGTTGATCTGCGAGTATCATGATCTCCTGCATAATCAGCATCACAATAACCAACTAGCTTGCAACTTTCACCTTTCTTGTATAGAAGACCATAGGCTATTGTACTCTTCACATATCTCAGTATTTGCCGAACTGCTTCCAAATGAGGCTTCTTTGGATTTTGCATGTACCGACTCATCACACCAACTACATAAAAGATGTCAGGTCGAGTCAAGGTTAAGTAGATCAGACTACCTACCAATTGTCGATACATCGTCGCATCTTCCAAATCTTTTCCTTCATGTGCACACATTTTGGCATTTGGCTCCATCGGCGTCGAACTCAGCTTGCATTCGAGCATTCCGAACCTCTTCAACAAATCTTTGACATATTTCTGTTGACAGAGAAATATTCCTTCTTGTGTGCGATCAACCTCTAGACCAAGGAAATGCTTGAGCTGACCAAGTTCCTTCATCTGGAAACGGACTGATAAATTCTCCTTTGTCCGAAGAATTTCTGCCTCAGCATCACCGGTTATGATTAAGTCATCCACATACACTAGCACGATAGCTAGTTTTCCTTCATTGGCTTTGACAAACAAGCTGGAATCTGCAGGTGTTACTGAATAGCCACTTTGTGTTAGAAATTCAGCAATCTTACCATACCACGCCCTGGGTGCTTGTTTCAATCCGTAGAGTGCTTTCCGCAGCTTACACACATATTCAGGATGATCTTGGCTCTGAAAACCCATTGGTTGGATCATGTAGATCTCCCGATCCAGCTCTCCATGGAGAAATGCATTCTTCACGTCCATCTGCCACAAGATCCAAATTTTGTTGGCCGCAAGTGCAAGTAAGACTCGTACGGTTGTAAGTTTTGCGACTGGACTAAATGTTTCATCATAGTCTAGTCCGTACTGTTGAGAGAAACCACGAGCTACCAATCGTGCCTTGTACCTCTCGATTGACCCATCTGGACGGTGCTTTATTTTGTAAACCCATTTGCAGGATATGGGTTTCACATCAGTTGGCTTTGGCATGAGCTCCCAAGTCTGATTTTGCTCAAGTGCAGCGATCTCTTCTTTCATAGCTGTCATCCATTCTGAACTCTGTGATGCTTCTTCAAACGTCTCAGGTTCTATTATAGCTTCTTCTTCAACTATGGCTGCATTGGCGTATTTGGGAGTTGGCCTTCTAGTTCTTGTTGACCTTCGTAGTGGAGTTTGTTCTTCTGTTTCACTAGGTATGCCTTCTTCGTCTGGTTGTTGATACACCCCAGTTTGCCAAGGATTCTGGGTTACTCTTTGTTCGCCATCATTCTCACATGGATCTTCAACTTTGTCTGGACTTGGTTGAATTTGAATGGTATGCTCCCCCATCTTTTGTTGCAGCTTGTCTTGGAATTCTTCTGAGTCTGACAGCACTTCCTTTTCTGAGGTCCACCATGAGGATGCTTCATCGAACACCACATCTCGTGATGTGTAACACCTTCCACTTATTGGATCACAACACTTCCACCCTTTTCGCTGGTCGTCGTATCCCACGAATATACATCTGATTGCTTTCTTATCAATCTTGCTCCGTAGATGGTTATGAACAAATACATAGCATACACAGCCGAATACTCGAAGGTAGCTAACTGTAGGTTTCTTTTCCCACAATTTCTCAAAGGGTGAAACAAACTCCAACCTTGGTTGAGGAAGTTTGTTGATGACAAGAGCTGCAGTCCTCATAGCTTCGGCCCAAAATCTTCCAGGTACGTTCTTCGCATGTAGCATACTCCGGCAAATTTCTGCAAGATGTCGATTCTTCCTTTCTGCTACACCATTTTGTTGTGGCGTATTGGCACAAGTATACTGATGACGTATTTGACACTCCCGTAGGTATTGAGAAAACTCCCCTGAGCTATACTCTCCCCCGTTGTCCGTGCGCAAGCAACAAATCTTTTGCTCCACTTCTCCTTCGACTATCTCTTTGAATTCTTTAAACTTTGAGAATGCTTCTGATTTTTCTTTCATGAAGAAAACCCATACATATCTAGAGAAATCATCAATGAATGTCACCATATACCGCATACCGCCAATTGATGGTTGCTTAACAGGTCCAAACACATCAGAGTGAACTAACTCTAATGGTTTCATTGCTTTAAACTTCGACTCCTCATATGGCAATTGATGTGCTTTACCATATTGACATCCCGCACATACTGTATCCGTTCTCACATCAAGTTGAGGAAGTCCCTTAAGCATGGACTTCTTCACCATCATACTTAGCTTGGAATAGCTAACATGACCTAGCCGCATGTGCCACAAATCTGCAGTCTCATTTCTTCTTATCTTGTCTACGTATGCAGACTCAGCTGACATCACGTAAACTGACTCCAGTCGTCGTCCCTCCATCGTCGGCTTTTCAGAGATCTTGAGGTTTTGAAACACCTTCACATCTTGCGGACCAAATAAGACATAGTGGCCTGATGATGTCAATTGAGCCACAGATAACAAATTTTTCTTCATTCCCGGAACATGGTAGACATCTTGGAGTGGAACCTGATTTGGATTATATCGAGGTGTAACAATAGTTTTACCAATGTGAGCTATCGGTAACCTTGAGTTGTCAGCTGTTACCACCACACGATTTCCCTTATACTCAGACAAGTCTTGCAACTTTTGTCTATCACCTGTCATATGATTTGAGCAGCCTGAGTCTACGATCCAATCATTCACGTAGTCAATCTTTTCTGGTGTTGTTACCGTGAGAGCTAATTCTTCTTCCTCCATAGCGAGGAATGCTTCGGCATCCCAACTATCTTCGCTATTATCTTGAGAAGAAGAAGTAGCAATATTGCTCTCAGAAGACTTCTTCTTGAACCAACAATCTTTCTTCATGTGGCCCTTCTTCCCGCAATTGTAACATTCACCATCGAACCTTCTATTGTTGTCATGATTCTTGGAAGCTCCCCCTGGACGAAAGTTGTTCCCTCCCTGATGACTTTTTGTCTTGTCACCAGTCTTTCTAGATCCACCTTTGTTGTACTGAGTTGAACCGCCTCTGCTTTGGTTGGTGTAGAGCGCTTCCTCTTCACCTTTTAGCGAGACTCCTCCCATTTGCTTAGCCATAGCTTCTTGACCAGCCAGCAAATTTTCAAACTCAACAAGAGATGGTTGTGTCGGCCATCCTTGTACTGCAGCAACAAAGCCTCGGTATTCGGGTCTCAAGCCATGGATAATTATTCTCTTTATCCTAGCTTCCCCAATAGCAGCTGTCGGATCTAGTTCTGAAATTTCGCGGCATATCGATTTCACCTTGTGAAAATACTGGGCAACCGTCCTGTCACGTTGCGCCATCGATAGCAGCTCATTCTCGAGAAGTTGCAATTTTGTATCGTTCTTCTTTGAAAAAAGTGTAACAAAGGTGTCCCATGCTCCCTTCGGTGTTTTGGCATCCCGGATATGCTCTAACATTTCTTCTTCAATAGTGGTCTTTAAAGCAAACATCGCTTTGCCTGTTTTAATTTTCCACTTTCGCAAGACGCCATTGGCATCTTCTACCGCCGATTGTGTAACTTCATCACCACCGACAACCTCCCACAAGTCTTGACCTTGTAGGTAAGACTCCATACATGTTGCCCACGTGTTGTAGTTTTGGTTGTTGAGCTTCTTGATTCCTCCAACGACTTGAAGATCACCCATCGTAGCGGCAAGACTTTAACTATACCGAACAAGCTTGAGTGACAAACGTGCAAAGTACTAAACTACTCTACACACAAAGACGCTCCATAAGATTTGTAAGAACCCCGACAATAATCTCAAGAAATCTTTTCTGATGTGGAAGATCAGTTAAAACTGCAACCACAGAGCATACTCGGAATTTCAAGAGACCTTACAACCCAGGCTCTGATACCAAATGTTGAGTATAAAACTCTAATTTATCAAGAAGAAGAAAAACACTCTTTAGAACAATCTCACAAAATTGCAAAGAAGAGAAACTCTTAAGAATGCTTTCTAATGCTTTCTTCTTAAGCTTACATTTTTGGATGATTGAAACTCAAATACAAGGGGGGGTTTTATAGGTTACAAGAACCAATCTAAACCACTCATTAAAATAAACACAAATTAATCTAGACCATTGAAATTAAATAATGCTTACCTAATTCTCACCTAACTCACCTAACTAAAATGATGTAAGCAATAACATCATCTCAATTTGGTGTGGGCTTATTTTGGTTTGGATTTTGGGCTTCAAAAGCACTTGGGCTAAGCTTCACACTTGGGCTAATATTGATATTTAACATATTCCCCATGTCATACAAACCAATACTTGCTTTCAAACCGGCCTGCATCAAAATAAAGAATTCAACAGTAATGCTCAAGACCTGCGAATGTATGCTGTTCTGGCCCGATCAAGTCTGATCAAACCCAGAATTCTCCGAGAGACAAGACAAAGTCACCTCGTTGGTCTTTTCATTCTCCTGTGCCTTCCTTGCTAATGCGTCCGCAACCACATTAGCTTCCCTAAAAACAGGGCAACAAAAGATATCTTTACCAACCGAAAGACCCTTAATTTCTTTCCAATAATTTTTGAAGAACCACGGGATCTTGAAATCGTCGTAGAACCATCTTTTAACTAAGGCTGAATCAATTTGAATAATTATTCTACTCAAACCCAATCTATGGCATAGCCGAAGACCTTCCATAAGTGCCAAAACTTCAGTCTTGTTGTTCATACCTTCCACTACACTAAAATGGGCAAATTAGTAACACACTAACTTTGTTACTAAAATTTTTTGTAACACCACAAAAATCTTGCAAATCATGGCATTACAAATATTAGTAATACATCGATGTGTTACAAATTTCAAATTTTGTAACAATTGTTCAATGTTGCTAATAACACTGTAGCATGTTACAATGTTCAAATATTAGCAACACCTCGACGTGTTACAAATGTTTTTTTTTTTTTTTTTTTTTTTACAAAAATGAATATTTAAAATTTTATTTATTTGTAATTAAATAAATAAAAAAGTATCAACAAATGAATGACATCCAATGAGATTATAAAACCTAAATATTCAAATCCTATGTTTAGTACCCAAATTAAAATAATCTTGCAACCATTATAAAGTGAAATAGTTACAATCAATTACAACATTGTTTCTCATATTAGTACATAAAATTCTCATCTCTAACATTGTAGACCTATCAACCATACATGACTACAACCTACTCATCATCACATAGATACACTGAGGATTTTACAGGGGCTCAAGGGGGATCATGAAGGCAAAACACATCCATGATCTGTCACCACCATCTATCGACTACTTAGTAGTAAAACATTACTCTCTTCACATTTTCCTTCAAGGCTGGCAGCGGTCGGACTCCAACCTCCCCAATTCTCACTAGTTCGAACTGATATTTACTGTTGTCTTGCATCTCTGGCTCCATGTAAAACCAAGCTTGGAATGCTGCTAGGTGTGCATAATATGCCGGAGGAACTACATAATCATTTTGGCATTAACCATCTATCATTAGTAGATCAAATCATTTCACAACTGAATATGGGGGAAATGTGGTCGATTTACATTATTTTACATGCATAGCTAGAGAAGCTGAATTTACTGAAACAATTTTATGCTTTTGGAAGAAAAAATATTTAGATGTATGTAGGGAAGTGTAAGAAATCAACTCCTAATGGGATTCATCATAATTCAGTAAGGTACGAACAATAGATGTTGTACTTGTACAACATTTCAAAGAAAGTTTAGAAAAATAAAAGACTTAACAACAAAGATGGAACATGTACACCTTGCATAGCTGCAAAACAACATCCAGATCAGTCCATGCACAAGAAAGTCAAGGATTTGGCAAATACTGAAAAAGAGACTCAAGCACTATTGCATTTAAAAATTATAACATACGTATAACAAATATTGTTCGTCAAAGACTGAATTCTATCTGCTATAATAGGCTGCGTACAATATGTTAAGTGTGCCAGGAGATCCGAGGTTCAACAATTCATGTTTGTGGATGAAGAACCATCTGCCTTCTTGTACATGTCTAAAATAGGACTCCGAAGAAAATTTAGTCAAGAGCTGTAAATCAGTGTGTGAAGGCATTATATACCCTTCTATGGCTTAGATGTTCAATCAACTCCTGCAACTCAACGCAGACAACACATGGTTCATCAGGAGAAATACTTTTATTGTTGACCAAAACCTTTTTTACAAAATAGAAATCATAGTTGCAATTCCGTACAATACAACGATGAAACAGTGGTAGTGTACAGAACATAAATATCTAGGACTTTGATGGTTGTGTGCCAGTGTGTTATTTCATCTAATGTGATTCATTTTAGATCCTTTGTGCATCTGACTCTATCCTTATTTATCTTCGTTAGGGATTTATAAGTAAACACTCCATGGATGAAAGAAACGAGAGTTTAGAAAGTTACATGCGACTTCGTTTTCTCATTGGATGGGGTTTGAAGCTTGCCAACCCAATCACTTCCCTTTTTGTTACTAGGCTGTTGATGTCATACGTGCCTTCGTAGTGAAAATAGGCTCCAAGTCACAAAATGCCTGCAAATATGGAATAGTGTGTCAAGTTAGAAATGAAGTAGATGCTACAGATGAACAAATGGGGGCTCTAAAAAATAAACGATCCTAGTGTGTCATTCTTCTAAGATATGGATATCAATTAAGACTTATTTCTTAGTAGTAAAAGTTCTGGATACTCAATGTGCACCTGATAAAAATATCGCTTTGTTTTCTCATATGCGCCAAAGTTCTAATATACCTTAAATCCTTAATTATTTGCCTTTAAAATCTCAAGTGTGAACACTTTTCCAGAAAAACCACCCAATAATAACATTAAAATAAATTTATGCATCAGAGGACCTACTCAGAAGTTAGATCGCTAACAATGTATGTTCAACAGCTAAGAGAGCTATAAAGCATGACGAATTTATTACAACTGCATTATAGTGATGATAAAGCTAACAAATAAAATGTCAGTTAAATCAAGTTTCCTTGCACGAACCTTTGCAACTAGAAAATCTGCCAATATCCTATTCCCACCAAGTAACTCCCGACCAAGGGCAACAGTTTCCCTTACCCTCAAGGTAATCCATGCCTACATATTCAAAGTGATAATGAGAGATGCAGCCAATTTTGGGATACTCAGATGAGGAACCAAACAAATGAAAGCATGAGTAGCAAGCCCTCGGTAACTTTAAATTAGTCAAGAAGAAAATAACTTAAATTAGTTAACTTACATCAGATACGAGTGACGGAGCCAGGATTTTTGTTGAAGGGGGGCGGAGTGATAAATCATAGTTAATTAACGATAATATAATAATGAATACAATATAACAATTAATTACATTAACATAATTTTGGTTAAAATTTGAACACTACATAAATATATACAAAATGTCAATTGCTAAATAAAGCTCCATCTAATCGATGGAGAAAATTACTTTGTAGGAGCATAAAAGATAAAATTAATTTCAAATGTAAAATTATGTCTACAAAAAAAATTGGGTTATTTGCCATTTTCCCCTGTAAAAAATAGCAAATTAGAGGATACTCCCAACATTAATCACAACTGCAGTCTCCCCCAGAAATGAATCTCGAGATACAAACATGTATCTTGAGGAAAAACTAATGGGTCAAAATTTTCATGTATCTCCAGAAAAATCCTATGAATAAAATACAAAACAAGACTTTGATGTACGAATTCAACTCGAGAAAATACTTAAAAAAACCTTCTTTTTCCTCAAAGCAGACAAAAGAGGTTGGGCTTGCAGATGGCGATGGTGGAAAAGGAAAATAAATTAAACAAAGAGGGAATAAGACAAAGAGTGGAGGAGTCGGGGCGGTTGTCGATCTCGCAGTAAATATCTTGATGAAGCATAAAAGAAGAAAGAGGCGGGATGGAGTCGTAGAAAACAGAAGGAGAGAGGAATGGGTGGAGCGGGATGGCATCGTCAGGGTCGTAGGATCAGCAAATCGAAAACAAACAGAAAAAAAAATTTAATAAAAAAAAATTCAAAAGTCAGTTGGGGCAAGTGCCCCCACTTGACCCCCTAGATCCGTCCCTGATCAGTGTCCGTATCAACTACAATATTATCTGGAGACCTAGTGTTGCCATGACAGAGGCAAACACAAGAATTCCCTGCAAAGATTATTTTTAGTCCAGGATATGAGAACGATAAACCGAGAAATCTAGTACCACCAAAATTATTTCTGACCTAGTGACATATAACAAAGATCACCCTGAGCCTTTTCTATTTTTAGTGATGAAAGAAAAAAAAAACCCATCATCAATCTGTTTAGAATTACGAGTAGCGAGTGATAGTGAAAAACTTTAAAAGAAAATGCGCATATTGTTAAAGACAAACAATTTGATATGGGTGTTATAGAATTTCCATATTGTGGGGCGTAAGAAAGGATGGTGGCGTAATGTGATACAGAGACTATAGTCGAGATTTATAGAGGGATGATCACAGAAGGTAACTGACCAGTGGTTGCATGCGCTTCTTCCCGATAGGATATTGGTAGGGATTCGGTGTTTGCATGGAGAAGACGGTAAACCATAAAATAAAACCTGATAATAAACCTGACAGAGAGTCCAATGTTGATGCAATGATGGCCAATGAACCACTCCTGACTGATGCATAGACTATGGCAGCAAAAAGAAACATATTTGCAATGTTTGATATTCTGATGGCTGTTGTCTCACTTCTAGCCAATTTCTCCTCTCTTCCTATAACCAAACATATAAGTAATTAGCCTATAGAATTCAATGTTTTGTCGTAGTCCAGAATCGAGAAGAGAATAAAGGAAAATTTGTTTAACCTTTGACATTCCGGGAAGAAATCCAGGATCTACAAAGGCATCCATTTCATTGAAACCATCCAACATTTCTACCTGCTGTTGATAATACTCGGCCACATCATCTTCCGTAGCTGGTGAATGAAACAGAGAAGTTAATTTCCTTGTAAATTCATCTTCATAGTTAACAAACTGCTAATGACTTCGTTCAAATGTACCTTGTAGTTATACATAATTTCCCCTGCTTTATATTCATTCGAATGATGTGCCATGTGTATGTGTGTGCACACATTCCTCTCTCAGACAAATCAGGAAATAAGATTGATGATTAATTAATTTCACAACTTATGCCCAGATTTGGTATAAGAGACCATAGTGAATGGTCTTTTGCCATCAAATACATAAATCAAGATTGAGATAGACTCTTCTTCCACTAAAATTTAGCCAAGGTTTCGGATTTTCATAAGCATGGGCTGTGATTGTACAAAATCCAGAGAATGTGAGGTAGTACTTATCAGCTGATTGCACCATATGTGGTGAGCAGTGTATGCACATATCTTGAAACAGAACCATTGCTGAATACTATCGAATTGAGAAACTTTACATAATTATGGACTGGTTGTCCATCACTCCATGTTTGTGACAAGAATGAATATGTCGTTCAATTAAAGATAAGGAAATAGCATAAAAATGAGGTTAAATTAGACATAAGCAATAGTGTAAAAAGCTAGTTGTAAGCAGAATAGGTATACATCTTCATACCCATATCATACACCGGTCAAATTGTTTATCTCAAGTTGACCACATATCACAGGGTAAGGAATATTGTGGAAAACTGAAGGAACTGTGCCGATGAAAGCATATAGGAGACATAAGGATTAAAATAAAGATTTGGTTACCAAGAATATGATGACCATTAGATGTTTGTAACACTAAGGATGTAGTTCCAAACAATTAAAAGAAGAAACACGCAAACATAACTGATGCAGTCGTTTTCCGCTCCTTGCTTTGACCCAGTTCCTGCTAACCTGCATAACTAACGCACGTGAGCCACAGACCACCGTTGTGGTGGCCAATGACACTCCGATGCTAAAGTCAGACATGGATTTGAGGAAAGTGTAATGCTGTAGCAGGGAATTTGTAGTGTACCTTAGCTTACCAACCTTATATCTTATTTATAGTGCAAGGAGTTATGATTCTACCAGACCATCGTATGTGTAGTTTAGGAAGGAGATCTTCGTGGAGATCCTTATCTAATTAGGAGTCATGCTGTAGGAGGGAAATTCCCTATTAGCCCCGTGCTCCCAGATTCGGCGGAGATAATTCCCAATGTGAGAGCAATCGTAGAAGGGAGTTTCTCTGTGTGGAATGTACTCTGGTATTTGTTTCTTAGTTGGAAGCAGAGAGTAGTTGTAGTTGCCTGTCCGAAGTCGATCATCGAGATACTTGCCTTAGTAGGACTTATGGGTATTGAGGATAGCTGTGAGACGTGTGGGCCTAGCATGTGCCTGGCGGACTGAATTGAGTGGGCTTAGAACCGCTTGAGCCAGATTAGTGTTGGGCTGATGCTGGAGCCCATATTTCCTCGAGGTCATCATGACACGTGTGTGGTTTAGTGGTGTGACCGTTTTTATGTATCATCAGCTACTCCCCCCCCGAGTTAGTGGGCCGTCACATTGGTTCGCTAAGTCATCTCTTGAAGGGATGTGTCGCTCATGATGATTGAATCTGAATCGTTGCTTGAGCCATGCACCACATTAATTGAACGTGTGTTGGTTCAGTAGAAAAAAAGCGAGAACCCACCCTTCATTTAGGTCATCCGCAGTGTAGAGCCTTACTCTTCTACTTTCTTTGCTTTCGAAGATATTGCTTTGATTAGAAAAGATTGTTCATCTTCGCCCAACAAAACCTTTTTGACGACGCAATCTTGGCCAAGGGCTTGGGGTTTTTCGAAGACAAATTGCTGTCCGAGTTTGGCCTTGCTGAAATCCGTATGAAGTTTGGAGTCTCTGAGACCTGCCGTTGTATGTCCTGACGGGTGACCAAACGCCAATGTCGCCTCCGATCGGTTTCATCTGCTTGCATCGTGGGATGCTTCAAACCGGAGCGCGCTTTCTAGTTCTGGACGTGATTTGGGAGTTCTTGGATCTTCTAGGGATTCCTCCGGCCTAGTTGGGGCCTAATGGATATAGAATCATCCTCATGATTTTGCTCAGTGCTAAGGAGGTCGGTGTCTCCGTGACTCCGCAGGTAATTTAGTTGTTGACTTCTTCCCGGCTAAAGAGTAACGCTGTCTGTAAGATGACGTGTTGACTTGCTTTGTTAATCTGCCTAATGACTTCAAGTTTTGGCAGAAGTATTGCTCCTTGGCTCCTGCGGATTCGAAGTATTTTCGATGCAAGGGTCGTCTGCTCGAGCGACAGTTAAGGCCGTTTTGTAAGTTCAACCCTCTTCTCGTGACTTTGATATGCTTGATAGTAGGCTAGCTAATCGTTGTTTGTGTTTCTTTGCAGGAAGGTTTTCCACTACTCCTCTTACCTTAGCGAAACAAAACACCATAGAGACGTTCTGTGTCTTGCCAAAGAGGAACGCGGTCGATGTCATAAGAGTTTCCAATTTTATCCGTATTAGTCTGTGGGACAACAGGCACGATGTCGTCACTCTGTACCAAATATCGCGAATTAAGTTGGAAGATGGGGCCCCTTCAAAGAAGAGGAAGGCTACTGGGGGCTAGAGCTCTCGTTCTGTCTAATGCGGAGGAGTCTTCTGAAATGCTTGCCTCCTCGTCTTCGGTACGATCCATTCCAGTGGGAGAAGAACACGAGTCTGCTAGGCATGTGGGGGCTGAGATTGAGGTTTTTGGCTTGGAGAAATAGTACCTGCGGTTTGCAGGAGTTGTAGACAGGTTGAACCTTAGTGACGCGCAGGTTGAAGTTCTGAATGACCGTTTGGTGCGGGTTGCAATGGCAGCTTCCGCTGGTGCCGATTCACATGGGACCGTTCCGCTGATTGCCCCATTGTTGCTTCGCTTGAGAGTGGCCGCGGCACTGGCCATGTCTTCTGTAGTCCGAGTTGCTCATTGTCTCAATCTAGGCCACAACTAGAAGTGTTGGAGGGTCTTTTGGATAATTTCCTTTCCCCTCTACCTCCGGATCCCGTTGAGCCATCTCGCAATAAAGGGTAGGCTATTAGTAACAAGGGGAAGGCTACGGATGAGAGCCTGAGGTCGGTGGCAACCGTGAAGGGTGGCACTGGTGTGATTCCTTATTCGGGAAAGTTTCATCCGGATGCACGGATAAGCTTGTTTGCACCGGACTTGGTGAAGATAAGTTCACAGGTCTGGCACCAAGAGGTTGACGTAGAGTATGCTTCGAGGAAGCATATAAGCAAGCATCATAGCTGGCTGATGGATTGTGCTCCGAAGCCTGAGGAGGATACGCTGGAAGGTCGTATGGACAAGGGCTTGAAGTACCTTATGTTAGGTATGTCTCACTTGAGCCATATGGCCGTTGTTGGGACGAAAGTCAAGGCGGATCGTGAGAGGGTATGCACCTTGGAGCGTGTCTTCTCGCACATGCAGGCACTGTATTCCGATGCGCTTTATGAAATTGATTGGTTACAGAAGCAGCTACAGAAATGGGCTGAGGAGAAGAGGCTGGATAAGTCAACTGTGGTCGCTGAGACTCAAGGGGCTCGTCTGAAGGTCTTTGAGCATGATCTATCTGAGGCGATGTCCGAGAGAGATAGACTCACTCAAGAGTTGAACTGAACCTGTCGAGATGTAGAGGTTGCACAGGAAGTTGCGGCTAAGGCGCATTCTCTTGCTGAAGAGAATGCTTCGGAAGAGGCCGACTGGGCTGCTCAGAAGCAACAGTTAGAATCTGATGTGGAGTTCTATGCTCGAGAGGCGAGGAGAGCCGAAGACCAACTCAAATTGGAGTGGCATGAGCTTCGTGCTGTGAAGAGCAGTTTGGCCACAAAGTAGTCTTAGGTCGACGTGCTGACTGGCAAGTTTGAGCTATTGGAGCTTGAACTTGTTGACCCGAAGGTGCGCGAGGAGGAGCTTTTTCAGGAACAAGGCAAATGTGAGTTTCGCTAGGTATACCTTCTTCTGATAAGGAGTAAACTTTGTATGTCTATACCCCTTTCCGTTTTGTCCTTTAATGAAAACAATTTTATCCGTATCGTGCTTGTTGTCTTTATTGCATGTTTTTCGTTTCGCCTTGTTGTCTTGCTTTGGCATAGGCAGGTTGAGTCAATAGGACGTCGACTAGTTTGTCTTCGATAGAGAGCTTGACCATTTTGTGCTGCAAATGACTCAGGGTCATCGGTGTGTAGTCATGTCCGATGGTGGGCATGTTGCGGACAATTTAGTTAGGGGTTGAGTCGCCCGAGCCGTGTCTTGTCCGCAAGGTAAGCTGTTTGAGGTTTACCCTGTTTGTCTGACTGGTAGGCTGTAGTTGCTGCTATGGGTGAGTCGTGATGGTTGAGTGTATGTGTCAGAGCGTTCGTGCCAAGTCAGAAGCCATAAGCTTGGACTGGCATCCTAAGTAGCTTTTATCTGGGCATTGGCCCTACGATTTTTGTATCGGCGCAAATGGCATTCACTAGTAATAGAATGTCAGTCCGTTTGAGCGTGAAGACGCTGGCTCAGCTAGATTCATGTTTGCGATTGTTGTTTCGAAGGAAAGCGGAGGTCGCGTGGCAAACTGCTTGAGACTACCACCTTCCGAATCATCTATGACCGAGCAAAGTGGACTACAGATTCGGAGAGCAACAATTTGGCGACCAAGCTGAAAAGCAGTGGTCCCGTGGCAAGCCATCGGAATCAATTCATTATTGACTAGGCTCCCACCTTTCGAATCGTTTATGACAGAGCAAAGCGGACTACAGATTCGGGGGGTAAAAGTTTGGCGACCAGGCTGAAAAGTAGTGGTACCGTGGCAAGCCGTCAGATTCAGTTCAGGACTGACCAGGCTCCCACCTTACGAATTGTTTATGACTGAGCAAAGCGGACTACATGTTCAGGGAGTAAAAGTTTTGTGACCAGGCTGAAAAGCAGTGGTCTCGTGGCAAGCTGTCGGAATCAGTTTAGGACTGACTAGGCTCCCACCTTTCAAACCATCCACACCCTCCCCGCGCGGTGGGGGCTACGAATTCGAGATAGGAGTTTGGCGACCAGGCTAAAAAGCAGTGGTCCCGTGCAAGCCATCGGAATTAGTTCGGGATTGGCTAGGCTCTCACCTTTCAAATTATCTACACCTGTGTGCATCAAGCTAGAAATTTAGGGGTTTTCGGCGGCCACACTGAAAATAGTGGTCCCGTGGAAAGCCGTCGGAATCAGATCGTGGCTGACTAAGGCTCCCAACATCTAGACTATCTACACCTGTGCAGTGGGGGCTACAAGTCCAGGGTTGGTGATTCGGCAGCCTCTCTTAAAAGGATTGGTCTCGAGGCGAGCCGTCGGAATTAGTTCGGGACTGACTAGTCTCCCACCTTCTAAACCATCTACACCCACACAGTAGGGGCTATAGGTTTGGGTTTTGTGAGTTGGCGACCACGCTGAAAAGCATTGGTCACGTGGCAAGCCGTCGGAATCAGTTCGGGACTGACTAGGCTCCCACTTTCCAAACCATCTACACCCCTGCAGTAGGGGCTATAGGTTCGGGGTTTTGTAATTCAGCGGCCACGCTGAAAAGCTGTGGTCCCATGGTGAGTCATCAGAATCAGTTTGGGATTAACTAAGCTCCCACCTTCCAAACCATCTACACCCGAGCAGTGGGGGCTATAGGTCTAGGCTTTGATAAGAAGCTTTCGTTGCTAGTCGTCACCAGCTAGGCTTACCTGATTATGTTCGGCGATCATTGACCGCGAAGAGGGCAATGATCCTTGGCAAGTCATTATCACCAGGCGTGATAACACTGATTAGACTCCCACTTTCTAAATAATCGAGATCCGCGCTGACCGGACTAGGTGTCGGGTGATACCAGAAGCGATCGTCATTAGCTTAGGCTGACTAAGCTTGCCCGGTTGGAGAGGGGTTCCGTCCGTTTGAGGGTGTGCAAACCTAGTCCATCACACTACAACACAAATGCTCATTAATAGCGTTTCAAAAATGCTATTGTAGGATATCATAGCGTTTTAGAAAACGCTGTGTCTGCCGGATCTATAATAGATACAGGGTTATTTATAGCGTTTTAGAAACGCTATTGTAAGTAGACCATTTATAGCATTTCTGAAACGCTATAGTAACTGTACAATAGCGTTTCAGAAACGCTATTGTTTAGCTTATGACAACACTTAAAAAACACTATTGTATACTATACAATAGCGTTTTTGAAACGCTATTGTCTTCCCTTACGTAGCATTTAACAAATGTTATTGTATTAGTTTCTATAGCGTTTCTCAAGGCCCTTTTTTTTCTATAGCATTCATCAAGTGCTATCAAACGACTTTTTATAACATCTTATAAGTTCTATTTCTAGAAAATAAAAACCTAAATGTGCCAAACACTTAAACATTTCCATGAACGGAGGCACAATAATGTAATTAATAAGATAATGTATTACATCAAGTCACAAAATCTATCAAATAATAAAGATCAGACTATATTTATTTCTGTTGAAGCATGGTCACACCATACCAAACATCGATCCAAAAGCCTGTACAAACTCTGCCCAAGACGCCATACGAATCAGCACTCAGCGACAATTTCAGTACTACGCCCTCAGCGCAACAACCAACGCCGCCCAGTCCATAGCGAGCCAATACACCAAGGATAAAAGACTTGATAAGCCAATTGGCAAGTACTTAAGAACTGCTCCACAGCTTGCAAACTGAATGAGGTTTTTGGACTGAGCTGCAGTGGAGAGTCCCTTGAATGAGGTTTCACACCTGTCACAGAGCAGCGCTATTCACAATGGTTGTCTGATTCTTTGGCTGGATCAACCTGTAGAAATTATGCACATTATGATAGTGTTAGTATACAAGGCCTATAAGTATAATAAATCATTCACAAACTATATCATCCCATAATAAGAGGGGCGTAAGTGTGAGGGAATTGACTGCAAATGCTGTGGTTTGTGCTACTGATCATGGTTTCCAGTAATATGTGTTGGTATGGCTCAATTTAAACATGAAGTTATGCCTGCGGTGAAACATTTTTCTGTCTTCTTCTCATCTCTTTCTTGTTATTAGCAATGCATGAGCAGTTGAGCTTCATAGTTCATTTTTTTTACCTTCAAGTATCAATCATGTGGGCATTTTGAAGTAGTTGCCTAGCATTTTGAAGAACAACATTGGTCTCTTCATTTGAAGTATCAATCAATTGCAGCTCCCTGATCTCCTCTTGAAATCTCTCCATCTGTTCCTTATGTATTCTGCAGAAAGAATAAGTGAATAACAAAGTACACAGTTAAATCAATCAGGATATGTTCAATTTATTTTTCTAGTGTGTACTAGATTTTGTTTCGACATTTGGAATTACGTTATAAGCCACTCTTCAAAATTGTTACTCAGATCCTTGAAAAGTGTTTTCCCTGCATCTAGGAGCTTAGATACCTACATGAACACAAGCAATACACTTCAAATCCATACTCTGCGAGAATCAATAACATAAGAAAAACTTCAGTACACATTAGTTTCGCCAGTGTAAACCTCTGCCATATCTTCTTCCAAATTGATGGAGAGCTTACCTACCAATGGCTAACATATTTTTCATAGATAAAGCCACTACAACTTTCTGAGATCGATCAGTGAATCATAACTTTATGTGCTCTCACTGCTAGTGAAATCATATGATGAAGCAGTGTTCAGAACCTATGTTCAATCCTTGTACACCATTCACCATTAGGGTCCAAGGGTTTAAGCTTAAGTAGATTCAGTCATAAAAAAAAAACGCGTTCAATTCAGAATCAAAGAAGAGTGAGAGCAAATAAATGAACAAAATCTGAGAAGGTATAAAGCTTCATCACTAAAATCGTATCGAAAGTACAGACTTCCACCCCATTATGCGATTGTACAATAAAAAAACATGGTCAACCTGACACCCCCACAACACAATAGAAAACTAAAAAAGAAAACAAAAAAAATGGCTACCACAGAAATTGAATAAGAAAGCATCAATTTGAGTGAAAGTAAACCAATTTCAAAAGGACTTGTAGAACATCATCTAATTTGGAATTGCATTTACAGTCACTGTTCATATTGTTTTGGGCATATCATCATGGGCAATTCCAAGAACTGGTGACCTGATCATATGAGAACAATATGGGATGACATAAGAGCTACTCAGGTGAGATTCAGGTATAGTTGATACAAAGTGGTGTGGTTCCGTGCTTCACAAAGGGCTTACTCTGACATTCTACAAGCAAAGCCCAAACATGCACGAGAGAACTGAGGAAGATAGTTTGGGATCTCAATGGTATTAATTCCCAAGCACAATTTGCATCTACATAAGGTCCTAACAAATGCTCATCTAACTCATAATTTGACCTACAACTAATCAATAATAAGAGATATTTCTTTAGGTTCGCAAGCCAATATAGGGAAATCAATGAATTAATTAATTTTAAATTCCCTCCTTACAAAAAAAAAATCATATTAACAATTTTGCAAGATTATCATTTTGCCAATTATTGTGGAACTTCGATGTACATTATATAAAACAAAAAATAACTACAAAGCTGTTATATCTGCGAAATATGTAGGTTTCAACTTTTTATGTTTCTCAAGGATATATGCTGTTTCTAAAACTTTTATCTCGTGTCCTAAGATCGAACTCAGGTACATTTGAACAATTGTCAATTTAAAATTTTCGAGAAGTTTAAAAATAAAAATTCGTGCATCCAAAAAATAAAAATGTGCACATGTAGCATGAGAGAAGGTAATAGTCTTTAAAGAATTTAATGAACATCCATGCTACTATCCTGATTTAGTACTGTCAAACGCGAAGAATTCAGTCAAAGGTCTTGTCCCATTTTGTGACAAGTACGAGCGTGAGTCAATGGGCAAACTGAAAGATGTTGAGGTTGGCCACCGGATTCAAGTTCAAGGATGAAGCACCAGGCGATAAGAGTCAATGGTCAAGATCATAAGATCGCACATCTGGAGGGCAAGAATATGGTTATGAAGGAGAGGTTGAGGGTACACGGAGGAGTTGTGTTGGCTTAAACACATGGTGAATAATGAAACGCCTATTCTGTCATGCATCCATTGCTTGACCTCTACTTTTTTATTTTACTTGAAACTTTTATTGGTTCAATTCATCATTATCAACTCAATATTTTGATAAAAAAGGCAGGTATCATTTTTGTTATTTCATGGCTACATTGACAAAATATAGCTAATGTTTTTAACTTCATTAATGCAAGATCAACCAAAACTAGTACTTTACTCGATGTCCAATTTACACCAACTCTCCTTTTTATAGTGTAATTTAAGAGTGCATAATTGCACCTATTAATTACTCCAACAACTAATGATATACATATAGGCAAGAGTTTCTCATTTTCCTTGATATGTTGGTTAAAACATCAACAATGGGACCAAGTGCAAATATTTTTATGAAATTTCAGAAAAAAGCAAAATACGTGCTTGTCAGGATGTTGATGGTCTTGAAATACCATTTAAGACGACTAGTGCCTGTTTATATTTTCCCCTCTTCGTCTAATATGATGATTATATATTAAATAATGGACAATAATTTGCCCAAGATGACAGATAATTAGATCAAGAACTATTGGAATATCCATCTCAAGAAACGACAGGTTATCTAAACGGGCAATCAATCGTTTACCCGTAAACCCACAAGAGTAATGCGCTTAGTTCCATGGTCAGTGGCCCATCCATGAGCGCTCATATGGCCAGAGGGAGAGTGCCAAGCTCAATGGGGGAAGCGAGATTGGTTAGAGTCCAATATTAGATCCACTTCATTTAATGGTTTGTCGAGTCTAGGTTTGGGTATGGATCCCGGTGAGAATTTGCACAAAGCAACTCTACAATTCAATGCAACTGTTACAAGTTATCCTATAATTCTTCTCTCCTCAATTGAACATTTGGCATAAACAAAAGACACCATCAAAATACGATTGATTGAGGAGTCCATTACTTGACAATGCATCATTACCTGATCCGACACATCCAAAATAGACATTGTCATATCCTTATCCCAGAACGATCAAATTTTACCCTCGCCACTTTATTAGATGCAAATTCGGGCAGACACTTTATTACCAACTTCCAAATATGTGTCATCGCCTCCGCTAACATCAGAAAGACACCACCTTTTTAAGTCTCCCTCGAGTAGCCTTGTTTCCAACTCCTCGAGCATTTCAAAACATAAAGTTGTCAATCATCGTTTAACTAAGGAAGGACGGTCTGCCTAGTCACTCAATGTTCTCCAGGAGGGAAAGCCACTATAACCAATTTCCTCTTGTTCCAAGTTCGAATCCCGGGCAACCCATAATGATATATCTTTGTTTACTCATTTTATTCATTCATAAATAATTGAAGAATAAAATAGCTAGTACAAAAATTAGTAATAATCTCCGATAAAGACGGGTACAATTCAATTCAACATTTTGTTCGTTCATCATCAGAAAATGTACCTGCATCCAAATCTTTCATGGCTGGACTAATTTCGGATTCAGATGGCAAAATGAGGTTGTCATCGCTAGTGCTTTCGAGTGACTTATTGGTGATCATCTTCGTCTTTTGTTTATGCACTGCCCCTCTATTACCTCCTTGCAACTGAATTCCATGCTCCGAGTCTGCCATATGCCTGCCCGTACCTTGCCCCTCTTTGTTAGTTGACTTAACCTCATCTCCCACCGTCCCTAATGCCATCTGGCTAGCCACCTCATTCGCCTTCTTCAAATCTGGGTTGTCCACCACCAAAGCAACAACATCTAATTCGACCCGCTCTAGCTGATTAACCCCCAATTTGATACCAGTCCCTTATGTTCTGGGCGACCTCCTCGCAATTGTTTCTGTTGGAGCATTGCCAATTTCTGCCTTAGCGAGAACTTCGCTTTCGTATACCAGTCCTAGCTGATCAGCCCCCAAGTTCTTACCACTATCGACAAATTCATCCTGGTTCTCATCTCCTTGTTTCACCGTTTTTATAACCCTATCAATTTCACTATTCGAATAACCGAGTTCCAAATAGTCCTCCCTGAATTTATTGAAAAGGACTTCCTTTGTGCCACTCTCAGAACATCATGTTTTCTCATTGTTCACCTCACCATGACAACCCACTGGATATAGTTCTTCCTCCCCGACAATCTTGTTCATGCCTGCAATATCATCTAAGAGTTTGATGTCTAAAAACTCACCATCATCCCCCACAGTAGCCAACGCACCAAACGAATTAGACACTTTGCAGACATTTGGCTGTTCCAAATCATTCATATTGTCTTCCCCTTTTGCTCAACTCAGAACTTCTTCTCCCTTCTCATTATTTGCATCATTGACCCCTGCATCCTCCACTATCTTTATGGACTCCTTAACCGATCCAAATCCTTCGAGTTCCCTTTCCGGACTAACTTTCACAATGGGTTTACCCTTAGCATTTTTTTTTCAAATCAACAACTTCCACATTCTTATGAGGTTCCACCTTGGTAACACCTTTACCTTTCAAAGGATTATTTTTCAGATTCAGCCCAAGTTTCATTTCTGCAAATTGATACATCATGACCTATTAAGGAGCAAACCTCACAACATTTGAAACTCGGGAATACTAGTCGTTGCCAAAACCCTTTATTCCCGCCCTATTTATCCAAACTCTTGTAGGTAGAGGATAAAAAAAATCCATGAACACATCCATTCGTGCCACTGTTAATCTCGTCAAGCATCTTGTACTACCATCAATCCACAGAAAACCTCAAATTAACCAATAGCCTTCAACATCATATGGTGAAAAATCTGAAGTGAAGATCAAGAAGTTCAACACACAATGGGATAACAACCAGAGCTACTGTCAATGGCATGACAGCTCAACGGTTAGAGCTTGGCGGATGGTACCACTAGGTCATGGGTTCAAACCCAGCTTGCGGCATCTTTATGGGTTCTGGGATCCTATAAAAACCCTGCTTGCCTTTCAAAAAAAAAAAAAAACAACCAGAGCTACTGGCAAACTAAACTTTGCATGCCATCTAAAAACTGTAAAACACACTTGCAATCGCAACGAAACATGTCTAGGATCCAACAAACCCAAAGAAAAAATCACCTATAATCCCCCAAGACCCATAAATACAATCACAAATAACTTCAAGGGTAGGTCTATAGCTCGAAAACTTTAAAACTATCACGTGTTTCTCTATGAAACCTGCCCCATTGCTTTAATCCGCATTCATCAGAGCAATAGCTGGTGAACCTTCTTTCCTAAAACTTGTCCCATTAACATGGGTCTATTTCATCTTTATTACGTGAAAACTACCAAGCACCTGTGTAAAGGAGTGAGATGGCTGAGGCACTGTCGTCCCCTAGCCCAATCGAGCTCCCTCCACCATGAACGGTTGGAGGAGCCGCCATGGGAGAGTCGAGGTCGCTCTAAAAGCTACGCTCCAGATTCAAGAAAAATCGAATCCTACGACCCACAATCTCTAAAAAGAAAAACTACGATAAAACCCCTAGTCGCCCAAATCGCCTTAATCAGAGAGATAGTTCATGTTTGAAATGGATATTCCCTCTTTTCTTTTTCTTCTTAGGCTTTTCCCCATCTAACTAAGTATCTGTTTCAATGTCTAGGTTCGTGGAACTTCAACAAGTATCCACGTTATCCGACTAACTTTCATGTTCAGACTATTCTCTCATGGGAAGGACCACCTTGAGTTGAATTCCCTTTGAATAAAAAAAATCCACAAAGTCACCTTTTTTTTCTCTGCGCACCTCCTAAATTATTTTTTCAATGGTGCTACAAGTGTAACTAGCCTCCAAACAATATTTCTGAGGTTAATTCTACCCTTACTATTGGTAGAATACTTATTCCTTGCTAGTGCGCCTTTTGGCTCGATTATTTGACCTTCTCCTGACTCCTTCACCATCCTTTCTTCCTCCTTGATAGTATTCGTCCCAACAAGAATTACTGTAACCTCCTCTTCTTCATCATCTTCCACAAATAGAGCATTAAAAGGATTCCTCATCATTAGTTAGACCGTTGTTCTCATTCAGCTTGACCATCACCTCTGACGACAATTGATTTATGTAAGCATTCTCCTCTATTTGAAGGTCTGAATATCTTTACCCTTAGAATTTTTGCTCTACTCGTACCCACAACAAGAGCCATTAAAGGTGTTTTCTTTGCTACCGGTTTGTAAACCTGTTTTATGGGATCAACCTCTTTCCTTTTTTAAAATTGTTTTACTATTAGTTTTTTTTTTCTAGCTCACTCGAGCTTCTTTCTGCAATTGACAACATCATGGCCAATAAGGGAGCAATAATCACAATACTTGAAACCTGAAAAAACTAACATTTGCCAGAATCCATTGCTGCCTGGTCGGAAAAGCTTTTGACAAATCCATCTCCACACACATACGTGCTAATTTTGGTATTGTTAAGCACTTGGTGTTATCATCAACTCTAAGGAAATTCCAATGGACTCACCTATTGGTCTAATGATCATCGGGTGGAAAAATTGCAATGGTAAATCAGGGAGTTCTACTAAGAGAGAGAAGCGACAACCGGATCGGTTATCGGGTTGAAATCAACATGCGATCTAAAGGCTTTAAATCGAACACCAGAATGAGGAACTTGTCTAGGATCCAACAACCCTATTTTAAAGTCACCCGCAATCCCCCACAAGTTCTGTGAATGGAATCTCAGATAGCTTCCAAAGACTGTCTAAAAGTCAAAAACTTCAAGACAATGACTTGCTTCTCCACAAAAGATTCACCCCTGTGCACATATGCATCCTTGAGAGAGCGGGCATGGCGACCATCTTTCCGAAAACTAGTCCCTTCCATAGGCGAATCATCTATCTTCCCATACTTGATATTACCTAAAACCTACGCAAAGGAAAGTGGAGGCTTTTGAGACTCAACCAAGCTCAGCCAGGGATGACGCTCCATTGGCAGCTGTCACCGCCATGGAGAGAAAATCACCTAGCCTATTGTGACCAGGATCACCCCTCAGACAAATTGTACGCAAGTCGAGGAGTATTTGCAGGACCAAATTACCCTTTGTATTGCACAAATCGCTAAAGCTTGAAGGTTTTTTTTTTTTTTTGTTAAAAGCCTTAGGCAATATATTAAAAACTAATATCTATTACATCCAATTTTGTCAGCATCTGATGCCAAACGATGAGCCTTGCCATTAAGGTCTCTTGATATATATCTACATTGCCAAAAAGGAAGCATTAGAAGCAGACGTTGAATATTACCAATGATAGGGTGCCAGACCCACTACATATTAGAAAGCTGTTGAGATTCTCCATCCTGGATGAGGTCAAGAATGGTCACCGAGTCTCCAGAAAAAAAGCCGGTCTTCCATTGCTGGGCCTAAATGAGTCACAATGTTGTTTTCAGCTGCGTATCCTTCCGCCATCGTGCTATTTGAAACTTTGTTTCCTATCAGACAAGCCACAAAAGCCAGAACATTCCATGCCAAGTCGGTCATTGAAACTCCCACGCCTCCCTGCTTGGTAGACTCAAAGAAGCAAGCATCATAAGTGACAATAACTATATCTCTATCAAGGCTGAGTAAAAGTGGATAAACGCAGTTTGCTTTGAGATTGAGCCTGTGAGTTCAAGATGAGTAGATATAATCATGGACAAGCTGTGAAAGTGATACCCAAAACCCGGAGAAGGGACCGCTGAGGCAAGAGTTAGCTCTATAAAGGAGCAGGAAGTAAGTTGTCTGTCTTTGATGGTTGTGTCCAGAATTTGGGATATCGATGGAAAATGGTGTGTGGTAGATTCTGATCTGGTAAGGAACCATTGCTTAGACCAAGACTCCCAAAGTTTATTACAATGTGAAACAAAGTTCATTGGAGATACTTTGGTATTGTTAAAAATAGTTTGATTACGCAAATAATAGATTGTCACAAGAATGGCGGTAAACTGGGAAAGCACCTCATAAAAATTTATTACATGAGCTTTGGCAAAATCCCACACGAATTCAAAAACTCTCACAATAGAGTGAAGGTTGAGATTGGGAGTATCCCAATTAATAGGGAGAGGAGAGAGTAGCCAGAGTCGGGATATTATAGGGCAGAGGAAGAAGAGATGGAACATATCTTCCTTCTGGGCATGACAAAAAGTGCATCTGTCTTCAATTGGGATATGGATCTAAACTAGATTGGCTCTTGTGGGAAGCGAATTATGATTGTTTTCTAGAGGAGAAACTGAGCACTGGGAGGGGTTTTGATTTTTCAAATAGATCTCAACAGTTTAGGGCCAAAGGTGGGAGGGGGAAGAATGGAAGTAGAGCTTTCTAAATGACCCATGGTGAAAGCACGCGTTGCACTTTTGACCGAATAAAACCCTTTTTTGTCAAAAGTCCAAAGAAGTTTGTGGGTCGGATTAAAATGTCTAGAACATCTCTAGCTACCGGTCCCAAGAGAAGAGAGTTAATAAGATCCAAATTCCATTGGATTGAACCTTCAAAAGAAGAGGTCCAAAGGTCCCGGATAGATCGAGGAAGATTGGGATCTGTAGAATCAGGGATACAATTCGCAAGAACAATATCTGGTTTGACCCAGCAGACCAGCCAGAGGTTGGATTGATTTCAAGACATGAGTTGCCATATAAGGAAGCACTTCTTTTTGAGAAGAGCCGTTAGGTTCCCCTTCTAAGCGAAGGAAGCCAAAGAGGGGGTTTTCCTAATTGGAAGACTCCTGTCTCGGAAATAGAGCGCCTTGAATTGACAAGTTCCGTGGTGTTGAGGACAGAAGAGGGCATTTCAAATGTTTTTGGCCAATAAGGCAAGACTTCTGTTCCTACAAGAAGAAATATTGAGACCCCGGAGAATACGGGGCAGACAAACCCGCTCCCAAGTACAAAGATGTTTGGCCTTACTATCTGTCGCCCCATTCCACCAGAAATTCCTAGCCAGGTGGTCCAAGTTTGTTGAGGCGGAACAAGGCAACATAAAAGTTTGCATAATGTAAATGGGGATCGAGTTTATGACCAATTTAATCATTACAGTTCGACCCGCTTGAGAAAGGATTTTGGTTTTCCAAGAATAAAGTTTAGCATTAACTTTGTCAATAAGGAATTGGAAATCTGTAGCTTTCTTATTAGAAAACAGGAGGAGGGATCCAAAAAATTATCTTTAGGATTATAGCTCCTAGTGCCCATGATCCTATTAATCATTTTAGCATGTTTCTGGTGCACGTTGGAACTATAATAGACAGAAGATTTTTCATAATTGACTCCCTGACCTGACACAAAACAATATTGCTGAAGAATAAGGTTCTTCCACCCCCCAATAATTCATTAGCTTAGAACTTTTACTCCGAGTCAGAGAGTGTTTAAAACAACTTTCTCTCTTGTTTATTTTATTTATTTAATTTTTTATTTAAAAAAAAACCTCCGGGAGGGAGGAGCAACTATGGGATGCCAGACCTTTATTACCATAGTTAAAAAGACATTTACACCAAGTCGGGGGTACATTACGACTTTTTCCGAATTAATAACAGCGAAAACAATCCAAGAAAATTGCAAAAAACCAAGCAACAAGGCTCCAAAACAAATTCTCAAAGAGAACTCAAGAAAAAAGGCCTCTCAAAAGATAAGTCCTTACTCAAGAGTACAAGGAACTCAAGAGATAAGGCCTTACTCAACAAAAGAAAGCGCTTAGAACCACAAAAACTAACTAACCAAATGAACAACACAGTAGCTTCCAAGCAAAATGAAACAAACCAATAGCAAATCACTTGCAAACACATCCAGTATCATAATCATCAGCCCCTTGCTGCCAAGACGTCCGCCCAAAACACACACAGCAGCGCAGCAAACAGCCGCAGACCCAGTTGCAACAACCATCCCGCCTCGCCAGTGTGCCAGCACGCTGACCAACACCTCGTCCCAAGAACATTGCAGCAACCCAACGCCATAGCACTGCACCAAGCAACAACACAACAACCTGCAAGCAACACACACAACAGCGACAAAAACAGAGTATTAACCTCTGTTTTGAAATCAAACTGCTGCGCCGAAGCATTTGCCAGCGCCAATTCAGCAAGCACCCTACTTCATTCCGCGGCTGATATTCTGACCTTACCACCGCACTCGCAGAAGCACAATTACCCATGACGAATATATGCAGTATGACATCTGTCCAACTCAACCAAACCCCCAATTCTACCCGGGAGATCCTGTTCTCCAAAGACTCTTGTCAATCCTTCCCTTTGAGCCCTTTATGCTAACGCGTCCGCTACCGCATTCGCTTCCCTATAAATATGCTTACAATGGACTTCCATTTGATTCGCCAAGCTCTTAATATCCCTCTAAATATTCTCCAAGTACCAAGGAACCTTATAGACCTTCTGAAACCAACCACGCACTATGTCCGAATCAATTTGAACAATAACGTTTTGATACCCCATTCTAAGGAATAAACGCAATCCTTCTAATAGCGCAAGCGCCTCAACTCTATTATTTGTGCCTTCGTCAAATACCAAGTGTTGAGTAGCCATACATACTCCGTTTGCATCTCTAATAATCACCTCACCTATCACCTTGTTATTCCTTGATGACCCATCCACATTAAGAGCAACAAAGTTGGGAGGAGGAAAAAGCCAGTAAACAATCCGAATCTCCTTTCTCACCACCGAGATAACTGGAAGCCCCAGCCTTTCCAAAGGAGCTTTCTTAGCGCTACTGCACTTCGGATTAGGAAAGGAATTAGCCATTCTAAAAAACCACCTTATATTCAAAATCCCAAATATATGATTTGGATGCCCATCTTCATAAACACACTTGCATCTTTGTTTCCAAATTTCCCAAATGATAAACAAAGGGGTAAGAAAGAAAAGCATACCTACTTGAGTAGAAGTATTAGCTCTACGAAACCAAACCAAGAAAACCATAGTGATCTCTACAGGTCTTCTGATATGAATGTCAAAAATACTTTCAAAATGTTTCCAAATATTCGTGGCGAGCTTGCCTTCAAAAAATAAATGCTTCAAGGATTCAGTCTTAGGAAGCACGCAACACCTGCACTTCGAAGCCAGACTAAAACCACAGGTATAAAGTTCCTCGTCTACAGGAACACCCCTCTTCAAAAGTTTCCACATAAATACTGAAATTCTGGATGGTAACCCAGGTTGCTATATTTTCTTATGAAGTACACTCCCTATGGCTTTGTCTCTGAGCAACTCATAGGCCGAACGGGTACTAAATAAACCATCTGACTCTGGGAGCCAAACACAAGCGTCGTCACAGAGATTCCTACCCGAATTCTATCTTCAACCTGCTCGCCAAGCCTCTAAATTCAAGATTGACAACTTCAAATCCCTCATTCACCACCTCCCAAACTGTAAGCCATTTTCCTTGAGAGACTAATTCTTCTGTCCTTCTAAACACTTCCACTAAGTTCCAATTTTCTACAAATAAACTTGAATTTCCTTTCCCAATCCGCCAAAATATGTTATTTGAAGTGAAAGACTTACACCTCATGACCTCCTTCATGAAAGGAGACACTCCATTTTTTTCTACTTGACTGCTCAAAGGAATCCCTGATTTCCAATATTTACTCCTCATAAAATTCGTCCATAACGAGTTAAAATTAAGTAAGCTCCACAAAGCCTTAACTCGAAAGGCCTTAAGAACCACTTCCAAACTCCTAACCCCCAATCCTCCTTCCTCCTTAGGGAAACAAATCTTATTCCAATAAACCCATTTTTTCTTGAGCCTTCCTTCGCAATCTCCCCAGAAAAAATCCACTAACAAGCTCTGAATCCTTGACAAGACTTTCTGAGGCACACACATAGCACTTAGAGTATAAACCGGTATAGAACTCAGCACATGCTTGATCAGTATCAGTCTCCCTCCCGGAGATAGGAGTTTCGCCTTCCAACCTAAAATTCGTTTCTGTATTTTGTTAACAAACTCTTCAAAGAACATTATTTTGCTCTTCCCTTGAAAAATGGGAACACCTAAATATTTCATAGGGGTGCCCTTGTATTGAAAACATGTATAAATCTTTAGTGCTACCACTTTTTCTACTGTAGCCTTTTCTTCTAACATAAAAAAATCTTCTCTGCCCTGAAGCCTTACTATATCTCTCCAAAATTCCTTGCAATCTGAAACTGATGATTTTCTACCATTGAGAAATATAAGCGTGTCATCTGCATACAGAAGATGTGTGATAGGCAAGCATGCTCTTGGCGTATAATAAAAACCAATCTCTCCCTTGTTAAATGCAACCTTGAGACCCTTGTTTAAAACCTCAGAAGCAATCACAAAAAGTAAAGGAGAAAGAGGATCCCCTTGTCTCAAACCTCTGGATGATGTGAAATAACCATTGTAGACCCCTTGCAGAAGCACCAAAAATCCACAATTAGATATGCAGTTAGAAATAATGTGGTAAACTTTGTTATTAAATCCAAACCTTCTAAGAACCCATAGCAGAAAAGACCATTCAAGGCGGCCATAAGCTTTCTCCATATCAATTTTTAACACCATGTTACCACCGAAAGCCTTTTTATGAATATCTCTAACCATCTCCTGAGCCAGACCAATATTTTCCACAATGGATATTGCTTTAACAAAGGCCCCCTGTTCTTGGGCCACCATTTCTGGTAATAAAATGGCTAATCTATTGCAAAGAATTTTACTGAAGATTTTATAAATCACATTGCAAAGACTAATAGGTCGAAAGTCTGAAAAAGAACCTGGGTCATCCACTTTGGGGATCAACACTATCAAATTAGCTGAGAAAGCTGCTGGGAGAGCCTCGCAGCCAAAAAATTGAACCGCCGCATCCCATATATCAAAACCCACCACCTCCCAGCATGCCTGAAAGAGACCAGCGGTGAATCCGTCTAGACCCGGAGCACTATTCTTCGGGATATCAAAAACCGCTTGCCTTACTTCGTCCAAGGACGGGCTCTTAGTCAAATCATCACAACTTCAACTAGAGATAATTGTAGGAATGCAACCAATCAAATCATCATCCACCACTGTATTTTGGGACGTTAGCATCTTATGGAAAAAAAAATTGGCTTCATGAATGATTTCCTTCGTATCCGAACTTTCTCTTCCACAAGGCGGTTTAATATGAGATATAGCCCTTCTTTTTTGTTTTTATTTAACAGAAGCAAAAAAATATTAGTGCAAGCATCACCTTCTTTAAATTCTTTTTCTCCTGATTTTTGTATCCAATATAGTTCATCTGGCTTAAGTACTAATCTGTACTCCGCATGACATCTACTGAGGTTATGATAGGCATTCACATCCCAGTTTGCATCAACATTGAGGCCATTATTTCTAATCTCCTCCCAACCCGTCAGTAGAATAGTTTCCCATCGTTGCATCTCATATTCCAGCACTCTAATTCTGCTAAAGACATTGCCAAAAACATTTTTGTTCCATATACATCCACTCTGTCCAGGGCCCTCATTTCACCTACCTCTGTAGCCCATATAGATTTAACCACTTCCTGAAAAGTATGATGAGTCACCCACATATTAAGAAAACGAAAAGGCTAAAATCCTGTTCTCACCTGAGTTGGCATGGAAGCCAAAATAGGAGAATGATCAGAAAACGTACGAAGAAAATGTTCCACCTTCGAATTGGATAAAAGTGACAACCAGGTCGAGTTGACAAGCATCCTATCCAATCTGGCCCAGATACGGTCTCTTCCACGTCTATTATTACACCAAGTAAACTTAGGCCCCACTGACCCACAATCATGTAAGCCACAGTTTTCGATGCAATTTGAGAAATTAGACGTACTAACTATTGAAGGCTCTATTCCCCTACCTTACCTTGGGAACTAACAACGGTATTAAAATCCCCACCTACCATCCAGGGAATATCAAAGTGCAAAACAAATTCCTCCATCTGAACCCATATTTTTTCCTATATTCAAATGAGCATTTAGCATAAACAAAAGAAATCATAAAAACCCAGGAATTAGAATTAGTTACCTTACAATGAATAATCTGATCTGACATATCCACCTCTATCATTGGCTCTGCTATCATAAGAATTCTTACATTGTGATCCGCAACCATTCTTTTTAAATGACATCTCGTGGAACTATTACCAACCCCACGAGCATTGCAAAACATAAAGTTTTCAATCATTTTTAACTTGGGAAGAAGCGCCACCCTTCTCTGTCATATAACGAGAACCCGGAGGTAATGCCAATATGACTTTCTGTCTCTGGGTACTGAGTTCCCCATCTGAGTTAGTCCCCATATCCAAATCTCTGATCAATGAAACCCGAGGTCCTAATTCTGAGTCTGAGCCCGCCTCATCACTATTATCACTGGCACTTTCAAAGGTATTTATATTCATCCTTTTTTTTCTTCAATTTATGTCCTACTTTGATCAAATTAATTGCTTTGTCTAAAAACTCCCCCATGTTCGTATTCTTACCAAGTTCGGGATCCTTCTTTAGCAAACCAACATCTGAAATATGTTCGATATTCGCTGCTTCAATTACTACAGTGTCCACCAAAGTTTCATCGTCTTGTTCCTTACCGCCACCGGTTGAATCCCCTACAATCTGACAATGCACACTATTGTCACCACCACTGTGAGCACCACTGTGAACACGACTGCGAGCACCACTGCGAGCGCCACTGGCAGCACCACTGTCACCACCAATGTGAGCACGTTCCTGCTCAGTGCAAGGTTCAGTTCTAGCTCGAGAAACTGACCTTTCTTCCATGCTCACTGACCCACGTTCCACCTTACTCTCCACTACTGGTATTCCTGCAAAAACAGGGGACTCATCCTTTGTTTTAGGCTCTATTTTAGAAATGTTAGCCCCCTCCAATCCTGTTGAAACGGCGTCAACAATCGCTACACTATTGCTCCTTCTTGCAGCCACTTTATTGCTCGCTGAAACCGAGTTCGAGGGCATAATTTTCCCCATGCCCGCACTCTTATTACCCTCCATCGACCTAGCAGACTTATTACCATCGGAACACGTTGTCTTTTCATGAGCTCTGACAACTCTCTATGCCTCACTAATGGTATACCCAGCCTCAACAAGTTCGTCACGGACATGAGGCCTTGCCAACTCCTACAGTCACACCTAGCTCACCAGCTAAACGAATATGCTCTACTGGAATTGAATCCTCTTCTTCTTCCATCGGTACATCTACTAAGGCCCCATATTTGTTTGCCAAATCAATTTGTAAAGATCCTCCACCCAATGGTTTTTCTCCCCAACAAATTCTTGAAACTCAACACCTTGATTGTTGTTTGCTCCACTCGTACCCACCTCTACCATCGAGTCCTTATTCTTTTTGGTGACAGGAACATAAGTTTGTTTGGTAGCCTTGTTCTCCACTTTATTTTTTTCGCCTTTCTCCTCCCTCGTCATTGGGTGGGCGCAATACCTTTCTGCCCAAACTTTCTCCTACAAAAAGCATCCTGATGTCCTATCATCGCACAATGTTCACAATATTTAAACCCCGGATATTTGATTTTCTGCTAGAATCCTCTGTTGTTTGCCCTGTCTATCCAGACTCTTGCCAAACTCATCTCAACACAGATTCGAGTAGCACCTGGGCGAGTAAGACATCTAGTGTGGTCATCCATACGGAGAAAGTCCCCAAAGGAGTCCCCTATTGCTTTCAAAATAGGAGGATGAAAGAGATGCAGCGGGAGGTTTGGCAACTTAACCTACAAAGGAGCTGAGACCGGATCCGATTTTAGACTAAAGCCATTATGTCAGCGGAACGCCTTGAATCTGACTCCTCTTATAAAAAACAAATCATGTGAGAGAACTTTTTTCGCTTCTATCTCCAATTGTAATCGCACTAGCACGTGTCGTTGGTCGAGTAAACCCATAGAAAAGTCCCCTGTAATACCCCACGTTCTATGTATGGAGTCTCTGATTGCTTCCAAAGTAGGTCGGTAACTAGAAAATTTTAGAACTATCACATGTTTCTCCATAAAAGATTCGCCTCGAAACTCATCCGTTTAGCGGTGATTCCAATGGCGGGATCTCCCTCTTTTCGGTATCAAGTCCCTTCTATCGGCAACTCTTTGATTTATTTTACATGAATCTTACCCAGGATCTGAGCGAAAGAAGGCTTAGTTGTCTCCACCGTGTTGCCGCCTAGCCCCACCGAAAGAGGATCCAGGCCGGCCGGAGGAGCCGCCATGAGAGAGCCCTAGATCGCATGGTCTGGGGCTTGCCAAGTTATGATCCGACGGTCCTGATATGGTCACAGACCCGAAGACGTATTTACCCCCAAGTCGCTCTCCCACTCTTACACTCAAGCCTATGAAAAGCCTATTTTTGAACTTTCTCTTTTGTTGCTGTTAGAATTTGTTCCTATTTTGCTTGCCATTAGACGTCAAATTATGAAATGAGAGAAGTGTACTTTGATGAAATGCTCTGAAGCGAATTAGAATCAGCGTAACCAAAACTCATGCCCGCTCCAATAGTCCATGGCTTCCATAAAAAATTTGGTGTATAAAAATATATTTATCATGTTACAATGCTTTAGAGAAAATGGAGATTTGAAGTATTTTCCTATCACCATCCAACCTCTGCTCTCATTTAAGTGAGTTATCAACCGAAAACCACACCACTTGATCATTTTTTCCATTATGCAATTGTAGCGTGCGTCAAACTGATCAGTTTATACAATAATTAGCAAGTAATTTATAAAGTGCAATGTCTAAACTGATTAGCATCAACATCGAATAATGTAACTGAATGCATATTATACATTACTTTAGTTACAAGTATACAACTACAATTCTAGCTAGCTCCTTAATTAGGGGTCTTCCCCACTAATAAAATTCCATCCCTCCACCACCAAAAATAATGAATACATCCTCATCAGGACCTTTGCTTCTTCTATTCTTGGCAGTCTAACTGCAACTTTAACTAAAGATTATGAAATTGCCACTACACCAAATTTACATTTTTGTAACACCGCCAAAACAATATCACTTTTGAAGTGTAACAATCCACCTAACAATTTTACACATTTTCACAAACAAAATGATACAATAATTGTATCACCAAGAAGAGTATGGTTATAAAAGTGATACTATTCATGGTGATCCAACTTATTGTATCATTTTTTTTGTGTTACTGTTTTTCATTTTTTTGACTAAATTTAGTTTTGACTTGAAATTGTTTGGTGGATTGAAACATCTCAAAAGTGATACTGTATTGAGAGTTGTTACAAAAGTTCCAATTTGGTGTAGTGTGCTTCCCTATGGACAAAACCAAAAGGCTAGAAAAACTTTGATAATGTATACATCCTCATCAGGACCTATAGCTTCTTCTATTCTTGGCAGTCTAACTGCAACTTTAGTTGCTAAAGATTCTGAAATTGCTTCCCTATGGACAAAACCAAAAGGCTAGAAAAACTTTGATAATAACATGAATGAGTTCCTTCAAACCCTTTATATCTATTCTTTTAATTTTTGGCTGGCTAACTCTGGTTTTAATTATTGCAACTTTTCAATCTTACCATTAAAATGTTGGAAAAATCCAACATGTGTGAGCACACACATGTGTTTAATGTGTATTACTATCTTAAAGTATAGCCTAAATAAATTATGATCTAATATGGTTAATTGGGCTAAGGTATTAAAATATCATGGGCTTAATGTGTAGATACACTTAAGCAATATATAATTTGATGAGGGACCAAATTAGAAATTGGTAAGTTGGAATAACTGTAACCCATCAGTTATAACTTATGGGTTATGGTCCCCAGTTGAGCGGACGTTTTTGTTTCTTCTGAAATTCCCTTCTACAGAGAAATATACATAAAAACATACGTTATCAACTGGAAGATCAAGACTCATCCCTTCCTTGAAGTGCTATCATGGATCAAGGTACGCTTTCGTTTTATTCTTGTTGTTTTCTTCTCATTGATTCAATATGAAACGTACAATTGTATCCGTAGAAAATTAATCTTATATAAAAAGCCCATATGTAAGATCTGTTGAACCATTGTAGTTGTCTTCAATAGGGTGACATGACGTGTTGTGAAAGTGCAAGTCTTGAATACATTTTTTATACCCACCATGGACCATTTTACATATGGAGTATTACAGATTGGGATGTATGGATCAGTCCCATTCTGCAAATATATTTGAAGTCTTAATTAATTTGTTTGATTCTTGGTTGCAAATGTGGTGCGACTTTTTTTCAAATTCGAAACTCTTCAAACAGAATCGATAGCAATGAGTATATATGTTGATTCTGCAAATACTAAGGATTAAGACATTAATGTTAATGAAGGTGTTAAGACCTCATTTTCATTTCTAATCAACTATTTCATTGAAATAACAAATCAATATAATGTACTGCCTCTTCATTAAATATCAATCAAGTTTGTAAATGATAGACATGGAAAACTAAGACTCGTACACATGTACATGATTTATAGTGCATAAGAAAATACGGAGAGGATGTGTCATGTATGACACATCGAGTTCTATGCCACCAAAAAACGTTTAATTTAGTTAATCCATGTTTGAGAACCTTGTGAATTTGTAACATCAATGAATTGTAAGACTATATACAGCGGTTTGCAGACAGTCTTGATTCCAAAGTATTCAAGGCAAGACCCAAAGAAGAATTGAAGGAGAAATGATCATCAGTGTTATTGGTGGTCAGGGGTGGAGCCAGGATTGCATATAAAGGGGGGCAAACAGTACATAACTATTTACGAAAATACTAAAAAATTGGATTTTTACAATCATATTTTGCAATCAGGGTGACATGGCGTGATCGTGAAAAAATGATGATTAATTCAACCATACAAACAATATACATGACATGATTAATTCAATTGTAGCTAGCTAATTAAGAGCTTCCCGTTTTTACTTGAAGAAAACAGAAGTAGGCATAGTGGTATAAAATGAGAGTTGGCGAAGAGCAGACCTCTGGCTTTGAGGTAGCAGGACGGTATAGTCCAAGTCCAAGGAGTAGTAGCAGCAGTAGCTTGGCTGACTGGATGGATTCAAATGAATTTGTCGAACAACAATTTTATTTTTGGAATCCTCCTTCCTCTTCTCCTCCTGCTTTATCTTTCCGTCCGTTTCTTCTTCTTTGAAACTCACTCCTAAGTCAGAGCCTCCGAGGATAACATTTACACAACCAGCCCACTCTCTTTTGTCTTCTTATTCTTGTCTGTCTTCTCGAAAGGGAAATATATGTGTGTATAGAGAGAGAAAGCTTTCTCCTTTTGAGCTAGCTCAGGTAGAGCATACAAACAACAACTTAACTGAATCGACCTACGACCATCGTGTTTTTCTAACCGCCCCAAACCCAACTGATTACTTTTAATTTTGAAAGATCAGAGATAAAACAAAGCAGATCAGATCCCAACCCCCAATTAATCTAATGTGTTAACTAATTTTTTATCACTCTTACCACCATATGCTAGCTGAGTCAGAAATAAGATAATCTTATTCTTTCTTTTTTTTATTTTTTTTAACAAAACAAAAGAAAACCAATGATGATGACAATGTAAAATTTTCTCGGCCGGTCCCCAACCCAATTAAAATTTTTAATATGAATATAATTACATGGGAAGCAAACCCATCATGTATGGTACCTCTCTTCTGGTTTCTTTGTTGCTCTCTGCGTGTGTAGGGGGTGAATGGATTAAAATGAGTTGGTAGGAATTAAGAGAGAGATGGAGAGATTAAAAAAAGAGAAAGAAAGAGAGGGTAGGAATTAAAAAAAATATATTAAAAAAATAGAGAGATTGAGTGGGATTGGTGAGGGTGGAGTTAAAAAAAATTGTTGTTTTAATTTTTAGTGGAGTTAGAAGTCAAGATTTCATAAAGAGGGCAAGATTTTAAAAAATATAAATAATTTAGTGAAAATTTCTAAAAAGATAAAGGGGGCAATTGACCCCCTTACCTAACACATGGATCTGCCCATGTTGGTGGTGATAATGCACTACTACAAATATTAGCTTAGGTAACGCCACTTAGATAGCGCTTTTTTAAAGAGCTATCCAAGTGGGCACTAGGATAGCGCTTATTTGTCTTAAAAAAAAAAAAATCAAAAAAAAAAAGGCTACAATAGCGCTTTTAATTTTTTTTTCAGTTAAGCGCTATCTTAGTTATGTCTTAGATAGCGCTTTAAAAAACGCTATGGGAAAAAACGTTACCAAAGCTACCATAGCGCTTTTAAAGTGCTTGCATAGCGCTTCGGAAGCGCTATGCTACTTACATTTAGGATAGCGCTTTCCAAAGCGCTATCCTATATATCACTACTAAAGCGCTATCTTAGTCTAGCAATTAAATCTCATTTTTTCAGATCTTGATACGATCGGACGGTTAAGATCACAAGCCCTAATATAAAACCTAAAATCTCGTTTTTTTGGGTTTTGCTGTTGCCTTATTTCTCAAACACACAGAGAGGGAGGAGGCGAGGAACCAGAGGAGGCGAGGAACCGAGGAGTCGGAAGCTCAGGACCAGGTTCGTCTCTCTCGCTCGACTCTCACTCAGTCACTGTTGGTGTTTGGTGTTTTGTGTTTTGTGTTTTGGGGGTCTGATTGAACATTTGGGTTTTTTCAAGATTTAGTTTTGATTAGTAGATTGTGGGGTTTAACCCCCTTTTGATCCATTTGTGAGTGTGGGGTTTTGATTTTGGTGAAGAAGATGACAGTGGGGGTTGGGATTGATGTGTCTGATGATGGGAATTTGGTGGTTTTGGACAATTGTATATTGTCTGGTGTTCATGAAAATATTGATCTAACTCCGGCTGGTTGTGGAGATTTGATTAATGGAGATTTGATTAAGAAGAGCCCAGTTCGTCTGTACTGCCACAAATGCAGGTTTGGTTTCTTTTTTGCAGCAAAAAATCATTAAGAGAGTGGCTCCATCCCTCCTCTAGTGCCCTTGAGCTAAGTCATGATCCAAAAAATAAAACACATAATTTGAAATGCCTTAAAGATCTTCATAGTTATTATTTGAGTGTTTTCTATAGCCACTGATCTCAGCCTAAATCCTTTCTGTACTGCACAGGATTTAGAAATAGTAGCTTAGCACAAACTTTTTTTTAGGAAAAGCAGACTCAACCCTCCTTCAGGTTTGGTTGAGTCTAGTGAACCTAGTTGGCCTCCTCAAGTTCCAACCTTCAATTGATGATTTGCCTCCTTGTTTTGTATGGTATCAGTTGTTGAAGTTTTGCATGACTTAGGTTGAATGATGTGTTGAAGTTAGCTCTTTTATTGTTAGTCTGTAGTCAGTACTCAGTAGTGCATTCGCATTCCATTGATAATGAACTCTTGTTGGGTCAATATATATTTACCTTTCATTTCTCATAAACTGCATTTATTTTATGTTTTGTTGCCCAACTTAAACTTTTTCTATCTTTCTGGGTCGTTTATGACAGGCAGGTGTCAGAAGGTGGGGTTTGTTTTATACATTTTATTTGCTAGAGAAAACATTGAATTTTGAAAGGTGGGGTTTGTTTTATACATTTTATTTGCTAGAGAAAACATTGAATTTTGAAATGTGTACTGATTTGTTGTTATGATTGGTTGTTAGGAGAAAGAGAACTCGGAAGAGAAACAGATGAATTATCAGTGTAGATGTTCTTTCCTAGAGATATATAATGAGAAAATTGGTGATTTGCTCGATCCCACTCAACGAAACCTTGAGGTAGAGATCTTTCTATGTCTACTCTTCATTAAATCAGACTCATTTGGTCTGGGCTTTCTATGTTTAGTGTAACTAAAGGGCATTTTTCACTTTCTCCAGATAAGAGATGATTCCAAGAATGGTTTTTATGTTGAAAATCTGAGTGAAGAATGTGTTAGTAGCTACGACGATGTAACACAAATTCTAATCAAGGTAAGTAAGAATTGGTCTATATTTTTCTGATTATAGTGTAAATATGACATTGGTATTGGTGTATATTGTTTGATCCTCATGTCTAAAAGATCATTTTAAATATGTTGTGCAAAATATGTCTTTCCTACAAGGTCTTTCTGTGGAAGCATATGACATTGGTATTGGTGTATATTCATAGCTGGTGCGTTTATTGGAAGCATATGCTCTGGTTCAATGGTTGACAAATTTGGGTGTCGGCGCACACTTCAAATTGATACAATTCCACTAATTCTTGGTGCAATTATAAGGTAACCCCTATATTCACTTGTAACTTGTAAGTTTTCTTATTCAGTATTAATAGTTGGTTACCCTCTATAGTTTACATTTACTTAGAATTGTTACAGTGCACAAGCTCACTCCTTGAATGAAATACTGTTGGGAAGATTTCTTGTTGGCCTTGGCATTGGCGTCAACACGGTTCTTGTTCCAATTTATATCTCAGAGGTACTAAATCCTATCAAATTTACAAGAGCTGCAAATGCTGTCTCGGTCGGCGTTAATGTTTTATTATTCTGTTTGACAATTTTGATATAGGTCGCTCCAACAAAATACAGAGGCTCGTTGGGAACCTTGTGCCAGATTGGGACATGTTTAGGGATTATTGCGTCCCTGCTCCTGGGTATTCCTTCTGAGAATGATCCTCATTGGTAAGGCCCTGCTCTTCTTGTATTTTTCTAATAGTTGAAACTAATCGGAGATTTTCTCGTTGATGTTATGGACTGCGTTCTCCTCTTACGCAATGTGTAGAGTGTGATACTAAATACTTGCTCAGCCATTTAATGGATCTTGTCTTGTAGGTGGAGAATGATGCTATACATGGCAAGTGGCCCGGGTTTTATCCTTGTACTTGGTATGCAATTTGCTGTAGACAGTCCTCGATGGCTTTGTAAAGTATGATCTTGTTTAATGTCTGCATAAACTATGCTTCGGTAAGTGTTATACTGTTATGCAATCTGTAATTCTTTCTCTTGAAATAGGTTGGTAGATTGGACGATGCTGAAAACGTAATCAGCAAACTTTGGGGAAAGGATAAAGTCAAGAAATCAATTGAAGAATTTCATTCGGTTATTAGAAGTGATGGTGGTGATATGGAGAGTACCTGGTTGGAACTCCTTGTGCAGCCCCACAGTAGAGGTAATAAATAGCAATCAATGACGGGAACTGATTTTCAGGTTATTTGACATTGTTTATTATGGATTTTAAATATAATACTTTTAAACGACAGTGAGTGTTTCTTCAAGGCATAAATTTCCTTAATGCAAGAGATAAGTGTATGTTGAGAAAAGTGTGTTCCCACCTCAAGATATACATCAATTGTCAAATTGTGAATTCAGAACATGTTCCTTGGAACTTATATTTTAGCTTGAAGTTTATATTTTGAGTTCATAACTTGAGAAGAAACTATTGTTTTCTAATTGCAGTTGCTTTCATTGGTGGGGCCCTTTTCGTACTTCAACAGTTTGCTGGAATAAATGGAGTTCTTTATTTTTCATCTTTGACTTTCCGGGATGTTGGTATCACAAGTAGTGCTTTGGCGAGCCTATTTGTTGGACTGACCAATTTTGCAGGTTTGCTTCATAAGGTTCTAGTGTTCACTGATGTTATATTTTGTTGTTAACTTTAGTCTCTCCAGGTGCTTTATTCGCTATGAATTTGATTGATAAGCATGGGAGGCAGAAGCTTCTGATGGGCAGCTACTTAGGGATGGTTAGTTCCCATTCAAGTTGCCAAGTACATATTGTGCTATGCTAGTTCCACCACCCAGCCACCTACACAACACTTGAAAAAAGGCTTTCTTGTTATTTCGGATTGTAAACTGCATACATATAAGTACATAGATATGGAAAGATGTTATATTATGCAAAATTTTCTTAAATGTCTTGATTAAATTAGTAAACCAGTTTATATTTGGACAATACTACTTTGAAGAAGTGTTTGACATTGTTATGAGATTGATTGCGTCTCTTTGTGCAGGCTGCATCAATGTTCCTTGTAGTCTATGCTATAAGTTCTCCATTAGACGAACAACTTAGTCACAACCTATCAATACTGGGAATTCTCACGTAAGTATTTTTAACTTCATTGAATTTGGATGAAATATCTTTACGTCAATATAATAAAACTACATATAAAAAAGATCATGTTGGGTTCAACAATACGAAGAACCTTAACATCCCATTATATGGTTTTGGCAGCATCAATGTGTTGCTCTATTAATTCATTCTAAGCCAAATATTTCCTCAAGATATGTTTCTTCAGATCTCTCTTATCACGCCTATTCGTGTTTTTGCAAATCTTTAACTAGTCATGCAATTTTCCACCTTTTTTGTTTGACTTTTTTCTTCTGCTGATTTATCTAAATATAATAGAAAACCAAAGATGGATTTTCTTCTGCTGACTTTTTTCATATGCTCACAAAACAAAGTGATGTAGGGACATTAATTATGTAATAGAAAACCAATATCATGACTGAACTCAGCTCTTCATTTCTCATTGCAATATTCTCTTTGGATGGATTATTGCAGGAACTTGGTGCATATTCTTGCTGAAACGGGTGCTCAAACTGAAATATCTCCAAATGTGCCATACAAAAGTTCCTGCTTGACTCACCTGCTCCAGGAATCACTTGGTGGCAATGCGAAACTCACAGTCATTTGTGCTATTTCTCCTCATGACAAGTAATCCAATACTTAAACTCTGTTTTTTTTTATTAAGTTCTATTTAATGTTTACTTTTGCAAATAATTCAATACAGCAGCACTCTTGTGTGGACTACTGAAACTTATGGTTTTAACCTAGTAAATGTGTCTAGCATATGCGTTGAAAACTGTAATATGAATTATACTTCTGCTTATTATACTTGCCTAAATGCATCAATTGCCTTGTTGAATACAGATGCAAAGGTGAAACTCTCAGCACCCTGAGGTTTGGGTTGCAAGCAAAATCCTTACAAAATAAACCAGTTATAAATGAAATTACAGAAGATGATGTTAATGGTCTTAGTGACCAGATTCGTCAATTAAAGGTAGGCTTTGTTCAGAATCAACTTGCATCTATTTTTATCTGTTCAAGCAAATATCTAGTTGATTCACATTTTTGTTTACTGCAGGAAGAGCTCATAAAAGCAAAATCAAGTGAGTACAATTCAGTCAACAGTAGCAGTGGGTACTTCAAAGGACGGAGTGCACGTGAAAGTCTGAACCAACTGAGATTAAGTATCAACCGCTCTATCATTTTACCTCACATAAACGATGATTCTGAGGATGAAATGGATGTTGATGAGGAAGATGTTAAGAAACTTTGTGTCCAGCTAGACAATGTAGGAAGCTCTTGCGAAAAGCAATCAGGAGATATTTTCAGTGATGATGAATGATGTTCTTCCTTTGAAAGTTGTAGCACGGCTACATGTTTAGAAGACAGTGTATATGAAGTTGGAAAGCTTCACTTAGTTTACATTGTAGAACTTCTTGGGACATTCATTCAATTCTGTGTAATCTTTCCAAAATTAAATTGCGTAATATTTTTTTAATTTACATTGTAGAACTTCTTAGTTTACAGTGTATAACTTCTTGGGACATTCATCCGGAAAAGCGCTATGGTAGTTAATAAAAAAAATTCACCAAAATTAAATAGCGCTATTGAAGCTAATTAAAAAAAAATCAACAAAATTAAATAGCGCTCATCAAAGCACTATTCAAGCTAATTTAAAAAAAAAAATTAGCGCTTACATAGCGCTTTCTAAGGCGCTATTGAAGTTAATTAAAAAAAAAATCAACGCTTAGATAGCGCTTTATTAAGCGCTATCTAACGAAGCGCTATTCAAGTACGCGCCTTGCATAGCGCTTTTTTGAGCGCTATCTAAGCTACCATAGCGGTAGCTTAGATAGCGCTAAAAAACGCTATCTAAGCCTATTTTTAAGCGCTATGCAAGCCTATATTTGTAGTAGTGATGGTAAAGTGTCGGATATAAAGATCGAACTTTTCGTCAGTTTCTTGACTGACCTTTGTGTTAATGGCCAAGCTAGCTAGCTAATTGGAATCATCAACCATGCATGATTGACCAAGTGATAGCTATTTCTCCTCCCATTTCATGTGTGTATATATATATGATTTTTATTTATTTATTTATTTAAATTGATTGTCACACACTTTGAGTCTTTTTAACATCAGTGGTCTGATGAAAATGTTCCTCAAATCTGTTGATTTCTCTATTAGAGTATACCACCACCATCTTCACCACCTCTCTCTGCACGTAAGCTTCCCGATCTTCTTCACAGTCGTCGTCCTCATTTCTTTCGTTATTTGATTTCTCTTAGTGAAAGACAAAGAATCAAGTAACTCGGAACTAGTCTCATTTTAAGTATCATATATATGCAAACTGAGATAGGATGAAAGAAACCTTTTAAAACACCAAAACGCATGAATAAATCTATGTGTTTTCTTGGGTTTTAATTTTTTTATTATTTTATTTTTTTTGGTAGGAAGTATGACAAAAACAAATAACGGAACACAAAACATCATATAACTACTATATTGTTATATTGTGTGCAATTCTATACATGAAACACTTGATAAATTTGTAACTTCTCAGAATTAAGAACTCTCGTATGGATGTTAACAATCAGAAACTCTTTTTCTTTTAAGAGAACATGAGGTTGAAGGATCCCAAACCTTTTTATTAACATAAAATAATGAACCAAATATAATCACTTATTTGTTCGCTAATTACATTATCAATAGCGATGGACCTTTTCTTCAAATCCTCAGTAAACAAACTGACACCAGACAGAATAGTAATTATCCCGCGGGCTAGTTCAACAGACAATTCACAAGGAAAGATACAAGAGATTCGCCCAAAAACACAGAGAAATAAATCTAATGTTCAATTAAATTATTCAAATCAAAGGTTTTTCTACAATATTGAGGAAAAACTCTATTTATAGTGCTCAAATAACTTGAATAATAAGCAGCCTATTCCTAAAAGAAAAAGTAGAATCAAATACTAAAATAACAAGCAGTCTATCCTAAAAGAAAAAGTAAAACCTAATTCTAAAAGGAAATAAAGCTTAATCCTAAAAGGAAACTAAAAAGACTCCTAATTAAATTGAATGACTACAAATAAGTTATTTAGTAAATAACTTTGAGCAAATTAGGAACCCTAAAAACCCAAATTAGGACCCCTAGAAACCCTCCTGCATCAGTCGCCCCGGGTTGGAAAGAACCCGTCCTCGAGTTCACAACAGCTTCATCGAAATTCTCTGGCGGCAGCCTAGGAGGAAGATCCTCTGGCATCAAGTCAGAAAACTTTGCTAGCTGCTGGTTCACCTCTCCTAGTAAATCGGGATTCACGTCTGCAACACTGTTCCCACAAGGCAGCAAAGCATAGACTAGGTCCCCACGCTCAATCTCACCGAAAAGCTTGGACATAGAAAACAGGTTAGTATTATTAGCTACCGGGGTAGGAGGGGGTCCTTCTCGACGAGGTGCCAACACAATCTTCTTCCCTTTGATGCTAAGGGAATATGTATTTGTTTGCCCATCATGAATAACACTGCGATCATACTACCAAGGCCTGCCTAACAATACATGACAAGTATCCATAGACACAATATCACACCAAGCATTATCAAAATATTTTTTGCCAATTGAAAAAGACACTAGGCAGCGCCTATCTACTGTTACCTCACTGCCTTTACTCAGCCACGACAATTTGTACGGCTTGGGATGACGATCTGTCTTCAACTGTAACTTCTGGACATCATCTTCAGACACTACGTTCTCACAACTGCCACTGTCAATGATCATCTTGCAGACTTTATTAGCAACTGTGCATGTCGAGCGAAAAATATTGGTTCGCAACCAATCGTCCCCTAAATCGCTTTTGGGATCAGATGTCAGAAGATGTGAAATGGGAGATTCTGGATCTGAAACATTTGATGTTTGTCGACGTATAGACTGAACATCAATTTTTGGAAGCTCGGGCAATCTCATTTTGAAACTGTCCTGCCTTTTCATGGATGGTACCTTATCTACAACATTCAATGGTATCCCATTTTCCACCGTTTGTTCTGAAGGTGGGCTCTGAACTTTCGACGAATCCTGTGAGGTGAAGGAGCTATCTGGGGGTCGAAGAGAATGGAAACCAGGTACCCTTTGAAGAGAGGGTGATTTGACCATCTTAGGAGATGATGGTTCTTGAAAGTTGTGACTTGCTGATGAGCCATTTTCGATTTGGAAAGCTGATATCTCTTTGTTGTTCCTCATTGGCGTCCTCTTCGAAAGTTTTGCTGCTTCTTCACATCTGAGGAGTTCAACATACAAACCACCAAGAGCTAACAGTTCGTCATGCGTACCCATCTCAACAAGTTGTCCTTCCTCCATCACAACTATATAATCAGCGTTTCTTATTAGGCTAAGTCGACGAGCAATAATTATAGTTGATCGTCCCAGCATGAGGATATCTAGAGCCTCCTGAATTGCCCTTTCTGCTTCAAAGTCAAGGCCACCAGTCACCTCATTAGGCAGAAGAATAGAGGGATTCGAAAACACTGCCCTAGCAATTGATAATTTGATCTTCTGTTCTTCGATTAAATCCAAACCAGCTCTACCAACCTGTGTTTCGTATCCTTTTTCAAGATAGCTAATAAATGTATGTGCATGAGCTGTTTTGGCAGCTTCTTCAATCTGATCAAAAGTAGCAGATCGCCCATAAGCGGTGTTATCTCTAATGCTCAAACTTAGCAATGCAGGCTCCTGGGTAACCAATCCAATTTGATTTCTCAACCACTCCAATTTCATATTTTTAATATTCTCACTATCCAAAAGAACTTCTCCTAACTTAGGATCATAAAACCTCTCCATAAGAGGAATTATACTGCTTTTCCCTGAGCCATTTCGACCAACAAGTGCCACGATCTTTTTAGCAGGCACAGTCAAGTAAAATCCACTTAAGATAGGTAGTTCAGGATGAGAAAGATAGCTAAAATACACATTCCAGAAGAAAGATAGCTAAAATACACATTCCAGAACTCGATGTTCCCATGCATAGATGCTAAACTATTTCCTTCCTAATTGATAGAAGAGGTAGAACGACTTATCATCTCGTACAGTCTATAAGCATCTATTCTCCCTTGCTCAAACGAATAGAAGTTTGTTGTTGCTTGATTCAACCCCAGGCCGCTCAAAATAACAGCAAACAGAGCTGTTAAAATTTCACCACCATTGGCTTCTCCTTTAGATACCAGGATCCATCCAACCTAAAGTTGTAATGCACATGAACATATTGCAAGACCATATGTGAACCCAAGTCCAAGGCCTTGCACAAGACTTATTAGTATACCATATCTAAGTGTGGCTTGCAGAGAAGTAGCATAAGAATACTTGACCAATGTTTCATTCGTGAATGCATACAAGGTCCTTACATAAGAAACTGCCTGTTCAGCAATGCTTGCTGCTTCGGCATATGCATCTTGGATATTCTCAGCAGGCCTATGAAGAAATATGTTTGAGACTCCACCTGCAGCGACAATGAAGGGGCTGACATGATACTCCAAGCCTATGAAGAAATATGTTTGATACTCCAAGGCTAATGTTTAGAGAGCAATCTACCAGCAGTTGATCAATCCAATGACAAGACCACCAAAAATTGTCGCCATGTTATGTATATAGTTACCAACTTTCTCACTAATCGAGCATGATTGTGATACGGGTTTTCGAAACTGGAATCGAAATCGTGATCTTCCATCTCACGATTACCAAAATCCCGCGTCGTTAAATGTCGGGTTAACTCTGCAACTTGCATCTGTAAATTCTCAATCATCACATCCTGAACGTTACGATAACAGTGAGAGGCTTCCTCGTTCAAAATCTTCCCACGACCACCAGCCATAGAAACTGATGAAATCTCACCCCAAGAAGATACTGAAGCTCTGATACCAACTGACGCCGGACAGAATAGTGATTATCCTGCGGGCTAGTTCAATAAAAAATTCACAAGGAAGGATACAAGAGATTCGCCCAAAAACACAGAGAAATAACTCTAATGTTCAATTAAATTACTCAAATGAAAGGTTTTTCTACAATATTGAGGAAGAGCTCTATTTATAGTGCTCAAATAACTTGAATAATAAGGAGCCTATTCCTAAAATAAAAAGTAGAATCAAATACTAAAATAACAAGCAGTCTATTCCTAAAAGAAAAAGTAAAGCCTAATTCTAAAAGTAAATAAAGCCTAATCCTAATCCTAAAAGGAAACTAAAAAAAATCCTAATTAAATTGAAAGACTACAAATAAGTTATTTAGTAAATAACTTTTGAGCAAATTAGGAACCCTAAAAACCCAAATTAGGAACCCTAGAAACCCTCCTGCATCACAAACAAATTAGATCTAGCTCAACTATCTCCAAGTTGGGAAATAGTGTTGCAAAGTGGTTTTGCTACGGTAGTAGTTTTTTGGTGCACATGCCATAAGTTTACTTTCTCATAACCATCAATCAATTGTTTAATCATCCTTATAACCAGATTCACACCTAACATGGTGCTCAAGATGTAAGAGAAATCAATGTAGAGATGCGAAGAGCAATGAAACTTGACACCAAACCCATTGAATAATAGCTCTTATCTAGCATTCACAAAAGAATTTGAAAGACATCTGCAGCATATATTAATTGTTTCCATCGAGTTTAAAAGATACATTTTCCTTAGGTTTAGAAGAAAGTGATCTATGTTCCATGTACTTGGGATTGGACTTTGTTGATCTGTTTGATTGCATCCCTGTTAGTAACTTTGCTTGGTTCGAAGATAAAAAAAATAAAAAATAAAACCTCTAGTATGGAAGGGCACCTGTGGAATGCCAAACATTTTTTACTTGTCCAAAAAGGATAAAAATACGCCAGAGGTAAATTACGACTTTATCCCGTTTTTCTTTTTTTAACATAAAAACAATTAAATTCACATGAGAAGCATTATTTACCCTTGGAATCCTACACAAAAAAATTACTATTTCGGATGTCTAATATAGACATTGTGAACCTAATCCAATCGTAACAAAGCCTTAGGGTGATCAGGCAAGGACTGAGCATTGTAACTCCGACTAACTTTTTCATCGAGAGCGATTCTGGCAAAGGCATCAAGTACCGCATTTGCTTCCCGAAACACATGTATACATGTACAATCCAACCGCTGACTCACCTCTGCAATCCTCTTCCCAATCGATTCATACTGCCCTGGAGCCTTTGTATCTCTTATAAAACCACTCCTAACAAGCAAATAGTTTGTTTGGACCACCATCGTTGCAATTCCCAACTCCATGTTATTGGAGCCTTTACCAAAAAATATTTGCTTTGACATAATACAATTCCCATCACCACTATCCAAAACCACCCCACATGAGATCATAAAATCCATGGCTGAACTGTCCACGTTTAAAGCAACCCAATTTGAAGGTGGAAAAATCAAAAAAATAACTATTGCCCTCTCTCGCCTACTATCTGACAAACTTTCAAGCTAAGCTATGAAATCATGCCATTAGGGTCGATCGACCTTTGTTTAGGAGCATATACCTGCATCACCAACTTAAGCCAGTGCCTGACTTGATAATTACATAATTTGCATTTCATTCTTTACCTTCATACACCTTTTTTTTTTATTTAGAGCCATATCTCCATAAAACAAACAGGGCAACACCCAGCTGCGTAGTCTTTGCAACCTGTGGAAACCACACATAGAGCGTGAAATACACTTCCCTAGGGTGATGAAAGTGTATATTAAAAATGAATTCAAAATGGCGCCAAACTCTAGATGTTAAAGCACTTTTTCAATAAACAAATTCTTAGACGATTCGAACTCTAGAGAAATGTAGCAATGACATTTCGAAGCAAGCTCAAACCTAATCTTTCGTGCATTCACATCAATTGGAATAACTCCTTAAATGAGTTTCCATACAAATACTGATATCTTCAGTGGCGGACCCAGGATTTTAGTCAAGGGGGAGGGGGGGGGGGGGGGGGGGGGGGGATATTGTAAGCAATTTTTTTTTTCTACCCGAGCTAGTAAAATAAGAAAAATACAACTATAAAAATACATTGCATATACCAAATTAAATCAAGTGTAATCCAATTTTAAGCCAAAATAAGGTAGCAAGGGGCAAACGAGCGTAATAACTAGAATATATAACTAAAATCACAAAATAATTAGGATAAGTATCTAGTTGAAGCTAAAAAAAGAATCAGAAATTTACGAACATAATAAGATCCTAATACAATTTCATCGAAAAATGGTTTGTATGAGGCTCAATTTTTGTACGAGTTGGCTAATGGCATATATTTTCATTGAACTCTATAGTTATTATTTTAGATATTAATTTCAAATATTTTTTTGGATGGAGGTTTTACACCACTGGTGAACAAGAAATTCATTTCTTTAATGTTTGCAATTACATATAAAATTGCGTTGAAAAAAAAAAGTAGGGAATGTCACAATGACAAAATTGTATAGACATAAAGAAATCATACACTCCGAGAGGACATAAAATAAATTTTTATTAAACTAAACAATTCTTTTATTGTTTGCAATTACTAATAAAAATGTATTGAAAATAAAAAAATTAGGCGAGTAACAATGATGAAAAATAGTAATTATCAATGACCATAAAAAGAATATGCGCTTGAAGAGTATCAAACTCGGGTTGTTTAAAGAAATTACAAACTTCCAACCACTACACCAATATAAAAGTGTAGAAATAATTGAATGAACAATTTTTATATTATATTATACATTATAAAATTGATTTTTTTAAAGGTTAACTATATAATAAAATTATTTTAAAAATTGAGGGGGGCAGCTGCCCCCCTGGCCTCTTAGTAGGTCTGCCCCTGGATATCTTGGACAATAATAGTGGGTGCCAAATCAGTTTAAAAACTCTATCGGTCTTCCCTTACTACGACAATATCATAACCCAATTTCACTGAGTATTCACCTTTCTATGAGTGCTTCCAAATGCAGACATCCTCCCATCTACCTAGCACCTTCTGACAGTACAAGTAGTCCCGCTTCGCCTTTTCACTAATCGCATCCTGTAGCAGAGCAAAATCTATCTGTGCACAAGCTTCTAGAGTTGGCCATTCACCCAAAGCCCCCCCCCCCCCCCCCCCCCCCCCCCCCCCCCAAGTAGGAATATAAACACTAGACCCACTCCAATTTTCAAAGAAAAATTAATCTTTGAGCCCCCACCAACCAACCACGAAGAGTTATTAATCAATAAAATCTTATGCTTCAACGACTCCTTAAGAAATTTCTACGAATTGTGCTTCTCATTGTACACCATCAGTGGTACTGAGTCTATGGAATTGTTTCTCATAAAAACAAACCATAAGGATCTGGAATGTTGCAAACTCCAAAGAGCTTTTCGTCGAAAATATCGCATAACCAATAGCAAGTCCCTAACACCCAGACCATGCTCGTATACCGGGCAACTGAAACACGGACAAGCCACCCATTTTTTTCTTACATTTTCCTTCAAAATTTCCCAAAAACAACCCACCAATAATACTATGAATAATATCCAACACCTTGTATGGCACACACGTGGTTGATGATAAGAATGGAAGTCAGGACATCACGAATCAAAACCAAGCGAATATGATGATAAGAAGTAAAAAAATGCTTGAGAGCTCTGAACTAGGCAATTCCTAGGGGCATTCTGGGTAGTTTCTTCAAAAAAAATTTTGCAGCGTCAGATTCTATTTGTGGACGATCTGGATCGTCCGTCATAGGGCTTTGAAGCCTTTTCGTCATGGTCGCGGCGACTACCACGACCACTACCCCGGCTGGGCTTGGAGGTGGCTCGGCTTGGGAACCTCAGCCTCCTCGAAAGTTTGCACAAATGCTAGGAATCTTGCATGTTGGAAAGATGGATGATGTGTCGATTGAAGGCACGAGGTATCGAAAAGAGGGATCGCCCGCTATATCAATCACTGGATCAGATGAAACAAGAGGGAGAATGAATGGATAAGCATGTTATTTTCTTGATGTTTTCTAGTGTTTGTTTATCTTTAGAAGCTATCCGGGATTCTATCCATCGGACTTGGGGAGTTCTAGGAGAATTTTCCAAGGGTTTACTCGATCAACGGCATGTGATAGTACGACTACAATGGAAAACCGAACTTAAGAAAGCCCTATCGAGGGACTCTTCTCTCATACGTGGTGTTTGTTTCAACGCCTTCTGATGGCATGTCAACTTCAGTCTGAAAATTGATCAGATGGTTGCTCCTCTCTGGGCTGAACTTCACCTTCTGGGCTTACCATTGCAGTTTTTCCACCTGAAGACCCTGAAGGCGATAGGAGATGCTTTTGGTACTTATCTTCGTATGGATGATAGCACTAGATGTTTATCGCGACCACAGGTTGCTTGGATGTGTGTTGAGGTGGACTTATCGAAATCGCTATCGTTAAGAAACTGGATAGATAGAGCGAATAACAAGGTCTTGGCAAAAACTAATCTTTCCAAGGTTTAAGTATTGCGATAATTGCGCTTTGATAGGGCATGAGGAAGTGAAGAGGAAGAAACTTGGTCAACTTCGCAGACCCAAAACAATGATGAGCAAAACCGAAAAAGGGAAGGAAGTAATTGATGCAAAACGAATTTTTTATAGGAATGTGATAAACAGACTGAACCTGCCAGCCAAGTTGTCAGTTTAAGTATCTTGAATAGCTTGCCAGAAATTGATCTTCGAAGCCTTGGCGCAAAAAAGACGCATCTAAACCAAGCAGTGAGTTCATTAACCTCGCCTGAAGCTGAAGCAATGTAGCAAAGGTAATGGATGGAGTTTTGATAATACCAAGCGATAAAGAAGCCTTCGTCACATGCCCTGAATTAGTAGTTAAAAACTCCTTTGATTTTTTGATGACTGAAGATGATGAGTTGGTCGATCAAGCAGAGGCTTCCGGGAATGATGGACATGAGTTGAATTCATTACCTAAAACAGAGCAAAAATAGCAGGGGTGGTGTTATAGCAGATTTCGGTAAGAAGTTGGAGAAAACTCAGATTGTTGCACACCTCAAAGAGGGCGGGTATACTAGCAGTGTGGTAGAGCAAGTAGCTAAGGAGCAAGCGTCGTCTTCAGGGACAAATAACTCCCCTGTTTCGGTAATTAAGTGTTGGGGAAAAACATAGCAAACAACTATAAAGAAATTCTAACAACGGAAGAACCAAGTAATATTGCCAAACAAATATTTAATGCAAGCAAATAATCAATGCAAAATAAACGAAACCAAGATATACGTTGATAACCCTTCAAGGTGAAGGGTAAAAAACCACGGGGCAAATCCAATCAATCCACTAATCAATAAAAGAAGTACAATGTTCTTCTCAAGCCTTTTTCCTAAGGCTTGAGGAATACAAGGGTTGCCTCACAAGAGCTTCAATCAACTTCCTTATCAAAAAAAGAATACGCAAAAATAAATGACATCAAAATCCGGCAAGAAACGGATCCAAAACACACTTGTGAGCATTCAACCAAACCCCAACAATCAGCTCCTCCTTCCCTTCTTTCTTCTCTCTCAATGGAGTCACGCCCACTCCGCCGCCGCAGGTTAATGCACAGACACACACAGTCTATTTTTTTCTCACTTTTTTATATACACCAAGGCAACCCTAGCTGCTATTTTAACTTCTTTCTTTTTAGGGCCTAGTCCACACTAATGGGCTGGAACCAACCCAACAAATCTTCACCTCCAGACCATAAGGGGGGGGGGGGGGGGGAATCATAGCCTAAGTACATTAGGCCATTCCAATGAGCTCTTTACAGAACTCATGTTTCTCTTTAGAAACTACTTTTGTCATCGTGTTAGAAGGATTTTGCTAATGTGAATCTTCTCAAGTTGGAAACAATTCTTCTCAAGTTTTCAAAAGAAACATTACAATTTCTTCAAAATCAAGGGTACAAGTATATCCATATTGTTTAATCCAAGAAGGAATTAAACCTCTTACAAGATCATGATTAGAAATTTGTGCTCTTTTAGCACTATGTGATTGCAGACATAACAAATTTAAGGAAAAAACATTTCTTTGAGTGGAGGATGCAATATCCTGATTGATGAGACAAAATGTCCAGTCAAAAAAGAAATGTTTTCAATCATTTTATGCATTATGAAATTTCAAGATTATTTAATCAATAAACCATTTTTATTACGCATTGATTGCAATCAGCTCAAGATATTTTGAAAAAAGATGTTAAAAATCTTGTGTCTAAATAGATCTTATCAAGATGGCAAGGTTGTTTGTCCGCTTTTGATTTTCAAATTGAGCATATAAGAGGAGAGTCTAATTCTCTACCAGATTTCCTCACAAGAGAGTATCTACAAAGATGAGTTCTCAAGCTTCTTCCTCTAGACATCATTCTTCGCCTCAACCACAATCTAAATCTCAATAAGAAATGAAGCTTGCTCCATCAAAGCTATCAGTCTCTCCTACTTCTTATGCTTTAGCTATTACAAATCCTTACTCCCCATTAACCAAACAAGAAACCCAACTTCTTTGTTTTTAGATAACATGTTAATTGATTTACAAAAGCATGGATTGATATCATGAGATTCTGGTTCTATTTGTGAGTCAGAAGAAGTATAAAGTTGATAGGCTTGAGGGTTGTCTGATGAATCATCAGAATTGGATTTGGAGTGATAAGAGGATTTGGAATTTATTAATAATTTTTCTAACATTTGTTTTATGTCATTTGGGCCTTGTATTTCTTTGATTTTCTGAGGTAATTTACAATTTTTTTCCATAATCACCAGGCTTTCCACATTTAAAACAGATGGGTTGTTTTGTTGATGGGCCTGGGTATTGATGTTTATTATGATAAGTCCTATGATTGTCTAGACCTATGACGTTTTGTAGGAGTCTTGGGTTGAAAATTGTCTTAATCGTTTTTTGTGGAAGGAGTTTGTATGGGCCCATACCCATATTGCTGACAAAAGGAGCCAAGTTCTTTACGAATGGACACATTTTGTTTTTTTAATTGAGCTTTTAATTTGATATCATTGCAAAAATTTAATGCAACTATTTCAATATGAGCAATTAATTCACCATAGGCGAGATTGTCATATGGAATGTCTCCATTGTATTTTGTTCTTAGACTTGTTTTGACAGTTTCAGCGAATGTTGAGGGAAGACTAGAAATGAATTTTCTTTCCAGAAAACATGATTAGCTTCTGGCCGAGTCATAACCCTGTCAATAAAAATATCTTTATACCAAGGAAAATCACTAAGTCTAGGGCATCAAAGGTTTATTAAGATTTCTTTTAATTTTTCTTGGAAATGAGTTGGATTACCTATGAAGTGTTCTAGAATGGCAAATAGTAGAGTGACAACAACATCAGCGATAGGTACCACTTGTTCTGTTTTAATTGGATTGCCTAAATTGTCGATCTTAACAGCTTGTAAAATTTGTCGTTGTTCATAAGAAGTGAGATAATTATCCCACCATCCTTTAAGTTGGCCAGTAAAGCCGATGATAATAATTTGAGCAATTTGATTGTCATTTTTGTTGTCACTGTGATGAGCACATGCCAACATAGTCATTTCTAGAGTTAAATCTATTATATTTTGAGCAGTGAGACCATCTATATTCCATTCATAAATAAATCAAGTAAAATAATGGGTTGAAGTTTGTAAAGATTTTTCTTCGTACTGCATATCTGGTAGTGAAGGACGGGGATAAAAATTTCTAGTTACAAGAAATGGTTGGTTAAAAGATGTTTTTCTTTTATGTTGATTGGATCTAAGTTTTGCCAATTGTGTAGGAGAATCAAGTTCTTCAGACTCCTGTGTGTCTTGTGATAAGGTATTGATTTGTTTTAATGTAGAAGGTGTATTATTTATATCTAAAGCAACTAATTTTTTTATTGATCACATCGATAAGATGTGTAGGGGTTGAAAGTGTATCTTGCTCTATAGTAGATGGAGTAAAGTAAGTATTTGGTTTTGATTGTGAAATTTGTGGATCTTAAGTGTTTGTAGTATTATGTTGAATTATAGTATCACTAACATTGTGGAGTAAAATATTAGTATAATTATTTTGTTCTATTATTTTTGAAATAGCATGTGAAGTTGTCATATTTACTTGGGAACTATGCAGTTAATGCGAAAAGCGGTCATGACCGCATTACGATTTTTCATAATTATGCGGGACTAAGTGGAATGATGCGGACAATTTTTTCAAAGTATATATTCTTAAAATTTAATCATAGTCATAGATTACAAAATAAATAATTAATCAAAAGGGTGTAAATATGTAATCATAGTCATATATTATTTTACTAATTAATCAAATGAATTTAATTTTGCAGGTTGGAACACTTATAGTTACCTGGACTTGTTTACAAACAACCAATACAACGAAAGCAACAACAACAACTCATAGGCATTCTGGCATAGCAATAACCCCAATAGCAAGAACTGCAAGCAATAAAAGCAAGAAGTCAAGAGTTGCAACTTGCAAGTAACAACAAAAAAAAATAAAACAACAATAATAGCAAATGTATACAACAATAAAAGTATTACGTTATAGAGTTGTAGCAAGTGTATAGTCGTATAGAGCAACAAAAGTAGCATAAGCAAATGATGTAATCATGTTCACATTCACATCGCATGAGTATGAAGTATCAATCTACTTCTATAGCAAAAGTAGCATAAGCAAATGTTAGTCCAAAATATTTGTTACTTACAAATAATAAAAACCATTGTGAAATAAAAATATATTAGTAACAACTCACAAATAATAAAAACCATTGTGAAATAAAACTTGTAGTGATTATACTAATAATTGTTACTTACATGGTCAAATGCACTCCAGTTACGCTCACAAGGTGAAGCGCTACAAGTCAAAGATAAGATTTTTATTGCAAAACCTTGGAGAAGAGGAACTTCATACCCATGATTAATCCACCATTCGACTATTCAATAAAATCATAAAAAATTATAAGTAAAAATCAATAGAGCAAATAAGTAATATTGTAGTTTATAAGTGTAAATTACTAACCAGGTGAGAATGTGTCTCTTTGGCGTTTCGCTGATGCAGTCCCAAATTGCCCCAATGAATCTCTAAATATCCTCAAATCCAAGGTAACACGATCATTATCAGCATCCTCGGGTAACAACTCAATACATGCATTAAGTCCTGCATTAATCTCCTTATTCCCCACAAGTTGAGCAAAAGGTTGTTTATAAAATATTGAGGGGTTCAAGTAAAAGCCAGCTGAGCACAACATATTAGGATCTCAGTTATTTAATAAATAAATAAACAAATAAAACATTAAATATAAGTTTAGGCTTTAATACCTGCATGTAAAGGATGGTGTAATTGATCATTCCACTTGTCATCGATAATTTTCCACACCAATCTCAGAACTCTACTTTCATCATCTACGCCAAGATTTTTTTGTATTCCTTCTTTTGCTCTATCCATGGCCTCATATATGTAATCCATACAGGGTTTTGCCTCTGAATCCACCAACCGCAATACTTCAACTAATGGACCAAGAACTTTGCAAGCAAACTCTACATTTTCCCAAAAATCACTTCTTGCCACTAGATTCTCAATCTTCTTTCCCTTGGGCTTGGTTGAAAAACTACTTTGCCTCCATTGGGTTGAAACGAACAAGACTTGCAAATGACACCTATTATCCCAAATACTTTGCAATGTATAATAAGAGGTAGCAAATCTAGTCACACAGGATCTATGCAACTCTTTATTGCTCGCCAGCTTCCTCATCATATTCAAAACTCGCCCATAGTTATAAATATTTACCACAATAGATCTAGCTTCTGGCAAAACTTTGTGTATCTTCGGTAACTTATGACCAAGATCTTGGAGGATTAAATTGATGCAATGAGCAGCACAAGGGGTCCAAAAGATCTTGGGATGTTGATTCTCTAGTTCCTTTCCCGCAGCCTTAAAATTAGAGCCATTATCGGTGACAAACTACAACAATAATATAGAGTGCTCGATTAATAAAATTATAAAGCAATTAATAATTTTACTTGAATATACAATTATAAACTTACTTACCTGAATAATGTTGGCCTCTCCTACGTCCACAATAACTTCATTGATCATTCCCACTATAAGTGAAACATATTTGACATATTCAGAAGCATCAATTGATTTTAGAAACACTGTTCCTTGTGGACATTTCACCAAGGAGTTGATCAATGAACGACCCTTTCCATCAGTCCAAAAGTCAAACATTATGGAGAATCCAAAATTTTCCCAATGTTGCCTCATAGACCTGACAAACAATTTTGTCTCTTTCAACATATCTCTCAATAGTGTAACCCTCATATTATGATAGCTCGGAACAGGCATACCTAAATAAGTAACAATAAATTAATAATAAAGTAAAGTAATAAACAATAGTAAATGAACTATAATGATCAAAACTTTGAAAGTCAAAATATTTACCTCTTCCATAGTTTCCAATAGCATGGACCATAGTTTTAAACTTTGGAGTCTGAACGGCAGTCCAATCTCATATGCCCAATCGGCTATAGCAAACCCAAGCCATTTTTTTCAATTTTTCTTTATGGGGGTTATTTCTATCCAAAGTTGCTTGCTTCATTTTGGACAAGTCAGTCTTTAACAAGGTATCAAGAGGACCTCTCACATCACTAGCAGCCTTCATGTTTCGGCTGCCTCCGGCTTCACCATCAAAACATGTTTCTTGCCTCTCTTCTGCATCATTATCCTCTTCGCCCATCAAAATATCACTCTCAAGAATTTGTTTAACCCTAGACTTCTCAAATTTTTTTCTTTTTAACTTGTAGTAATGCTTCTGAACACTTCTTTCGCACATCATCTGGCACCTTCGTACATGGTGCTACATTTCCTCTTTTGTGTGCAAGATGTTCTTTAAATCTTGAGATTTCATTTATTATTTTCAGGCAAAACTTGCACCTTACCAAAGTTTTATTGTTTGGGTTTGTACATATTCCCCATTCCCATGCCATATCTTCGGATGGCCTTTCCAAGGAATTTGACGATATTGAATTGGCATTGGCAATAGGATTTGAACCTCCCGACGACATAATCTACAAAATACAATTACGAAACAAGAATATGTACAATAATCAGGGATGAAAAATAATCTAATCAGAGAGTATTTCATCTCTGTTGGAACAAATCTACATCATATTGTTGTCGTTTGTTTCTCATCACTTGATCCACACTAGAGATTGCACATAACTGACTAATGACTATTGAACATACTTGAGAGAATCAGAAATAAACCTCAAACAAGTATAGCATCATGTGTATTGAATTCATGTGTGCTAAATTATTGAATTCTCTGTATAACAATTAACAAACATGGACACGAGCTATATTTTACTAAAAAACGCATTACAAATTTACAATCAAAACTAGCATTTAAGAAACCATTAGAAAAATGAGTCTCAGACATCCAAGGAAGGATAAAACAGCATAAGCTCTCAAGCCTGGCGAAGGGGAAAACTCTTGGATGACCACTGCGAATGTTCTTTAAGAAACAAGCCTTAAATCGGTCATCATCGACTTACATCTTTATATCAATTTACATCTCACTGAATGATCTCACTGATTTACATCTCATTGAATGATCTCAGCAGAGGGAAGAAGTGAATGGAAGAAACAAATGGACTGGAAGGAGAGGGAAGAGGGACTGGGAGGAGAGGGAAAGCGTACCTGATTTGGGAAGTTAGCAGCCAATATCTTTGTCATCTTCGATTGATCGATTCAGTAGCCAATCTCTTCGTACTTGATGATTTCGATTGAAGGATGGGAGGAAGAGAGGTTGATGATTCATATCTACTTCTCTTCTTCTTCTTCTTCTTCAGATCTACAAGTTGTCGCTCCTTCTTCTTCAGTCAGCTGCAAAAAGGTAAGAACAGATCGATTAGTTTTTTTTTATTTTTTTCATATATATAGACCTACAAATCTTTTTGAACCAAATTCCATGAAAAGGGATGTGATGGGTTTTTTTACGGTTGGCTATCACAAGCCTAACACCAACGCTCCTCCTTAATCCGGGCTTGGGACTGGCCGTTGCATATCATTAAGGATATGTATGAAAGGGCTATAACAAGTGTTCGCGCAGTAGGTGGGATGTCCAGTGAATTTCTAGTGTCAGTAGGATTACATCAAGGGTCGGCGTTAAGTCCATATCTCTTTGCTTTGGTCATGGATGAGTTGACGAGACATCTGCAAGAAGATGTACCTTGGTGCATGTTATTTGCAGATGATATTGTCGTAATTGATGAGACTAGTGCAGGTTTAGGTCAGAAATTAGATAGGTGGCGGGAGGCTTTAGAGAGTAAAGGTTTTAGAATTAGCCATGCTATACGGTTCGACCAGCCATGCTATACGGTTCAGAATGTTGGGCTACTACGGGACAACATACGCATAGGATGGCAGTAGCAGAAATGCGTATGTTAAGGTGGATGTGTGGTAGAACTCGTAAGGATAAAATTATAAATGAAAGAATTAGGAGATACTTAGGTGTAGCACCCATAGAGAACAAAATTAGAGAAAGACGTTTAACTTGGTTTGGTCATGTGCGGAGGAGACCAAGCACGATGCCAATTCGAAAATGTCTAGATTGGCAAGTTAATGGAGGGTGTAGACGGAGGGGACAGCCATTGAAAACTTGGATGAAGGCGGTGAATGAAGATATCATTGAGCTTGGATTAGGCGAGGATATGTGGGAAGACCGCATTGCTTGGAGAACCAAAATCCATGTAGCCGACCCCGAAAATATCAGGAACGGGCTTTGATGATGATGATGATATATAAACCTACAAATCGGCGAGTTAGCTGAGCCGATTAAGTGCCGACTCGCCGATTTTTTACCGCTTTTGACCGAGTTTGACCGATTTTACTGGTTTCGCTTAAAGCCAACTGAGTCGACCCTGTGCGTTTGGGTCCAGCCCCGCATAGCGCTTTTTGACCGATTTTCGGCCGCATTAATTGCATAGATTGGGAAGAATCTTGTAAGGGAGAAGCTACAATATTTGTACCTTGAGTATAATACTTAATTTCTTCTAAAGGAGGGAATACAGATTCTTGGATAGTGTTTTTTTTTAATTGCCAATTTATTTTATTTGTAATAGTATACACTTTTGGTAAAAAGGTATTCTCATACCAGGTAAAGAAAAATATATTTTCTTGAATTTGTTCACAGTATTGGTAAAATAATTTACCTATTAGGTTTTGTTGATTAAGAGTATATTTTTGTGAAAAGGCCATATGTCTTGTTAAATTATAAGCTTGCCTATATTCATTCTGAATTAGCTTTTTGATCTAATACAAACTTTGTAAAGAGGACATTTAACTGAGAAGGGTCTCCCATCAAAGATTTTGTTGGTGATTTAATGGATTCAGTTTGATTTTCAGATTGAAAATCATAAATAGGTTGAGGAATTTGAAGGAAATTAGGATTTTGCCTAAGGTTTGCTAAGTCTTGTTGTGGCAAAGGTGATGTTGAATTTTTAGATATGTGTGATGGAGCAGTTCTGAATGATGATTCAGACCAATGACTAGATTGAAAATTACATAATTGAACTTTAGTATTTCTATTTTCAGAGAACTGTAATTCAAAAATTTCGTCTTCTAATGTAACAATTCGTTTATTCTGCTAGGAAGAGGTTTCCTAGGTTGTGATTGTACTTGCCAAGTGACTAGAAGTGTAATTTGATTCCAATGAATTGTTTTTGGGACAATAACACTGATTTTTTTCTTTATTTGCTTGGAAAAGGATCGTGTATCCTTTTTCAGATGCTCGAAGAGCACGAGGGCTCAAATGAGTCTTCATGGCTTTGTATTTAATTTTGTATATTAATGCTAGGGGTTCAGATCCATATAACATGTCAAAACCTGATGTTTGAATATTTAGTGTTAATGTTTCCAAAATGTTTGGATCATTGAGAGAAACAAAGAAATTTGGGTAACAATCAAAATAGATTGGACCCATAGCCAGAGTAGATTATGCTATTCCTAATAAAGAATCCTCAAATTTGTTATGTCTGCAATCACGTAGTGCTAAAAGACCACAAGTGTCTAATCCTGATCTTGTAAGAGGTTTAATCCCTACTTGGATTAAACCAATATGGATATACTTGTACCCTTGATTTTGAAGAAATTGTAATGTTTCTTTTGAAAATAATTGTTTTGATTCTAAAGATCCATCCATTGGTATTGTTTTCTCAACAATATCAATTAGATCTCCAGTTTTATGTGAAAATATGGATTTTGAAATTTCATATTCTTGTTTGAAAGGAACTTGGGGAACAGACCATTTTTGAAGATTTTGTTCTACTTCTGGAATTCTACATTCCAGTCTATTTTGGATATCATGATTTTTAGATTGAGAACTTAAAGCTCGTGTAAATCTGGAGAACAAAGACATAGTATACTTGGGTTAAACATGGATAAATGTGTAACGAGGCCACTTACAATGGGACCACCTCATCCTCGACTGCGCGTCCTTGCGACTTACACAGGGCTAAAACGACTGACCAACGTTATCAAAGGCTGACCAACGCTATCAAAGGCTGACTAACGCTATTAATTTACCCATGAAAAAACTAAGTAAACTTGGCTTTGATACCAAATAAAATTTAAGATATGATATAAAAATTAAAATGGAAGTAAAAAATAAAACTAAATTCTAGAATAAGATATGACAAAGATATTGAAAATTGAAATTGCTTTATTGATATAATAACTTACATGAAGGAAAACATATTGATAGATCATAGAAGAGGAGATACATTCATAGATGATAGAACTAGGGATGCCCCCAACTTATGAGCAAAGTCCTACTTAAATACTAAAGGAGAAAAAACATTTCTTTGAGTGGAGGATGCAATATCTTGATTGATGAGACAATATATCCAGTTGGCCTTACATAATTGAGATGTATACATTTGCTTTAGAGAGTGCGGGTACGGACAATTGAGTTGTCTTTGTCGTTTTGCGAATTATTGAGAAACTTTGAGTACGGGCACTATTGATGATTGTTGAAGATGCTTTGCTTTTTAGAAAAGTTTGGCTTCTTGTAGAGCTGGAAGATGCTTGATTGAGACTGAATTCTTGTGGGGAACACATTTGCTGGAATCTTGTTTTGACTATAAGATGCCAAAACAATCATCCTCATTGTCGGTAGGAATTCTAGGCACATCATCTTCATCAGAGTTATCTGAAAAGCAAACCTGAGACAAAGTTTCTATCAATTGGGCTTTGGATGGGGATCCTTTGAGTTGAGCTTTGAGTTTTTGCTTGAGTAGCCTTGACTTTGAGATTGGTTATGAGCTTGGACTTGATTCATTGTGTACGGAACTTGAACTTGGATTAAGCAATTCAGAGATTGCTTGCTTGGTAATATGAAAGTGATCAAATTGGGACCATCACTTCACTTTAAAACGGTGACATAACCATAATGGAGCTTCATCAAAATGAAAAGAATGTGGAATGGATGTTGAAAGATAATCCCAACAACACATCCATGCAAGATTGAATTTGACAAAGAACCGTGTAGAATATACTTGTTGATTTGAATGGTTTGTTCCTTTGAACATAGATTTGAACATTTTTCATCCTTCTAAGACAGAAGGAAGAAGTATGTTGGAACCATAATGGAAGATTTTGAGATGAAAATTTCTTGCAGAAAAGGAAAAACCAGGAATGAGAACACTTGGGTGTAGAGAGAAGGAAGGCTCTAAACTAGGTTTGTTTGTAATCATGGTAGTTAAAGGAAGGAGGATTGTAATTGTGAGAAAATCTCTTATGAGTGGTAAGAGCTTGTTTCCAGTCTAGAGGAGACATAATTTTGAGAATTTGACATTTAGAATGAGTGATTTTGGTTGAGTCCGAAGGATCTTTGTGATGGGTAATTAATACTGAATCAATATCAACTAAGATGTATTCATAAAATTCACGAGTTTTGAGATGATTGGCTTCATCAAATGGAGATCTTGGATCAAAAAACTATTTTGCTGTGATATTGGGATCATCTATACCAGGGTATAGATATGGTTCGAGTAAGATAATTGGTTCAAGATTTGGTTTTGTGATGTAGGGGTTTGAGGGTTTTGTAGAAGGTTTGCCAAGAGGTTTCATGGTAGGTTGGGTTTCTTGTTTGGATAATGGGTAGTAAGGATTTGTAATAGCTAAAACATAAGAAGTAGGAGAGACAGGCGGCTTTGATGGAGCAAGCTTCATTTCATACTGAGATTTAGATTGGGGTTGAGGCGAAGAAGGATGTCTAGAAGAAGAAGCTTGAGAACTCATCTTTGCAGATACTTGTGAGAAAATCTGGTAGAGAATTGGACTCTCCTTTTATATGCTCAGTTTGAAAATCAAAAGCGGACAATAAACCTTGCCATCTTGCAAAGATCTGTTTAGACACAAGATTTTAACATCTTTTTTCAAAATATCTTGAGCTGATTTGTAATCAATGCGTAATAAAAAATAGTTTATTGATTAAATCATCTTGAAATTTCATGATGCATAAAATGATTGAAAGCATTTATTTTTTGATAGTAGAATATTTAGATTGGGTTTCATTCCAAATTCCAGAATGGAAACGAACTAACTAGTCAGACGAAGAATTGTCAGGTTTTTGTTTAAGGATACCTCCATACCTGACATCGGTCGCATCAGTTTCAACAATCTTGAATGAATCGGGATTGGAAATACCAAGGCAAGGAAGACTCTTAACTTTGGCTTTAACTTGTCTGACAATTTGGGTATGAGTGGGGAGGACCATGGACTAGAGTTATTCTTGAGTCTATCATACAAGGGTTTGATCAAACTATGTAAATTTTTGTAAAATTCAGAAACATAGTTTAGACTGCCTAAAAATCTTTGTAATTGATTTTTATCTTTAATTTCATTCGAAAATTTTTCTGCAAATTCAATTGCCCTATTAATAGGTATGATAGTTCCAAAATGAATTTTGTGACCTAAAAATCTAACATTAGTTTGAAATAAATCAAATTTTGTGGGAGATAAAACCAAACCATTAGATTTGATAATTTGATAAAACTGGTACAAGTGTTTCCAATGTTCATCTAAGGTTTTTGAAAAGATAAGTATATCATCGATATACACGATTGAGAAGTGAGTAAAAGGAGTAAGAATATCATTCATAATATTTTGGAATTTAGATGGAGCATTCATAATGGCCAAATGGGACATTGAAAACCATTTTATAATGATCTTGAGGATGAATCTGGACTTGCCAGAATCCAGATTTAAGATCAAACTTTGAAAAAATGGTTGCTTGATGTAGACGTTTAATAAGGTTGCATTTATTTGGAAGAGGATATTTAATCCATTGTAAGGCTTCATTGAGGGGTTTGTAGTTAATTACAAATCTAGGAGACCCTCTTTCCAATTCAACAACCTTGCGAACATAGAAAACATAATAACTCCAAGGAGATTTGCTTGGGGTAATCAAATTTTTAGAAATTACATCTTGGATTTCTTGCTTACAATATTCCATAAGCTTAGCGTTCATTTGAATAGGACGAGCTTTTGTAGGAATCCTTTTCTCATTAAAATTTGGTTCATAAGGTAACCTAACCATATGATGTTTGCGGTGCCAGAAAACATTTGGTAAATTAGAACAGAGTTCTGATTGAAGTTTGATTTTGAATTGCTCAATATTATGTTGTATTTTGGGGTCTTTTAATTGTTGTTCAGTACGATGATAGCTAAGTTCTTCTTTAAGATAATTTAGTTGTTAGAGTTTTTTAGTAATAAAATTAAGGGAACAATTTGCTTGTTTCAATATATTGAGATCTGTAACTTTAGGTTTTAGTAAAAAAAGAGAAGGTTATATTTTTCTCCTAAGATACTAGTATGAATACCATCTTCAGTAACATGAAAATGATATATCGTTGTTAAGAAAGGAGTACCAAGAATGATGTCTTGGCCCATATTTTTGACTAGCAAAAAGTCTTGCTCAATACATAAGTTATTATGACATATATGCGTTTTGGACAACTTATAATTGATTGCTAATTTTTCTCTATTGGCCGCAAATAATTGTTGTTTGGTTTTCTCAAAATGTTTTGAAGGAATCATGCCTTCTGAGACACAATTAAGGTCTGCACTAGAATCAACTAATGTAGTAGTATTGAGATGGTATTCTTTATTAATAACAAGTGTTATATTAATATACCATTTATGGAATTTAATTTTGTTGATTAGGTTTAAAAATTGAGGTTCTTCAATAGAAGTTTAGGTTATAAAAAGGAGTTGCGAGGCTGAAGGTTGATTAGTATGATCAATCTGTTGATATTGAAGACCTAAAACTTCATCTGCAAGTTGAGAATGATTTTGTTTAATTTGTTGTATTTCTTTTTTCATGGAATTTATTTTTTGTTATAAATCTTGTATGGTAATCAGTTGTTGTTTATTATTTTGAAATCTATTAAGGATTTCTTGATGATTATAAAATGGTGTAACGTTATCTGGAGTTTCTTCTTTAGAGATTGATATTTTAATATGTTGTAAATAGTCATGTTTGAGTTTAGGATCATCAATATGATCTATAAAATCTAATAATAAACTTGCTTCTTTGTTTTTAGATAGCATGTTAATTGATTTACAAAAGCATGGATTGGTATCATGAGATTCTGATTCTATTTGTGAGTAAGAAAAATTGTAAAGTTGATAGGCTTGAGGATTGTCTGATGAATCACAGTATTGGATTTGGAGTGATCAGAGGATTGGGAATTTATTAATATTTTTTCTTACATTTGTTTTATGTCATCTGTGCCTTGTATTTCTTTGATTTTCTGAGGTAATTTACAATTTTTTGCATAATGACCAGAATTTCCACATTTAAAACAGATGGGTCGTTTTGTTAATAGGCCTGGGTATTGATGTTTATTATGATAAGGTTTCTTAGTATGATGTCGTTTAGGTTTACCATAATATGTAGGATATGATTGTCTAGACCTATGACGTTTTGTAGGAGTCTTGAGTTGAAATTTTTGTCTTAATAGTTTTTTAGTGGAATGAGCCAGTATGGGCTCATACCCATACTGCTGACAAAATGAGACAAGTTCTTTACGACTGGACACATTTTGTTTTTTTTTAATTGAGCTCTTAATTTGAGATCATTGCAAAAATTTAATGCAACTATTTCAATATGAGCAATTAACTCACCATAGGCGAGATTGTCATATGGAATGTCTCCATTGTATTTTGTTCTTAGACTTGTTTTGATACTTTCAGCGAATGTTGAGGGAAGACTAGAAATGAATTTTCTTTCCAGAAAGCATGATTAGCTTTTGGCCGAGTCATAACCTGTTAATAAAAATATCTTTATACCAATGAAAATCACTAAGTCTAGGGCATCGAAGGTTCATTAAGATTTCTTTTGATTTTTCTTGGAAATGAGTTGGTTACTTATGAAGTGTTTTAGAAATGCAAATAATAGAGTGGCAACAACATCAGGGATAAGTTCTGTTTTAATTGGATTGCCTAAATTGTCAATCTTAACAGCTTGTAAAATTTGTTGTTGTTCAGAAGAAGTGAGATAATTATCCCACCATCCTTTAAGTTGGCAAGTAAAGCCGGTGATAATAATTTGAGCAATTTGATTGTCATTTTTTTTGTCACTGCGATGAGCACATGCCAACATAGTCATTTCTAGAGTTAAATCTATTATATTTTGAGCAGTGAGACCATCTATATTCCATTCATAAATAAATCAAGTAAAATAATGGGTTGAAGTTTGTAAAGATTTTTCTTCGTACTGCATATCTGGTAGTGAAGGACGGGGATAAAAATTTCTAGTTACAAGAAATGGTTGGTTAAAAGATGTTTTTCTTTTATGTGGATTGGATCTAAGTTTTGCTAATTGTGTAGGAGAATCAAGTTCTTCAGACTCCTGTGTGTCTTGTGATAAGGTATTGATTTTTTTTTTAATGTAGAAGGTGTATTATTTATATCTGAAGAAGCTAATTTTTTATTGATCACATCGATAAGATTTGTAGGGTTTGAAAGTGTATCTTGCTCTATAATAGATGGACTAAAGTAAGTATTTGGTTTTGATTGTGAAATTTGTGGATCTAAAGTGTTTGTAGTATTATGTTGAATTATAGTATCACTAACTTTGAGGAGTAAAATATTAGTATAATTATTTTGTTCTATTATTTTCGAAATACCATGTGAAGTTGTCATATTTACTTGGGAAGAATCTTTTAAAGGAGAAGCTACAATATTTCTTCTAAAAAGGTATTCTCACACCAGATTCTAAAAAGGTATTCTTCTAAAAAGGAGGGAATACAGATTCTTGGATAGTGTTATTTTTTAATTGCCAATTCATTTTATTTGTAATAGTATACACTTTTGGTAAAAAGGTATTCTCACACCAGGTAAAGAAAAATATATTTTCTTGAATTTGTTCACAGTATTGGTAAAATAATTTACCTATTAGGTTTTGTTGATTAAGAGTATATTTTTGTGAAAAAGCCATGTCTTGTTAAATTATATGCTTGCATTTATTCATTCCGAATTAGTTTTTTTTTATCTAATACAAACTTTGTAAAGAGGACATTTAACTGAGAATGGTTTCCCATCTCAGATTTTGTTGTTTAATGGATTCAGTTTTATTTTCAAATTGAAAATCATAAATAGGTTGAGGAATTCAAAGGAAATTAGGATTTTGCCAAAGGTTTGCTAAGTCTAGATGTGGCAAAGGTGATGTTGGATTTTTAGATATGTGTGACGGAGCAGTTTTGAATGATGATTCAGACCGATGAATAGATTTAAAATCAGATAATTGAACTTTAGTTTTTCTATATTCAGAGAACTGTAATTCAACAATTTCGTCTTCTAATGTAACAATTTGATTTATTTTCCTCTTTTTTTCATTTCAGATTAGAAGAATTGTTCGTACAAGACACATTCCAGAAATAAAACAGATTGTATTGATTGCAATGAGAGTTATTACAAAGCTTGCAGCCAAATGTGTACCATCTGAGTTGGTAGAGGTGTGGCGGATGATATCACACGACATGGGTTCAAACCTGGCCGGCGACATGGGGTGCAGAAGGTTAAGGGTAAAAAAAAATTACAAAGCTTGCTGACCAACTGGTACATCAGTTTTTACACTACAAGTATCTACGTCCGATGCAAGTATCTATCCGCTGAAGCAAGGGTAGAGACTCCAATATGCTAATCCCCCTCCAGAAGAGAAGGTGGTGAAAGTAAAACATCTGCAACAAAAGACGAAGGAACACATTCAATTCGTTGCTCCATCAAATCAACCCACATTTGAAAGTAGCAAGCAAAGTACTTGAAGAAGGTTGCGAATACTCCATCGATTCTTTACTTTGCAAATCTACCTAGCGAAGAGTATTATAAGGAAGGAATAGAAAGCTAATAAAAATATCCTTGAACGACGGGGTCATCGAGGTCTCACAGTGCTGTCAAATGGGGATACCTATCAAATGTGTAATGCCTCGGGTGACATAGAGGTACCACCCTAGGGATGAGAGTCATGACCTCCAATGCTCCCATAAAAAATAAACTATATGCGAAGACAATCCCCTGACAGAAGTAACGGATGAAAGAGTGCTTGAGCACCGAAAAATGGAAGACATACCTGAACCCCGAAAAAAGTCTATAACTCTTCTTTGCAATGTAAGAAGATATTACAAGATCTCATGGGATCAATAAGATGCCCACCCAGATCAGGCGGCACCGCATAATAAAAAGTCTTATCAAGACTCATCGGCGCGAATGTCAGAACATACAAAGACTCCAGCAAAGGAAATCTTCCCTTAGCCTTTGGAAAATCCAAAGAAAACTCTCTAGTAAGATGCATTTGATTAACATGCTCTACTATTCTCATTGCAGTGCTTGAACGCGGAATAGCCAACCCAGTCCGCCACAAATGGATCAAGATGGGTTGGAAAGTGGGAGTCTAGTCAGTACCCTCGACGCCTGATCAAGATAGCTTGCCAGGGACCACTATGGTCGTTCGAAACCTGACCCTGGTTTAGTAAGTTATAAATTGCGATAACAACCCCCTGTCCAATTAAGCCTATTCTACGAATAACAGATAAAGACGAGTCAAAAGTGTAGTCAGAGTTCTGGAAGCTTGACCCAGACGACTCGGGATGACTATTGTTTAATCATCTACAACGGTGCACGTCCTGGGACCACAGTCTGACTAATTCACTTATAATAGCAAAAACAACTGCTGGTTCAACAAACAGCCAAATTGCTAGACAAAGGGTGTATTACACTCCCCGATCTCTAAAAAGAGTTTGACCAGAATTGCATGAACTATCGCAACAAAAAAAGTCATAACTCTCACCAGCGGATCAATCATAAAGCTTCCTAGCCTAGCAGAGCCTCTCATCTGACAATTAATGTCGAAATAAGACAAAGCAGGTAAAAGCTAGCAGAAAAAACAAAAGAAAAAACAAACATGTGCAAAGTATTATTCATTTGCAAGCTAAAAAGAAAATACAAGGTTCACCCCTCATCAGGAGGAGAGTCAAATACAACAGGAGACACAGCTGTAGGTGTTGCCTCCTTCTTCTTCAGACGAATCGGAGGCCACTCCAAATTCTGCATATGCAATCTCTTTATAATAGGATGATATTCCAGTCGGGATGATCCTCATTCATTAGATGCAATAGCTCAAGCCTTCCATGCACGACTCTGTTGAACTCAAATGTGCCTTGGGCCTTAAGAAGTTTATCCTCACGCCCTCTGGATTCAGCGAGCTCCTGTTCCAACTGCTCTAGTTCGCGCGACAACATGTCAGTCTTGGACTGCTCTGCACCCAGCTTATCATTGATGATACTCAACTCATTCCATGCCAAAAGGAAGTACTCTTCAACAGTTCGCCCGGACTTGACGCTAAAATCAACGTCGACTTCCAACTTCTGACATCTGACAGTCCATTCGGATTCCTTCTTGATCCCCTCAGCATGCAGAGCCTTGTAGTTCAGCTTGCACTCCGGCCACAGTCTCAGGGCAAACTACAAGTCATAATGGACAAGGTTCAGTTCATTCTCGAACTGATCCCTCACGGACACTACCCCCACAAAGTCGAACTCAAGTGTTTTAAAGCGAACCATCTGAGCCTCCAACCTAATGGACTAGGAGATCACTTTAGTATTTGAGAAAGCTTCAAGTTGCTTCCTCAATGGCTCAATCTCATAGAATGTGTCAGAGTATGACTTTTGCAAGTTTGCAAAGAACCCCTCCACAGTATACATTTTCTCACAAGCGACCTCAACTTCAATTCCAGCTGTAGCCACTTGATTCAGGTACGACATCCCCAATATGAAATGTTTATGCCCTTTATCCATACGTCTCTTCCATTGGCTCCGGAGCACAGTTCACCAGCCAATCATTCCACCTGCTAATATGCTTCCTCGAAGAAAAAGAGGTGTCAACCGCCTGATGCCAAGCTTGGTTGTTCATCCTTACTACGTCTGAAACAAACAGACTGGTCCGAGCATCCAGATGAAAATTCTTCGGAACTGGAATCACCCCAGCACTGCCCTTAGCCGTCTTCACTGCACTAGGGCCATCATCAACAACTTTCCCTTTGCCCGCAACAATCGACTCTCTGTCACATGCGATTTAGAATCACTTGATGGGGAAGAAGAAAGTGAGTTATTCCTTGGTCCTGTCATCAATTCAATATGAGGATGGGAACGAAATGGAGCTCAGTACGGGCGGTGAGGAGAAGACCCCTCACAACAATGTCAATGATTGGACGATTCTTCAATGGTTTCACGATCGAGAGAAAAGTGGAGTTCAAAATTCTTTATTGAAAAGGGGCGACAAGACTAAGCTTCCACGCCCGCCTACAGTAGCATTTTAGTAAAAAACTTTGCCTGCTTGGTACTCAGTTTGGTTACATCCTCCACGCCCACCATTCATAGATACTCCCACTCCTTGTCAGGAAGGGAAATATGGGCCTTGGTCTAAGCGTCTTTCCCTCGAAAATAACATACTCGTCCGACACTTGCCCGACAACATCACTTCTTTCAGACGAAACCAAACGCCTGCAGACAGATTTAGGCAAAGCACGAGAACTCTTTAGATGCACAAGAGAGAGAAGCGCCTCATCTATTTTTTCCCTCCTCGAAAGGCTTGGAACCTTGATCTTGGGATGTTTCCTCTTCCTCAAAGCAGACACACTTTCGGGCTTTGGCTTCTTAAAAAGTAAAAGCCATAAGCTAATGAGCCCATAGTCCACTGCGCTCGACATTAGAAGACTCAACGACATCCACTACCTCTAGACGAGGTGATGCAGGAGGATCCGAGTCAGATTATGCTAAGATGTCAGATAACACGTTGTTGGCACTGAGATACCTTGAGTTGGTAGATCAACGCAAAGATGGCAGGAAATCGTGATCTTTTCCTAATTGGGGCAGTTTTGGGTGCATTTTGGTATTTTGGCCATAACTTTGGCTACGGATATCAGAATCGCGCATATGACCCAAATTCGGAAAGCTCTTTTTGGTGCGCACATCTTGGCCACCGAGCAACATATTTTCGAGGCCAAAATCCACTATTTACCCTTCCGAATCCACAATTTTAGTATTTTTTCCTTTTATGGTAATATTTCTTTTATCGTTTAGGAAGTGATTCTGAAACCGACTTGGGCCTGATTTTCGGTAGATTACTTATTTTATTACGTATTTCAATTTGGCATGATTATTGGGATTTTTCTATTTTTGGTAAAATTCCGATAATGACGAATTTTAGCTATAAAGCCCAGCTTGTGGGTTGACTTTAGAGATACTTTTGATTTGAATAATTTTAATTGAACATCAGAGGTGTTCCTCTGTGTTTTGGGCAAATCTCTTGTATCTTTTCCCTGTGAATTGTCTGTTGAAACTACTTTGCAGAATAATCGCTATTCTGTCAGGCGTCAGTTGGTATCAGAGCTTCAACATCTTTTTGGGGTGAGATTTCATCAGCTTCCATGGCTGGTGGTCGTGGTCGTCGCAGGCAGGTTCCGAATGAGGAAGCCCCGCACCGTGATCGTAACGTTCAGGATGTGATGATTGAGGATTTAAAGAGGCAAGTTGTAGAGTTAACCCAACGTCTAACGGCGCAGGATTTTGGTGATCGTGAGATGGAAGATCACGATTCTGATTCCAGTTTCAAAAATTTGTATCACAAACATGCTCGATTCTGGGAGCACGGTGGTCGGGAGGATCGTCATGGAAACCTCGATTTCAGAGTGGATCTGCTCGAGTTTTCTGGTACGTTACTGGCTGAAGGATTCGTTGATTGGTTGAATGAAGTAAAATGTATTTTTGAGTATAAGGAAGTTCCAGATTGTGTTAAAGTGAAATTGGTCGCCATCAAACTCATAGGCAGAACATCTGTGTGGTGGGAGCAGTTGAGGAGATCATGGGACAGGCAGGGCAAGGACAAGATCATTGATTGGGAGAGGATGAAGAAGAAGATGAATGGTCACTTCCTTCCTTTCTGCTACACTCAAACCTTGTTTCAGCGACTTCATTCGTTAAGGCAAGGCACGAGATCGGTTGATGATTACACGGAGGTGTTCTATCAATTGATAACCCGGGATGACTTATCTGAGATGGAGGAGCAGATGGTGGCACGATATTTGAGGGATTGAGACAGCCCCTACAGGATGTCCTCAGCCTTCACTCGCTGTGGACCATTTTTGAAGCTTACCAGTGTGCACTTGTTGTGGAAAAATAGCAGAACAAGAGGCCAATGATCAGAAGTGATCAAAGCAGTCGGCCAGTTCGCCCTCAAGAATCCTATCCTGCCCAGTAGCCACTGCAGGGTAATTCTAACTCAAATATCAGATGTGGTGAACAAGGACATAGAGTGACTAAGTGCAGGAAGCCTGCTAGTCAAAAGGACAACAATCTCCTGATTGAGGAAGACGTGGTAGACGAAACTAAGGAGCTTGGAGATCCTGTGTATGACGATGATGAAGATGAAGATGCGCTGTATGGGGATGGCCATGAGACTCTGGTTGTTCGTAAGAGCCTACTTACTCCCAAGGGCGATTCAGGGGACGATTGATTGAGAAACAATATTTTCCACACGACCTGCATAGTAGCAGATAAAGTCTGCAAGATGATCATTGACAGTGGCAGTTGTGAGAACGTAGTGTCTGAAGATGCTGTCCAAAAATTGCAGTTGAAGACAGATCGTCATCCCAAGCCGTACAAATTGTCGTGGCTGAATAAAGGAAGTGAGGTAACAGTAGATAGGCAATGCCTAGTGTCTCTTTCGATTGGCAGGAAATATTTTGATAATGTTTGGTGTGATATTGTGTCTATGGATGCTTGTCATGTATTGTTAGGCAGACCTTGGCAGTATGATCGCAATGTTATTCATGATGGGCGGAAAAATACATATTCCTTTAGCATCAAAGGGAATAAGATTGTGTCAGCACCTCGTCGGGAAGGAACCACTCCTACCCTGGTAGCCAATAATACTAACCTGCTTTTTAGGTCCAGGCACTACACCAAAAATACCCATTAGCAACGGTTTTAAACCGTGGGGGTAACCCATTGTCACAGCTTAGAGCCGTGGGCTATAGAGGCGTCGCTAAATCCCCAGTAACGGCTAAAAACCGTGGCAAAAATATTAGCAACGATTTTATCTCGAGGACGGTTGATGATTTAGCCACGGTTATAAACCGTTGCAACAATCTTAGCCACGGTTCTAAGCCGTGGCCAGGAGTAGCAACGGCTTAAAACCGTTGCAAGTTATGGCCACGGTTCTAAACCGTTGCAATAGCTTTAGCAACGGTTTTAAGCCGTGGCCAGTACTAGCCACGGTTATAAGCCGTGGTTTTTTTTTTAATTTTTTTTTTGGTCACGGTGTTAAGCCAATGCAGTTCTACTGACAGTGATGCAATACAGGCAATGAAGAGAAATTACAAACTGAAGACCTTATAATTGTAATTCTGAATTGATGACAGTAAATGGAATGGATTGTATTCAATAAGAAAGCTAATTCGAGATAGCTAATCTCCTATAGAGCAAATGCTCAAGTGTACAATTTTCTTACAAATCAAATGAATCCCTTTTTCTCTCTTATGCTCTCTTATTTATAGTACTACATTTATTGACAACTAATCTAACATAAATCCTTCCTAAACAACATTACATGTAACAACATAGCACTCTGCAACATATAGCAACCTGCTCCCTTTAGTAACAGCACTTGTGTTAGCAGCCTGCATTCCATTCATGCACAAAAGAGATGAGGGTGATAATATGAGAGAACAATATTTCCATGTTTGATATCTCACACCAGTAATAAGAATTGTTTTCGTACAAGATGCTTAATTACTCTAAGTATAGGAAGCATTCAGGATACGATCACATAGAAGATAGTTGATATGCAATTTTATGCAATTTAAAATGTTTCTCAACAGAATTTCAATAAACTGAACTCAATTTTAGTGTTCACTCAAAGCACTAGAACATAGCAATAAAATTTCAAATTGGGGTGCTCCTAATGTACGTTAGGCGCATGCCTTGTGCCTAGGCACAAATAGGGTATCACTCCCTCACTGCACCTTTGCACCTTAACCACACTAATACAAGATACAATGAATAATCCAATGATCCAATAAAAAAAGTTCATGATTGTTTTCCAACTGAATCAGCCACTATCCTAACAGAATAATGTCATAGTTTAATACAAGTCTACAAGAAAAATTGATCTTTTTTGCTACATTTGGCATAATCCAACCAACCATTGTATCAATAAGAAGTCATTCCAAACATGTAGGCGAAAAAGGCTGCATTGCAGGGAGGGCAAGCATATACAATGACATGTTATATTATTTATAGATGCATATAATGGGTATTATACTGAGTCAACATGGAAATTATACTGGAAATTAAAAATGGGAATCCAAGAATTAATCATTCATGAAAAAGCACCTAATGGGTATTATACTGAGTCAACATGAATAAGGCGAGTCTTCATATTTATTGGCAAAGATAGCAAATGAATGTGCTGATTGCTCTCTTACGAGACTGAAATCAGAATATTAATACCCAATTGGCCGGTTAAGACATTATCTGATCAGATCATAAAAATTAACCCATTAACAATATTAATTCTTTATTTTTGTGCAAACAAATGAAATGTTTGTCAGTGTAATTAGGGCGTACCTTGATGATTTCAGAGGGCTTGAACCCACCCATCCACAAAAAGCAGCGCTCCGCCGGAGTCTTCCACATGCCTGAAATGAGATGAAAGAGATCGGCTTTCATGAGCATTGCCTTCAAGCCCATCATCTCATCCAAGTGTGCAAGGCAGTTGTCCACGTAAAGTTGCACAAATTAAACATTATGAAATTCAAATATATATTAAATTAGAAATGAATTCTAGCTAGCTAGAATGAGTTTGGATTATAGAGATGAGAGAGAGAGATATACCTTGGCTTTGATTGCTCATCCCCACTTGAAGACCTTGATCAGCCATAAGAGCTCCTCCACTAAAGAAAACACCCTGAATTGAAGAGCAAAAAACCAAACATTGTGTTAAGGCTTTTATTTTTTTTCAAAAACTAAAACTTTTAAAAAGAAGCTAGGTTTTGTGACTCACTTGAGCCCTAGCTCTTTGAAGCTCTTGTTCAAGCTGAGTGAGCTTGATCCGACTTGACTCAAGCTGCTGCACATATGCCTGTGACAAAGACAAGAAAAACAACAAAGACTTGATCAATAAATGCTGATCAGAGAGAGAACTAGAGAGTTGTACAACATCAAACAATTAATGGTTCATCTTTGGCTACTGATCATCTATCTACATGCACTACAAATAAACCTTCTTTCTGAGTCTGCTTTTCCTTGCTGCCTCTCTATTCTGAGCAAGCCTTCTCAATGTCTGCCCAAAACATAAATGCAACCAACATCAACTACAAAAGTTCCAACACTAACAATCTCATAAATGAGTGAGTGATCACGATGGAGAGAATCAAACCTTGGGGTCTGGTGTCTTGGGTCCTTCATGTTCAGAGCTTGAAGTTGGCCCCTTTCTGTTTCCTTCTCTATGTTCCCCCAACAACCCCATCAAATTTAAATATATTAGAAAGTGATAACATGAAAATGCAATTTTGTTGTAGAAAAAAAGGTGTGTGTAGTTAGTGTATATACGGACAAGAGAGTAAAACAATTTCTCTTCTGAGGATCACGAGATATCCTTTGTGTCAATTGGCACCCAGCTATAAAAGTGTCGCTGGACATGGAGTGTACGAATTCAACTCTCTTTGTAGATGTTTTAAGTGGTATGAGGATCACGAGATATCCTTGAACATGACAAACAATTTTTTTTCCAAACCAAATAATTGAAAAGTGCAATGGATATGCAACACTAGTACAAAGACTGAGAAGGCATGTTAAATAGTCGTAACTTGAAGAGCAAAATTGTGTGATGTGCATGCCTTTGGTAAGTAGAAACGTAAGCAGGAAATGATATGCAAAGTGCCAGCTGGTATTATTACCTTTTCCTCATTGCACTGTTGAGCACTTCGTATAAGCATGTTTGCAAACATATCAACTTTCTTGGAGACTTCTTCTTCAATTGTGCGAGCATTTGTCCCAAAAATAGAATCGCTGCATATTTTTGTGTGGTAACCCACTGAGTCAAAACATATAAGACTGTTGTTAGAAGTTAGAACTAAACAAGTAACGGGATGATTGTTCCATTCATGGTTTTTGCTCTTAGTTCTACATAATTATATTGCATATTGCATCAAATTAAAATATATTCTTTAACAACATTACCTCATAAGAAGTTTAGAAAAGTTTTCACTTTTTGTTTTGCAAGGCAGGTCATGTGGAAGAACATGGATCAGAATATGACAAATCACAAACAACAGAAGAAAAAAACAAGCAACAGAGTGCATCAGGACAGACCACTCTGTCAAAACAGAGTGTGCTGTCCAGTGTATTGCAGCACCGAAAAAAACTAGACAGAGCAGCTCCAATTCTTGGCAGACCAACCCTGCAAGCAAACTTCGCTGCTCCGAGTCCACGACACTTCATTCTTTAAATGTTATTTAGGTGCAAAAGCTTAATGATGACGTATCAAGTTGAGAAATGTTTCTATTATTTACATTCTATGTTAGGAAAGGTCAATGTTAGGAAAGCAGTGACCGAGTCTTATCTTTGCCTAAATCTTGGCAGTGTTCTTAGAAAAATGCCTAAGCTAATTGCACAGATGTAAAGAGGAGATATGGATATGCTTAATGCTTGAAGCAAACCTTTTTTCTTTAGATGAAGCCAAATCCTTGAACAGCTGAAACTCTGTTGAATACAACTCGAACAATAGATTTTGTCTCTGAGATGCATTTCCCAATTGGTAGGCATGTTCAACAACTGCCAAATAAGAGAACCCCATCAGTTTAGAGAATTTTAGAAGAAGAAGAAGAAGAATTATCAACACAACCCCATTTTATATAAAATTTATACCTTGTGATTGTTCGGTGGCTCGACATGCATTGGCTGAGAAGGGAAGATGTTCAAAGTAGCTGGCCGGATACCTGAGTTCTTTGCATACATCATAACATCCATTAACAACTATCAAGCTAGCTAGTTAGCCTCTTCAACTGTCTGTTTAACCCAAACTTAATATTTGTAAGCAGCAATAAGTTTTCCATGTAAACATTGAAATATATCAACCCTGCACCCATCATATATAAACACTGAAATCAGAATATTTGGAGACCCCCTGCACCCATCATTTTGTAAGCAGCAATAAGTTTTCCATGTAAAACCATATCTGAATTTGGATTAGTATGTAAAAGATTCGCAAACTCTATTCAATTAGAAGTGTCAGAAACACTAAAATGAAGCCAAAAAAAAAAAAGATTTGAACTATACACATTACTAATTTGACTAGCAAATAGTTACGAAATGAATACTTATCTATTATTCTAGTATTCAGTTTTCGACTATTTTGTAGAGCAAATAAGCACAAATCCTAAAAACATATGACAAAAAAAATACCTCTGAAACAAGCCTGAATGCAACTTCAGCCTTGGGGTGTTTGTTCTTATCAGGATGAAGTTGCAAAGCTGCACAAAAACAGACAAAGAAGCCAATAATAACAAGTAACCTGAAATTGGTGACACAAATGGAGCGAATTCCAGCATCTACACTATGCATTACATCAACCCAACTGGATCATATGCACAAGCAAAGAAATATCTACAGAAATCAAACCCTAAACCTTGTTTTAGGTTTGTGTTTAGTTCCAATAGCTGGAACCACTATCATAGTTCATCATAACTATAATAGTGTTCCTCACTCAAAACATGAAGCGGCCTAAAGGATTGCAGCCCAACCTGCGATGATACTTGCTCCAAGACATTTCTGAACATACAATATCCATACTATAGGAACAGTGTCAGAAATCCAAATTCAGTTCAAGCAATGCAATGCAAGAGGGGGGAAAACGTTCCATCACATTCCAACATCCAACTATTCATAAACTCGAGACCTCCAAACATGAAACTAAACAAGGAAGAGGAAGCATAAACTAGTTTTTGATGCATAATGAAATATCAAAATGGCCTAGTATTTCTTTCTTCTTTATTGAGGGGATGAAAGGCTTCATCAGGTAGGACCCAGAATTTTTAAAACTAAATAGAAGTAAAATCTAAAGAAAGACCAACAATTCTTGGCTAAATCAATTTTATGTCTCTTCCATAGCTCAAAAAGAAAACTGAAAACTAGGGGTCCCTCCTCACCTATAAATATTTGCATTCTCAATAGCCACCCTTGGTTAAAACTGTAAATAAAGTACAACAGAAGAAGTCGAACCTGACATCTGCATCATTTTTTGCTCCTTCATCTGGCTCAGGTTCCTGATATCATAGTGAAAGACAGAAAATAAGCAATAGAATACAAAAAATCACTACCCTGTTATCATGAATGAATACCCTGTTATTGCCATTCTCCTATTTATATGAACTTCATTGTGACAAATGTAAACAAAAAATCACTACAAGTGAACACTATCAGAGCAGGCACATGCAGCAATCACTTGCAGAGAGCAATCGTCTCTGACAATTTAGATTGTCCCTTTGCAAACAGACACTAGCTTTCAAGTTAGAAACAAATTTTTTTTTGGTGTTTTACCTTGTGTGGCTCTTCTTCCATTTGTCGATGTCCAAAGCATCCATACCAATATGACTTTGTTTTTCTTTTGGGTTCTTTCGACTGGGAGCATAACAACCCACTTAATTGGAGCTGGTTTCCCTGACATATCATTGGTTTTATCTGATATTTCCCCAAAAAACTTGCCATTTCTAAATTCAAACCAATTGGTTCTACAATGATTTCAATGTTAAATATCTCCATCTTATCTACTACATTTTATTGAGCTACAACTATTTGATGTTGTTAAATCTTTTTTTGGTAAGGATAAGATATATCAAAGTGAGAATATCACCATCATATAAACTTAGTGGGTTTCAAAACTTCCAAGTGGCTCAATCGAGGATTATTAGATTGTAGTAAGAACACATGTTATATTATTTGAGCCACCTAAGGCATTGCGGCGAATGTGGTGGCTCAAAGAACATAATCTGCACCAAAGAAATTTTCATTTCATATGGTGGCCACTGTCCAATCTAATAACAACAGTCTAAAATGCACAAAAAGGCCCTAGTTATGAGAGAATAAAAGATCCAGGTATGACTGCAGAGTTGCAGAAGCCTAGTGGCTACATAAATAAATAAAAATAAATGATGAACATTTGTTCTCATCTTATTGGGTTTGTTATTAAGCAACCAGCCAAGTTTTTTATTAAAAAAAAACTGGACTGATACAATAAAACTAGCAGAGCTTACCTTTCAATGAACTTCCTGACATGTGTTCTTCCCTCAGTCTAAAGTTAGCTGGAGGTGCCGGGATTGAACTACTCAGGGCTTGAACTGCAAGAAAGAGGACCATGCTGTTATAAACTTTCAGAAAATCCAGGAAAACCAATTGATATCATGAATGAATACCCTGTTATTGCCATTCTCCTATTTATACTAATACCTCACAGAGGTCTTTGCAACATCTAACAGAGCATTTACATTCTAACAGAGCATTTCTAACCACTAACAGAATATACCAACAGTATCTGTTTGAAAAACCATCATTTGAGAAAAAAGGGTCGGTTGAGACTTGAGAGCTTACAAGGCTTTGATTCAAGGTGCTGAGAGAAATGTCAGACTGCCAGTTTCTATGTTTAATAGTGCATCTCAACTGTGGGGGCGTCCTGTCTCAAAAGTAAATAAGACCGTTCTGTTTATCAAATATATCTTACATTACTTGGAGAAAATATACAGATTATGTAAACAACACTACTTTTTGTAGATGGATACAAGAAAACCAGATACATAAATTTCTGTAAACAAATACTTTTGGGGTATCTCTAATGTATCGAGCTTTAAAAGAAGGTAGAACATCCATGTTGATAAATGCATGTGCTTTATTCTAGGACACCTCGATATTATGTGGACATAAACACAAGATACAAAGATATGACACGAAATCCTAAAAAATCTAGGACACGGATACAGGCCCGGATATACTAAAAGATTATCTAGAAGGCATAACAACGTATGCAATCTAAATTTCTTAAGAAACAGAATCAAGATATGGGCATATTGCTCTCATAAGGCCTAGTTTATGGCATTTGTCGTTGAAGAACAAAGAAAAAGTTAAAAGGAACAGAGTTTTTAGCACGTCTATGCAAAGTACATGATGTAAGGGTGTCATATCTTTCCATACCGTTATATCTAATTTTCGTATTGTGTCAGACGTGATGTGTTGGGCATAACTAAGTATCTATATATCACACGCTTTACTAGCCAAATTCTAACTGCAGAATGATTCACATTAAATTTGTGAAGCTCAAAAGTAAATAATGTTTTGTACTTCTCATATCACGAGAAGCAGCTAATTACTAAAACAAATGAAGGGGGATCCTTATTCAGGAAAAGTGCCTCAACATCTCAGTAACATAAACGGAGTCAAGTTTCAACCGATTTCCACACATAAATGGACAAAAGATCAATGAAATGAATGGAATGAAAAGAAGAAAAACAAATGTCCGAGTGTACCTTATATCAACCGAAAAGGCTAGATCTCGCAACCGTGGAATTAGATATGTTGCTTCCCTCTCTGTTGTTGTGCTGCCAACAGTAAAGAGGTTGCATTATGTTGACAAGTTTAAACATGCCTTTCATGTAATTATATGGAAGAAGTTATTCACCAAGCCAAATAATTTCAGGAATAATAGCATCCTTGAAGATAACAGAAGCAGGTCCAAGACTCTGGTGCAATCTCTCACAATCATGCAGGTTCAAGACTCTGCTCCTAGACACAACAATATTTAGTTCAAACACACTGAAGAACCCAGAAAGTAACATCTAATGCTTGAATTCAAATTATGAGGATATGAATATATGAAGCATCTCCATGCCTTGCTTATAACAAATCTGCAACATATACAAGTGCATATTATAAACAATGAAGACTTGGGCAATCAATGTTTTGTGACATAACAAGAAGAGAAAAATAATGCTTGTACAACTAGATCTTCTCTATCACTTGAGGTGTGTCAAATGCAACTAAAAAACAAAAATGCATTAAAAGTAAGCACGCAACTAGATGGAAAGCATAACAAAATGAAAAACAAAAAACATTGAGAGTTCAAAGAAATTACCGAAACTGAAAGTAAGCACGCAACTAGATGGAAAGCATAAGAAAATGAAAAAACAAAAAACATTGAGAGTTCAAAGAAAATACCGAAACTGAAACCATATGTAGCCATCAATGCTTTGTTTACTATGATAATTCCAACGGAGAAAGCATAAGAAAATGAAAAACAAAAAACATTGATAGTTCACAGAAAATACCAAAATTGAAACCATATGTAGCCATCAATGCTTTGTTTACTATGATAATTCCAACAGAGCTAACAATATTGAACATCCATGAGGCTGCATCTAATGTTGCTTTCCTGTCAGCCTTGCTTGTAGTTGTTCTTAAGAATATAATTCGAAAAATCATACTACATAGCACATGGAAAGCATAAAAAAGAAATAAGCATTGAATCCTTGTCAAATATACCGATTCTCATGTCAATTAAGTTTGATTTTGCTCATTGTGTAGCAATTATTTTGTTAGCAATTACTTTTTCTATGAGCATGAATGTTTGTCATCACCTTCAAATTTTCTAATTAAAGGTGATAGTTCAAAGAAATAAGCTCTTGGACATGATAATAACAAAATAATATTTTCAAGGAAAGAAAACCATTTATGGCCTTTTCATTGGAAAGTCATTTTACAAGCGATAACAGTTTGATATATAAGAGATTAATTTAAGATGTAATACCAGTTGCCCATATTGACAAACTTTATAGTCCATTGGTTGGTTAGCGATTTTCCATGGTGCGAGTCATCACACACACTAATACTTATTGTAGAAATCCAAATCTAGGTTCAAACTTAAGACCCTGGATTCCCAACAAAGTGTTTTACAAGTTAGAATGTTCATATGATGTTACACTCAGACTACTACAGGGTGGAAGAGTTGAGAAGTAATCATTCATACTCAGAAGAATATCTACTCCTTTATATGTTGGTTGGAATCATGAGAATGGATGAACAAATTGAGAAAATGGTGGCACTTGTGGTCCTAACTACATTTGACTAGCTACCATGCAAGTTCAAAATTAGGTCCGACGTACCATGTCATGTACCATATAACATACTAAATACAACTGTTCCACGTATGTATGTGAATTCCCTTCTAAATATCATAACCAACCAACATAATTAAAATTCTCCTACAAGGAAAGGAAAGAGACTCCAATTTTAAGTAAGAGGTTCAACCTAGCTAAAACCTTGAGCCAGAAATGAATAGATTCAAGTAACCTTATAGTATTTCCAGTCCCCACGCTTCATACAAGTAGGTGAAAACACACAACCTAACCGAAAAGGCCTATAAGAAACATTTTTACTTGGTTTTTCTCCTTTACTTGACCGAACGAAACTTGTCAACCACCATCTAATTGTAGCAAAATTAACTTTTTCAGAGGATGAACAGGTCATACTCACTGTGAATTTCAAACAACTAAGGTCAAACACAAATCTCGATGAATATTGATTTTGTTTACCTTTGCCAAATCAGAAATGCAATTGAAACCTGGAGAAAAAACCTAATTACACCAAGCCCAGGCTACTGGGATCACACATAGTCCAGTCAAGGACCCAAAATCTACTTCTCCCACTGCTAAGCATCACCTGCAACATTGTCTTATTCTAGCAACCCTCGTGGTTTTAAGGTTCTATAACCATATTGAAACTTGTGAACTACAAACTTGACTATGAAATCAAGTTGAAATCGGCTTTAATAACGTCAAATTCCAGATACAAACCCTAATTTCAAAAAACCTCTAAATAAAACCTACAGATTCAAAAAACAATTCAGGAACCCTAGAGAAAACCTCTAAATAAAATAAACTCTAGATTCAGGAACCCTAATTTCATCAAAAAGAAAACAGAGAGAGAGAGAGAGTACCTGTACGAGAGAATGGTTTCGAGGTTGCAGTCACTGATCGATTTTGCAAATGGTTTGGAGGTTGAAGACACCGAGTAAGGAGGGAAGACAAGGGAAGGAGGCGAGGAGGGAAGTCGAGGGAGGAGCAGGGAAGTCGAGGGAGGAGGGAAGGAGGGGAGGAGGGAAGTCGAGGGAGGGAGCAGGGAAGTCGAGTGGAGTGAGCAGGCAAGTGGATTAGAGTCGAGGGAGGGAGCAGGGAAGGAGGAGCTTCGAGTGGAGTGGAGGGGAGCAGAGAGGGTCGATGTCGAGTGGAGGGAGCAGGCGAGTGGAATCGAGTGGAGGGAAGTCGAATGGAGGGGAAGGTTGAAGTCGAGCGCCAAAATAGCCCGCCCAATTTTTTTTCAGCTTTTTAGGTTGCCACGGTTTTGAGCCGTTGCTACTAGTAGCCACAGTTTTAAACCGTGGCCAAGTTTTTTTTTTGCAACGGTTTTAAGCCGTTTCTACTATTACCCACGGTTTGGAGCCGTTGCTACTAGTACCCACGGTTTTGAGCCGTTACTACTATTACCTACGGTTTTAGGCCGTTGCTAGTTATAGCCACAGTTTTTGGCCGTGGCCAATAAACCAACGGTTTTCAGCCGTTGCCAGTTTTTTTTCCACGGTTTTAAGCCGTTGGTCATTATAGCTACGGTTTTTAGCCGTGGCAAATAAACCAACGGTTTAGAACCGTGGCCAGCTCGGCGTAGCTAAACTGGCCTTTTGGTGTAGTGAGGTTTTTAGTTGAGATTGAGTGTGGAGACGTGGTCTATGCTATGCTACCTTGTGGGAATAATGCAGCAGATGTGAATCCAGATTTGCCAGCAGAGGTGCAGCAGCTGCTAGCAGATTTTTTTGACCTGATGCCAAAGGATCTTCCTCCTGGGCTGCCGCCTATGAGGGATATTCAACATCAGATCGACCTTGTTCCGGGGTCATTTTTGCCTAATCGATCGGCTTATCGCCTCAATCCCAAGGAATCTGAAGAGTTGCAGCGATAGGTGGTAAAGTTGTTGGAAAGGAGCTACATCCGTGAGAGTATGAGCCCATGTGCAGTTCCTGTTCTGTTGGTGCCGGAGAAAGATGGCTCTTGGCGTATGTGTGTTAATAGCAGAGCAATCAACAGCATTACAATGAAATACAGGTTTCCAAAAGCCGCCTGGATGATATGTTAGACCAGTTTTATGGTTCTAAGGTCTTCTAAAAATTTACCTTAAAAGCGGATACCACCAGATCAGAATAAAGCCTGGAGATGAGTGGAAGACATCGTTTAAGACACAACATGGGTTGTATGAATGGATGGTCATGCCTTTTAGACTGTCCAATGTGCCCAACACATTTATGAGATTTATGCATCATGTTTTACGGCCTTTCATGGGGAAATTCGTTGTAGTTTACTTCGACGACATCCTCATTTATAGCCCTACATGGGCGTCACATTTTGATCACCTCCGTGCTGTTTTTGATAAGTTGAGGACGGAGTGCTTGTTCGTCAATCAGAAGAAGTGCTCTTTCTTCACTACTTCTGTGATGCATCTGGGGTTGGCATTGGTGGTGTTCTGAGTCAGGAGGGGCGCCCAATAGCGTTTTTTAGTGAGAAGCTATCAGGATCAAAAAAGAATTATTCCACCTATGATATGGAGTTTTATGTCATAGTTCAGTCCCTGAAGCATTGGCGTCATTACCTAGTACAGAGGGAGTTCATTTTTCTCACTGATCATGAGGCCCTAAAGTATATCAATGGCCAACACAAGCTGAGTAGACGGCATGCCAAGTGGGTGGCTTACTTGCAGGAGTTCACGTTTGCGCTGAGGCACCAAGCAGGGAGTCTGAAATGTGTCGCAGATGCACTGAGCTGTCGTGCGTTACTCCTCACCACCATGAGCACCAGAGTTGCAGGATTCGAGGAATTCTCTGATATGTATGCTACAGATCCTTCATTCGGGAGGATAATTCAGTAGATAACTGATGGTCAACGACATGACTTTATTTTGCACAATGGTTATCTATTTCGTGGATTATAGTTGTGCATTCCAGATTGTTCACTAAGGCAGCAGATTATTAGTGAACTTCATAATGAGGGTCACTTTGGGCGAGATAAGACGTTGGCCTTGATCTCTTCTAACTATTATTGGCCCAAATTGACCAGTGATGTGGCTCATTATGTGGAGCGTTGTTATGTGTGTCAGTGGTCCAAATGAGTTGCTACTAATGCGGGCCTGTACACACCTTTACCTGTACCTGAAGCCCCTTGGTTTGATGTCAGTGGACTTTGTGTTGGGCTAACCACGTACCCAATATGCCTTGGATTATATTTTGGTTGTGGTTGACAGGTTTTCCAAGATGGCCCATTTTGTAGCTTGCAGAAAAACAATGGATGCTGCCCGGATCGCCCATCTTTACTTCAGGGAGTTTATGCGTTTACATGGTGTTCCCCGATCCATTACTTCAGATCGTGACACCAAGTTCATGAGTCATTTCTGGAGGATTTTATGGGAGAAACTGGGGACAAAATTGAATTTTAGCAGCGCATAACACCCTTAGACGGATGGTCAGACCGAGGTGGTGAACAGGAGTTTGGGGAACCTTTTGAGGAGTTTGGAAGGAACTAAACCGAAGCAATGGGATTTGGCGTTACCTCAAGCAAAATTTGCCTATAACAAGTCGAAGAACAGAACCACAGGAATGAGCCCATTTGAGATTCTCTTTGGTCAGAATCCATCCGGGGTGCTTGACTTAGCCCCTATTCCACGTGTGGGTTGTTTGAGTCACAAGGCAGATGCGATGGCAGAACATCTTCGGGGTTTCCATGAGCAGGTGAAGCTGGCCATTCACGAGAGTAATTCCAAGTACAAGGTTCAGGTCGACAGTCACCGTCGTCAGATACTTTTTGATGTTGGTGATTTTGTTTGGGCAGTATTAACCCATGATCATTTTCCTGTTGGAGAGTATAATAAGCTTAAGGAGCGGAAAATTGGACCCTGTGAGATATTGCAGAAGATCAATGATAATGCCTACAGACTGCGCCTCCCCATTCATTTGAGGACTTCTGATGTCTTTAATGTAAAGCACCCGAGTCCTTGTTTTGTGGATTCCGATGAAGCTATTGTGAACTCGAGAACGAGTTCTTTCCAACCTGAAGTGACTAATGCAAGAGGATCGGAGTTAGATGATGCTAAGCTATCAGATAGTACGTTGTTGGCACTGAGATACCTTGAGTTGGCAGATCAGCGCAACGATGGCAGGAAATCGTGATTTTTTTCCTAATTGGGGCAGTTTTGGGTGCGTTTCGGTATTTTGGTCATAACTTTGGCTACGGGTATCAGAATCGCGCATATGACCCACATTCGGAAAGCTCTTTTCGATGCGCACGTTGTGGACACAAAGCTATGCTAGGTGCACATCTTTTCAAGGCCAAAATCCACTATTTCCCCTTCTGAATCCACAATTTTAGTAATTTTTTCCTTTTATGGTAATATTTCTTTTATCGTTTAGGAAGTGATTTTGAACCCGATTTGGGCCAGATTTTTGGCAAATTACTTCTTTTATTACGTATTTCAATTTGGAATGATTATTGGGATTTTTATATTTTTTTTATAAAATTCTAATAATGGCGAATTTTAGCTATAAAGCCCGGCTTGTGGGCTGACTTTAGAGATACTTTTGATTTGAATAATTTTAATTGAACATTAGAGGTGTTCCTCTGTGTTTTGGGCGAATCTCTTGTAGTTTTCCCTTTGAATTGTCTGTTGAAACTAGTTTGCAGAATAATCGCTATTATGCCAGGCGTCACGAGGCATGTCGCGAAATGCATCCAAAGTTGCTTTATACTCAGCAGAAAGTGGCAAAGTTGGGAATCTCTCTGCAAAAACCACATGTCAATCTAATATGCAGCTAGCACAAGCAGGACTAGAAAAGGAGTCAAACTTACTCAGATGTCTGAATTCACACTCGACCGGACGACCAACAAGCTCAAAGTATGTCGAGTCCGCAGGATCCATAAAACATAACTTCTACCAGGATTTAAAATCATCAGGTAGGTTGTTGAAGCAATTTGGCTACGTCAGCACACACACAACGTGCTCGTTTATTCAAGGAGATGTAAGAAAATGCATCTCCCTCGAAGACACTTGGACACCAGCGTCCTTAGCCCAAATAAGAATGGCAATCACAGTCCTATACCCATTCGACACAAGTTGAGCGCGTGCAACGCCGAGGTATGCTAGGAACTCCCAAATCTCATTGATAACAGGAAAGCAAATACTCGATTGAAGCATACCTCGTTGAAGACAGATAAACCCCTCAGGAGAGGACAATGGCGTCAGATCGGTACCCAGAGTGTAGAGCACCAAATTGTCAGGAATCTCGTATGTGTTGCGGATGACTTCCAGATCCGATTCAGAGAGCAACCTCTCTTAAAAAATCTTGTGGGCCTTAGTGAACAGTTCTTCAGAAAGCTGACTTTGACAGCCATGAAAGAAAGTACAAGCTTTTGAATACGTAGGTTAAGCGAAGTCAAAAACACAGAAGGCAATACGACAAAGCGAAATCTCTGAGATTGAAAGTGTAAAGGGGCTACACTCCATAGACATGAGATCTATATAGAAAACTGAACTCCTGACTTTCCTTCTTTCAAGTTGGCGTACACCCAATTAATGAAACTCCCCCCTTGAGGAAACAACTCAGACTCAACCATCATGACTGCAAAGTTTCTTCATGAAATGACCTAGTGGACCAATAAGACGACCCACCAACTCAAGGAGAGTAGCCTGATGATACATCAATCCGTCACTTGATCAACACCGTACAAGTGTCATGATAATTTTGTCAGCAAAACAAAGCAGGCCGATTGCATGCTCAATCTAGCGAGGCCTAGACAACATTAAGCCCACTATTGGCAGATTCCAGAATGTTGGACTCGGATTGCAATGTGCCACTAAGGCCACACATCACGCGGTCAAGCCCAATACTCGTAAGCCCTGATATGGCAAGAGTCAGACCTGATAAGGCAAGTATCTGGAGGATCGACCGAAGACAAGCACGCCAACAATACATCGATTCTGACAAGAAAACAAATACTAGAGTATAAGTCGGGCAAATGAACTTCATTGCATGGACAACACTAAAAAAGGGAAACCTCTCCCGCGGATCTAGGAACACAAGTTTTGTAGAGAAACTATCCCACATGGACAGTTCCCAACTGGGAAAGGATTTCTAGCAAGATCTATTTTCCTAAACTACGCCACAGAAAGCATAGCCGAACAAGGACTCTCAAACTATAAAAAGGAGATAAGGTCGATGAATACGCTACAGAAATCTAATTTACAGCTTTAAGCCTCTCTTAAGCCTTATCTAACTTAAGCATCGGAGTGCTATCAGCCACCACACGGTGGTCTTTGGCTCACGTGTGCTACTTGTATTGGACTAGGTAAGTAACGAGGAAGGAGAACAGGAATCGATTACATCAATAGTGAAGACTTGACTAGATAACTTTTTAAAAATATGCTTCGACTGCAAATCTTTCATGCCACTTAGAAATAAATCACTTAGAGATTAGGTATTTATCTCTCAGTTTATATGTGAGGAAAAAATAAATTATGGAAACACAAAATCTCACACATAACTATCATGAAAAATGGAACACAAACATCTCACATATAATAATCATGAAAAATGGACTTCTTAAAAAATGAAATGAATATGATCTCATCAACAAGAATATCAATTACTTTTGAGAATGTCGAATCAAACACCATTGTTTTTGTCTATTCAATCTCCTTATCTATGGAACAAATCTTTACTTGAGATCACTTAGGTCTTTATTAGGTTGTAATGGGGTTTGGATTATGGCTAACAAGAACGAAAAATGACATCCAAAAATTCTTTGAGAATGACTACACCCATTAATAAACACATAGTTACTAAAGATTAAACCAATGTTGTACACCATTAATTTTTCTCTTTTCGAAATTCTTCTTCATATTTTTTTTAAGCATCAATTTTTTTTTAATTTTTTAATTTTTTATCAATGACATTTTTTTCACTTTCTACACAATAAAACATTTCAGCATTGAGGATTCATGGAATACATAGTTTTAGCTCTTTTTATTTGCCCATTTCAAAATTTTATCAACCATACACATTCTTAGAGAAATTGGGTAAGGATAAAAATAATATTGGATATTACTCCATAATTGGAGTAGGTAATGGAGATGGGGTTAGGAAAGAAAAGGCTATTCAAAGGCTCAAAGAACTGCAAATGGATATTTATTACTAGGTAGGCTAAAAGGCTCGAGAACAGTTCAATGAAAGATGCCTATATCACTTCCTAAGCTCTACCTAATTGGTATTATGACATCTCAATTAAATAAACCAAAAATTTTGGTGTAATGATCCAATTTAAATGTCATTCTCAAAGCAATATATAAGAGAAAAAAAATAATGAGATCATCAACGAGATAATGCAGACTCAAGAAAAATAAGAGTTTATTAAAAAACCCTCAAGAAAAATAAAATGGCTCAAAACTCACAACGGTTAAGTTCTCACTATTATTCTAAGACTTTCTGGTAAATATTTTGCTTACCCACTTCAAATTATGCTAACTTGGCTTGTAGTGCATGATTAGTTCCTTTATATTTCCTATTGATATATCAACGTGCCAAGTGATAGCTTGTATTTACTCAAATTTAAAAGCATACTTGGAAGCATATTCTCTTCAGTAGAAAGGAACTTCGGGTTTTGAATGGATTTTCACATCAAACAATTTTCACAATTACCACAATCAGCTACATATTCAATGGAGATTAAGTAGAATACAATAATTAATCAGCATTGTTGTGAAATACATTTCAACTCAAAATTTTGAAAAATGCACAAAAACTCATAAACGTCACCCCCAAACCTAAACCAAACATTTTCTTCAATGCCAAAAAAAAAAATCATGACAAATGAAGGAAAAAAGAAAAGATGAGGATTACAATGATATAACTGATGCGTCCAAAAATTGTCCTCCAATGAGTTTGACCTGTAAAACAATTGTTAGACTGCCAAGGACTACCTTTTTGGTGGCCGAAGGCACTCCGATGCTTAAGTCAATAACTCTATTGGAAGAAGGATGTAAACTTGGATAAAACTCAGTTAAAGTTGCATACCTATGTCGAACTATCTCTTTACCTTTTATAATGGTCGTGGTTAACTCTCTGCGTGAATTTAGCATTGAGGCGCAATGGAAGGAGATGTTTCTTATAACAGTCTCCTCCTTTATGGAGGTGCGTTTGAGGAGGCGTAACTCCCTCCATGGCTCTTTTCGGTGCAACGTTCCTCTTCCTTATGAGAGAACTCATATCGGGCCTGGATCAGGCTTTGATTTGTTTGGGCCTAGATTCAGGCCCTGTTTGTTTTTCCTCATTTGTGGGACTCGTCTGGGCCTCTGAACTTAGCTTTATTCTTCCAAGGCTTTATGAGCTGATGCAATAGATTGGGTATTGTATTCTCGTGATGGATTTTTATGCCACGTGTATGGCCGTGATGATCGGTCTATTTTGATGTATCATCAGCTACTCCCCCTTTAGTTTGTGGGCATGCTAACATGGCTACTAACTTCGTGACAATTCGCCTTTCACTTTCATCATTACCTTGTATTTAATGTTGTCACTAACATTTCGCAAGTAGGTTTCTTGATTCTTTGCTTGCCCGTTTGTTTTTGCGCACATTTTTGGGATTTCGCGTAGTGATCATGTCTTGCACGCTATCCCGTGAGCCGTCCCTTCATTTCTTTGCTCAATAAAAGGAGATGTGAAGACTTTATTTTCCCTCTTCATGATATCTTTAAATTTAGGGTTTGCTCATCCCCTCGTCTTCTTCGTTTTCGCTCTTTCTAATGATGTCTGTTGCTAATAAGCTGTGGTAAGTCACTAACTCTGTGTGAGGCTCATTATTATCCCAATAGAGCTTCTCAAATGACGCTGGACAATCTTCGTTTTGATTATAATCTTTCGCTCGACCTCGAAATTGTTCTGCCTGGATAGGATGATAGCCCTTGTAATCTGAAAAATGGGTACATCACACTGTATTCGTGCATGTTTTCCTTTTGTCCCAAGTTTTCAGTTCCAAAGTTGTTCTGGGAGAATCTGAACTTTCTGGGTATTCGTCTTGCCCAAATGGGTCCCAATGGTTGGAAGGTGATTGTGTCTTCTTATGCGAGGGCTATTTTATCCGGCATTCCCCTGACTGTGAAGGTTTTGCATTCAGTAGTTCGTCTGTTGGTGCACAGGAATATCCGCTTTCTCCGTTCTCCAGAGTGTTTTGAGAAACTTAGCAATGCCATTCACAATTGGTCGCGGTGTTAGTTTTATGCTTTCGTGAATTAAGGCTACTTTTAATTGCGAAGTCATTCAATTTTTCGATCATTCTATTTTCCCAATAAACAGAATAATCTTTACTTGACTGCTGAGGAGCAGAAGATTAGTGATCAATTCTTGAAGCTTCATTGTTTTCCTGTGGAGGCATTTCTTTTCGAGGGTATTCTGGAGCGTACTGGTTTGTACACTATGAGCGAGGTGGAACGAGTTTTACTTACCAATTCTCGTGCTAAAGCCTTAGCTGCTCGTGCTACCGTTAGTGATGCTAGCATTGATTGGAAAGTGAGCTTGGATCGGTGCGTTACGGAACTCAATGCTCATGTTGATATCGTAGTTTTCGTTTCAAGAAAAAAGAAAGCTTGTGAGATCTAGAAGTCCGTCAAAGCGATTTTTGGTAGACCTTGGTCGGGTTCCAAGGAAGAAACGACTTTCCACTCATGTTTCTACTCGGATTGTGTCTCATCCGAGTCTTGTTTAGGATGTTATGGGGGCTGTGCCTCGCTTGAGTCCGTCTCTTGATGATGTCGCAAAAGGAGACCGTGATTCTTTCGAGGAGGCTGAGGAACTGAGCCTCGCATTAGAAAGGAGCGAGAAGGAGACTACTCGTCCGCTGGATGACAATGAGAGGAAGCTTTTTATGCTTACGGTGTCTCGGATGCTGTTGAGTTGTCTAACGCTGTTGAGATGTTTCAGCTAGCGATGGAGCAGTCTAAAGACATTGTTGGTGGTCAGAGTTTCAGGGATCATTCTCCTTCTATTTTTTCTTCTATTTATGTTAGTGAAGCAACCGGGTTCCTAGTTTCCTCTCCCATTCGTCAGGTTTCTCCTGCTCCCGCTACTACCACTGCCCTTGCCATAAATGCTTCTCGACAGAGGGTAAACATGGTATTTTTTATGTTACTGCTATTCCTTCTATTCCCATTGCTGTTGGAGGTGGTTCTTCAATGCTCTCGGATCCTCATGTCTTTCATGCCTGGTCCAAAGGATATTCGTATCAAGTTTGATGGCAAGTTCTGCCGGTTTACTCAGCTCGATGTGCTGGACGGTGCACGTAGGTTCGTAAATGAATGGTACAGGCGGCCTTCGATGCCCATGCTTGACCCATTTGATCACATCGACCACAATCTTGAGCAGATAATGGACAGGATGAATCATCTCACCTATGCAGGGGTGATGAGCTCGCTTTATCGAGCTGGTCGTGATCAAGTGGCTCTATTGGAGAGGAGATTAGCGGCGTTATTGTTGTGTTTTCTCATGTTTTTTCTCAATTTGATGTGTTGAAAATGCAATGCGCGGGCTTGGAGAAAAACTACAGGATCTGCTCGAAAGTTATTGACGATGGCGAAGGATATGCTGGATAGGTATGCTGCTGAGCTTGACTCTTTGAAAGCCAATTTAGATGGGATTTGCACCCATCTACGTGATGTGGAAAAAGAGTTATCCCCTGAGAAAACAGTTTTCGATGAAGCTTCTCGTGCTGAATTGGAGCAATCTGTTATGTGTGATTCCGATGAGAGGCAGGCGGAACAGATAATTGTTGCGCTTAATGATGTTAAGGAGGATGCTTCCAGTATGCTCTCTACCCCTGAAGGGCAGCTTGCCGCGGCCGAAAATGAACTCGTTGCTGCTAAGGATAGGTTTGTATAGTCGAAGCCGAAGATTGGAAGATAGTTGTTAACGGGCGGGTTGAGCTTCTTGATTATATCGAAGGGCTCAGCGAAGATTTGTCTAAGTATCGTCACATGGTCGATGAAGCTTTTGATGATGATGATGTCGAAGAATCTGCTTCTTCAGCAGCGTAGGAGCCTTTGCTTCTTCTACCATTAAGAGCCTCAAAGCTGTTAACACTCCCCTCTACTGAAAAAACTTCTTTTCCTGTTTCAGCGAGTGTTGATCCTACCATTGCTTTTGTTTCTTCTCCCACTTCTTTATCACCTTATCCAAATATAGCAGAGTAGTGTTATCAATAAAAATTGACTTTTATTGATTTTTGTTCTTTTCGGCTTTGTTGTAGGCGTTGTGGCTTTTGCGACAAATTCTTTTATACACGCATTTGTGCTTATGCTCATCGCTCGTCTAATGGTAGGTCACCATTGTCATTCCCGATTTTCTATAAAGAGTTGTTTTTGCCTATACTTTTTTTAATCGCATTGACTTGTTCCCTTAACTCTGACTTTGTGTTTGTCAGTTCGAAGTCCTTTTGTTAACCTATTTGTTGAGCATTTACTTCGCTAACTTGACATCTCGGTCAACTCAAAGTTTTTGTGTTTAGTTGACTCGGGTGTCCAACCTTTACTTCACTAGTTTGACATCTCGGTCGATTTGAAGTTTTTTTGTTTAGTTAACTCGGGTGTCCAACCTCTACTTCTTGGTTGATCATACCAGAAGTTGTGTGTGTTCGACTTTTGTCGTTTGATTGCTTTGCGCGACTAATTTATTGACATATCTATTATGCTTTCCATGTTTTCATCAGCCTTAGCCATTAAGGCATTTATGCTGGTCCAAAGTACGATTTGTTTTGTCTTCCTTTGCTTGTTGTCAGTCTTCGTATTGGAGGCTAGTGTTTCGTTAGTACCCTTGTTCTGATATAGATCAGTTCAAGTGCCTAGTTGCTTCCTGTGATTTGCTTCATCCAGCTATGCGTGTGGGGTATATCAACTCCCTGGACTGCTCTTTTGATCCTATGGCTGTAGCGTCCACATTTTCTTTTCCTTTGAACTGTTTGTCTAGTATGCCGATGAATTCGTCCAGTCATCCTCTTTGGATCCAATGCTCAGTTTCTTCTTTTAACTTGTAGCAATCCTCTGTATCATATCCGTGATCTTTGTGAAAAGAGCAGTACATGCTCTTGTTTCGTCCTTCATGGTCTCCTTTCATCCTGGTTGGCCAATTGTCGTTCTCCCAATTTGCGTTGTGTTTTAAGATGTCAGTTCGGCTTGTTTTTAGGGTTGTGTACGATTTCTACTATTTCCTCATTACACTGGTTATTTGCTCATGAATGGGTCGTGTCGATTGTGATTTTTTGGATTCCCGTCGATATGACTCAGTATGTTCGTTGCTCTAATGTTTATTTGAATGACTGCTATCCTCCCGTGATCTATAATCTCGCCTTGTTTAATCTTTCCTTTCCCGTTTCCTCGAATGGTTATCTTTTTTTTGGTCATTTTTTCTCCTCCCAACTTTCATTTCTTCAAGGGAGATATATTTCTATGCTATTTTTAGCAGGACCGCCATGCCTTTTGGAGGCTCCAAGTTAAGGGCATCGAAGAAGGGGCTCCTCTGTAGTCCGGCGACGAAAGTTGCAGTGGTTGTGTCGTCGCTGCATCCATCAGTCATTGTTAACTCATTGGTGAAGCGAGTGACGTATTCCTGTATCATTTTTTCGGGTTTCTGTCGGATGTGAAAGAGGTAGTGGGTTCATTTCCTCATCCACTAGCTCCTAATGAATTTGGTAATGAAAGCGGTTGCTAAAGCTTGGAAAGAGTCTATCAACCTCGGGGGTAGGCTATTAAACCAGTTCATTGTTGTGAATGTGAGACTGGTTGTGAACGTTCTGCACAGGATCGACTCTGTGGTTTCTTTTAGAGCCATCATGTGGTGAAAATGTCTTAGGTGATCCGTTGGGTCGATGATACCATCATACACTTTGAACTTTGGCAGAGTGAACTTTTTTGGCATTGCCTTCTTCATAAGTGTGTCAGAAAATGGTGATTTTGCTAACTTGTATAGTATGTTGGGATCTATGACTTCAATCCTGAACAGGATCTCAACAATCATTTTGCCACACTGCGGAGTCTTGTCTTGGGGGAGCTCGCTGCTCTCGACTTTTCCCTGTTGGGGTTCTGCTAGGGATTCACCGCTTCCATGAGTTCGGACAGTGAAATTTTGTTGGGGCGGTGCTGGAGCAGAGTCAGGTGACTGAACGCGTTCCTGGGTGATTTCTCCAGCATTTTTGTCATGTAATTCATCTTAGCCATGAGCAAATCCACCCGAGGGTCCGTGGCAGCGCCGCCGATTGTTTGGGTTGTCTGGACTACTACGTTCAGTAGATCCGCATTCTAAGATGCTATTGGTCCGGTGATCCGGGCTTCTTCTTCTCCTTGAGCTTTCAGTGATGCATCAGTGGGAGAGTTGTCGTGATCATCACTGGATTGAGGATCTGCAGATTGCATTATTTTCTCTGATGGCTTGTTGATCTTTTGTTAGGTTGTGGTGAGATTTGTCATTATGTATTTAATTTTTAGAAAAAGGAAACTCGGCGTTCCCCTTGGACGGCGCCAAACTGATGCGTCCAAAAATCATCCTCCTGTGAGTTTGACCTGCAAAACAATTGTTAGACTGCCAATGACCACCTTTTTGGTGGCCAAAGGCACTCCGATGCTTAAGTCAGTAACTCTATTGGAAGAATGATGTAAATCTTGCTATCAAATGACTTTTTATTACATCTTTTAGGTAAGTATAATTCAGCACGTGCATCAATTCTTGCATCAGGTAAGTAAAATTTAATATGACTTTTTATTAAATTTAAAAACAGCATTTACAACCTCTGATCAGCAAATTCCAGCAATTGCTTTCAAGCAATTCATTACAGCAGCAACATTTACAATTCATTACAACAGAAATTTAGATCATTCACAATTCATTACAGCACGTGCATCAATTCAGATCATTCACAACCTCTAATCAGCAAATTCAATAATGCGCCCTTCTTCGTCAATTTTCATCAGACCAAATGCAATGGCACGTTGTTCATCCATTGGCAGCGCAGCAACAGTGATGTCAGCATTTGTTTCTCTATGAGCTTGAATAAACTTCACATAGTCCATACGGTATAGATGATCTACAGCAAGAACCAAAAACTCCATCACATACACAAGGAGGTGGCTAGTTCTATTGCCATCTTGCAAAATCATTCCGCGCGCCTGTATACAAGTCAGAAAAGGAAATCATTCACAGTTGAGGCTTTTTGGAAAGAACTATGTCGAAACTGTAATGTGTAAGAGAAAAAACTAAAGTCAAAAGACTCTAACATCCTTTATATAAGCTTGGAAAAAAAAATTAAAAGGAGAAAGAAAGAAAGGACATGGCATTCCGGGTACAGAACGAAGCACCGTAATTGATATCATTTCATGGCGAAATGTTTTTTCAAAAGTAAACAACACGTCGATAACAAAGGAAGGACTCTCAACTGAACAGACCATTTAATTGAATTGGGTTCAGAAGCAGCTCCATTCACTTTGGGTAGTCGATGACATTTTCATGCATTGACACATCTTGTGTGCTACAACTCCCAATGGTTTCGAACTCCCTTAATTCTAATTCTTGAGATATGTGGGAGTTTTAGCACTTTCCACAGATGTAGTCCACTAACCCCCAAGAATATTGCTTAATTCTCTCTCTTGCATCCCTTAATTCTCTCTCTCTTTCAAGTTATGGAAGTTCCTTTCAGAAACATGAGGATGTAGAACAGGAAGTGGAAGACACTAGCTTCTAATGAGAAGCATGTGTTTCTTTTTGTTTGACCCTCACTTTGTATTGGGTAAGGGATTTGTTCAATCTAATGGCTACAACCAGAATATGATATTCTAATGCCTATATGCAAGATATGATATTATCTTTAATTAACAACTTTTTTACAGTAACAAATAATCATTATAAAGAATAAACTAACGAATAGCTTATTTGTACAATATTCAGAATGCATCTGTATAGATTAGACAATAATGCAACATAGAAATCATTATCAGATTGCATAACTTCACACTTATCGTCACGTTTAAATTAACCAATGTACTACTGACTACTGTCCTTTTCATTGATTTAGGCACCTTCATACAAAAAAATTTCAACTTAAATAAACTCACAATATCCAAGGCCATGTGCACACGCCGTCTCCAATCTAGTTTTGTTGTGTTTCGCTGAAGCAACCGAAATAAACTTCCCCTGCATGAATAATTGGTAAGTGGAAGCAACACAATATAAACAGGATTACATCAATCAAAACTGAGATGCTAACATGCCAGATAGTTTCAGAATGTTGCAGAACAAAAAGAACATATGTCACAGGATGTAACCAATATCAATGTTTTCAGAAGTGGAGAAGTACCATGGTAGAAATTCCGTGACAATGCAAAGACGTTGAGGTGAAGTCACGGCCCCCATAAAGAGTATTATGTTTGGGTGCCGAAGTCTCTTCATAAGTGATACCTGCAAACAAAAGAAAAACACCACAACCAATCATGAAAAGGAAAGGGACCAAAGTGCATACCCTAAAAAATGAGTATAAATAAGGTTAGAAATATCTGCAATGGTGCAATATTATTATCACGTCCCTAAGATTCTTAAGGGGAAATTGTGAAACAAGAAACAAATGTTCAAAATTTATGCTTCCCTAGGGATTTCCAAAAGAGAGACTCCCCAAACACTAAAGAAATGCATATCTATTCACATCCCATCCCAACGTTTTTGCTCTATTGATATACAAATGTCCACATCTGATTTTTTCTCATGCCTTTAGCTGACCAACAAGTCTCCAACGTATTCAAATCAAGTGAATCTAAAATTTTAAGAATTCTCTCCTTTTTAAGAAAAAATTGCACTGACAATCGCTTCAGATATGTTAGAAAGTGAAATCAAAAGACAGCTGAACTGAACGTTTAAAATAGCAGCCCTATACTGGAGTCAAGAAACTTACCTCTTGTCTGAAGTTAAGTATAACATCCTCTGAATATTCTTGCTTGGAGAATACCTTCACTGCAACATCCTGCAAATTAACAAGACATCATTCAATCCCATATGCAGTATCTCTCAATTAAATTTCTAGCCATGATCAGTATGTTAAAATCAGTTAAAACTAAGCTACAGGGGGTGGCTAGTTCTATTGCCATCTTGCAAAACTGCGGAACAGAATGAACAGACTGAAAAGGAAAATGTAGTTGAAGCTCACAACAGACAAGAGATTGACAGACTATACCAAAGCCTAAGGCATTGAACAACTCCTGAAGTTCCATAGGAACATTTTTAATCTAGTATACCCCTAAATAGGGCAATAAGCACCCTTATTCTGAAAAAGGGTGTGTGTGTTGCTTTTCCTAGTAAAGGGAAGTATACTACTGGACAGTCAGTAAACATATGCTATAAAAGATGACTTTTCTTGTAGTGATATATCTTTCCAATTTACTACTGGACAGTCAGTAAACATGCAAACCATCTTGCAGAATATAACACTTGCATTCTGAATCGACAAGATAAATCTTATCAGCCAAGCCAGTTAAAGTTAGAATTTCCAAAGAATTTACCAATCAGGATATCATAGCATGGATCCAAAGTTAGAATTTACCAAGAAGAATTTACCAAGATCCAATCAGTCAATGATCTTATCTTTGGAAAGATCCAATCAGGGAAAACTCAATGAAGAACTTGAACCTGCAATAATAACATAGAACTGAAGCTTAGAGGATAGTATTATCATTCTCTGTAATTGCAGCGGGAACTGTCATCAACGTCCCAAGAATTTCCAATACATGTGGTGCAACCATATCCGACAATATTGAAGCCTTGTTGGTTCAAATACTTATGAATGCCATTAGACATCACATCCAGAAAATGCAGCTAGTCAATGATAAATAACTTTTTTTTTTCGAAAACAAATGAGGAAACATGTCTTCACGGTGTCAGAGTTGCTTCCTAAAAAATAAATGGTACCTTTGTTCCAGATATTTTGTGACCACTCCAGACCCTGAAGCAAGACTTGTTTTAACCCATTGTTTTACCTGATAAAGAATCAATAAAAAGTTCAAGTAAACACATGTCTTAATCTGAAAGTTCAAGAAAAAAAATACATTAATGGTCTAGAGAAGTTTCAAACACCGAAAGGTAAATGACTAAGCTCAATAGAAATTGCTAAAGGGACTCACCTCCAAACCTAACTCACATGCTTTCTTTGCAACAAGAGCAGCTCCAAGCATGACACTAGGGTTGGAAGTAATAACAACAATTACAACGCTACCATGCTTGAGCTCTGCGAGCTGTCTGTGGAACGAAAATTTAGCAACCTTGTCATGTGCTGCTTTTGGTACAGCAAAACCCTGAAAAGTTACACACAAGCATTTCGAAACTCTGGCAAGCATTTAACTAAGATATCCCATACCTTTAGAGAAAACCAATAACCGCCTCAGAATGAACTACAGAACACAGATATAGGGACTATCAAATCATAAATGAATAAAATTTTCTCACGTAGTTTTCTCCAGGTTCAATGGTCACTACTTAGAGCAGTCTTTTCATGAAGGTTAATACTATAGACATAATTAGTCCCACATTAGAGATCAATACTTTATATCTACAGTTGTGGATAGAACATACCTTAAATCCAATTTTGTTATTGGACTGTTAGGTGAAGATCTAAAGAAGAAAACTCCATTCATTAGAACCACAAGTTGGTATCCAACATGAGATACATTTTATTGTTTCCTCTTCCTAAATAGGCAGAAAGCTTTGTCCAAAAGCAGCCTTCGTAATGGTTGACTGGAATAAGAAAGAGATGAATATAATGAATTTTTTTCTTCAACCAGGCATCCCGAGCCTTAGCCTACCAAAGACTTCACTGTATGGAGTGGAATTAGAACAATGTATGGAGTGGAATTAGAACAACAGTTTCGTGTACAAGGCATCATTCTAAGTTTGTTAAGTACAGAACACAACTTCTGCAATGGGTTTCAACACCTGACATCACAATCACAGATGGTTTGATATACAATTGATTCACGATATATTGCCATGACATAACAATATGCCAAGATATTAGTCATATCCCAGTTTTTGCAAATTGCTCTCTTCACGTGGTCGCTACTGATCACTAGCTCTTTTTGTACACTGTAGTCGCATAAATTTCTTATTATGTTCCCTGCCTCCCATCGGCACATATAATGGATATATTTTACTCTCTGTTTCCTCACTCCACCTTTATAGGGAAAGCTTGATATATAGAAACACAAATACTAGTAAAGTTGGAAATACAAATACTAGTCGTGCTTCAATTAAACAAAAAAAAGGAAATTTATATTTCTAACATTTTGTTGAGTACCCAAGGACGAATTACTTATCGTTCCCTCAAGTAAAGTTGGAAATACAAGCTTTATGGCAGCATGTAATTCCTTGAGATGTCCATACTTAGGTTGCCTAATCAAACCTACATTTATGAAATAACTAATTAAGCATTTTCAAAGGAAAAAAAAAATAAAACATAAATAATAAGGAAATAACATTACTCCAAATTTCTCGAGTAACATAACCTCAAATTTGGGTTCTGCATCTTGACCTCCAATTTCAAGTCTTTTAACAGCAGCAAGGAAGTAGTTGTCAAAACAAGCCTGGTAAACACTCCCAAGCCCACCCTCTCCAATGATATTAGTATCTCGGAAATTGTTTGTTGCAGCTTCCAACAATGGGTACTCAATCATAGCAACATGTCCCTTCTTATTAATCACCCTCATGGCATTGAACTTACCCAAAATTGGCCGGAATGTGATACCTCTACTAATATCTTTGGATCAAATTCAAAAAACCAAAAAGCTACATAAGAACCATAATTGCTACAGTCTCACTAAACCAAAGAAATCAATGAAATTTGGATTTGGATTTTACAGCAACCAAGGTACCTGAGTTTTGTACATTCTTATGATCAGATTCAGTGTCATTCGAGTTCCTCAATCGAACCCCCATTAAATCAAACCTTTTGCAGGGAAAACAAAGAGTAAAGTTAAGATTTTTAGTGAATCAAACATATTGCAAAGTACCCAAAAAAATCAGTGGAGTTGAAGAAGCAAACTTTAACAAAGTAAAAACATAAATCATAAATATAGGGATAAATCAAAAAAAATTCCCAAACAATAAATGAAGGAGTGGGTTGATGGATTGACTTTAAAAAATGGCTTAATTGTCTAATGCATGCATTTGCTTAAAGCCTTAAACTGATGAGTGATTCTAATTGTTAAGTGGAAACAAACCATGTGCGCGCAGTTGCTGCCTAGAATACTTACATGCAAAAACTTCTCCATTGTCCTATCCACTGGTAAAAGGGCAAGGTATTCAATTGCACATACAAAAACTTCTCCATACTCCCTTCTTCCTAAGGTTTCACATTGGTTCAACATGAGGCATATACAAAAGGAGATGTCAAACACAGTTTAAAGCATAGAAACGTAAGCTCAACATAAGGCATAAGAAAAGTGAGATGTCAAACACATTTTAAAGCATATAAACAATTGCAATTATGGTACAGTAGAAACTCAAATAAATAAATCTAGTACCCAAACATGGCGTGCAGAAGTGCTAGAGTACAAGTGCACTAGCAGATTGATGCTTGGTAGTCATTGTTATCTAAATATACCAAGGATATAAGCACTAAACAAGAAGGTTATGACACTAAAAAGTGAATACCTGACATAAGTGGTAGAGAAATACTGAAAGCATGTCAGGTGTTGAAGCACACTTTGGATGATGATTCACATGGAAAGTTTTGTATGTGCAGAGAAAACCTAACCTGAAATACAAAACACAGATCATTCCTTATCAATTTTAACATCTAAATAAATTATAGACAATAGTGAAGTTTCTTCACTGAAGACAAAACCAAACAATAACAATCCGATTTTTATCAAGCAAAAAAGCCAATTTAAACTTTCTCCCTAATCGATTGAGATTCAAAGTAAAACCTTCAATGGGGGTGTAGATCTGATGAAATCCTCCATAGTCTTGGGATGCCGACAGTCTTCAACAGGAAACACAAAGAAGTTCATCTAACATTTAACATAAAAATCAAAAATTTATTCAATGGGTTGTTGGGAAATCATATCAGGCTTGCAAAACCAGGCTTCATCATCAACAATCTTCTTCGGGAGCGGAGAAATTGATCCATTCGGATAAATCTTCTTCTTCTCCTCTTCAGAAATCGAGCTGGAGAAAAGAAGAAAGTGAGTTCTAGGGTTTGCTTTGCTGAAAGAAGAAAAAAAAATAAGAAGAAGAGATCAACAAAGAGATCTAAAGAATAAGGAGATCTAAAGAAGAAGAAGGAGATCTTACCTTCTCAAACTTTCTTCTTTTTCTTTTTCTTTTTCTTTTTCTTCTTCTTCTTCTATCGTCCTCTCCTTCTTTCGTCCTTCTTCTTCTCTGCTTCGAGAATCAGTGCTTGTGAAGAAGAGGTGTGGAGAGAGTGAGAATCTGTTTATCCCCAATTTTTTTCGCCAAAGCGCGAAACTGCTCCCTCCAAAGCGCGAAACTATTTTGGCCAAAGCGCGAAAGTGAAAATCTTATAGCTACGATTTTAAACCGTTGGCAGTTTTAGCCACGGTTATAAACCGTTGGCAGTTATAGCCACGGTTTAAAACCGTGGCAACCCTTTTGGTGTAGTGTTTTTTGGCCACGGTTTTATTTTTTAGCCACGGTTTTAAACCGTTGGCCGTTATAGCCACGGTTTTTAGCCGTGGCAAATAAACCAACGGCTTAGAGCCGTGGCCACCTCCCCGTAGCTAAACAAGCCTTTTGGTGTAGTGAACATTCCTCTTCCTTATGAGAGAACTCGTATCGGGCCTGGATCCGGACTCTAATTTGTTTGGGCCTGGATTCAAGCCCTGTTTTTCCTCATTGGCAGGCCTTGTCTGGGCCTTTGTAGTGAGCTTTATTCTTCCTGGGCTTTATGAGCTGGCCCAATAGATTGGGCGTTGTATTCTCGTAATGGATATTTTATGCCACGTGTACAACCATGTTGATCGGTCTATTTTGATGTATCATCAATTACCATGGTGAAGTTTTTACAAATTTCGAAGAGATCCTCCACCAATGAAAGCTATAAAACAGAAGAATTGCGGACTTATCATGAGAAACTGATAGAACATATACACGACACAAAGAGAAATGCACAAACGAAAGAAATTACATGCACCAATTGTAAGTCAAAGTTGTTATGGAGCTAACAACTATGATTAGAATGTAACTAGAAAGAACTCGAAAATCAATCCAGACTGGCCATAATGACATAACTGAAGCTGAACTGCCCCTAAGAGCGCTTGGTTTAACGTTGTTAGCCCGACGTATATTCTTCTTCACAAATGATGTACCATAAAATGAAGTAACGAACAACCTCCTCCAAAAGTGTCAAAGAATCATATAGCAACAACCTAAAATGTTGAGGATCCGTCCAACAAATATTAGCAACCACATGTGGCACAACATATACTAACATATCCCAAAAGCTACGAAGGCAACATGCAAAATCATAGAGAAAATGAAAATGAACTCGAATTCCTAGGAAATCTGTGGGGACTTGGAGCAGAAAGGGGCTACAAACAATGACATCCAGCAAATCATTCTTGCCTACTCCTAAAAAGGTACATCGTAAGTCTGGAGTCAAATCAGAAGATTGAATATGTTTCACGATAGGATGGTCGAAACTGATAAGGGATCCACATAAGTAGAGTCAGTCAATGTGAAAGGGATGCAAAGAGGTATGTCTATAGATATATCGAGTGGTACAGGCTCATCATAACAAAATGAATTACTCCAAGATGATGAGCTAGACAACTCAATAACACCCCAAACCTAGAATTAGCACTACCTATGCCATGGATTTTCTCATTAGACACATCATTTGTATCGTGAAAATGGTTGAGGCAAGACTACAAAGAATACTAAAAATAAGAATTTATGCACGAGTCACTAGGAACACATACGTCGAATGAGTCAACGTGAAAAGGTAAGGAAGGGGATAGGTCAGGAAACAAAGTAGTTTTTATCACATTATCCCAAAAAAAATCATCTGACTCGAGTTCCGATGTGCGACCAATTATGAATTCACCTGGTATCCCACTAATAATGAAAAAAAATAGCTCTGCTTTAGGCGACTTGGGGAGAACATGGGTGTTTTCATCACAACAATTCTCTTTCTAATTCCTGGTTGTGCGATCAAACAAGACACGATCTGGGCCACTTGCCCTATGTCGATCGTCACCTCCCCATGGCGGCTCATCCAGTCGTCAAGGAGGCTTCTCCTTCGGCTGAGTTTGAGGGTAGCTGATATTCACGTAATTATTATATAATATATCCCTTAATTTATATATGTTAGTGTTTCGATTATTATATTTTATTCTAATTATTTCGTTTTCATGTCTGTGTAGGAATTTGAGCGTGAACGATGAAATCGCAATATTGCGACAATTTGAGGAAGGATTAATTGGTTGATTCTAGTGGTGGTACAAAGTAGCGGGTCACATATCTAAACATAACCCAAACAAACCTAGGTCCACCTAATTTAACTTAAGTCCAAGCCCAAAAAGCTAACCTGGAAACCCAAGTCCAACCTAACAGGAAATAGGAAAACCCTATTTAGGTCTCTCCCCCTTTTGGAAAGAAGCTTTCTTTTCCTACGTGTGTTTCCTCCTCTCTTTTCCCGCCACCTCACCTCGCCATCACCGCAGTCCTCCTGTTCTTTTTCTCTCTGGTCCTTCATCTCAACTCCTGCGTCAACACAACCACGCACAACCACCGCCCCTGTCCCTGTCGCAAACCACCATAACAACACCGCCCGCGACCCCCCTGTTCCTCTCTTCTTCCCTTGTTATCTCTCTCTTCACCTCACCACCGTCCAACATCCACACCGCCAAGCACCACTATCAGACGCCACCTCCTCCACTTCCCTGATCCGACCTCACCTCGCCATCACCACTGAAACAGAACCACACACACCACCCACTCTCTCGGCCCTCCTTCTTGTTTTCCTCTCTCTTTCTCATGGTTTCCCTCTTTCAAGACCACCGTCACAAGCAGCGTAAACAGCCCACGCACGGCCACCTCGCAACAGAGCTTCCCCGCGCCACCTCGCAACAGGGAGCACCGCCCCTGTTTCTCTCGGACGTTCTCGTCCTCCTTCTCATCTTTTTCTCTCTCTCCATATATCTCTCTCTTGTAGGGGAGCTTCACTAGAGGAAAAGAGGCGGGAACGAACTGTTTTTCAAAATAGTTGGCTATTCGCACCCCAGACCTTTGTTTTGTACCACCACAGTGCACTTGTAGCACTTCGCGTCACGTGTTCGTGCAGGAATTGATGGATTCCACCTACACCAGTGTTGTGACATCATCCACCATGATCTTCTAACCCCACGCCGAGGCGAAGATGAAACCACAGGGTTTCTAGAGTTTGTCGTATCTAAATTTATTGTTTTCTTTATGTTTGAATATTAAACACAGTTGATTTTTGAATTTCAATAATTTGCTTTCAACGATTATATCCAGAATAATTATTTAGACTAATCGGTAGTTAGAAGTTCCCTTTATTGATATTCAAAGCATGCTTTAATCAATTAATTTGAATCTGTGATTGTGTGTGCCGTAAGAAGACATGCAATGCTAGGGCTTAGAATTAGTTAAAATAAACTTGTGATTGTGTGTGCCATAGAAAAACATGCAATGCTAGGGGTTTAGGCCTTTGCTGAAATCAATTGCGAACTTAGATTAATCTTTAGATTAGTCGTGTTAATTCTTCAAAACAATAATTTGGATTACACAAATCTCAAAGAACCTGTGGTGGATTCGATGTCTCGGTTCACTTTCATATCATCTTATCAGTTTAATCTTTAAGTGTTCAATTTCATTCTCTTAATTTAGTAATTTACATCCGTTGTAACCCCCAACTCTAATTAGTTTAAACAAGTCTTAGAATTCGACTGTCTCGTCAATCCTCGTGGGATCGACCCGTATTTGCAACTGTCTACTAGGTAGACAGTTGTGCACTTATGGTATTACAAGTAGGGTTTATTAGCTTATTAATTTAGGTTAATAAAATCTCCATCAAGTTTTTGGCGCTGTTGCTGGGGATTGTAACGGTACAATCGAAATCTAGGGTTGTTTTTGCTAGTTTATAAATTAGGTTTAATTTTATTTTTAGGAACAGTGATACGAGTCACTTTCTTATTTGTTTTATTTGCTTGAGTTTGAATTATTTTTGCATTTATTTTGCAGGCGGTCACACACATAGGAGTTCAAGTGGGGACGAAGTGAAATATTGTGATTCGCGAGGAAACTCTCAGAAATCGACTTCTACCCGGCGTCGCAAGTAACCCGAAAGAGGTTCACACCGGACACTACAAGAAAAGTGTTCATTGATAGCATAAGTTTATAGCGTTTTTGTGAAAACCGCTATAATTGACCGAATTCAAAGCCAATTAAAATTGGAACCGCTATAGACCAAAAGCCGTGCGGGAAGTGAAAAAAGAAATGCGCGAATTGCTTCTCAAAAGCCTCGCGGGAAGTGAAAAAAGAAATGCGCGAATTGCTTCTCAAAAGCCTCGCGGGAAGTGAAAAAAGAAATGCGCGAATTGCTTCTCAAAAGCCTCGCGGGAAGTGAAAAAACTCGCTCGATTCCACTTCAACATCTACGTCTTTCTCCCTCAGTCTCGCTCTCCTCCCCCGTCAATCGCAGCAGATCGGAGAGGCATTTTTCTTCTCCAAAGGTATGCCGCTCTACAAGCGAGAGTGAGGGAGAGAGAAATCTAGGGAGAGTGAGAGAAATCAAGAGCGAGAGTGAAAGAGTGAGGGAGAGAGAAATTGAGCGAGAGAGAGAGATCCAGGGAGAGGGATGCCGCTCTTCTTCAAACCAAAGGCACGCCGCTTTTCTTCAAACCAAAGGCACGCCGCTCAAGCGAGAGTGAGAGAGATCCAGGGAGAGGGAAAGAGTGAGGGAGAGAGAAATCGAGAAATAGAGATCTAGGTGCAGAAGCTCATCCTCAACATCTCCGTCGGCAAGAGCAGAGATCGTCTCACCAAGGCCTCCAAGGTATGTATACTAAGTCTATCTCTCTCTTACCCCCTAAACCCCATTGCACATCTTTTCTTCCCAAACCCCCATCGTTTTTCACTGATTTTTATTTGTAGGTGTTGGAGTTGTTGAGTGGACAAACCCTAGTTTTCTCCTAAGGTATGTATCTAACAAACAAAAAGGGTTTCTCTCTTTTATGTTTTTTGTTCATTTTGATTTTACATTGATTTGGTTGATGGGGTTTTTGACCCTTTGATTTTTTTTTATTTTTTTTTTTTGTGTTAACAATTTTTTTTTCAGAATTGGGTGTAATGAGAAGATTTCTTGCTATGTCACCGTCGAGGTGACAAGTGGATGCAACTTCTTGAGAGTGGATTGAAGGTGAAGGAGTACGACCTGTTGAGGAGGAACTTCAGTAAGACTGGATGCTTTGGTTGAAATTGGTTATCTTTTTGAATATTTCGTGGTAACTGATGGTTGTGTATAATATTTAGGTTTCTTTGGTGTCAATGGTATGCACATTTGGAAAGGGGCGGATGTTAGCCATGCTTAGGCTTTTGGGTAATGGAAATTACCCTGAACTAAGTACAGGTATTGTTAGCTACAACATTAGAATGCCGTAAAATTTAATGTTTTGATATGGATGTGATGTGAATCTAATATGCTATTGTCTGCTTAGATACTTTTAAATTTCAATCTTTCCTTTCCAATATTATTGGTCAGATTCATGACTAAAGGCCCTTTTTTTGTGTGTGTGCGTGTCTGAAAACTTTCGCAAAATGTAGATGATGTTGATTTTTAGACACATCCAATATTATACTCACAGTTAGAGGAGTTGAAAGACTCCATCTGTTTACACCTGCAGGATCAAGTAAGCCTCTCTAACTAAATTAATATGTAGTGAATGCATGTTTGCATGTATCCCTACCTTAGTGATCCTGATTGGGTTTAGCTCATTTGTTGAAGCTAACATGTATCCCTACCTTAGTGATCCTGATTGGGTTTAGCTCATTTGTTGAAGCTAACAGGCAAAGGGAAATAATGTTTTCAAATCAAAACATGGTGCATGATCCTATGACTATAGCTCTATTTGCAAAAACTAATCTATATGTTCAACCACCTTATTGTGAAAGCTACATCAAAAGAAGATGTTCATGAACTAATCAATCAAGTTCCATGTAAACTTTTGAAATTGAGGTTCCGTTTTGACTTGTCCACTTGGCAGCTTTGTCTAGGATTTTTTTTTTCGGGGAATGCTTTATTTCCAACAGAAATTTTGTAGTAGTGGTCATAACGAAGGGCACTAATTCTCGTTATGGGACTATCTTTTATGTGATTCATGACAACATTATTATTTATATATATATTTTTTAAATAACGTTGTAGTTGTTCTATATCGCCAGGTTAAGTTGCTGTTCGGGGATTGTTGAAATTAAAGAAATCTGGTATGACATTTGAAGAGCTTCAGAAAGCACACTCTAATGGTTTTCAGTCTGTGCATCGAATGACCAATGGAGAGAAGAAGGCCGGGCGAGCAAACAAGAACATGTAAGTTTCTTCCTTGTAATTCTATTACTCTCCTCAAGTCCTCATCTTTCTACCAATACTTGATCATGCAAATCTATGGTGAAGGCCAATGGAGATCAGCAGCAAGAAGCCTGTTGGCAGGTATAGGGAAGTCATCCAAGCACCTAAAAAGGTAAGCATGTTTTGGTGTGCAAGCTTCTTGTTGAATATTCCAGGACTAACTTGGATTTGCGGTCTTCTAAAACAATGATTGATTGGATTCCTCGTGATTTGTGAAACATATAATTGCAAAAACATTTATTGAAAGATCATACACGAATGACTCCCTGTTGAGGTTTATAAATGGTCTCCTTGTTCATGACTTACTATATTTATTAACTTAGCATCCTATTCTGGATGGGTTTGTTTATCATCTCCTTTTAGCTCATGTATGCTACTATGCTAGCCCAAAAACCCGGACTTGATGCCAACTACTATAGTAAAAGAAATCCATTGAAACTACTTAAGTAAGAGTGAGATAACAATTTGATTCTGGGTTGCATTTGCAGATCAATCTTGTTTTTCAGCACCTCTACATTCTGAAAATCCTTAACAAATTATTTATTTTGATGATATAGATATATTTATTTTGTATTTCTGTAACAAAAAAAACATGGGATCACTTAAATCAAATGCCTTCAATGAATCTAATAGATGAAACAAAATTCTTTATGAGAAGAGTGCCTGTAAATGGCTCTTCAGGTGGTATAAAGTCAATCCAGGAATCCCCATCACTCTCATTATATTCTTTGCTGTTGCTTCTGCCAGAATTAAAAATTAAAATCAATTCATAGATTATACATAGAGTAATGATAGGTATAATATAATAGCTCGACAAAATAACTAATCAAGTAACTTACTGTCTGCACCTCCAAGCTGAGCGACGGCTTCGATAAATCTTTGATGAAGCACTGGAGTCCATTTTAGCTTGGGCTTTGCATCTGTAGACAGAACCAAATCCATATCTGGGTTTTTCATTCTCTGCAGAACCATTTCAATTTAGTGCATAAATAAAAATTACAAAGTGCTCATAAGACATGAAAAACGATTTCAATGTTTACTCTTACTTATATATATAATTGTGTGACAGCTTTAATTGTATATATATTTGGGGTGGTTGTCTTGTCCACAAGCTACCACTCAAATTTGAAACCAGATTTGGGATGTGTTGAAGAATATATACAACAATGAGCTGTGGGTTTTTTTTGTTTTCAATCCATCTCTCTTTCACTCACTCCATGTCATTTTTTTTCTTCTTCTTTGACTTGAAAGAAAGAGGAGAATCTCTGAAACAGCTAAAACAAAGAATGTAACACAGTTTCATTTGGGGTCTCTTAAAAGGAGAGAAATGAGAGAAAGTGCATGGATTGTTTTTTCTCATGCTGCTCCCCCACTTCTTTCTACTCACTTTGTTTGATCCTTTGCTTCATTAGGGGGAGTCCCACCATGAGGAATAATGGGATCAACTTTTTCTTCCTCCATAGTGAGAAAGCTTTCATAGAAATAATGCTTTATTTGAATTTTATTTTTTTATTTTTCTTTTAGTGAATGAAATGAATTCATTTTCTTCTTTTTTTTTCTTTTGTTTTTTCAGGAGTGTGTGGAGTGGTTGGCAGATTCTTTTAAATCAAAGAATCTCAGTCTTTAGATCTTAAAACAACAAGCTCTTATCCTACTCCATATTACTTAATAGTGCCTTGATTAATAATGCATAAAGTCAGTCTATTTCATGAGCACGATGGACAAAATTCTATAGTATAGTTAGTCATTCCTATACTTTTTTTGGAAAAAGGGATCTATCTTATGACCTATTTCTATAAATTATCTATGGCCTCTGATCATCTTATACACTATCAATCATACGACGACTGTTCAACAGAAAAGGAGCTAGTGTTAGGTGAACCCTATAGTAGTAAAATCCTGTGCCATAAACCTTATCAGAAGGTTTCACCCATCTGACCTAATGCTTGCCATAAACCTAATGCTTACAGTCCTAGATTACAATACTTGTATAGATCTAAGGCGGTATTTTTTTTTGAAATAGAGTCTGAATTTTGTGAGTTTTACAAATTTTTTTTTAAGAAATTCATACCTCTAACTAGATTAAGAGGCAAAAACAAACACCAGAAAACCAGTTTCATGTGAAATATTACCAAGGGAGAAGTCATTTACTTTGCACCATTCAACAATTAGCTTTGGGGAGAATCAGAGCACTTTCAGTTCTTTTGGTTTGATAGAATTTTCCCCATATCATCAATATACCTATATGTATTTCAATTTTCTCATTTTAGTTACCCGTTTTCTTACATACAGGGATGGTGTGAGCGAATGCCAATTTAGTGAAATGTTACTGCATGAGGTTGATGCAATTAGAAATGTTACTTTAAACTAATACAACGATCTCATATTGTGCCTCAATTATACTTTGTTAAACAAAGATGTAGGTTGGGGTGCAACAACGTAAGGAAGCTATTCCTTTAGTTTGCATGTACTTTTTACTCTATTTCTGTATGCCTTTTAGTTTTCTTGGTAGGTTTTTCTCCTCTTCTGCTTGGTATATTGAAGATATTTAGATTTTACTAAAATTGTCTGGCTGCAGTAAGTTTTAATTTATTCATATGGAATCTCTTCTTTGCAAATGTCAGTCTCTGTCTCTCTCAATTGCCTGTGTACACATTTATCTTATCATGCTTATTTAGGTTTATTATTTGTAACTATTTTGTAGCCTCAAACTTTAGCTTTGTGATACATTTGTTAAAATATGATACATATATGTTAAAGGATATATGCAGTTGTGCCTTTTTGTTTGTTGAAGTCATTCATAGCCTTTGGTTCTTTACATACATTAAGATGCAGAGCGAGACATGGTACCTGTCCATGCCCTTTGTTTCAGTGTTGATAATGTGAATTATTCTGCCCTTGTCTTTCCATTTGATTGAATTTTTGGTTTCTGTTTCCTAGTGCTTCTGTATTTTGGCTGATTGACATGTAAATGCTAACAAGTAGGCGTTGTTTCCTGAAATGCAGGAAATTATTAGAAAATACATTAAAATGTCTGCAAGTGGAAGTAAGCATGCAGCTCTTGCTAGTGCACTGGGGTCTTTGACTTGGGAAACACCCTCATCTACAGACTTCAAAGAATTGGCTAGGTAGGTCTCAGTTTCCCTGCTTTGTGAATAAGTGTGTTTATTGGCTATAGGAGCAATACAAAACTCTGCTTTTTACACATTGACTTGCTTTTTCACACCGAGGGCTTACTTGTTACCCAACTTTTCACTGATTGGGCGTGAAAATATTTCTGTACTTCTGTTCCATCTTAGGTAAATTGGATGCAATGTCATACACTTTGTTTCTAAGCTGCATATTCTCAAGATCACTGAGGCTCTCCACCTGTCTACAACTAGAATCACTCAACAAAGTTTTGAAATTCTGGGATGGGAATCTTACTATTTGGTTTTTGGGTTCCCAGGGACAGTGAATATGCTGCGTGGACTCTAGTTAATGGCTATGCATTGAACCATGTCAGCATCTCTACCCATCGGCTAAAATCTCATTTGAAAAACATCAAAAGCCTCGATCAATTCATTGAAGAAAATGGACTCAAATTGAATTCAGAAGGAGGACTTCTAAAAGGTTCACACAACTCTTATCCAATTATTGAATTGTTCTTCATGTTTACACTAATTTGTTTCTTTGCATGCAACCGACTCAATAGTTCCTTTTACTTCTCAGAAAAGTGCATTTGCTCCCTTCATGGCACGTTTCACGAACCTATTGATTCTTAATTTGTATAGATGTTGTTCCTTGTTCACTGCAGAGATACTGTTCCGAGTTTCAGCATATTTTTGCATTCACTTTCTGTGAGTTTGCTGATCGCCCGACCATTAACTCTGTTTCTACTGCAGGCTGGTTTATTGAAGCCTGATTTAGTGGAAGGTGATGCAGAAATACCTGAGTTCAATGTTTCCTATAAGCCGCAAAAAATCAGTCCAAAGTTCCAATCGACTGTCAGGCACCTATTGCATCAAAAAATTCGTGATTCCTACATGCATCCTCAATTCAATTCAGATGTCATGAATATTTGTTGGTGGTGGAGTTGAATTTATTGAATATTTGTTTGTAGGTGTTCGGAGAAGCTTTCGATCCATGGGGATGCGGCTGCCAAAGCTGCTTTGTATAGAGATAGATTCCAGTTGCTGCTTCAGAGGATTGCTCGACATCCCGATTTCGCTAAACCTGCTTTTGACCTTGATATGTCCTACTCTGGAGGCAGAAGTAATGAGGTATTATTATTATTTAACATTTTCAAGTTTTATTCCAAATAAGAAATTGAACATAAGTACTGCTACCCAACATCTAGAAGGTGTCTATTTTTAAGTGAGAATGAAGGATAATTTGAAGAAAACAAATAGTATAGCTTGTGGTTATTGTATTGATTTTTATAGAGAGATCTGGCAAGAAGTCCGCGAGTAGGTTGGAGAAAAGTAGAACATTTTCAAGTGCTTTGGTGCAACATTTTGCATTGTTCATAGAGATCAGTTTATATGTTATTTGTATTTCAGATATCTCCAATTCAATCTCTTATTGGATACACCGGGAGGAGATGGATCATGGGTGTCATATCACAGTTAGAAGATGGTCGTTTCTACTTGGAAGATCTAACTGCCGCTGTACCAGTCGACTTGTCCAATGCAATATCCTTTCATATACTACTATTATTTATTTATTTTGAGAAATTGAAAAGAAGAGAAGTCCATTATTAACTTGTCTGATTCTTGTCTTAAAGACAAGAAACAAACTTTCTTTCAGATCAGAGAATTATTGTTTTCTTTGACAGATAACACAAAATCACTTCAGGTTTTTTTGTGGAAAACACCATAATTGTAGCAGAAGGCGAGTTACTTGCAAGTGGCACTTTTCAGGTTTCTTACTTGCCATTTTACTCTCAGTGCTAGCTTTTATTTGTAAGAAACTTGTGCAGAAGTATAGAACTCAGGATGGTTTATAGTCCACTCTTTTGACTTTAAATTAGGATTCTTATTTTTTCTTAAGTAGCTGAAGAACTGCTATCTGCATTGTATATGTTAAAAGTCAACATGACATCAGGAAACATTTCTGACGCACTTGTTTAAAAGATAGTCATTATGATATTTTCAAGCAAGTATATTTCGGAATTTTACCTGTAAGACTTGAGTTCCCCTTCTGCCAAGATCTTGAAAACACATTGGATTTTTTTGTAGATATAATACCCTTTTTTGATTTTTATGCAAACTGTCACATATTTTCTATGAGAGGGTTATATCATATTGTCAAGAAAAATATCTGGTCTTCCTTACTAAGGCTGTGCGGTTATCCTCGCCCCACGATTTACCCTGCTATAAACACTATCGTCACTTAACTTCATCCCCCATGGAGGTGTGGGGTTATCTCAAATAGACCTCAGAGCTACATCAAGCGAGAACCCACTTTATGAATGGTCACTCTGGATAGGATCTTAACGGATTTTGAACCAAATTTGACTGATTTTTACAATGTCCTCACTTAGGTGTTACGAGATACGTTTCCAGTTTTGAAATCTGTCACTTCAAGGCAGTGACACAGGTATGGGATGTCAATGGTTCAGATTTGGGTCGGTTTGCCAACCCATGCCCAGCCTAGGTTTCAGTTTGTTACCTGAAAACCGTCCTCTTTACCAGGGTATTGTTGACTTGGCTTACCTGAACCCCATTTGGGTACATACAAGTTTATCAAAACATGATCTGATCGACCTTATTATCTCAAATTATTTGCATTTAAATGGATTCAACCTCTTAGCCTCTAGACCAAACAACACTTTATATTTTATTACATACTTCAAAGTATTATGTAAAATATAATCATTGCTAATCAGGTCTGGTTTGGGTTGGGAGTTCTATACCCATTCCCGACCAAACCTGACTTTAGTCTACACTTCAAGTCCCAGACCTGCCCCATTAACCCTTTAGCTTTCCCCCATCCAGGAATATTAGGGTCAGGTCGGGTATCCTTTTGTCGGTCAAATTGCCATCCCTAACATTGTGGTTGCAAATAATAAGACAATATGGGTGCAATGCACTTTTCGTACTTTGCAGCATGCTCTCGTGATGTGTTGGGATATTCATTGGTGAACAAATGTATTTATAACTGTTTTCACTTTGTTATTTCACCAACAATGGTAATATTATCTTCGTCCTGTAGGTCACTACATGTGGGTTTCCACCTGTGGAGGACAGAGATGAATCACAATCAGTGCTCGTGGGATTTGACTTCTTTGGCGGGGGTTTTCTATCTCCGGAAGAAATGGTATTCTCTACCAGGCTTTCTTTGTATAGTTTCTATCAATGGTCGTCAAAGTAGCTAAAACATTGATATGATTGTACTTTGAAATGCAATAGCTCAGACTTCAAGAACTGGAACAGAACTCGGTTAATGAGATGTTTATCGTCCTCTCTGATATCTGGCTTGATAGTGAAGAGGTAATTCACTAATTAATATTCAGTATTTGTAGTTGCTCTTGCAATTCTTATCATCACTAACGTTGTCTTCTTTTGCATAGAGAAGACTATGGAAAAATTAGCCACTGTACTGGATGGTTATGAGAATATGGAGGTGGTTCCTTCTTTATTTGTCTTGATGGGGAATTTCTGCTCTCACCCGTTTAACCTTGCCTTTAATTCTTTTGGAAATCTCAGGTGCCCTTTGATTACTTCTATAAATTTCATTATATTTCGTATTTTGAATGCTCAGTTATCAGCTAAAGAAAAATCACCGCTAATGTGGCGATGCAGATCGCAGTTTGGAAAGCTTGGAGAAATGATTGTAGCACATCCAAAAATAAAGGAACACAGTCGATTTCTCTTTATTCCAGGTCCTGATGATGCAGGTATATTCACCTTTGTACAAAACGACCACCTTTTAACTTCTTTACTTTATATACAGCTGCATCGCTTCGCTTCTGTTTCTGAAATTTTGTTTTTGCAATGTAGGTCCTTCAACAGTTCTGCCTAGGTGTGCATTACCAAAATATTTGACCGAGGAGCTTCAGAAGCATATTCCAGATGCTATATTCTCAAGTAATCCATGCAGGTCAGATCCTCAATTAAACTAATTAAATTCAGGCCATTTTCCAGAAGTGTGCAGTTTTGACTATTATTTACCCCAACTATGAATTTGATGCACTTCATGACATTTTTTGGGGTATTTTATTTGCATAACTTATGAGGGGTCTAGCACTTTTAAGTGGCGATCCACTAAAACTGTGTTGGTTTACTAGCACTTACAAGCTTGTAATAGGCTAATGACTATGAGTTGCTTGATTTCTATAAGCACTGGGGTTATTGCTTATGGTCATTTTTAAAATCCAATTCACTTTTTAAGTGGCAAGTCATTTAAAAGTGATGCAAACAACCACCATCTTATTCTGAGAGTGGTCAAAATCAAATCACCAGAAGCCATATTATCTAGTTTATGTACCTTGCATTAAGGGCCAATTCCATGGAGAAAGAACTTCTATGCCCATAGAAGTAAAATATGTATCCTAAGTTTTATTTGGACCCTTGGCATAACACTACCTAACCGGGCTCTGACTGACCTCTGAGTGATAAAGATACATTTTACCATGTGTCAGACGAACACATATACATGTCACTGTCACAACAGAGATGAATTCCTGGACATGTTGAAGCTCAAAATTTTGACATGCAAATCCTAATACATAATGTCCAAGTCTCTGACACTGAGGAGCTATAGTGGTCAACTACAGCGTGTAGCACAACAAACTTAAAGGAAATGGAGTGTCGTTGTTATGCAGCCTTTGTCATGCATTATATAACAGTTTTACATCCTTTTGCTTGAACTCAGGGTAAAATTTTGCACTCAAGAAATTGTGTTTTTCTGTCAAGATCTCCTTTACAGAATGCGACGATCCTGTTTAATCCCTCCTTCAACAGAAGAAACCAACGATCCTTTTGAACATGTAAGTTGAGACTTTTATTTTTTTCAATCTTCATCTCTTTGAACAGGGAGAAGTTACCATTTTTGTTCTGAATATGTTGGTTCTAATGCAAACGAGTTTGATTTTAATGCAGCTGATTGCCCAATTACTTGTCAAAGTCATCTGTGCCCTCTCCCTCTCACTGTACAACCCATCATCTGGAATTATGATCATTGCTTACGCCTGTAAAGACTCCAAGAAGTAGCTGATCGAGAAGGCTAAAATAGAACTCTCGTCCACATCTCAGACTGACATCAACCTGCCATTCATTACTGCTGATGCATTAGGTGCAAATCAATTTGTTGATTATGCTGATTCACTTTAGAAGCATCTAACTGAAATCCAGGAGTAGGCAAGGTTGTGTTGTATATTCTGCAGTAGTTAGTTGCTCCCCTTCCTGTTTTCGAGAGAATTATTGTGCACCATGAATGGTTTTGTATTGGTACATTTTCAAGCTATTATTCAAATTTGTTGTCAATAAAATGTATTCCATAATCTTGTGTCTTGATCTACTTTCCTTTTCAAGTTTCCAGATTACGGTGAATTGGCTCTACTACAAGAAAAATGTTGATTAATAGCATTTCAAAACGCTATAAAATAATATACAATAAACGCTATAATATTAGTCTACAATATCATTTTTAAAGGATATAAACATACCATAGCGTTTTATAACAGTTTTACAACAGCGTTTTATAGCAGTTTTAAAACGCTATGGTAGACTATTTATAGCGGTTTTAAAATGCTATAGCAGACTATTCCATAGCGGTTTTATAGCCTACCATAGCGTTTTTAAACTGCTATGGTATAGTCTACCATAGCGTTTTTAAACTGCTATAAATAGTCTACCTACCATAGCGGTTTAAAAACGCTATGATAGCCCGTGTTTCTATTATAGCGTCGGCTGTCATAGCGGTTACTAAACCGCTATAGTAGGATACCATAGCGGTTTTGAAACGCTATTGATGAGACTTTGTGTTGTAGTGGGAGGTAACTTCTACCCACCGCATCTGCACGCGATTTCTGTGTGATCACTTGTGTTTAGCCTGTTCTAGGTAGTACTGCATGCAAATTTGAATAGTGGCAGGATTGAGTTGAAACTTTCGTGCCCTCTCCTGTGGATAGGTTAATCACCATCTATTTTAGGGTTAGAAACCTAGGCCTTCACTATTTAAATTTTGTACCAAGATAATTATCTAGGACAAGTGTGACGCTCATAGGGACCCTCTTTGGATGTTTGATAGCTTAAAGTGGTCGAGTGAAGGAACATATCCCATCTGGGAACGGTTCTTGAACTGGCATTTCACTTTGAGCTAGAGATTGGAAAAAGAGGTAGGAGCAACTCTGTAGTGACGGATTGATAGGAAATTACCGTGCCTCTCCCACGGTTTGGTAAATTGAATTGAATTTCAGCTCTATATTAGTAACAAAGCTCTAGGGTCGTCTGCCATTCATTTTATTTGCGCATCATTTAGGTGTCATTTAGGGTTCCATTCTTTTTATTTTTTATTTAATTTTTTTTTAGAGTCAAGTCATCTTCATATAGTGGTTAGGCGTGCATATATTAAAAAAAAATCTTGAAACCAAGGAAATGGCTTAGGAGAAAGACTTTAAGGATTACTTCTCCCCTTCTACCTCGAGGTTCAAAACAGTTCTTATGATGATGACTCAGAAATTAGATGCAATTATGAATTTGACTCAACCCCTACCTCCCACTAATGTTTCATTTGAGGGTTGTGTTGCATGTTCGAGTCCTAGTCATTCTACAGTTGATTGTGATTTTCAATATGATTATCCTGAATATTTCGCTGAGCAAATCCATTCTTTTAATCCTAATTTGCGACCTGGTTATAATTCAAAGTCCAACTATTACAACCCTGGTTTTGCCAATAATCAAAATCTCTCCTGGGCTCATAACTCACACCAAGGGGGACATAGTTTCTCTCAGGCTCCTCAATACCCTAATCATGTTATGCCTCAATTTAACCAAGCTCCTCCATCCAACACATCAAGTTTAGAGGAAACGATTAACCGTTTTATGCAGCGCACAGAACGACTGCTTGAACATGATTATCAGGCTATGTTAGAGTCAAAAGCCATGATTCAACACCAATCTCAAGCCATCAATAGACTTGAGATAGTTGTGGATCATATTACTGAGGCATTATCTGAAAGTGAGTTAGGAAGAGTTCCTAGTCACTCTGTTCAAAATTCAGAGGGTCAATTCATAACTGGTAGCACATCAGAACCTGAGTCAGATGATGTTTATGAGGATAATGTGATCGAAACTACTTTGCTTCATGACCCATTCCATTCCCCACATTTTCATAATGACCCACTCGACATATGCCTTCCTACTGACTCTTGTATGAAGTCTAATTCTCAATGTTTTTTGGAGTCAAGCATCGACTATTTTCACGATACGAATGACCCCATAATTCAAGAAAGAGTCAAGTCGTTATCGGATGACGCATCTAATGAGAGACTACATGCCATAGGTAGTGCTAATTCTAGGTTTGGGGGTGTTGTTGCGTTGTCTAACTCATCATCTTGGTGTAGTTCATTTTGTTATGATGAACCTGTACCACCCGATATATCTATAGACATACCTCTTTCCATCGCTTTCATATTGACTGATGCTACCTATGTGGATCCATTGTTTGTAAGAGATGATTTCAGTTTTGACCACCCTATTGTGATACATATTCAATCTTCTGATTTGCGACCTGACTTAGGATGTCCCTTTTTAGGAGTAGGTAGGAGTCATTTGCTGGATATCATTATTTGTGACCCCTTTCTGCTCAAGGTTCCCACGGATTTTTTAAGAATGCGAGTTCATTTGCATTTGCTCTATGATTTTGCATGGCGCCTTCGTAGCTTTTGGGATGTGTTAGTATACGTTGTGTCGCATGTGGTTGCTACTATTTGTTGGATGGATCCTCAACTTTTTAGGTTGTTGCTATATGATTCCTTGCCCCTTTTTTAGGAGAGTGTTCGCTATATATGTATTCCTCGTCATTTCATGGTACATCATTTATGAGGAAGAATATATGTCGGGCTGACGACGATAAACCAAGCACTCCTAGGAGGTAGCCTAGCTTCAGTTGTGTCATTATGGTTAGTCTGGATTGATTTTCGAGTTTTTTCTAGTTGCATTTCACTCATACTCGTTAGCTCCGTAACAATTTTGACTTACAACTGATACATTTAATTTTTTTCATTTTTTCTTTTGTATATTTTTTTTGTATCCTGTATTGTTTTTATCAATTTATTATGATGAGTCCATAGTTCTTATGTTTTTGAGCGTTCATTGGTGGACGATTTCTTCGAAATTGGTAAAAACTTTCCCATGGTAATATCACTCTAACTCTCATCTTTTCTTTTTCCTACATTTGTCATGATCATCATTTTATACATTGAGGACAATGTTTGGTTTAGGTTTGGGGGTGAGGTTTATGAGTTTTTCTGCATTCTTCAAAATTTTTGAGCTGAAATGTATTTCACAATTGACTATTGTATTCTACTCAATCTCCATTGAATACATAGTTAATTATGATTGTGTGAAATTTTTTTGATTTGAAAATGCATTCAAAATCTAAGTTCATTTCCAATGAAGAGAATGTGCTTTCAGGTATGCCTTTAAATTTGAGAAATACATGCTTTCACTTGTCACTTTTATATATCAATAGGAAAACATATGGTTTGATATTATCTTTAAGTTAAATATATTTCATGATATTTTCGACTCGACCACTCTTGCACTATAAGCCGAGTTAGCATAATTTGATGTTAATCAATAAGATATTAACTAGAAAACCTTAGAATAATAGTGGAAACTTAACCCTTGTGAGTTTTGAGACATTCTATTTTTCTTGATGGTTATTAAATAAACTCTGACTTTTCTTGAATCCGCATTTTCTCGTTGATGATCTCATTATTCTTGTTTCTTTTATTGATTGCTTTGAGAATGACGTTAAAATTGAATTATTACACTAGAACTTCTTGGTTTATTTAGTTGAGATGTCATAATACCGATTAGAGCTTAAGAAGTGATTTAGGCATTTTTTTCTTTAAACCGTTCTTTAGCCTTTTTAGTCTACCTAATAATAAATATCCATTTCCAGCCCTTTGAGCCTTTAAATAGACATTTTCTTTCCTAACCCCATCTCCATTACCTACTCAAGTTATGGAGTAATATCACATATTATTTTTATCCTTACCTAATGTCTCTGAGAATGTGTATGATTGATATATTTTTGGAATGGGCAAATAAAAAAAGAGTTGAAAATAGATATTCCATGAATCGTTGTTAGACTTTTTGATATATTATCAGAAAACAACTAACAGTGTCACAATAATATATCAAAAAGTCTAACAACGATTTAATAATATGGGATATCTCAACTCTTTTTCTCTAATCGCCATCACCGTAGTCCTCCTGTTCTTTTTCTCTCTGGTCCTTCATCTCAACTCCTGCGTCAACACAACCACGCACAGCCACCGCCCCTATCCCTGTTGCAAACCACCATAACAACACCGCGCCCACGACCCCCCTTGTTCCTTTCTTCTTCCCCTGTTATCTCTCTCTTCACCTCGCCACTGTCCAGCATCCACACCACAGAGCACCACTATGAGACGCCACCTCCTCCACTTCCCTGATCCCGACCACACCTCGCCATCACCACCGAAATAGAGCCACACACACCACCCACTCTCTCGGCCCTCCCTCCTGATTCCCTCTCTCTTTCTCACTGTTTTCTTCTTTCAAGACCACTGTCACAAGCAGCGCAAACAGCCCACGCACGACCATCTCGCAAGAGAGCTTCCCCGTGCCACCTCACAACAAGGAGCACCACCCCTATTTCTCTCGGCCATTCTCATCCTCCTTCACATCTTTTTCTCTCTCTCGTGTCTCTTTCACCATATCTTTCTCTGTTGCAGGGGAGCTTCACTGGAGAAGAATAATCGAAAGGAAGCAGTAGCGGCGAAGCAGGTCACGGCTCGCTGAAATGAAGACCAGAGGAAAAGAGGCGGGAACCAAAAGTTTTTCAAAACAGTTTGCTATTCGCACCCCAGACCTTTGATTTGTACCACCACAGTGCACTTGCAGCCCTTCGCGTCGCGTGTTTGTGCAGGAATTGATGGATTCCACCTACACCAGTGTTGTGACATCATCCACCATGATCTTTTAAACCCCGCGCCGAGGCGAAGATGAAACCACAAGGTTTCCTAGAGTTTGTCGTATCTAAATTTATTATTTTCTTTATGTTTGAATGTTAAACACAGTTGATTTCTGAAATTCAACAATTTGCTTTCACCGATTATATCCAGAATAATTATCTAGACTAATCGATAGTTAGAAGTTCCCTTTATTGATATTCAAAGCCTGCTTTAATCAATTAATCTGAATCTGTGATTGTGTGTGCCGTAAGAAGACATGCAATGCTAGGGGCTTAGAATTAGTTAAAATAAACATGTGATTGTGTGTGTCGTAGAAAGACATGCAATGCTAGGGGTTTAGGCCTTTGCTGAAATCAATTGCAAACTTAGATTAATCTTTAGATTAGTCGTGTTAATTCTTGAAAACAATAATTTGGATTATACAAATCTCGAAGAACCTGTGGTGGATTCGATATCTCGGTCACTCTCATATCATCTTATAAGTTTAATATTTAAGTGTTCAATTTCATTATCTTAATTTAGTAATTTACATCTGTTGTAACCCCCAACTCTAATTAGTTTAAATAAGTCTTAGAATTCGACTGTCTTGTCAATCCTCATGGGATCGACCCGTATTTGCCACTGTCTACTAGGTAGACAGCCTGCATTTGCGGTATTACAAGTAGGGTTTATTAGCTTATTAATTTAGGTTAATAAAATCTCCATCAGTAGCGCGACTGAGTCGCCTAAACCATGTTTTGCTCAAATTCTTGGGAAGATACACATGGAGGAAATCAATGAGACTCCAGTGGAAGGTAGTCGATTTCATAAAGAGGGAGATCCAGCCATTAACATCAATGCTTCGGATGAGTTTCAAGGTGAGTCTTTTATGGAAAAACATGTTATTTTTCTTAAGTTTTCAAGTTATCAGCCTACGTTGGAAGATATTCGTGATTTTAGTCATAAAACATGGGGAATCATGGGCGATTTTTCGATGGGTTTACTTGAACCGCGTCATGTTCTAGTGAGATTACAATCTGAATCTAAAGCAAAGAAAGTCTTCTCGAGAGATTCGTTCCTCATCCGAGGAGTTAGGTTTAAATCCTTCCATTGGCATGACGGGTTTAGTTTAAAATCAGATCCAATAACGGTTCCATATGTTCCAAGTGGGGCTAAGAACTCACAAGGAATAAAGGTGCAAGAAGGAGGAATAGGAAATAAGAGTTCGGGTGGGGAATCCATGCAAATTAATTTGGCGAATAAATATGAGGCACTAGTTGATGCACTAACGGAAAAAGAGGTTGATTGAGCCCACAAGAATGATATAAGTCTTGTTGCTCAGATTGTACAAGTGGATCAACCAATTTTGAGCAGTGGGAACGGTGGAAACTATGTAGAGAACGACAAAGAAGGGTTAGTCGAGGTAGACTACACTATTAGCGAGACGGAAATAGTCATTCGGGCAAGAGCTAAATTAGAAACCAAATTAGAGTCCTGCAAATCTATTTCAGTGTCTCCTATGGTGGTTCCTATTGAGCTAGACAACAACCTGAGTTTGCAGATAATTGAGAAGGACGTAGGGGGAAGCAGTAAGTGTGAGGTTGAAAGCAAGGGGACGGTAACTCCTAGGAGTGGAAACACTAAAAGTAGGGATGAAGGCAATAAACATGGGTCATCGAAGAAGCACGAGAAACTTACAATCTCACCAGTCAGAATTCAAAAAAAGGGAGTGTGAGGGAGCTGAGGTAGGGTGCGACGCTAAACAAAACTTGTCAGCGCTTGCTCTGTCATTGCAAGTCACTTATCAGGTGATGTTCACATAATTATAACATAATATACCTCCTAATATATATTTGTTAGTGTTTCAAATAGTGTATTTTAGTTTAATTATTCTATTTTTGCATTTTTGTAGGATTTGGAGTTTAAATGACAAAAGTGCATTAGCATGGCGAATAATTGTGATTCATAGCCAAATTGACGAAGTCGAGCCGGAGACACTCGAGCCAAAGATTAAGAAAACCAAAGGAAAAAAATTAGGGAAATTAGTTTTGAATTTTGGTGGTACAAAGAAGTAGTATGGATGAACATAGCCAAACCCACCTTTCAAGGGGTGGGACTCATTTGTTTGCAAATTAGGCTTCCAAATTCCATTGGGGTCCAAATTGGATTGGGTTCTTCCATTTGTATTGGGTTTTGGATTTCTAATTAGGCCCAATGATGGTTTTCTCTTTACCACAAATACAGCAACAATAGCCAATTTGGAGAAGGTTTTTGTTTTGGTTTTAATACAAATAGGACAGCAGCCAATTACGAGGCAGTTTTAGTTTTTGGCGCTGGAACAAAAACGCAGCAGCAGCAACGCAAAGCGCTGTCCAGCAGGCAGCCAAAAACGCAGGGCAGCAAGGAGCCACCACGCTGTCCAGCAGCAGCAGAAACGCAAGAGGGCGCTGTCAAGGACAGCAGGGAGTGCGCAGAACGAGAGGGAACGCAGCAGCAGCAGTGTGGGCAGCAGCAGAGTAGAAACGCAGCAGCAACAACAGAGGGGACAGCAGGCGACGACGCAGCAACGCTGTCCAGAACGCAGCAGCGCAGCAAGGAGTGCGCAGGAGCAGAGAGTGCGTCGCTAATCCACCACGCGCCGCCATGCCGATGAAGCTCCACACCGCTGTTGCTGTCATCACCTTCGCCATGCGTCACTAAACTCCACGCAAGGTGAAGAGACGAACTCCTAGATGTAACGCACTTAATTAGTATTTGATTCGTTTTATGCTTTCACGATGAATAATGGTGTTTATGATTATCACTTTTATTTAATATAGGAATTTATGTTATTTTAGTGACAAAGATTTCATCAATTTCTTCGTAGATTATTATTCCGGTGGTTGTCTTTTTCTTCTCCATATAAGTTTAGTCACGCTTTTCTTATGTGTGGAATTTTTAAGGATCAATTGATTACGGTAGGTTAGTTATATGTGATCGTCTTTTATTATGTTATTGTCTCCGGATATATCGTAAGTTTTGGATATCACATATGACCAACCTTTGTGCTTTCTAGAAAAAAGTGAAATCTAAAATCCATTTACATTAGGATATATTAATGCATTAAAGACTATTCTTCCGATTATATTGTTTGGGATGTGAAACACGTAATCGAGTCATCATAGCGAATCAATACTAGTTGGAGCGTGAAATCTATGAGGGATTTTGGAACCTTGTGACTTCTCCAAACTTGATTTTTATTGAACTAAATTTATTTTCATATTTTAAAATTGCTAAAATTTCTTACATTTAGTTTCGCGTAGTTTTTCTTCCTTGACCTTGTTTTGTAGATCGTTTTTCCTCGTGGGATCGACACCCCAATCTTTACTGCAATTGACCGCGTGTACTATTTGGGCGTAATCATCAGGCGGTAACAGCGAGTTGTGATTCATTACTCGAAACAGTTAAAGTTGTAGATGCTACGGTTGATTCTTCAGGCTCAGCTGGCTTGTTTACTGATGGTGAGACTAGCTTGTTGTTGGCTGCTAAAGTCGTTATGATCAGGGGTGAAGACCGGGGTAACAAAGTAGACAATGAGTAGGGGAAGGTCAAGGAGCACTATTTGAAGCCCAAGGCTAGGAAGAAGAAGAAAAATAGAATCACCTCTTCTGCCTCATTGAAGAGCATCAGTGAAGATAGTCTTGACATTGTTTCAATATCTGAAGGTCCTCAGGCTGCTAGCATGGCTGATCTTGAAATGGGTACTGATGTAGTCGTTTTCTGCTCCATGCTTTGACCTAGTACCGCTGACCTGCACAAGTAACGTACGTGAGCCACGGACCACCGTTGTGGTGGCCGATGGCACTCCGATGCTAAAGTTAGACAATGATCTGAGGAAGGATTAATGTTGTAAACAAGAAATTTGTAGCGTACCTTAGCTTACAAACCTCATGTCTTATTTATAGTACAAGGAGTCCAGGTTTAACCAGGCCATCGTAGGCGTAGTTTAGGAATGAGATCTTTGTGGAGATCCTTCTCTAATTAGGAGTCGTGTTGTATGAGGGAAATTCCTTGTTAGCACTGTGCTCCCAGATACGCGGGAGACAATTCCCAATACGAGAGCAATACAAAGAAGGGAGTTTCCCTGTGTGGAATGTACTCTGGTATTTGCTTCATAGTTGGAAGCAGAGAACTACTGTAGTTACCCGTCCGCAGCTGATCCTCTAGATACTTGATTAGTAGGACTTATGGGTATTGAGGCTAGTTGTGAGACGTGTGCGCCTAGCATGCTACGAGAGTTCGGGTCCGTCTGGAGGACTGAATTGAGCGGGCTTAGAACCGCTTGGGTCGGATTAGTGCTGGGCTGATGCTGGGGCTCGTAGTTCCTCGAGATCATCTTGACACGTTTATGGCTCAAGGGTGTGACCATTTTTATGTATCATCAGCTACTCCCCTTGAGCTAGTGGGTCGTCACATTGGTTCGCTAAGTCATATTTTGAAGGGATGCGTTGTTCATGATGATTGAGTCTGAAACGTTGCTTGAGCCATGCGCTGCATTAATTGAACGTGCATCGGTCCAGTGAAAAAGTGGCGGGAACCAAATCCCTATTTAGGTCATCTGTAGTCCAGAGTCCGACTCTTCTACTTTTCTTGCTTCTGAAGCTACCGCTCTGTTCATTATCTGTTCAGAAAGGATTATTCATCTTTTTCATGGCTCAACAAAACCTTCTTGATGACACAACCTTGTCCAAGGTCCTTGAGTTTTTCAAAGACAGGTTGTTGTTCGAGGTTGGCCCTGCCAAAATTCATACAAAGTTTGGGGTCCCTGAGGACTTGTCGTTGTATGTCCTGACGAGTGACCAAACACCAATGTCGCTTCCGGTCGGTTTCATCTGCTTGCATCGTGGGATGCTTCAAACTAGAGTGCGTTTTTCGGTTCTAGATGTGATTTGGGAGTTCTTTTAATCTCCTGGGGATTCCTCCGGCCCAATTGGGGCCTAATGGATATAAGATCATCCTCCTAATTCTGATTAGTGCTAAGAAGGCCGGCGTCAGCATGACTCTGCGAGTAATTCAGTTGCTGACTTTTCCCTGGCTAAAGAGTAATGTTGTCTGTAAGATGATGTCGCCAGCTTGCTTTGTGAATCTGTCCAATGATTTCAAGTTCTGGCAGAAGTATTGCTTTTTAGTCCCTGCGGATTCAAAGTATTTTCGATTCAAGGGTCGTCCACTTGAGCGAGAGTTCAGGTCGCTTCGTAAGTTCAACCCTTTCCCGTGACTTTGATATGCTTGATGACAGGCTGGCTAATCGTTGCTTGTGTTTCTTCACAGGAAGGTTTCCCACTACTCCTCTTACCTTAGAGGGGCAAAACACCATGGAGACGTTCTGCGGCTTGCCAACGAACAACATGGTCGATGTCATAAGAGTTTCCAGCTCCATCTATAGTGGGGTGTGGGACAACTGGCACGTTGCCCCCACTCTGTACCGAGTACTGCAAATTAAGTTGGAAGATGGGGCCCTTTCAAGGAATAGGAAGGTTGTTGGGCCAAAGTTCATGTTCTGTCCAACGTAGAGGAGCCATCTGAAACGTTTGCCTCTTTTGTGAGGAAGAGGTTCCGTGTTAGAACTGGGTTGCCTTCAACACGACCCGCTCTAGTGAGAGAAAAACACAAGTTTACTAAGCCTGTTGGGGCGGAGACTGATGTGTTCGGCTTGGAAAAAGATTACCTGCGGTTTGCAGGAGTTGTAGACAGGTCAAACCTTGGCGACATGCAGGTTGAAGCTTTGAATGATCGTCTGGTGCGGGTCGCAATGGAGACTTCTACCGGTGTTGATTCTCATGGGACTATTCTGATAGAAGGCTTCTGTGAGGATTCGCATGAGGTTGTAGAATCTTATCATCCCGCTGGCGTGCAGTCTGAAAGTGGTTGTGGTGGCATAGGCTAAGTTTCATGTAGTCCGCGTTGCTCATCGTCTCGTTCCAGGCCACAACTATAAGTGTTGGAGGGTCATTTGGATAATTCGCTTCCTTCTCTCCCTTCGAATCTCGTCGAGCCGTCTTGCAATAAAAGGTCGGTTGCTGTCGACAAGGGAGAAGACACGGAGGATAGCCTAAGACAAAGGAAACTGTGAAGGGTGGTGCTGGAGTAATTCCTGATCCGGGAAAGATTCATCTGAATGCGCAGATAAGCCTATTTGCACTAGACTAAGTAAAGATGAGTTCATAAGTCTAGCGCCAAGAGGTGGAAGTAGAGTTTGCTTTGAGGAAGCTTATAAGCAGGCGTCACAACTGGCTGATGGATGCGCTCCAAAACCCAAAGAGGATACGCTAGAAGGGTGTATGGACAATGGCTTGAAGTACCTTATGATGGCTGTGTTTCACTTGAGCCACGTGGTCGTTGCTGGAACGAAAGTCGAGGCAGCTCGTGAGAGGATATACATCTTGGAGTGTGTCTTCTCACACATGCAGGCGTTATTTTCTAATGTGCTTTATGAAATTGATTGGTTACAGAAGCAGGCTAAGGAGAAGAGGTTGTATCAGTCAACCGTGACCGCTGAGACTCAAAGGGGTCGTCTAAAGGCCCTTGAGCATGAAGAGAATTATTCGAAGGAGGCTGACTAGGCTGCTTAGAAGCAGCATTTAGAATCCGATGTGGAGTTTTATGCTCGAGAGGCGAGGAAGGCCGAGGACCAGCTCGAATTGGAGTGGCAAGAACTTAGTGCTGTGAAGAGCAGTCTGGCCATAAGGTATTCTCAGGTCGACGAGCTAACTGGCAAGTCTGAGCTATTGGAGCGTGAACTTGTTGATGCTGGCATTGATGAATGAGGAGCTGGGTTGTACAAGGAAGGTTGGAGCTGCTGGCGCTAATGAAATAGGAGCATCCGGAGTGGGATCTCGGCTGTTATAAGAAGATGTTGTATGTAGACTTGTTTGTTACCTCTTCATCAACGAACGAGGAAGACAGTTCAGGCCCTGATGTCTACGCCGTGGTGCATGTGGATGCAAATCCTGCTCCTTTTTCCACTAAGCTTAGCTCTTCTGTTTCTGTCCCTTTTTCCTGATAAGGAGTAAACTTTGTGTGTATGTATCCCTTTTCGTTTGACCATTAATGAAAATAGTTTTATCCTTTTCGTACTTGTTGTCTCTATTGCATGGTTTTTGTTTCGTCTTGTCGTCTTGTTTTGGCATAGGCTAGTTGAATCAATAGAACGTCAAATGGTTTGTCTGCTATAGAGAGCTTGACCATTTTGCTTTGCGAATGACTCAGGGTGATCACTGTGTAGTCATGTCTGATAGTAGGCATGTTGCAGACAGTTTAGCTAAGGGTTGAGTTGCCCGAGCTGTGTCTTATCCCCAACGTAAGTTGCTTGAATCTTGCCTCACTTGTCTGATCGGTTGGTTGCATCTACTGCTATGGGCGAGTTACGATGGCCGGCGTATGTGTTAGAGCGTTCGTGCCGAGTCTGGCGCATAAGCTCGGGTTGGCATCCTAAGTAGATTTTATCTGGGCACTGACCGTACAATCTTTGTATCGGCATGAGTGGCCTTTGCTAATATTAGAATGTCAGTCCGTTTGAGCGTGAAGACGCTCACTCAACCAGATTCATGTTTGCGATCGATGTAGGAAAGTGGTGGTCACGTGGTGAGCTGCTTGGGGCTCCCACCTTGCATACCATCTATGCCCGAGCAATGTGGGCTACAGATTCAGGGAGTGAAGGTTTGGTGACTACGTTGATGAACAATAGTCCTGTGGCGAGTCGTCGACATCAGTTAAGGACTGACTAGTCTCCCACCTTTTGAACCATCTACACCCGCCCCGCGCGGTAGGGGTTACAAGTTCAAGTAAAGGGGTTCGCGCGACTAGGCTAAAAAGTAGTAGTCCCGTGGCCAGCCGTCGAGATCAGTTTGGGACTAACTAGGCTCCCACCTTCCAAATCATCTACACCTGTGCGCATTAAGCTACAAATTTGGGAGTTTTCGGCGGCCACGATGAAAAACAATAATCCCATGGCAAGCCGTTAGAATCAGTTTGCGCCTGACTAGGCTTCCACCTTCTAGACTATCAACACCCGTGCAATGGGAGCTACAAGTCTAGGGTTGGTGATTCGGCGGTCACGCTGAAAAGTAGTGGTCCCATGGTGAGCCGTACAAATCAGTTCAGGACTGACTAGGCTCCCACCTTCCAAACCATCTACACCCACGCAGTGGGGGCTACAAGTCTGGGCTTTGATTAGAAGCTTTTGTTGCTAGTCGTCACTAGCTAGGCTTACCTAATTTGGTTCAACGATCATTGATAGTGAAGGGAGGCAATGATCCCTGACAAGTCATCGTCACCAGGCGTGATAACGTTGATTAGACTCCTACTTCCTAGACCATCGAGATCCGCACTAAGCAGACTAGGTGTCGGGTGATACCAGAAGTCGTTGTCATTAGCTTAGGCTAACAAAGCTTGCCCGGTTGGGAAGGGGTTCCCCTCGTTTGAAGGCATGAGAACTCATGTCCGCTAGTGTCGCGCACCGTGCGGACAACATTATCTTAAAACAAACAACGATCTGCTGATACGGTCCATGCGTCAAGGTTGCTTTGGATTTGTCCTCATGCCTAGCATGTAGCAAAATATTGTTTGAATGGTGGGCCGAGTGGATCAAGCCTTTGGGCTTGCAAAGGAAGGGTTAGGGTTTCCACACGCTATTCTATACTTAGCAGTTAATGCAGAAGGCCCGTTTGGTGAACCATTACGCCTATATAATGATGTTTTCCAATCGTTGTAGGCACTATCTTTCGCAGAGCTCATCTCCTGTAATGTTATTGCCTGAAGAAAATGCTTTGGATTTTCAAAAGGCTGATGGTGAACCTCCATTGTCGAAGTCTCCGAATGTTTTGACATTTTCCCCGATCATGCACGATCATAATCACTATTATGCGTGGTCACCTGTTGTGGGTGGGCACATAGTTGGTTTGCTGAGATCTCGTAATTTCTTTTCATATTACGAGGAAGTAGTACGAGTTTCCTACCAAGGGAGATGCCTTGGTTTACTATGTGCCACTTGTGCCCGCGTGTTCGTGTACCCTGCTACTAACCAATGGCTAATCGAAGTGTTAGCCGATGTGCAATGCTTCAGGGTATGGTAGCTCTCAGTCACTCCTAGTATCGCACACGGGAAAGGTGGTCTCACTCGACACCACTGGGATACCTTGTTGACGTGGTCACTTGTGGCCATCCTAATCTACCTTCTTCAATCCCCTCTTGGAGGCCGAAAACCGTTTGAGGAAGGCTGTAAGGGGGTTAAATGTCTCTTGAGGAAATCAACATCCCGTTGTAAGGTCTACAACCCTATTGTACGGTCTGTTTCTTGGGTGATTTGAAAGAGCAATTGACCGCTCAGTCCTTTCAATCCCTTCTGGCACTTTGTTTTTCTCTTGGAAAGGGGTCGAGTGAAGTCTGTTCGCATGTCTTTGTTGTCACTTGCAAATAGCTTGCACGTCCTCTTTCAAACACCTTTATGTAATTAGATCGTCTGAACGAGTCTTTTACTTCATGTCACACTGTACCAAGATGCTTGTAGAATGTAGTCTTTTGTATCCGCCTCAGGGCTCTTGTTGTTACATCTTTCCAATAATCAATAGAGTTTGTTTATGTAATTCTTCATTTATTTCTTAAATGATTGCAAATCACATAAGTCTTTGAGAACTAAAACTCTACATTGACCATGGAAAGGGAAATAAACAACTGAAAGAAAACTAATTGTTGAGCGGGAGGAATTGATCCTGGCCTTAAAGTGAATTCGGATTTCCCTTGTGGATCGTTCATCGGACTGTCGAGGCGCTTCAAAAATTACTAAAGAGTAAACCTTGTAGAGGGGTCAATCTCTGTATCGATGGAATGTTGGGGGGATGTATTCCCGCTTGCCTTAGCCTCTCTGTTTTGCTGGGCGGAAGAGCAGACAGCTCCCGCACTGTTTGAAGGTGATGCCCCAGCTATTGTTTGGCCGAGCACTGGTTCAAACTGCCTCGTGGTATGTAGCTAGATCTGGGAGCATTCTATTTGTTTCAGTGGGGCATAATGGCAGCCTCGTGTCGTAGGTTGGTCTCCCCGTATAGTCCCTTCTTAGTGGTTAGTTGTGTACTAAACACACTGGTGAAGGGTGGATACTACTGCCTCCATCTAGTTGAGCCATGGTCTTCCCAAGATAAGGTTGTAGATTGACAGTGCGTCTACAACCATGAAGTCTAGAAAGAGGACCTTTCTTGGCTGCGACTCTACTGCCACTGTCTCCAACCTTATCTTCCCGATCGGGAAACACTTCTCTCCGCTGAATCCAATCAGCAAGTAATCTGAGGATGTCAAGTTTTCCTCCTTAAAGTCCAAACTGCGGAACACATTGTAGAACATGACGTTGAGCTAGCTACCTGTATTCACCAGAGCTCTCTTTACCCCCCACCTTGCTATGGAGACCGAGATGACTAGGGTTTCGTTATATGGTGCTCGGACTCCTTCAAGGTCTTTGTTCGAAAGGTCAAGGTGGGAATGAGGTTCTGAATCCTTGAGTGGCAGATGTGTCTATCCTCATCCGCGGGTTGTGTCCGCATCTCCAGTAAGGTCCGCTAACGAGACCTGTACGATTGGTCTTCATTCAGTTCGATTGAATGAAGGACATACATTATCCCTAGAGTCTCCTTCACTATTTTTATAACTGACTCCCCTTGTCCCTGGTTTGTTCGGGCGCTTTTCGGAGTTCAGGAACTCTTTCAGTTTGCCTTTGCGGATCCAGTACTCAACTTCATACCTCAGACTCTCGCAATCGTTGGTATCGTGGCTGCCTTCCTAGTGGTATGCGCAGTACTTTCCGTTGTCACGCTTGGTGTGTGCTGCTTTAGGGGGCACTTTAGATCCTCCTAGTTCTTCATAGAGTTAAGTACATCTGATAGGCGGGCATTGAGGGGTGTCACAGTTCTGGATCAAACGTACTTGAATGTTTTCTCTGGCCTGTTGTCACTGCGCTTCCGTTTGCTTAGTTCATCATCCTTGCATCTCTTGCCTTCCTTCTTGTCCTTAGTAGCGGAGGGCTTCTTCTCACCTTCGGTTTCCCTCTTCACGATTCTCATCTCCTCCAAGGTAATATGCTTCTGAGGGCTCTTGAGGAGCTCAAAGGGGGATCTAACGTGAGGTATTTGTAGAGCTTTCCTTATTTGAGGCCCACAGTGAAGGTCGTTACGGCCATGTCGTCGCTGCATCCGTCGATGAGAGTCAGTTCATAGTTGAAGTGGGTGACATACTCTATGAGAGTCTCGTGGGACCTCTGCTTTAGAGGGAGTATGTTGTGTGGGCCTTTTCAAAAACGCTGGCTCCCTATGAAACGTTTCAAGAACTCTTTTGCCAGTATCTTGACAGAGTAGATCCACTTCGGCGGAAGGCTGTGGAACCAGGTCAGTGTTGAGCTTTTCACACTAATGGGAAAGATTCTGCATATGACAGACTTGGATCCTTTTTATGGGCCATTACGTGCTGGTAATGGCGTAGGTGGTCGAAAGGATCAGTGGTTCCGTCGTAGAAGTCGAGTTTCGGGGGAGTGAACTTACTCGGGAGGCCTCATTCATGATTCGGTCCACAAATGGCGGGATGGAGAACCGGTATAGTATGTTCGAATCTTTCGCCCCACTGCAGAGGGGGTTCCCAGGACCTAGCCTTTTTGTCCTGGCGGCGGGCTCAACATCAGCCATGCAGCCTTCCTTAGTCCAGTGAGGACTGGCGAGGGCTTGGCTTTCCTGTGCTTGCTCCCTAACATCCTCCAGAGACGGAGGCCTGTAATGCTTCTGGTCTCCATTGGCAGGTGGTGGATTTTGTCGCGTGAGAGCTTCCACCGCCTTGGCTATCTGTTGTATTTGAGATCTCAGCCTATCGATTCGGTGGTCCGCTGTTGTTGTCCTCGGCGCGGGGGCTTGAGTCTGTAGCCCATGTATGAATGGAGCCGCTAAAAGCAGTGGTGCCATGCCAATCGGAGCGTTTGATGTGTCCCCCTGTTCTCCATTGTTGCGTGACCTAGTGGTCACCATCTTTCTGGGTTTTAAAAGGAGACGACGCTAATGAAAAGTTAAGAACTCTGACGTCCCCACTGACGGTGCCAAACTGATGCATTCGTTTTCCGCTCCCTACTTTGACCTAGTCCCACTAGCCTGCACAAGTAATGCACGTGAGCCACGTACCACCATTGTGGTGGCCGATGGCACTCCGATGTCAAAGTCAGACAAGGATCTGAGGAAAGCGTAATGCTGTAAACAGGGAATTTGTAGCGTACCTTAGCTTACCAACTTCATGACTTATTTATAGTGCAAGGAGTTCTTGTTTTACCAAGCCATCATAGGCGTAGTTTAGGAAAAAGATCTTCATGGAGATCCTTATCTAATTAGGAGTTGTGCTGCAGAAGAGAAGTTCCATGTTAGTCTTGTGCTCCAAGATACGTGGGAGATAGTTTCCAATATGAGAGCAATCCATAGAAGGAGTTTCTCTGTGTGGAATGTACTCTGCTATTTGCTTCCTAGTTGGAAGCAAAGAGCTGTTGTAGTTGCCCGTTCGAAGCTGATCCTCGAGATACTTGCCTTAGTAGGACTTATGGGTATTGAGGATAGCTGTAAGACGTGTGGGCCTAGCATGCTGTGAGAGTTTGGGTCCGGATCTGTGTTGGGCTGATGCTTGGGCCCGTAGTTATTCGAGATCATCTTGACACGTGTATGGCTTAGGGGTGTGGCCATTTTTATGTATCATCAGGTACACACTCAGAAGATGAATTAGGGATTAGTAAAATGTCAGTTGTAGTCGCTTTCCCACCGGGAGAACGTAGACAGACCAGGCAAAGTTCTTCGTCTTCCATAGTTAAAGATGATTGAAAACACTATGTTTTGGAATGATCGAGGTGTCCATAATATTAAGATTTTGATGAATGCCGAACCCATGATTGTTACAAGCAGATATGCGGAAGTTATTAATTAGGTTAGATTGTCGGGATTTGCTTCAAATGACTCGTTTGGTGGCAAAATTTGGTTGTTTTGGGCGAATGATATGGAGATTTCTATTCAACACATGTTAGATCGGGTTTTACAGTGTAAGGTTTTTGATAAACTTAATAACCAGGTTTTCATGGTATCTTTGGTTTATGCTAAATGATCAATTGAGGAGAGAAGGAATTTGTGGCTGGATTTAGAGAACTTCGCATTATCTTGTAACTCTCGTTGGATGGTAGGGGGAGATTTTAACACCGTTCTCTCGCCCCATGAGAAGCTAGGCGGGGATTCTCCGATTTTGATGAGTATGTTAGAGTTTTCAGCTTACATTGAGACTTGCGGCCTGATTGAATGTTGGGTCAAAATTTACATGGTGTAACAATAGACGTGGCAAAGACCGTATATGGGCCAGACCGGACATGGTCATGGTCAATTTTGAGTGGTTCTCACAATGGCCAACCACAAGGGTGGAACACTTTCACCGTACCTGCTCAGATCACTCTCTGCTCTTGGTTTCCCTGCCTTTTCAGGCTAGATCTGGTACTGTGCCTTTTAGATTTTTGCATGCATGTGGACCACGCACCCCTCTTTTATTGACCTTGTTAAATCTATTTGGAATGTGGAGTTTCCTAACATGCTGGAGTTGGATAAAGTAGATGTAAAACTTAAAAATCTCCGTAAGGCCTTAAAAATATGGACAAGGAGATTTTCGGCAATGTTATTAGTTGGTTAAGAAGTTTGGAGGATGAGATGGCACAATGAGAGTCTATTCTTTTGTCGGGGATGGCAGAAAATAGTAAAGAGAGTTTGAACGCCGATGCCGCGTGGGATGTCAATGCGGTGAGCAATTTAAATCGGTGCCAGTCAGAATATAAGTTAACTCTGAAATAGGAAGAAATGTATTGGCTACAAAAGTCAGGTGCAAAAGACATCATAGAAGGTGAAGTTTGCACTGAGCATTTTTTTGCATCTGCTAAATCTAAACAGAAGAAACGTGCCATCACTTCCATGTCCCTCGCCTCCGGGTAGGAAATTTCAGAATTGGTGAGATCTTGCAAGAAGCAAACTCATTTTTTCAGGAATTTCTTAGTTCCCAGACCACTCACTCTGATGATGACCTGTTAGATTATATTCCTTCAGTCACTTCCTTGTCTCAGTGTGAAAAATTATTGGCGAAAGCATCATTGGATGAGGTTAAACAGACCATTTTTAGTATTCCAAAGAACAGTGTTGGGAAGTGGTTGGACCAAAAATATTGGAGGCAACGAATCAATTTCTTTGTGGCGCCGCTCTTCCCAGTGCCTTCTTGGCTAATTGGTTGCAATTATTCCTAAAGTTGAGAATCCAGTATTTTTCTCAGATTTTTGGCCTACTAGCCTATGTGATGTAATCTATAAAATCTTTAGTAAGGTCCTTTGTTCTAGATTTGCCAGTTTGTTGCAGAATATAGGGCTCGCCCAACAACTTATGCGGGATATTAACAAAAGAGCTTTCGGCGGTAATTTGATTCTGAATATTGATATGGAGAAAGCATAATACTAGACTAAATGTGGCTTTCTTCTTTCAGTCATTAGGCGTCGTGGCTTCAATAACCAGGTATGTCATGTGATTTCCAATTGTATTGCTAACTGTGGCTTTTATGTCCTACTTCAAGGAAGGTATAAGGGATATTTCAAGTCATCCCATGGACTGAGGCAGGGAAACCCATTGTCGCCTTTAATATTTAAGAAAAGAGAAATTGGGTACTATTATACCCCTAGAGCATGCGCTCTGTAACTCACCTACTTTATGTGGACGAATCCTTGATTTTTCTAAATGGGAGGAAGACGTCGGTTAAAGGTTGTATCTCTTTCCTGGAGGTACTGTAAGGTTTCGGGTTAGAAAATCAATGTGGAGAAAAGTTCTTTTGTTGTTTGTGTGCCTCAGAAGGTTTTACATAGAATTCAGAAAATCATAGCTTTTTTTTGGGAGATTGTGCAGGTAGGCTAAAGAAAAAATTGGTTTCTTGGGAAAAATTTTGCTTTCCTTTGGCAGAAGGGGGCTTGGAATTAGGAATCTTTTCCTTGTTGTTAAAATTTTTCCACTGAAGGAGCTGTGGAATGGTCAGCTCCAATTCTTTATGGGCGTGTTTTATGCGAAAGAAATATTGGAAAAAGGCTGCTCCTCTAACGGAGCAGTTGGTTAAAAGTGGGTCATCTTCTTTTGTGAAAGAGATCATAAATCTTTGTGGAATATTATCTGTTAACTCTACCTGGCGGATTGGGAAAGGAAACACTAGTTTTTTTGCAGAAAATTGGAACTCCCAGAATATTTTTCTAAAGCCTCTGATGCACCATGATCTAGACAGCTGACCTTCAATCAAGGAGGTCAAAGATGGAGATTTTGAGGTTGTTAGCTTGGGTCTAAGGGACATCAATATTTCTTTCTTTAACGGGCGGCTCCGATGTGATAGTGCTTTTCTGGACTCGAGTGTGTGGATGCCAAGCTCGGATGGCCTTTTTCTAGTCGCGGGGCCTTTGAATTTTTCAGAAAAAAGGATGGAGAACAAGTTGTTTAATAAGTTATGACACCCATATTTTCTTTCAAAAATTTCAGTTTTTGTTTGGAAGGTGGTGCTTATGGGGTGTTCCAGTCAATGTAGAGCTATATAGATGTGGTTTCAGTTTGGCTTCTAGATGTGTTTGTTGCCAGAATCCAGTAGTGGAGACCCTTAAACATCTATTTATTGAAGGGAAGATGGCTTCCAAGGCATGGGTTCACTTTAACTCTATTTTTGATGTGCATTTATGTCGTCTAGCCGAGGTTCAAACCTTGCTTGTAGTTTGGTTCTGTCGGGCAAATAAGAATACACAAAGGGTCTCTTATATAATTAACTCCCATGTTTGTTATTTGGGAAATTTGGAAGCAAATATGTAAGTGCATTTATGAGAATGATAGGTGATGCACTTGATATTTTGCTCCCTGCTTTGACCATGACCTGCAAACCTGCTGACCTGCACAAGGAACGCACGTGAGCCACAGACTACCGTTGTGGTGGCCGATGACACTCCGATGCTAAAGTCAGACACGGATTTGAGGAAGGTGTAATGTTTTAAATAAGGAATTTGTAGCGTACCTTAGTTTACCAACCATATGTCTTATTTATAGTGTTGGAGTCCTGGTTCGACCAGGGCATCGATGGCGTAGATTAGGGAAGATCTTCATGGAGATCCTTTTCTAATTAGGAGTCGTGCTATTGATGGGAGTTTCCTTGTTAGCCTTGTGCTCCTAGATACGCGAGAGATAGTTCTTGTTCCGAGATTTGTCTGTAGATAGAAGTCTCATGTGTGACATGTACTCTGGAATTTGCTTCCTAGTTGGAAGCAAATAGCTGTTGTAATTGTCCGTGCGAAGCTGATCCTCAAGATACTTGCCTTAACAGGGCTTACGAGTATTTAGGATGGATGTGAAACATGTGGGCTTAGCAAGCTATAAGAATTCGAGTCCGTTTACCGGACTGCATTGGGTGGGCTTAGAACTGCTTTGGCCGGATCAGTGTTGGGCTGACTCTAGGGCCTGTCATTCCTCGAGATCATCATGACACATGTACGGCACAGTGGAGGGACCATTTTGGTGTATCATTAGCTACTCCCCCGAGTTAGTGGGCCATCACATCGGTTCGCTAAGTCACTTTTTGAAAAGATACACCGCTCATGATGATTGAGTCTAAATCGTTGCTTGAGCCGCACATTTCATTAGTTGAATGTCCGTCGATTTAGTGGAGAAGATGCGGGAACTCAATCCCTATTTAGGTTTTCCCTTATGCGGAGACTGACTATTCTATTTTCTTTATACTCAGAGATTTTGTTCTGTGCATCTTCTGATTTAAAAGATTGTTCATTTTTTTCATGGCTTACCAAAACCATCTTGATGACGCGATTTTGGCCAAGGGCTTTGAGTTTTTCGAAGACAAGTCACTTTCTGATTCGGGCCTTGTTGAAATCCAGAAGAAGTTCAAGGTCCCTGAGGACCTGCCACTATATCCTCTGAAAGATGATCAGATGCCAATGTTTCTATCGGCGGGGTTTATCTGTCTGCACTGCGGGATGCTCCAAACTGGAGTCTGCTTCCCTGTTCTTGACTTGATTTGGGATTTCTTGAATTTTCTTGGAATCCCTCCTGCCGAGTTGGTACCCAATGGGTACAAGATCGTTCTTCTCATTTTGATTAGAGTGAAGGAAGCTGGCGACTGCGTGACTTCGCGGGTGATCCAGTTGTTGACTACTCTTCGGCTAAACGATCATGCCATTTGTAAGATGATGTCGCCTGCTTGGTATGAGAATTTGCCAGATGACTTCAAGGCCTGGCAGAAGTACTAGTTCTTGGCTCTTGTGGATTCGAAGTACTTCCAGTTCAAGGGTCGTTCGCACGAACACGAGTTTAAGCCACTTTGTAAGTATAGCTTTATTTTTCAATTTCGTTGCGCTGATTGTATGATAAATGTTTCTTGTGTTTCTTCGTAGGGAGGTTCTTCACTACTCCTCTTACCTCAGAGAAGCGAAACACTATAAAGAAATTCCGCGACTTGCCGAAGAAGAGTGTGGAAAAGGTCATATGTACAACCAACTTTATTCGCAGTGGGCTGTGGGACAACTGGCATGTGGTCCCCACTCTGTATCGATCGTCGTGAGCCCGAAGGTGGGGCCCCTTCTAGAAAAAGGAAAGTCACCAAAGTTAAGGCTCATGTTTTGTGTTACACGGAAGGGCTTTCTGAAATGCTCGCCTCCTTTGTAGGTTCGAAGAGGTCCAAACGGTCCACTCCAGTAAGTGAGAAGCGTGAGCCTGATCAGCCTGCCAGGGCGAAGGTCGAAGTGTCTAGCTGGGAGAGGGACCACCTGCGATTAGCAAGGGTTGAAGATTCGTGAATCTTAGTGTCGCACAGGCCGAAGCTCTGAGCGAGAAGATGATGATGGTTGTTGTGGTGGCTTTTACTGGTGATAATCCGTCCAAGACCGTTCTGCTAGAGGGTCTTGATGAGGATTTTCCTTCGGTCCCAGATTCCAAAAGTTTCACTGGTGGGTTGTCTGATAGTGGTCGTGGTGACACAAGCCAAGTTTCTCATAGTCCGCAATGTTTCCATCTCGCTCCAAGCCGCATCTCAGTGTAATGGAGGGTCCATTGGACAACTCGCTTCCTTCTCTTCCTTTGGATTCCACTGAGTCATCTTGCAATAAAGGGTTGGTTGTTGGTTACAAAGGAAAGGTTGCGAAGGAGGGCATGGGAGCAGTGGTGACTACGAAGGGTGGTGCTGGCGTAATTCCTCATCCAGGAGAGCTTCATCCGGACACGCGATAAGTCTGATTGCCCCGGATGTAGTGAAGATGAGCAATCAGGCCTGACACCAGGAGGTTGATGTGGATTATGCTTTGAGGAAGCATATAAGCATGCATCATAGCTGGCTACTGGATCATACTCCAAAATCCGAGTGGATACGCTAAAAGAGAGTATGGATAAGGGTTTAAAGTACCTTATGTTGGGAATGTCTCACTTGAGCCAGGTGGTCGTCGCTGGGACGAAATTTGAGGCGGCTTGTGAGAAGGTGTACACGTGTCTTCTTGAACATGCAAAGGCTGTATTCTGACGCGTTTTTGAAATTGAGCTGCTGAGGAAGCATGCGGAGGAGAGAAGGCTGGAATAGTCAGTCGTTGTTGCTGAGACTCACAGGGTTCGTCTGGAGGCCCTTGAGTCTGATTTGGCAGAGGCGGTGTTTGCAAGGGACACATACAAGCAGGAGTTGGATCTGATCCGCCGTGATCTAGAGGTTCAGCAGGAAGTTGCGGTTGAGGCACGTTCTTAATTGCAGTCTCTCGCTGAGGAGGAAGCAAGGAAGGAAATTGACTGGATTGCCCAAGGGCAGCAATTAGAGGCAGACATGGAATTCAATGCTCGAGTGGCGAGGAAGGCTGGAGAGCAACTTGAACTAAAACAACATGAGCTCAGTGCTATTAAGAGCAGTCTAGCCATGGAGCAAACTCAAGTCGATATGCTGACAGGAAAGTTGGAACTGTTGAAGCATGAACTTGCTAAAGTGAAGGCGCGCGAGGAAGAATTTTTCCAAGAACTGGGCACGTGTGAATTTCGCTGGGTTGTACGCGTGAACTTGTACCTTTTTTGCTTCAACTGTTAATGAAAACAAATTTATCTTGAGTATTTTCTATACCCATATTATGCTCGGTTTCCCTATTGAACGCTTTCCGTTTTGCCTTGTCATTTTTCTTTGGCATAGGGTGGTCGTGTCGATAGGAAGTCGAGTGGTCTATCTGCTATTGAGAATTTGACCATTTGTGTTGCTAGTGATTCGGAGTCACTGTTGCTTAGTTACTTTTAATAGTGGGCGTTCCGTTTGGCCTGAGTTGTAGCCTATCCTCAAGGAAAACCACTGGGGGCTTATTTTGCCTACCTGACTGTCGGTTGCGATTGCTGGCATGAGTGAATTGTGATAGTCAAGCACATACGTTGTTGTTGAGCAAGAGCACTTGTCACGAGTCAGGTATCGTAAGCTCGGGCTGGCTTTCCATGTAGCACTCGTTCGCGTGTTGGCGTGATGATTTATGGGTCGGCATGAGCGGCCTCTGCTGATAATAGAACGTCAGCCCGTGTGAGTGTGAATATGTTGCCTGAGCTGTGATTTATTTCTTTGACCGCTGTTTAGAAAGAGAGCAATGGTCGCGTGGCGATCCATCTAGGGCTCCCACCTTCCGAACCATCTATGTCTCAGCAGAGTGGACTACAGGTTTAGGGAACGAGGATTCGACGATCATGGTCTGTTGAAGAGCGATGATCCAGTGGCAAGCCGTCAACATCAGTTCGGGACTAACTAGGCTCTCACATTTCAAACCATTTACACCCGCGCATAGCAGGCTACAAGTTTGAAATGAGGGGATTCGCGACCATGGTCTGGTGAAGAGCAGTGGTCCCATGGCAAGATGTTGGAATCAATTCAGGACTGACTAGGCTCCCACTTTTCAAATCATCTATACCCATGTGCATCGAGCTACAATTGGGGGGTTTTGGCGACCATGGTCTGTAGAAAACCAGTGGTCTCGTGGCAAGCCATCGAAATCAGTTTGGGATTGACTAGGCTCCCACCTTCCAAACCATCTATACATGTGCACTGGGGGCTACAAGTCTGAGGTTGGTAATTCAGCGACTATGGTCTGTAGAAGAGTAGTGGTCCCGGGGCATGTCGTACAAATCAGTTCGGGACTGATTAGGTTCCCACCTTCGAAAACATCTACACCCGTGCAGTGGGAGCTACAAGTCTGGGGTTGGTAATTTGGCGCCATAGTTTGTAGAAGAGCAATGGCCCCATGGAGAACTGTCGACATCAGTCGGAACTGACTAGGCTCCCACTTCCAAACCATCTACACCTTCGTAGTGGGGGCTTCAGGTCTGGGCTTTGATCAGAAGTTGTCGTTGCCAGTTGTCACCAGTTAGGCTTACCTGATCGTGTTCGGCGACCGTTGTCTTTGAAAGGGGAAACAGTCCCTAGCAAGTCGTCGTTACCAGGCGTGATAGCGCTGATTATACTCCCACTTCCTAAACCATTGACATTCGTGCAGGACGGACTAGGTGTCGGGGTGAACCCGAAGCTGTCGTCGTCAGCCAAGGCTAACTAAGCTTGCACGGCTAGGTGGAGGCTCCGTCAGCTGTGGTGTGCGAGCCTATATCCGCTGGCGGAGTGCATTGTGCGAACGAGTTTTGAAGAGACGGAGTACCTTGAATCAGCTGGTGATATGCAGGTGTGATCTGTGTGTCAAGAATGACTAGGGTTTCTAATGCTCATGTCAGGCACGTGGTAGAATATTGCTTGAATAGTGGGTCGAGCCCGTAGAGTGATAGAGCTAGGGTTTTTCGTAAGATCAAGACGTTATGTATATAGCGTAGATTCAATGTGGACATGCATATGGCATAGATCCCGAGACGGTTGAGTATCGGTTACTCCCCCTAATTGATGGGGTTGCGTACAACATTATCAATTGGATGAACGTGGTCCTGTGCAGTTTCCTCGGTAACCGTCGTCTCCTCGTTTTCCATACGGTATTCAATGCTGACAGTTAATGCAGAAGCGCTTGTTGAGTGAACCACTATGTCTATATAATGGTGTTTCATCGTTGTAGGCGTTATCTTCTACAGAGCGTACCCTTGTAATGTTCTTACTTGAATAACATGCTTTGGGTTTTCCAAAGGCTGAAGGGAGATCTCCAATGTGGGAGTCTTCTAATGTTCTGACATTTGCTCCCATGAGTTGCGATAAGACTTGTTGTTACGTGTGGTCACCTATTCTAGGTGAGCATCCAATCGGTTCGTTGAGATCTCGTAATTTCTTCTCATATTTCAAAGAAGAAGTACGAACTCTCTCTCAAAAGATGAGTCTGTCGTTTATGCGCTGGTGCCCTGTCGCTGCTCCAGAGTGCTTAATCTCAGAGATAACACCAGCAGCCAACTCCGTAGCGGTTGCCTCCATTACTTCTCGATTAACCCCGTTGTCTCGCCTTGCACTGGAATTCGGGATCCCGGGACGGGGTGGTGTTGGACATGGTCTGTTGGATTGGGACATTGACTTTTGGATGCCCCTCTCATCCCTTCAGCTTGAGGGTGCACTCGATCTGTTTCAACCTGATACTTGTCCCAAGTTCGACTGGTCGATCGGATCAAGCATGTGAGTGGGTCGTAGCTTTGGCTGGTTTTTTGAAAGCCCCCCGGTTGCCGACTTTGTACCACCTCAGACGATATTTGAAGGTTGTGTCCGCAGAGGCCCTGAAATCGACGTGTTATTTCATCATGCTCTTACTCATGCCAGTCCTTTGTTCTGTTGTTGCTCGCGGATAACGTTCATTGGAGAGTTCGCGGAGCCTACTTTGGGTACCTTAGCTGTCTTCTGGAGTCGGACTGTTTAGGCGAGTCTTTATTTTATGTCGTATTGGATTCAGATGCTCGTAGTATGTAGTATTTTGTATCCGCCTCAGAGTGCTCGTTGTTACATCTTTCCAGTAATCTATATAGTGTGCTTGCATAATCCTTTTTATTTCTTAAATGATTGCAAATCACATAAGCTTCTAAGAACTAAAACTCTACATTGACTATGGAAAAGAAAATAAGCAACTAAAATAGACTAACTGTTGGCGGAGAGAAGTCGATCCGACCCTGAAGTGAATTCGCATGGCCCCTTCTAGATCGTTGATAATTTTAGTGAACTACTAAGCTTCACTGATGTCTATGAAGTTACTGAAGAGTAAACCTTGTTTGAGAGTTAATTTCCATGCCGATGGATTGTATTCTTGTCATAGAAGTCGAGCTTCGAAGGCGTGAACTTCTTCATAATGGCCTCGTTCATGATACGATCCACGAACGGTGGGACAGGGAGGCGGTACAGCTCATCTGGGTCGTGAGCCCCTCTGTGGAGGGTGTTCTGTAGGGCGAGCCTGTCTACCCTGAAGGTCAGGTCTGCGATGCCATGCCGCCACCTTTAGTCCAATGAGAACTACCAGAGGCTTGAATCTCTTGAGATTGGGGCCTCTGTCATTCCTGATCTCCCTCGGCGGGTGGAGGATTATGTTGTACGAGCATCTCCACTACTTTGGTGATTTGTTGTATCTGAGAAGACAAAAAATCCATCATGTGGTCCGTCGTTGTTGTTGCTGGCGTGGGGGTGTAAGTTTGCTGCCCGTGCGTCACCGGCGCCGCCGAAAGCGGCCATATATCACCAGTTTAAGCGTTCGACATGTCCTCTTGTTCTCCATTGTTGAGTGATCTAGTGGTCACCATCTCTTTGTATTCTGAATAGAGATGATGCTAGTGAAAGGTTAGGTACTTTTCCGTCCCCACGGACGGCGCCAAATGGATGCAGTCGATTTTTGCTCCCTGCTTTGACCTTGACCTACAAACCTGTTGACATGCACAAGGAACGCATGTGAGCCACGAATCACGTTGTGGTGGCCGATGGCATTCCAATGCTAAAGTCAGACAGGGATATGAGAAAGGTGTAATGTTGTAAACAGGGAATTTGTAGCGTACCTTAGCTTACCAACATCATGTTTTATTTATCGTGTTGAAGTCCTGGTTCGACCAGGCTATCGATGGCGTAGATTAAGGAAGAAGATCTTCGTGGAGATCCTTTTCTAAATAGGAGTCGTGCTGTTGAGGGGAGTTTCCATGTTAGCCTTGTGTTCTTAGATACACGGGAGATAGTTTTCATTCCGAGAGTAGTCTGTTGATAAAATTCTCCATGTGTGACATGTACTCTGGAATTTGCTTCATAGTTGGAAGCAAATAGCAGTTGTAATTGCTTGTCGGAAGCTGATCTTCGAGGTACTTGCCTTAGCAGGGCTTACGGGTATTGAGAATAGTTGTGAGACACGTGGGTTAGCATGTTGTAAGAATTCGAGTCCGTCTGGCGGACTGCATTGGGCGGGCTTAGAACCGCTTGGGTCGGATCAGTACTGGGCTGACGTTAGGGCCTGTTATTCCTCGAGATCATCATGACAAGTGTACGGCAGAGGAGGGACCGTTTTGGTGTATCATCACTAGGTATAGTGATGCTTATGTCATTATTACACTGAGAAGATGGATGAGATTGGTCAGTTCGGTTTTTATTCCAAAACAGTTGAGTTTTAATAACTCTTTGCTTTTGGTGTTGGGTGTGCATGTTCAAGCCTCTAACGCTAGGGAGAGTTATGTGGTGTATTGGAAGTTCCCTCCTGCCGATCATGTTGCTCTTAAAGTTGACAGATCCTGCATTGACAACAAGATTACTGGAGGAGCAGTCATAAGGAATGACAGGGGTGACCGTTTGGGTGCCAAATAGTTTAACTTTGGTTTGGGTGCCAAACAATTTAACTTTGGCACTGGTTTGAATAACAAAGCGGTGGTGATGGCTTTGTTAGAAGGTTTGAGTTTAGGCGTCCATTTGGGTTGTTACAAAGGTTGTTATTCAGATGGAGTCAAACCTAGTCTACAACTAGTTCTACAAGCGATTTAAGATTCCTTGTTTTTGGAAAATGATAGGAGAACGATTGATAACTTGGCAAGTAGGATGGATGTGTATTGCATCCATGTTTTTCGTGAGTCAAATGCGGTGGCGGATTGATTGGCTAGGCAATCTCAAAGAGACGGGTTTACAAGACTTTTTTTAGGTGATAATTTGCCTAACAGAGCTTTGGCTTTGGTTAGGCTTGATACGATGCACACGACCTACATTAGAGGAGGCTAATCTTTGGTTTTTCGGGATGATACACTATTTTTTTATTGGCTTTGAATAGGACGTGCTGGAGGATTCACCTGTGACTTGTCATTTTGGTTTGGTTGTCTGGAGAGGAGAGAGTCTCAACACCAGTGAGCAACATTGCATTACTTGGCGGTGTTACTGGCCGGTTTTAGGAGAATGCACCTCATCGAGAGTCTGCATTTTACAACAGATCTGTCTTTGTGATGCTCTGTTCTTGGAGTATGTCTTCCCCTATTTTCGACGTGATGGTTAGGCGGATGGCAAAGTTCTTGTTGTTGCTTATGGGCAGTTTCACGAGGCATTGGTTGGAGGTGACAGTAATCAAGGTTTTGGTTACTGGGTCAGACCCTGTTTTAAAACAGGGCATCTTAAAGCATGGATTTGGATGGTCTCTTTTTCAGTAGTTCTACATTTTGATCATGGAATTTTTCTATTGGTTAGTTTTTGAGTTTAAGATCCTGAACAATGAAAAAGGTTTGCTCTTAGTTGCTTGGATTGTTTGATTATGTCAGGTTAGTTTAGGCCCCTTGCTTGTTTTGTTTGATTATGTTTGATGAATTAGGTTTAGTCCCTAGGTTTTCAATTTCTTTTTCAGGCAAAGTCGTAATGTACCCCCGGCTTGTATAAAATCTTTTGATCAAGTAATAAAGGCCCCTCCTCCTGGAGGTTAATTTAAAAAATAAATAAATTATGAATTGAACAGGGGGACTAGGAAATCTTCCTGGCTCTCTCTAAGAGAGTGCCTGAACAATCTGACTCACAACTATCTCACATTTATTGATGGCTTGAGATTGGTGTTGAATCATGGCTTTTAACTCTGATATAGCCTGAGAATCATGCTCAAGCATTCATTTTGTGTGCTGCATAAAACAGTTAACTGTTACCTCTAAATTGGATGTGTTGGATGGAGGAACTTGGTTAAATTGAGGCATAATAGGGCTAGGGGCTTGAGGAGCCTAGGAGAATATAGGTCAATCTTGGTGTGAGCTATGAGTCCAAAAGAGATATGTATGATTGGTGAAAACAGGTTTGTAATAGTTGGACTGTGGATTATAACCAGGTCGCCAAATAGCATTAAAAAAATTGACTTGCTCAGCAAAATATGCAGGATAATAATTTTGCAAATCACAATCAACTGTGTAATGACTAGGCCTCGAACATTCAGCACAAACCTCAGATGAAACATTCGTGGGAAGTAGAGGTTGAGTATAATTCAAAATTGCATCTATTTTCTAAGTCAAAGTCATAACAACTACGTCTAACTTTGAGGCAGAAGGGGAGAAGTAATCGTTGGTCTCTGTAGACAATTGCATCTATTGCCTTTCTACTCAACCATCTCTTGGTCTCTGTAGACAATGAAGGGTAACTTAAATTTTTATTTTTTAAATTCAAAGTCTAACCTTTATATGAAGATGATCTCACTCTAAAAAAAAATTAAAAACAATGGAACCCTAAACGACACCTACAGGATGCACAAACAAGATGAATGGTAGACGATTCTAGAGTATGTAGGGTTGAAATTCAACTTAATTTACCTAACCGTGAGAAAGGCATGATAATTCCCTATCAATCCACCACTACAGAATTCAAATTTCCAAAGAGGAACCCTATGAGCATCAAACATGTCCTAGACAATTATCTTGCTACAATTTTAAATAGTGAAGGCTTAGGTTCCTAACTCTAAAATAGATGGTGGTTAACCTATCCGCGGGAGAGGACACGAAAGTTACAAATCAATTTTTCCATTATTCAAATTTGCAAGCAATACTATCTAAACAACCGAAACACAAGTGATTACAATAAAAATTGCATGCAGATGTGGTGGGGAGAAGCTACCTCCGGCATTAACGTTTTTCGAGTTACTTGCGAATCCGGCTAGGAGTCGAGTTGTTGTTGGTCAGAAGCATTGTCCACCTGATAGCTCGCCGACTTCTGAGAGTTTCCTTGCGAATTGCAACCTGAAAAAGGAAATCACAATGCAATATATATATATATATATATATATATATGTTATTCTATTTTGTATTTCTTTGCTTTGTTATTTTTTCCTTTTTGTTTGTATTTCACGACATCTACTTTTCACTTCGTTCCCACTTGATCTCCTATGTGTATGATCCTCGGCAACAACGCCAAAATTTTGATGGTGATTTTACTAACTTAAATTAATAGGCTAATTTAATTTGATTGTTGTACCACAAGTGTTTGGTTTCCTAACTAGTAGACAATGGCAAATACAGGTCGATCCCATGAGGATTGAAGACACAATCGAAAACTACAATCTATTTAAACCAATTTGGAAGGGGTTACAACAATCAAAAATTTCTAAGCTATTGGAAAGCAGAAAAACAATAAAAAAAAATGGGTTTGAGAATCAAAGAGAGAGATGCTAAGGCTTTTGAATCGTCCATCAAGTTCATAAAATTACACTAATGTCAATTATTGTCTCCTAGCAATGTAGTGGATTGGTTTTAGCAAAGATGCAAACCCCTAGCATTAATTGTCTGTTTAAGGCACAACTAATCACAGGTTTAACTAATACGAATAAAACATGCGTAAACATTCTAATTACCATAGATGCATGACATACACAGTGAAAGTAATATGCGTTTGTTCACAAATCAATCCAATGGTAAACCATACAATGCATCATATAATAATATAAGACATGAGAAAAATGTACTAAGCTTGAGGAATCATCTACGCCTCAGCGGAGGATTTAGAAACCCATGGTAGTGGTGGTCGCAGCGGCATGGGTGAACATAACCTCCTCAACAAATTGCTACTCTGTGGTGGTACAGAATAAGGTCTGGGTGCAAATAGGCGGAATATATAAATTTTTTCGCTCTTTTTATTTCTTCTTCGTGAATGACTTTGTGTCTCCACTGTTCTAGGACCTGGTCGTTGTCGGTTTGTCAGGCAAGGTAGCGTGACGAGAGTGGCGATGATGAGAAGCAATGTGAATATGGTGGTCTGTTGCAAGATGGAGTCTTGAAAGGACAAAACCATGAAGTTGGCGACGTGTTGTGCGAGCTCTGTTTCGTGATGGTGATGAAGTCATGATAGTGAGATGAATAATAGAATGAGGAGATGGTGGTTGAGAATGGCGATGTGATCGCGAGCTCTCTGTGATGATCTGCTGGTTGGGGTGAGAATGTTACGAGGGAGATAATGAAAGTGGCGAGAGAGAGGAAAGAAGTTCGTGAGGGACAGGAAGAAGAAGATGGATCGAGATAGGTTTCTACAAGATGGTGAGATGCTCTCTGTGGTAGTTGGATGGTTTTTGAATAAACAAAGGATGAAACGGAGACTATTGGGGGAGAGGAGAAGTGATGTCGGGATTGGTTGCAAGATGGGGTGGCTGACGATCTTTCTAGCGAATGAGAAGCGTCTACACCTATCCTTGCACTTTATTCCCAAAGCAGAAGTACCAGTACTTCATAAGATCATTTGCTCAAGATTGGCACCTATCCTTCCTAATATTATTTCACATAGCTTTTATTCAAGGTAGACTAATATAAGAAAATATGGGTTGGCTCAAGAGATGTTGAGAAATATTGGTATGAAGGACATGGGACATAATGTAATTTTTTAACTGGACATGGAAAAAGCATATGACAGGATAGAATGGTCGTATCTTCTTGCAGTATTGTGTAGGTTTGGTTTTGACAACGGATTCTACTTACTAATTTCGAATTATTTTGCCATTTGTGGTTTTTCAGTTTTGTTGCAAGGTAGATATGAAGGTCATTTCCGCACTTCTCGGGGTTTGAGATAGAAGGATCCATTATCTCCACTTTTGTTTGTAGTTGTTGCAGAGGTGTTCAGTAGGGGACTCACTAGAGCCATTTATAATGATGAAATTTGTTTTTTCTACACTCCTAGAGTTTGTGCTCTTATTACTCATTTACTGTATGTTGATGACTCCCTAATATTCTTAAATAGAATGAAAAAGTCAGTGATGGGGTGTTTAAAGTTTCTCAAACGATATTATGCAATTTTGGATGCAAAAATCAATGCCAGTAAGAGTTCTTTTCTCCTAGATAACAAAGCGCCATGTGAGAGAGTCATTTTGATTAAGCAATGGACAAGATTTTAGAATCAGATGTCCCCAATTAAATATTTAGGGGTACGTATTTACCCAGGGCATTGTTGTATTAGTTATTTCAATGACTTGGTCTTGAAAATTCAGAATAAGGTGCAAGGGTGGAAAGCGCATCTATTATCTCCTCGTGGTAGGTTGATTATGGTCAGACGTGTACTATGTTCTATGCCAATTTATACAATGGAGGTGACTTGTGTTCCATTCAAGGTTGTGGAGAACATCCAAAAACTCATTTTTGAGTTTTTTTTGGGAGATCTTGAAGGGATACATAAGCGCAAATGGGTGGCCTGGAATCGACTCAGTGAATCAGTGGTTGAAGGTGGTTTGGGCATCCGAGATCTAGCTACAATGATTAAAGCCTTTAGAGTTAAGTCCTTGTGAAATTTAGTGTGCACAAATTCTTTATGGGTAGTCTTCATGCGGAGAAAGTACCTTTCGGCAGACATCCATTTAAGAATGTAGGAAAGGAAAATTAGCATGTCACCATTTATGAGATAGATTTTGGCGGTTCGTCACATTTTGACAGATTTTTCTACGTGGAAAATTGGTGTTGAAAATGTTATTTTTTGTGAAAAATAGGGGCAGAATATTTTGAAAAAGTTGGTTGGGCTGCGGCAGAAGACAAATGGCCTACCCTTCATTGCATGAAAGGTGCGCAATTTTCCTCTCTTGGCTCTCTCTTGCAAACAAAAGCATTGGACTACTATGAGAACAGGTTGAAAGGAGAGGTAGGGGTTATTGATTCCAAAGTATGGACGCTTACTAATGATGGGGAATTCAGCATCAGGTCAGCTTTTTATGTTCTCAGAAACAAGGGTATTGAAGATGAGGGAATTTAGCACTAGCCACCAATCATTTTCTTAATTTTTTCCGCAATCTCGTCAAAGTAAATTGCCTTACTTTTCCCTTCATAAATGGGAACTTCTAAATATTTGAAAGGAGATGATTTATGTTGAAACCTTGTCATTTGACTAATGGACAACCTGCTCACTTGGGAAATTAGCAACAACAATAAATACACTCTTCGCCACATTAAGTTTTTTACCATAAACCGCGCTATTGTCAGATAAAAGATCCAAACACCCCTGAATGTAGGACCTCCTACCATTGAGGTAAATCAAAGTATCATCTGCATATAAGAGATGAGTGATCGGGTTGCAAGGCCTCCGCATATAATCATACCCAATTTTTCCTTTGTAAAAACCGCAGCGAGCCCCTTATTTAAAACCTCAGCCGCAATAACACTAGTTTGCCTGGCAAGGGGCTTGGTATGCCACTTGAGGAAGGTGGATTTTGTTTTTTATTATTAAACCTCTAGAAGGGAGGGGCAACTTTGGAAAGTCAAACCTTTATTACTTATCGAAAAATCGAGTATAGATGGGGGTACATTACGACTTTACCTATGAAAAAATTGTATAATGAGAAAATCACTGATACTTGGGAGTCCGCGAGGTGGATTGGGGGGTTTTTTTTTAAACCTCAAGGAGGGAGAGGCAACTATGGGATGCTAGACTTTTATTACTCGATAAAAAAGATTTACATTCCTAACAGGGGTACATGACGACTTTACCCGACAATTATTACCTTCTAAATCATCCATCAAAAAAATTGTAAACTTTCCTATAACATGGACTAAATACTCAATTAATGAAATGTAACCAATCCTTGTTCAGATAACGAACAACAACACACCGCATTGCAAAAGGGAAATCATCACCCAAAACTGCATCATCATCTCGATCATTACCGGCCCGTTATCCCTAGAATAAAAAAAAATCCACTATGATCATCTCTGAAATAGAGAAAACAACTAAACGCCCCTGTTTCAGCACTAAAATAGAGAAAACAATGCTTTGTTTCAGTACTAAACGCCCTTGTTTCCACATTGCCTTCCTCCTTCGTGAAACCAAAGATCTCAACTGAATTTGAAGGCTACTGCAGCCAACAAACATAAACAACCTTCAACATTCTTAATCCTTCATCAAAAAGCAAACCTGTTGTGTGACATTTTCAAAAATTGCAAGTTCATGTACTCATTTACTTTTGAATATATGCAGTGTGACATGTATCCGAATTAATCAAATCTAGAATTTTGATCAGCAGGTTCCAAACTTCGAACTCTCTCGTTCTTCCTTCTTTTTGTGCCCTGCTTGCCAAAGCATCCGCCACCAAGTTCACCTCCCTAAAAGTGTGATTGCACACAATCAGTCTGCCACTCCTCAACCGGTGAATTTCCTTCCAAACATTTTCAAAGAACCAAGGGATTTTAACCTCCTCGTGAAACCAACTGCAAACTAACTGCAAGTTAGTCTGGATCACAACCTTTTCACACCCTCACCCAGCACAAAGCATCCTACCTTCCAGAAATGCTAGTACCTTCGCCCTATTAGACGTTCCTCCCCCAAAATCCAATTGTTGGGCTACGATACATGCTCCCTTGTCATCCTTAATTACCACTCCACCAATGGCAATGTTATTAATTGATGATCCATCCACATTCATCACCACATAACCCGCTGGTGGGAACTCCCAATAGACAATCATACTCTCCCTTCTTGCCAACGGAGTGACCTCCAAGCCAAGAACCAAAATGATATTTCTATTTGAACTATGCTTTCTAGGGACAAACAAAGAATTAACCAAACACAACCATTTACGAACAACCATTATCACATACCTACCATTCGGTCTAGCATCCTCAAACACACATTTGCATATTTGCTTCCAAATTTCCTATATAACAAACATTTGCGCAAGATAGAAAAATAAACCAACCTGTGACGATACATTGCTTATACAAAACCACACCGACAATAAGATCACAACTTCCGCCGATCTCTTCAAATGAACACCAAAAGTTGGCTCAAAATGTTTCCAACTTTCCATTGCCAAGTCACGTACATTAAAGAGATGTCTTAATGATTCATACCCAAGATTCAAACAACACCTACACTTTGATGTCAGGCTAAAACCACAACGACTCAACTCACCATCCACTAGCACTCATCTTCTCAACAATTTCCAAACAAAAACTGAAATACGATAAGGAAGAAATGGTTGCCAAATCTTCCTGAAAAGAGTGCCAACCTCCCCCTTGTCTCTCAATAAATCATAAGTAGAACGAACTGAAAACAGACCGTCAAGACTAGGCATCCAAACACCTAGATCATCACTGTAAATCCTTCCCTGGAGTCTATTGTCATACAAATGCCTTGCAATGTCGCAAAGAGACCCATATACGACACCAAACTTGCCCTCCTGTACTTCTTGTAAAGTAAGCCATTTCCCGTGCTCCACCACTACCAATGGTCTGGCAAACCCAACAACTACATTCCAGTTTTCCTCAATGAAACTTGTATTCCCTCTCCCAATTTGCCACACTGAGTTTCCCATAACTACTTATGTTTCATTAACTCCTTCATCAATGGGGAAGCCCCACTTTTCTCCAATTGCGTGCCTAATGGAATACATGGTTTCCAATATTTTTTCTCATATATTAAGCCCAAAACGATCTAGAATTAATTAAGTTCCACAGCGTTTTAATTCGAAAAGCTTTAATGACCAAATAAATCTTTCGCATTCCTAGACCCCCTTCACCCACTGGACAACAAATATTATCCCAAGCAACCCATTTTTTCCCTAATCTTACCTTCACAATTACTCCAAAAAAAATATGCCTTTAATTTCTAAATTTTAGATATAATTTTTTGTGGAACATACATGGCAGTCAATGTATAAAAAAGGATAGAACTAAGCACGTGTCTAATAAGCACTCCATCCCTCAATCCTTCTTTTAATCTTGTTGATTATCTCTTCAAAGTAAATTATTTTACATCTCCCCAAGTAAATAGGAACCCCCAAATAATTCATAGGAGGACCTTTGTATTGGAATCTTGTACAAGTCTTTACAACCACAACTCTCTCAGTTGCCGCCTTTTCTTCCAATATAAAAGAACTTTTGCCTTCTGCCAAGAATCATTGCAATACCTCTCCAAAAACTTGTTACCACCAATCACATATTTTTTCTCCCATTCAAAAATATCGTGTCATCAGCATACAAAAGATGGGTGATGGGCACACAGTTTCTTGGTGTATAATAATAGCCAATTTCTCCCTTCTAAAACTCCCTCTTGTGACCTCTGTTTAGAACTTCTAAAACAATAATAAACAATAACGGTGAGGTTGTCCCCCTGCTTCAAACCTCTAGAAGATTTGAAAAATCCATTGTAAACTCGTTGTAATAGAACTAAAAACCAACAGTTTGTAATACAATTTGAAATAATATGACAGACCTTGTTAGTAAATCCAAACCTTCGTAAAACCCAAAAAAGGAAAGCACATTCTAGACCAGTGTTCTAAAAATCGGTCTAGGCGGCCGCCTAGGCGGCGCCTAGGCGCTAGAAGGTGGAAAACCGCCCAGATTAATGCCTGGGCGGGCAGTCTGGGCGGTCTGGGCAGTCTGGGCGGTCTGGGCGGGTCTAGGCGGGTCTGGGCGGCCTAGGCGGGCTAGGCGGGCTAGGCGGGCTAGGCGGCCTAGGCGGGTCTAGGCGGACTCTAGGCGGGGTCTAGGCGGTCTGGGAGATTTTTTTTTTTTTTTTTTTATTTTTTTTATTTTTTTATTTTTTTTTTAATAAGGTTGATTGTGTTCTTATTTTATTTTTCTTTCCTATTTTTTTAGAAATAAACTATTTAATTGTTTTTTATTCAGTATATGTCTAAATGTAGCGAATGATGATTACTTAATGGAATTCTCAAAGGATCTGCCGGTACCAATTTTACTAATGTAGATTTTATCAAACATAACTGAGGTTATTCATGCAATTTGAAGAAAAATAAAAGAGTACACAAATTCAAATTTATATAAAGTACCCATCATGACCAACTTCAGTCATTTGAGTTTTAATAAATTTTGTTCACGATTGTTAATTTTTCATGTTTTTAAATTTTGCATATGTATATTGACATTAAATTGGATGTAATTGATAAGGTATTATGCTTAACTTTTGTAAATTATTAAAGTTATAATACAAAACCTAAGACCGCCTAGGCGCCGCCTAGGCACCTGCTCGCCGCCCGCCCAGCGCCTAGCGATTTTTAGAACACTGTTCTAGACGATCATATGCCTTCTCCATATCAATTTTTAGCAACACACTGCCTCAAAATGCTTTCTAATTTACGTCCCTAATTTTCACTTGTGCCAACCCAATATTCTCCACTATTGCTCTACCTCTTACAAAGGCTCCCTGTTCCTGAACAATAAGATCCGGAAGCACAACAGCCGGTCTATTGCATAATAATTTACTAAAAGTTTTGTAAATTACATTACACAAACTAATGGGTCTGAACTCTGAAAAAGAACTTGGCGAATCCACTTTGGGAATAAGGGCAATCAAATTTGTTGAAAAAGTTGTAGAAAGATAATCACCTTCGAAAAGTTGTCTAGCTGTTTTCCAAATGTCAATACCTACCACCTTCCAGCAATCCAAAAAAACCTGATGCAAGGCCATCCCGACCCAGCACGCTATTTTTAGGGATACTAAAAACTACCTATTTCACCTCTTCAAAAGTAGGGCATTTGACTAATTCCTCACTTCTCCCAGTAGATATAACCGTCGAGATACAATCTAGATGGTCCTTGTCAATCCTATAATTACCCTGAGAAGTCAGGATATCTTTGAAAAATCCATTAGCTTCACCCAAAATCTCCCCGAAATCAGAAATTTCACGACTTGGAGGAAGAATGACCTTGGCGATTGCTCTCCGTTTCGGTATGGATTTAATTGTCGCAAAGACATATTTAGTGCAAGCATCACCTTCCTTTAATTCCTTTTCCCCAGATTTTTGTAGCCAGTATAGCTTCTCCTTTTTTAGAGCTAATATGTACTCTGCTTGGCATCTATTAAGATTACAGCTAGCATTAACATCCCAGAAGGCGTCCGCGTACAAACCATTATTGCCTACCTCATTCCATTCTAAAAGGAGAATGGATTCCCACAGTTGCATTTCATTCTCTAGAGCTCTGATTCTACTAAAAAATGTCCAAAAACCCCTTTGTTCCAGTTAATAAGAGATATATGAACTGATTTTAACTTGACATCAATCTTGTTGTATAGCCTCATTCAAATTATTTATATTCTAGACTGAATCAACCTATGCATAAAAAAGGCGGTGCGTCGACCACATATTAAAACTGGAAAGGTGCCATACCTGATCTTGCTTGGAAAGGCAGAAAAGTTAATATAGGAGTGTGATTCGAAAATGTACGATTAAAGTGCTACACTTTCATATTCGGCATCTGAGTCAACCAATCACTGTTCAACATAACTCTAACAAGACTAGCCCAAATCCGATTTCTACCTCGTCTATTATTACACCATGTGAATCTCGATCCTAGCGCACCACAGTCATGAAGCCCGCAATTACCAATACACTCCAAAAATTATGCCATACCGGTGTTTGAAGGGACAATTCCCCCTATTTTTGCCTGACTATTAATTATAGTAATTAAGTCTCCACCTACCATCCTTGGGGACACACATTACAATGCAAAATTCTCCATACATGCCCACAACTTCCTTCTGAGACAATACCCAAGCTCCAAGCAATTGTCCCTAGCACCTCTGTGTTTTACTTCAATATCTGAGACAATAGTGTTATTCTCTTCGATCTTCCCCTCCAACCTGATTCTCAGGAGAATCCATATTCTCTTGAATCTCGCCAGTTTCTAGCCCTTCTTCCCCTAAAACACTACATTTATTTGATACAAAATCCTCATTTTTCCCATTCCCTCCTATCGTCTTACTCTTGCTTACCACTTCCTTGAGAGATTGAATATTATCTTTTTCTCTCTTTTGACTAACAATTTCTTCTCCTTTTTCATTTTTAGCCGCACTGATACCAGCTTCTCCTGCCTTCTCCTTTACCTCTTTGTTTACTGGCATGTATACTTGCTTTTCCCCCCCACCCATTCAATTGGTTGTTACCTTCTCTCTTGCACTAGGAACCAATTTGATTCTTTTCCCTAATTTCCTTCTACACACCGCCTCACGATGGCCAATCATCGCACAGTACTCACAATATTTGAATCCAGGATATACAATCCTTTGCCAGAAGTCGTTAGTACCTGAAAAATAAAGCCATATTCTGCTTGGAAGCTCTAGTAACAAATCCATTTCTACACACGCCTGTGCTGCATTTGGTCTCATAAAACCATGTGTACTATCATCTAGTCTCAAAAAAAAATCCTATGGAGTCTCCCAACTCCTTTAAATGCGAAGGATTGAAAAGTTGTAGTGGTAAGTCTGGTAGATCAACCCACAAAGGTGCAAATACAGGATCTTCCTTAAGACTGAAGCCTTGATGCCAACAAAAGGCTTTGAATTTAACCCCCCTTATCATGAGAAAATCCATGGATAATTCTTTCTTGACCTCCTCCTCTGTCTGGAAGCACACAAGAACATGTCTAGGATCTAGCATGCCCATTGTGAACTCACCCATAACTCCCCATGTCTTGTGAATGGTTTAATAGCTTCCAAAGAAGGGCAATAACTAGAAAACTTGAGGACTATAAGAAATCTTTCAACATACCTTTCGCATCGCTTTACATCCGAGATATTCATAGACAAAGTCGGACTTCCTTCATTGCAAAAATGAGTTCCTTTCATAGGTTCCTCCTCCACAGCTGTAGATTTAACAACCCCCAACGCTTGTAGAAAACTTCGCGGAGGCTTGGTGGCTTCGACTCGGGTGCCTCCCATCCCAGCCAGTTGAGCTCCTCCCTTAGCGGCTAGAGGAGCCACCATGAAGCCCTAGGTCAAGGATACACTCGATGTCCCAGATTGGGTCTCGAGCTTGATCAACGATCAAAAAAAGAATTAACGGGAAATCCTAGTAATGCCCCTAAAGTCACCCCAGAATTGCCCTTAACAGAGCTTTGGACCCACGTGTCTTATGTTTTACACTCGGATTGGGAGTTCGCGAGCTGGAAATTGTCATTAAAGCTTGTAGGATCAAAGCTTTGTGGAATATGATGAATACAAATTTACTCTGGTGAATACAAATTTGTAGAAAAATGTACCAATTCGACAACAGGTGGACAAGGTGGGCATGTCCCCTTTCATGAAAGAACTAATGGAATATAGACATTTTCTGGCAGACCAATCTACATGGAAAATTGGATTTGGAAATGTAAGTCTCTTCAATGAGAATTGGGTTGTACGAGAAAATATGGATCGTGTTGGTTGGGTAGACGTTGAAAACAAATGTCCATCTTTGAGGTATATGCATAGAAAAAGGTTTAGGTTTCTAGGCCCCGTCTTACAGAGGAATGCGTAGGACTCATATGAGATTAGGTTGCAAGGAGAGGTGGCGAGCAGGATGTCAGAATTTGGACAACTAATACTGATGGTAAATACACTATTAGCTCTGTTTTTTAGCTGCTACGAAATAGGGGACAACCTGCCCATGTGTGGAAGTTGTTTGGCACCCTTTGATGCCAACTAAAATGTCTATTTTTGTTTGGAAAGTGATTAAAAGAGCTTTTCCCGTGGATGTTGAGTTAAGACGAATTCGTTTTAATCTAGCATCAAAATGTAGTTGTTGTCACAATTCCAGGGTTGAATCCACCAAACACTTATTTTTAAAAGGTGAATTGGCTGCCAAAGTATGGGCACATTTTTAGCCAATGTTTGATCTTCATGTTCATATACTTGTTGAGGTGTACTTGATGCTATTAAGCGTGTTTAGCAAGGTGAAGCGCTCGACCCAGGTTGTTCTCTTATTTAATCTCACTCATTTTTTCATTTTATGGGAACTATGGCTCCAACGCAATAATAAATTGTGTGAAGGAAAAGATTGGTTAGCGAATTGCGTGATTATAAAGGTTTATCATTGGATCAGACTTGTGTGAAAGTTGTTTTTACCAAAGAAAAAAGTGATGACATCATGTTACTTCATACACTAGGTTTGCAGTTTGTTGTGGTATGGGAGCCCCTACTATTGTGTGTTTTGGGTCTTTCCCTCGGCTATATGGTTGGCGCTAAACGTGGATGGTTCCTCGGTTGAGAATAAGGTAGCAGATGGGGTTGTTGTTAGAAATGAAGCAAGAGAATTTGTGGCTGCCAAGCTAGTTTTCTTTGGGGCTGGCGCAAACAATTTGGCAGAAACACGTGCACTGCTGGAGAGTATGTAACTAAGCAAGAGAAATGGATTCAGACAATGTTTGATCCTGATAGACTCGCTATTGGTAAAACAATGGTTCTCTCGAGAAGTTAAAATTTCATGGTTTCTTGGAAACTGGTAGAGAGAGATTAGAGATATCTACAGTACCTTGGTATGTCATTGTCGGCATGTTTAAAGAGAGACCAGTATAGTAGCGGATGCTCTAGCAATATTGTCACAGGTAGAATGAATTTCGATGGACTATTCCAGGGAGTCTTTTTCTAGTTCGACCAAAGGCTCTGCTGCAACTAGATAAGAATAAGACTGCGTATGTTAAGAAAAAGTTGTAATCCAATGGTTTTATTTCTTTATATGGGCGATGTCGTAATGCACTCCCGATTTGTATTCATCATTTTTAAAGGTCTGGCATCCCAACGTTGCCCCACTTTACAAGGGGTTTAATTAGAAAAAAAAAACATTGGTGACAATGGATCTCCCTGACAAATACCTCTCGAAGACCTAAAATAACCATCATATACCCCCTGCATAAGGACTGAAAAACCACAACTGGTGATGCAATTGGAAATCAGAAGACGAAACCAGTTGTCAAACTAAAATTTCCTTAGCATCGTAAATAAAAACATCCATTCAATCTTGTCATTTGTCTTTTCCAAATCAAGTTTAAAAATAACATTCTCACCAAAGATGCATTTCCCAATAGAGTGGGTCCTTTCTTGAGCCATGCCAATATTTTCCATCATGAACCTTCTTAACACAAAAGCTCCCTATTCTTGTGATACAATATTTGGAAGAATTCCTATGAGCCTCTTGCAGACAATCTTACTAAAAACTTTATAGATTTGGTTTAGTATCAAGGTGATTTTGTTTCCGTTCCTATATATATGGGTCCATGCAGCATTTCGACGATATCGTTATGATCAATCACTGGGACCTGGCCGGAAAGTTTTCTTGCCTCTATCATTAGCTCGGGTAGTGCCCGTTTCTGGTGTTTCAGTCACCTTTCAATGGCTCCCTTAAGAAATATATGTGACAGGAAGTTTATGAAAAAGCGGGCTACACCCCGAAAATGCCCTACCCATAGGTTCTAGTGTCGTTGGGGCTCACTTTCTTCCTTGTTTTTTCAATACGGATGAGCGTACTACCGCGAAAGCTGTTGCGCTAACAAACAAGCTTGCGCAAAAGCCGTTGCGCTAACGCGATTCCCTTTACCAATTATCCATGTAGAAAAGCTAGATAAAATATGACGATATTCAAAAAGTGTTGAGACAAATACCAAGGAAATAATCTAAAACAATAATAAACGAGACACCAAGATTTACGTGGAAAACCTTTCAATGTGAAGGGAAAAACCACGGGACAAATCCGAGAGAATCCACTAATCAAATAAGAAGTACAATAACTTCTCAAGCTTTTTGCCCAAAGCTTGAGTAATACAAGGAGTAAATAACACGGGTTACCTCATAGAAAATTAACCCAAAAGCTCCTTCAACTTCTTCTACCAAATCAAGCAACAAAACTAAGTCGATATCGCAGCCACGAGTCACACTTTGTCGCACAAAATCGCGCCCAAAGAATCAGACACAAAGTCATCGTCCAAGCGCACACAGCCGCACCAAACACCAAAGAGAATACTATGTTCTCTGTTGCTTATTCACTCAGCAGCTTCTCTGAAAACACTATAAATAAAACTTTGTTTTATGCACCTATTTATACTTATTTGCAGCCGCTCAACACTGCCTCAAATAGAACTTTGTTTCTATTTAATTAACCAGCTGCCAAAACAAAAAACTCTGTTTTTGTTTCTTATTGAAAACATTTTCCTTATTCAACCAAACTTGAAATTATGTTTGATTAATTACCAAAGTTGGATCCACCCTAATGGGTTGGACCTCAACAAATCTCCCCCTCCAGACCATTAGGGAAGAATCACCGCCTAATCATATTAGGCCATTCCAATGAGTTCTCTACAGAACTCATGTTTTCCTTTTGGAACTACTTTTGTCATCATGTCGGAAAGATTTTCACTAGTATGAATCTTTGCAACCTGGAAACAATTTTTCTCAAGCACATCACGTATCCAGTGGTAACGTGTATCAATATGCTTGGTAAGTCCATGGTATGTGGCATTCTTACTCAACTCAATAGCACTCTGACTATCACAATGCACCACATACTTATTCTTATTCACACCCAGCTCCTTGAGCAATGTTTCAACCATAACATTTCCTTCCCTGCTTCACTAATGGAAATATACTCGACTTCAGTAGTTGACAAAGCAACACACTTTTGCAATCTAGACTGCCAAGCTACAGCTCCCTCTGCAAAAGTGAAAACATAACCTGAAGTCGACCCATTCTTGTCTAAATCACCTGCAAAATCTACATCTGTGTACCCTTCTAACACAACTCCTAAATTACCAAAGCTTAAACAAAGCTTTGAAGTACATTTCAAATATCTCATAATCCATTTAACTGCAGCCCAATGTTCTTTTCCTGGATTTTTTGAATACTTACTCACAACACCGACTGCTTGAACAATATCTGGTCTTGTACAAACCATAGCATACATCAAACACCCTACGGCAGAAGAGTATGGAATACCTGACATATGCTTCTTTTCTTCATCGGTACGAGGAGATAACTTGGCACTTAACTTGAAGTGATTAGCAAGTGGAGTACTCACGGGCTTATCATCATTCATGTTGAACATTTCAAGTACTTTTTCAACATACTTTTCTTGTGACAACCACAACTTCTTAATTTTTCTGTCACGTGTAATCTTCATCCCTAGGATGTGTCGAGCTGGCCCCAAGTCTTTCATATAAAAAGAGCTAAACAAGTTTTTTTCAACCTGCCAATCATATCAACATCTTTTCCAACAATTAGCATATCATCAACATAAATCAAGAGAATAATGAAGCTATCAAGCGAAAAATATCTGACATAAACACAATGGTCTAGAAGTGTTCTCTTGTAGCCATGTCATACCATAAAGAAGTCAAACTTCTTATACCACTGTCTCGGAGCCTGCTTCAATCCATAAAGACTTTTCTTCAATCTGCAAACCATATGTTCTTTCCCTTTTACTTCAAAACCCTCTTGTTGTGCCATGTAAATTTCTTCATGCAAATCCCCATGAAGAAATGCAGTTTTAACATCTAACTGCTCAATCTCAAGATCCAGACTAGGTGCAAAACTTAACACCACTCTAATGGATGTCATCTTCACCACGGGTGAGAATATCTCATCAAAATCTATCCCCTTCTTTTGCGCAAAGCCTTTTACACTAACCGAGCTTTGTGCTTCACATTCTTTCCATCACCATCCTTTTTCAATTTGTACACCCATTTATTTTTCAAATGTTTTCTACCTTTTGGAATCTCAACTAAATCATAAGTACCATTCTTATGCAAGGAACTCATCTATTTTTGCATAGCATTCATCCAGCTATCTTTATCTTTATGATCTAGTACTTCTTGAAAATTTTCTGGTTCACCTTCTTCTATAAGGAAAATATATTCATCATTGGGATACCTATTTGAAGGTTGGCGCTCTCTGGTAGACCTTCTTAATTGAGGCTCTACTATTTTTTGCTGAAGGGGTTGTTCTTCATACACAGTCTCATCTGTTTCTATATGATCATGATTAACAACTTCATTTTTTGGCATATGGTCACCAACTATATCATCTGGCATCTCTCCCCCATTTTCAACATGCGGCAAAGGAGGAGGAAGTGGTGTAAGATCTGCTACCTCATTATTTATCTGCTTGGGCTTTTTAATTTTCTCAAAATCTGCAATGGTATGATCTTCATAAAATACCACATCTCTGCTTCTAATAATTTTCTTATTCTCAGGATCCCATAATCTGTAGCCAAACTGCTCATCTCCATAACCAATGAAAATACATGGAGATGCCTTTTCATCAAGCTTTAATATCTTCTCCTTCGGTACATGAACAAATGTTTTACAGCCAAATACCTTAAGATGAGAGTATGAACTATCTCTCCCTCTCCACACTTTTTCTGGAATGTCACCATCTAAAGGAAATGAAGGAGACATGTTGATGAGATAACAAGCTGTACTAGCAGCTTCAGACCAGAACTCTTTTGGCAATTTAGCCATGCAAAGCATGCATATCACCTTTTCTACAATAGTCTGGTTCATTCTTTCTGCTACCCCATTATGATGTGGAGTGCCAGGAGCTCTCTTTTCATGACGTATACCAAGCTTACTACAATAAGCTTTAAATTCTTTGATGTGTACTCGCCACCATTATCACTGCAGAGACACTTCAAAACTCTACTTGTTTCTCTTTCAACCTTGGCATGAAACTGCTGGAATAGCTTTCAAGGAGGGAATTAATTTCTTCTTTTCTAAGAGTTGCATACCTTTCTCACTCATGTGTGCAAGTCACCTATGCCACAAGTTTGTAGAAGAACCATCTTCGGCTGCACTCAAACCAGTCTTACACAATTTCACCTGAGTCTTGTATAGTGTGCAACACGCCTTACTCTTTGCCACAACAAGTGAACCTTTGGTAAGCTTCCATGCACCATTACCAAAATAATTAATATACTCTTGTTTATCCAAAACAAGTCCAGAAATCAGGTTCAGACGAAGATCGGGAACATGACGTACATCTTTCAAAGTCAACGTGCACCCCGTATTAGTCTGGACACACACATCACCTATTCCCACTATTTTAGAGTTGCTAGTGTTTCTCATCTTCACACTGCCAAAATCTCCTGCTCTATAAGTAGTGAAATAGTCTTTCCTTGGGGTTGCATGATAAGATGCACCAATGTCAATAATCCATTCGCTTCCTTCATTTGCAACATGCAAACATTCACCTTCGCCATACAAAAGAGCCACGGGTTCATCAGTAACAGCAGCTGTAGCTTCTTTACTATCACCATTTTTCATTTTTCCCTCTTTCAAATCTCTTTTGTAACTATAACATTGTTTTCTGAAATGACCTGGTTTACGACAATAATGACACTTAAAACTTCTATCTCTTGACTTTGATCTCCCTCTTGACTTATCATGATTCTTATCATAACCATGATATTTCTAATATTTTTCTCTCCCCCTGTTTTCAGTCACAAGTTCTTGTGAATGATCAGTACCGGCAGACTTCCTTCTAGTCTCTTCATTAAATAAACTACCGATAACCAACTCCATGGTAAGCTATCCATTCGGTGTCGAATTATTAACCGACACAACAAATGATTCCCAACTATCTGGTAATGAGCTAAGAAGTAATAGTGCTTTCATTTCATCATCTAACACTATCTTCATGTTGGACAATTGATTCACCACACTTTGCACCTCATTCAAGTGCTCAGCAATAGAACTACCTTCCTTGAATTTCAAGTTCACTAACTTCCTGATCAAGAATGCCTTGTTAGCAGCGGTTTTCCTTTCATATAAATTTTGGAGTTTGATCGAAAGAGCATGTGCAGACGTCTCAGCTGACACATGATGAAATATCGAATCATCTAACCATTGCCTGATGTGACCAATAGCTTTCTGTTTAATTTCTTCCACTCTTCTTCTGACATATCCTTGGGTTTAGTTGCACCTCCCTCAATTGGAGGGTACAAATCCTTACAGTATAATATGTTTTCCATCTTGGCTTTCCAGATAACATAGTTTGACCTATTAAGGCTAATCATCCTTGTATTGTTGTTATTCTCCATGTCAACTCTCTTAATTGACAATCTCCCAACAATTCCTCTGATACCACTTTGTTGAGACAAATACCAATAAAACAATACCAATGAAATAATCTAAAGCAATAATAAACGAGACACCAAGATTTAAGTGGAAAACCCTTCAATGTGAAGGGAAAAACCACGGGACAAATCTGAGAGAATCCACTAATCAAATAATAAGAAGTACAATAACTTCTCAAGCTTTTTGCCCAAAGCTTGAGTAATACAAAGAGTAAATAACACGGGTTACCTCACAGCAAATTAACCCAAAAGCTCCTTCAATTTCTTCTACCAAATCAATCGACAAAACTAAATCGATATCGTAGCCACGCGTCACACTTTGTCACATGAAATCGCGCCCAAAGAATCAGACACAAAGTCACCGTCCACGTGCACACAGCCGCACCAAACACCAAAGAGAATACTATCTTTGTGGCTTATTCACACAGTAGCTTCTCTGAAAACACTATAAATAAAACTCTGTTTTATGCACCTATTTATACTTGTTTACAGCCGGCCAACACCGCCTCAAATAGAACTTTGTTTCTATTTAATTAACCAGCTGCCAAAACAAAAACTTTGTTTTTGTTTCTTATTGAAAACATTTTTCCTTATTCAACCAAACTTGAAATTATGTTTGATTAAATACCAAAGTTGGATCCACCCTAATGGGCTGGATCCCAACAAAAAATTCTCTGATGAAGGGAAAAATACCTACTTTACACTCCTGCTTCTGCAATGGAATTCCCATTTTGAGATACTTACGTTGCATGTATACAACCCAAAGTGAGTTTGTATTGGTTAGGTTCCATAAGGCTTTTGACTCTGAATGCCTCGGTCACATTTTCTAGTTCCCTCGCACCCAAGCCACCTTCTTCAATTGGCACATTGAGACGCTTCTACACTACCCATTTTCGTTTGTGCTTCCTTTCATGGTCCCCCTACAAAATTATGATATGATACTCTGGATGGTTTCTACTACCTTAACAGGCACGCAAGTAGCTGCCAAGGTGTAAATTGGCATAGAGCACAAAATGTGCCTAATTAAAACCAATCTTCCTCCTGGAGAGATTAAATGAGCCTTCCAATCTTGTACCCTCAACCAAATTCTATCGACTAACGCAACAAAGAATCGGATTCGGCAGTGACCTTGGAAAATAGGCCCCCCAAGTATTTAATAGGTGAACCTGATGCTGAAATCTTGTCCATTGTTTAATCAAAATGATTCTTTCGCAAGAAACTCTATTATCAATCATGATACTTACGGAATTTTAAACATCCCACCACAGACTTTTTCTTCCCATTTAGGAAAATTAATGAATCATCAACGTAAGGAGGATGAGTCAATGGCGCACATACCCTTCGAGTATAAAATAAACCAATCTCATTATTATGAAAAGCTCTAGTCAGCCCCGTAAAAAGCACATGTATTACTATTAGAAAAGATAGATGATTTCCTTGTCTCAAACCCCGCATCCAAAAATACCTATCATATTTAACTTGCAGCAATACTGAAAATCCACAATGTGCTATACAGTTCAAAATTAATAGAAAAAATGTGTTATCAAACCCGAATCTCCTCAGCATTGTAAATAAGTAATTCCATTCCGACCTGTCATAGGCCTTTTCCATGTCAAACTTAAACATGACTTTGTTACCCACCATTTTCTTACCAAATGGAAACGCAACATCTCTTGAGCCAGCCAAATATTTTCTGAATTAAGTCTCACTTTCACAAATGCACCTTGTTAATGAGAAATAATATATGTGAGTATAGGAGTCAGTCTGGAATAAATGATGTTACTAAAAATCTTATAAATCACGTTACAGAGATTGATAGAACAAATTTTTTAGAGCAGTTTAGGCTCCTCTACCTTTGGAATCAAAGCAATAAAGTTGGCAGTAAACAACCCAGTGAGGGAATGACACCTGAAAAATTTCTTTGTAGCTTCCCAGATATCCATGCAAACAATATTCCAGCAAGATTGAAAAGAACTTTGCGGGGAAACCATCCGGGCCAAGAGTGTTCTTACTAGGAATATTGAAAATGGCGTTCTTGACTTCGTCCAAACTTGGAGTCTCCATCAGTCTGTCACAATCCCCAGTTTTCACCAGACAAGGGATGCAGTCTAATAAATTTTGATCGACTCTATTACCTTCTAACTTCAGTAAAACACTAAAAAGTTTGTTAGCTTCCTTTAGTATCTCTTTAGCATTCGAAATAATATTTCCGTCCACAGTAGTAATATTTCTGATTGACCTCCTTTTCTATTTGGCTTTTACCGAAGCAAAAAAAAAACTTGGTACAAGCATCCCCTTCTTTTATTTCTCGTTCACCTGCCTTTTACCTCCAGTAAATCTCTTCTTGCACTAAAGCCAACTTATAATCTACTTGAGACATGTTTAAGTTAGCATTTGCATTCATGTCCCATCAGTTAATAAGAGAAAATTCTCATTGTTTTATTTCATCCTCCAGACTTCTCAAGCGACTAAAGACATTGCCGAAAATATTAACATTCCACCCTTTGAGCTTGTTTCTCAAATGCCTTAATTTAAAACTTAATTTGTCTAGAGCCCACCTGTAAAAGCACTTCACCTGCCAATTATTCTCAACAAACTCCATGAAGTTATCATGCACTGTCCACATCTTTTGGAATTTGAAAGGAGGCATACAACCTCTAGACACCATCAGAAAGGGCACCAAGAAAGGGGCATGATCATAACAAGTTTTGTGTAAATGTTCAACACGAGTATTTTGTCTCAAAACTAGCCATTCTGAATTAGCTAGGAATCTATCCAGCCCACATCCTATGATCACCCTGTTGATTATTTCACCAAGTCAATTTGTGGCCAACAAAACCAATGTCAACAAGACCACAAAATGAGATACAATTCGAAAAGTCCGAGATAGCAGCAGAAATTGGGTCTCCCTTTCCTAGCTTTTCACTACCACCAACCAAGGTAAAGTCAACCTCAGTGCATATTGTTCCATTCCTCCAAAAGGCTACACCTTTCCAAGATGGAACATTTAGCATAAATAACTGATACCAATATAGATTTATTATCAGCTATCAAGTCTACCTGGCAATGAATAATCCGATCTAAAGTACGGATAACCTCTACCTATAGATTGTTAGACCAAAATAATCAATTTTTCACCCATCGGCTGATTAGATTCAAAAGGCGATAAATGAACCTTACCTCCCACCTCCATGTGCCTACTCCGCCACTACTAATAATTTGACATTAAATTCTCAAACAAGTTTTTTAATCCTGCCATGAATAGCTCTATTCCCCACACCCCTGGCATTCCAGAACATTATGTTGTAAATCATTAAGAACGTTCTAGGTGTGATTGTTCCTTGTCACCCTCTTCTCCCCAAGAGGAGCATTATATTTTTCGACTATCTTATTCCTTTGCAGTTTCTCATCATCTGAATTGTATGCCACTTCAACTTTGATGCCAATATTATCTTCATTGTTAACCTTAGTATCAGAATTCAGCTCCCTTACAGTAGCAACCTTTATAGACCCAACTGGCAAATCGACATTTTTTTCCAAATGTGTTATGCCCCATCTCTATTTGTTCCAAATCCAAACCTTGTGCCACATCTACTTCCTGCTTCCCTTCCCTCTCTGAAATAATTTGTTTGGTAACTAGTCAGCCCATGTACCTCCTGCTTCCCTTCCTTCTCTATACTGCCCGACTCCACTATATTACCACTGTTGTCTTCATCGTCAAAAGGGACCTTAATTGCCTGCAAAACATATTATTTGGACTGATCTTTACTAGAAGTATTAATCGAAGCCAAAACCTTACCGGTTGAAGAGGAGCTAGATCCATCATCCAGGTTCGCCATAGCCAAAATCACAGCACCCGGCTTCTTTTAAGTCAACTATAATTTCACCTTCTTCATGTACCCGCGGCGGCGCCAACTCTTGAGTGTCATGGACCTTACCAACATTCATTGTCACTTCATTGAACCGCTCCTCTTCATCTTCCATAACCAGAAGAATGATAGAGTTCTAGTGTTCACCACCACTGTCTCCCCCTTTGCAGCACTCTTATTCACATTCATAGATGCAATTGGAACCACATTATCGTTCTCTGTGTCTGCCAAAATGTCGAAAGAGTTTGACTAAAAAATCGTGATGTTACCCACTTTGGTTAATGGTGATTTCTTTACATTCTCTACCCCTTTTGAATGGCTTGGAATTTCTTGTCCCTTTGCATCTTTTGCACCACTGACTCCCGTATTTTCCACTAAGTCAATCGGCTTCTTAACCACCTGATAACCTCCTTCGACTACACCCTCTGGGCTAACTCTTGCAACGGGACAATATACTTGCTTTGTGACTTGATCACCCTGTTTACTATTCAAGCCAACAGATTCTACCAACTTTTGGGACTCCTTGGCAACGACCTTACCTTTCTCTCCGTCAGATTTTTTTTTCTTGCTCAAACCCAGCTTTCTTCTGCAAACCGAAACATCATGACCAATTAAGAAACATTCCTCATAGTGTTTAATACCCAGAAAGATTAGTCGTTGCCAAAATCCTTTATTTTTCGATCTATCTATCCAAACTCTTGTTGGTAGGGGATCTAAAGGTCCATCTCAACACAAATTTGAGCAATTGTTGGCCTCGACAAACACCTACTGCTATCGTCCATTCGCAGAAATTCTCAAAAAGAATTACCAATAGCTTTCAAGAGTGGTTGGTGAAAAAAAAACTAGAGTGGGAGATTTGGAAATTCGAACCACAATGGTACAACAACCAGATCTTCTCGCAAACTGAACTCTGCATGCCAACGAAAAGCCTTAAAACACACTCTGTGAATCATGAAAGAGTCACGTGACAAGACCTTTTTCACCTTCTCTTTTGATTACAAACACATCGAAACATGTCTAAGATCCAATAAACATGTAGAAAAGTCACCCAAAATCCACCATGACCCATGAATAGAGTCCCAAATTGCTTCAAATGTAGATTTGTAGCTCGAAAACTTGAGCACAATCCCGTGTTTTTCCATAAAGACTTCCCTATTGTTTATATCAAGATTTTTCAATGAAATGGTTGGTGATCCTTCCTTCCTAAAGTTGGTACCTTCAATCGGAATCTCTTCCGACTTCGTCACGACGATACTGCCAAGAACTTGCGCAAAGGTTCGAGGCAGCTTAGACGCCAAGCCGCCAGCCCTCGTGCTCTTTCCACCATGAGCGGCTGGGGGAGCTGCCATGTGAGAGATGAGGATCCCTATCAGCAACGATCCAAATCCAAGGAGGATCATATCCAATGCCCCACACACGCAGTGATATGCAGAAACGAAATAAAATAAAATAAAATAAAACCTAACAGTCCAAGTCGCCCCAAGCTAAAGCGATTTTTTATGACATGGTAGTTATAATTGTATGATTCAATTTCAACTCAAACAATAACAACATAATAATCATACATATGTGCATGCATGGTTGTGTGTGTGTGTGTGAGCGAATGTGTGCCTATAGAAGATAATAAGAATTATATTGAAGTTGCTAGTTGTCATTCTTGATTGACTAGCTAAGTGCATAAACAAAGTAAACCCTATCCACATTTTAACATCATATCAATGGCTAATTATCAAGGAGGGACTAATTTACATTGATCTGTCCTGTTCCATTATGATACATGTGCAATGTAACTAGCTAAGTCCAAGTAACTTCTTTGTACTCTTAAGTAATTACTTTCTTGGCTTGCATGTGGTTGCATTCATGTCTACGATAAATGTATGTAGGGGTTTTCAATGCTATTTTTTATTATTAATGTCCAAGAAAAGGCTCATTCAAAGAAAAAAAACTATCATTCCTCAAAAGTGATTCTTCTATCAAATGTCTTTTACTTTCTTTTTTTTTCCTAAGCCCATCAAATGTAACCTTGATGTGCATCATCTCAAAGAAAATAAAAATCCAACAGTGGCAATCAGTCTTCTTAGAGCATCTTCAATCATCCCATAAAATAGCCAAATTTAAGGGTTTCATAAAGAAATTTTTTTGCTCCAATCACCCCCCTAAACAATCCCCTATAATAACTCCACATACAACTTCCTCCTAAAATTAACAATTCCCATTATCTCATATAATAATAAAATATTCATAATTTTTAATTTACTAAATTAAAAACAAATCAAAAATAAAAACAAAAAAAACCATCAACTACCTTTTCCTCTTCTTTAATAATTGAAATTAACCATATAATTGAAATTATTAATTTTATATATTTAAGTTGAAAGTAATAATAGTATATATTTCATAATATTATAATAATATAATTGAAACTAATAATAGTATAATTACATTAAGTTGAGATTAATAATACTATAATTGAAATTAAATTGGTATAGAAAATTGAATATATATTAAAATAATGATGAAAAAATTAAAATAGGGAATATGATTGAAATGATGAAAAAATATGGGACTTCCAAATTTAACTTTTGGTTAAACTTTTACCATTGAAAATGCTCTTAATAGCATAACTTGGTCCAGTGACACCCTAATTTGGTGACAATATGCGTTGGTCATCCTCTATGACTTTATGATGTCCATGGTCAAAGGTGGAATCTGAAAAGGGGTATGTCTAATTTCCCACATAAAAAAAGGGGGAAAAAAAAACCCAGAAAGATTGAAAAGAGATATTGTGGCAGCATTTAAATGGTGTCTGCTAAAGTAGCATTTTCGAGAGCCACCCGTATTGAATATATACACCTCATAATAATACATTAAATAATAACTTAAATAAAATAAAAATGTACAGAAGATCCTCTCACTGAAATAAACGAGTCTGATCAAAAATTGAATTTTCCATCCCATTTATGACGCTGAACTTTCTCTCGGCCCATTTCTCTATTTATCACTCTCTCTCTTTCCCCCACTTTCCCTGTCTCACTCTCTTTTCTGTCTTCACTTCCTTCTCTTATTTTCATTTCTACCAATAATGTTCTTCTTCTTCTTCTACATGTTCTTATAAGAAGCTCAGCTTTCACACCCAGAGCTTAGTTTCTTTTCAAAAATGGGCAGATCTCCTTGTTGTGACAAGGTGGGGTTGAAGAAAGGTCCATGGACACCAGAAGAAGATCAGAAGCTCTTAGCTTACATTGAAGAGCATGGACATGGAAATTGGCGAGCTTTGCCTGCTAAAGCTGGTGGGTGATTACCGTTGGTGAACATTGAGTATATTTGGTTTAGCTTTTGTGATCATATATATGTATATCTCATTAGGTGCTATGTACTTGTATAGGTCTTCAAAGATGTGGGAAGAGTTGTAGACTAAGGTGGACTAATTACCTTAGGCCAGATATTAAGAGAGGGAAATTCAGTCTGCAGGAGGAACAAACCATCATTCAACTCCATGCACTTCTTGGAAACAGGTTATTCATCGGCGTTTTCGTCAACAAATGGGATCTATATATCTTAGTTTCCAGTTTCTTGTGTTGATTCTTTTTTATTTGAATTATATTTCTTGAATGAGTTTTCAATATCTTAATTTTGGTTTTTTTTTTTTCACTTGAAAATAATGCAAATTTAATCATTGTCATGAACATAACAATATTAATAACGAAAGGTTTTTAGGATTTTACTCTCGTTTGTATATAGAAGTTGTTTTATCCAACTCAAAAAATTGAGCAATATTAAGTGATTTAATCCAATTCTTTGGTGGCAGTGCTTGTATTTATTTCCCCTTCTCTCAATCTTCTTCGGACCTCCTTTATCATTCAACCTAGTAACCTTCATGAAACTCTATGACCTTTTTTTCAAGAATGAAAACTAGCACTTACCTGATGTCCAACTTACACCAACTCTCCTTTTTAGTGTAATTTAGGAGACTGTATAAACACCTCTTAATTATTCCGACCAATACTGGTCCTCTAGCTATTTTTGGAAGAAAACAAATATCAAATTAAAGTTTATAGGAATATATAATAATAATAATAATAATAATAATAATAATAATAATAATAATAATAATAAAATGCATCTTTAGCCAAGACTTTTTCATTTTTCATGATATAGTAGTGAAACAAGAAGAGTTGGATCTAATTAATGCATTGTAAAATGTCAAAGAAAGTAAAATGTAGGTTTCTCAAGATGTTGATGGTCTTGAAATACTTGGATTATTTTCATTTTTGGTAAACTTTGGTATAATCATTTTTTAAGGTGGTGATTATGTCAAATAATTAAGAACAATTTTGGCCGAACTGCCCAAGAAATTAAAATTTGGTTGTCTAGATTTTGATGAAGTTGAAATACTAGTTTAATTTGACTTAGAAAATTAGGCAATTTTGTCTTTGATCTGCCATGGCCCATGAAAATGCTCAATGAGTTGATTATTTCTAGGATTTATATCTTTTAAGCTTCTTCACTCTACTCTTTGTGGTGTTTTTGCATCTTTTCTTTAGGTGGTCGGCTATAGCTACACATTTGCCCAAGAGAACAGATAACGAGATCAAGAACTATTGGAATACCCATCTCAAGAAACGGTTATCCAAAATGGGTATCGACCCAGTTACCCATAAACCAAGGAGTGATGCGCTTAGTTCCATGGATGGTGGCCAGTCAAAGAACGATGCACACCTTAGTCATATGGCTCAGTGGGAGAGTGCTAGGCTCGAAGCTGAAGCAAGATTGGTTAGAGAGTCAAAAATTAGATCGGCTTCATTTAATTGCTTGTCGGGCCTGGGTTTGGGTTTGGGTATGGGTATGGATCCGGGTCAGAATATGAACAAAGTGGCAAGGGCTCCTTCAATGCAGCCACATTGCTTAGATGTGGTAAAGGCTTGGCAATTGGTGTGGTCAAGACCTTCCAAATGCGGTGGAATGGCCCAAAGCAGCGGCAGTGGCACTGGCGATTTCGGTCTTGATCTCGAGTCCCCGACATCTACATTGAGCTTCTCTGAAAATTCAATTTCACTTCCAGCTGTTGGTTTCACTGATAATCCAATATCGTCAATTGAATTCATGGATAATTCCAATACTTGTGAAGGGGTGGTAGTGAAAGAAGAGTGTGAAAATGATCTTAAAGGCTTCGGTCCAAATGAAGCCCAACAGGAGGTGGTGTTTGGAATTGAAAGCCCATGGACTCTTGAACCATCTAAAATCGGAACCGAGCCCAGTTTTAGAATGAATTTCATTGATGGGTTCACGGATCTTTTATTGGCTAATTCTAATGATAAAACCTCATCAGATGGTAGTGGTGAATCCGATAACGGTAATGGCAGCAGCGGTAGTGATGAATATGGGAACAAAAGTTATTGGAACAACATGCTCAACTTGGTGAATTCATCTCCACCTGATTCGCCTGTGTTCTAGAATTGGATAACCTTTATCTTGACATTTTCAAAACTCGGTTATAATTCAATTGTAACAAAAGTACTACACGGACTCCATCGAGTTAACTTAGCCAATTGTTGTCTCTTATTTTTCTTTCTCTGGTCTTTAAAAAAAAAGTTATATGTACGGGGTATGGAATGATAATATAAAGTATTTGTGATGTGTGATTTAGAAATTAAATAATGTGGTTAACTTTTTTTTTTTTATTTTTTTTTACGTAAAGTAGAAGTCATTATGGTCGTGTTCGAGATGAGCGTCAGTGTGTATCTCGATGGATATACACTTATCTCGAGGAGAATGGGTCGTCGCTCCCTAGAATTTCTGTTGAACAATTTTAGAGAACCTGAGCTTGCAGTCGGTGAAATGAAATTATCATTTTACCCCTCCTTTATTATTGTTATATTTAAAAAATAATTAAAAAAACAGGAACAAAAATATAAAAATGCCACTCAAACTACAAACCCAAACAAAACAGCAAATCCAGACTCCTATAAGCACTCATTTCTGTTATATCAGACTTTCTTCAAAGGAGAAGCATTGAATGAAAAGATATGAAGGATCTTAAATGCTGTTGGTTTCCAGTCTCATTCCATTCTTTAATCCTTTCCAATTTTTATTTATTTTCTGGCTCATAAAACTTGGGTTGACGTGTCGCAGTTGAATCCGTATTTGATTCCATCGACATTATTGGATTGGACAGGTTTGGATTGTTAAAACACTGTTGATCCGGATAAGATTTCACTTTGGATATCAGTCTCGTGACGTTGTCACTTCACATAATTTTTTGTTTTTGTTAATTATTTTATATTAAACACTTTTGTTAATATCATCATTTTCACTTTTAATCAGTATTGAAGTGTAAGTCGATTTTAAGTGCAAGTTTATTCAATCAAATTTGAATTAGTTGGAAAAAATTTTAAACGCTGATAATGAGTTCTCTCCCAATCTTTAAATTCTCCAAAACATGAAATTTAGAGATTTTGTTTAAATGTGCATTAAGATGCCTAACTCATTTTTTATGATATGATCGACCCATCTAATTGCTTTTAAAAATATTAAAGACGTGTAATACATTATACGTGTTATTTTAACTATAAAATATATATTTTAATATTTTGGCCCTTGTATTGATCAGTGATTTTGACCGAAAGATATTTAAAAATACATTTTAACGATACTAAGTTTATCAAAATCTAACAACGATGTAGATAGTTATGATAATTTTCATTTTGTTAAAAGGAAAACATAATATTTATTCTCTACGTCACATGTACATTCCACCAACTTTTTTCAAAAGTTTTTCATTATTTTTGCCCTTAAACATGTTTTATATTTACAAATATGTCATCATAGGAAATGAATATCAACCATCAAATTCAATACATTTCCCAACTTTCAATCCTAACCATCTTTTATCTCTAATCATTTTGATTTGACTTTGTTCCAGTCAGCAATGAATAGGGGTGGGCATTTGAAACCGAAAACCCGACCCGACCCAGATACGTCGGTCCGATTATCGATTTCCATTCTCAAAGCCTGATGAATTACCGGCCCGACCCGAATATTTTAAAAAATTAAGTGACCATTTCCCCAAAGCCCAACCCAAGCATTTTTCTCTAAAGCCCAACCCAAGCTCTCAAAATATCTAACCCACCCAAAGGGTAATCCCACCTCCAAATCACCACCAACCCCAAAACCACTTCACTCACCTTCTTCTTCTCATCTTCTTCAAAACCACCAACCCCACTTCACTCATCTTCGAGAAAGAAGAAAAGAACATTGTTCGGGTAATAGATCACCTCACACCGAAAAAGAACATTGTTGGGTTATTCGAGAAATGAGAAAAGAAGCAATGGATGCCACCACCTCAAACAGCTCTGAGCTCTATGAGAAAGAAGAAAAGAAGCAATCGACGTTGACAGCTCTGAGCTCTCTGTCTCACACACTTCACTGATCCCTCACCACCACATGTCTGTCTCTTAAAATCTCTCCTCCAAATTCCATTGGATGTCGTCAGATTTCGGTCGAAAGCTCCACCACCAGAAGCAGAGCCCCTCCCCTGCCCTCGCTGTGAGGAACTGGCGACCGACTCTCTGTCTCAGTTCCTCACTACAGCCCAAGCCCGAGAACCGGCCTGAATTCTCGGTTACCCGAGACTCCGGTTAACCGGTCTCACCGATCAGGGCTCGATCCCTGAGAATCCATTTTTTTAACGTTCGGTTCGATCCTCGGTTTTGGCTATTAGGGCCGGTTAACTGGACCTGCCCAGCCCTATCAATGAATAGTAAAACACCACTCTGAATTGTAACATAGATGTTTGTGCTATGATAATTTTTTTTAAAGTTGGAAGAGATCATTCTCATACAACTTTGTCTAGTTTTAAAAAAGTCATTTGTTTATTTGAGTTCGGCACTCGTTTTGAAAATTATTTGAGTCTAACCCTCATTTTTTTACGGAACCATTAAGTTCACGTCATTGACCGGTCAAGATTAATTTTAAGACTTTTTTGCCCTTATCTTAAGTTAAACCATAGTTTAGCCCAAGTAATGTGATTTATCAAAATATGTCAAAATTTCACGAAATATTTTCTATTTTGAAATTACTGAAATATCTTTCAGAATCCGAAATATGTTGAAATTTTTTTGAGAATAGAAACAAACATTTTAATCTTTGTATATTTTAACATGTTATAATTTTATTTTAGTATCAAATTCCGTGAATAATTATTTTGTAATATATAGTATGTATGACACTACGAGTCGTGTAAGAATTTTTATGTAGTATTAAGTGCTTAAAATGCATAACTTATATTATTAAATTCGAAATCACAACCGAAATTCTTACGTTTTTTCTACACAAAACGAAATATTTCTTAAAATCGGGGAATCGAATCAATTCGAGAAACGAAATCACAATCCTTGGTTTAGTCCAAAATAGGTGTTGGGGAAGACAATTACTAAACACTAATTACTTAAAAAACTGTATCGGTTAAATAATAATTAATTAAAAAAAAATTCTTGTGTGATCTGATACACAATAAATAAAAGTTAAAATCTAACAATAAGTATAAAACAAACAATAACCATATGAACAGGAAAACTCACAGTCCAGCTTATAACAACTGACTTTCTCCAATACCCTACCACATGCAGCCTGAAAACCCCAAAACGAAATTAAAATATTACTCTTCTCTTTGAGTCAAGTAATAATGTTGTCGATTGTTTTTTTTTTTTTTATAAATGTAGAACAAGGAGTTGGTAACTCAAACCAATGGATCACGATCCTCTTGTGGTCAAATCGCATCAAGATTTCAACACAGAAAAAGATAAATATAACCCGTGAACCCAATGGAGATCACAAAGGGTTCTACTTTAGCATGTTTAGTTAGCGATATGTGTAACGCGTGCCCATTGATTTACATTGAGAAGCGAGCTATGTTATGTCTAGAGGTCTATGAATGGATTCCTTCCCACACCTCATCCTGATCATGGCTACCATAAAACTAGAACATTGACCTCACTAAGTCCGTCATAGATCTTAATATGATTTAAAATAAATAATTCTCTTCTTCTCAAGTAAAATGATAATGTTATTGTAATGATTAACACATGGGATTTTAGAATTAATGGATATTTATGTCCTTGAATTAATGGCTTATCTAATTTTCAACCCAATTTTATTCCTTCAAGAAACCAAAATATAAAGAAGAGAAAGAAAAATAAGAGTAAAGAGTATCTATTTTGGCCCATTGTCGAATCTTCACAACAAAAATAAAATGCAAACAAATCTGATTATGTGGCTCATTTAATGTGTTGCCTTTCAACCATTGGTTGAAGAATAGAGTGGTACTTACTTTTGCCCTTCCAAGAAGTAGTGTAGTGACACAGAAGACCATATGACAACTGCCAACACAAAAACCAAAAACGTGTAGCTGAGGTCAACAGCGTCTTGGTCGAGCAGAGAGCAGGTGGCAGCGTCTTCGTCGCAGGTCGCAACAGCTTCGTCGTACGTCACAGTGTGTTCGTCACAGGTCGCAACAACTTTGTCGCAAGAGAGGAGCACAATGATGCAGCAAGGATGAGAGAGATGGTCGTGAGGAGGAGAAAAGAGGTGCGTCATTTTTTGGGCTAAACTATGGTTTAACCTAAAATAAGGATAAAAGGGTTTGAAAATTAAATTTGATCGATTAAAAACGCTGACTTAACAGTTCCGATAGAAAATGAAAGTTAGACTCAAATAGTTTTTAAAACGACAACCAAATTCTAATAAACATAAATTAACGAGTGCCAAACTCAAAAAACCCCATTATTAACTACTTAATAGTCTTCCAATTTATTCTCTACCTAATTTTCTCACTTAACTTTATAAATATAACCAACTGCAATGGAAAAGTAAAAAAAATTCACGACTTACTCTAATTCTAATTATCTTCTTTGTCTCCGATTCTTTTAGCCACAAGTTCTCTAAGTAGCATACAAAACATATATATATTAGTACCCATGCATAGTTCTAGTTCGAGTGTAATTGTTACATAGAAAAATAGGGTTGGGCAAAAATTGATTTACGGTTTTGAATCGATCGATTTATAATCGAACCGGCCGATTAATTAGATATATATAAATAACTAAATAACAGGTAGGTGTCAATACCTGATTAGTGCAACAAATGCACTGAAGTACACCCTGTTGCACTGAATTGCCCCCCTTCTCTCAAAGTTTTCAATTTTGGGCTAAAAATTGGGTCTGTAAAAAAATTGGGTTTGTAAAAAAATTGGGCACGTTCTAATGAAAGTCTTTCAAGTGTTTGAGCCCGAAATTTCGACCCAACCGAACCGAACCGATCCAAAATTCTGTTCAACCGAATTCATCAGTTTACAAATACAAAATTCGATTTCGGTTTGGACTTTGGGCAAACCGAATGAAATCGGTTTGGATCTCAAAACCGAACCGAACCGACATTGCCCACCCCTATAGAAAATATGTAAAAAAAATAGTAATAATAAATAGAAAGAAGAAGAAGAAGAGGAAGTGAATCTCGGAAAATCTCTTGATGGGAAGTTCACAAGAGGGGGGAAGTGAATTACAAATCACTCCATTGAACATATATGACGAAACAATGTCTTTTTGATACAAACTAGTATAATTCTAATGGTAATGTCTATTTGTTAGTTGAAAGTGATGAATAGAACTTGACGCCGAGCAAAATAGCGATTATCCTGCATGCTAGTTCTAACAGATAGTTCACAGGGTAGAACAAAATAGAATTGCCCAAAAACACAGAGAAATACTCTAATGTTCAATTAAAATTATCAAAATCAAAGGTCTCTTACAATATTGAGGAAGAACCCTATTTATATTGCTCAAATAACTTGAATTATAAGCAGCATATTTCTCAAAGAAAAATTAGAATCAAATACTAAAATAACAAGCAATCGATTCCTAAAAGAAAAAAATAGAATCAAATACTAAAATAACAAACAGTCTATTCCTAAAAGAAAAACTAAAGCATAATCCTAAAAGGAAACTAAAAAGACTCATAATTAAATTGAAAGACTACGAATAAGTTATTTAGTAAATAACTTTGAGAGCAAATTAGGAACCTTAGAAACCCAAATTAGGAAAGAGATCACGATTTCCTGCCATCTTTGCGTCCATTTGCCAACTCAAGGTATCTCAGTGCCAACAACGTGCTATCTGACAACTCAACATCATCTGACTCGGATCCTTCTGCATCAGTCGCCCTGGGTTGGAAAGAACTCGTCCTCGAGTTCACAACAACTTCACCGGAATCCTCTAGCGACAGCCCAGGAGGAAGATCCTCTGACACCAGGTCAGAAAACTCTGTTAGCTCTTGCTGGCGTATTGGATTGTCTTTCATTTCCCTTCTCTTGAGCTCCATCTGCAAACCTAGCACATACTTCTTTACTATAATAATCAATTCCTTGACTTCATCAACCTCGTGATAAGGAGTTCCTGTGATTGGTGAACGTGAGAGTGTCACACCAAAATCATACAACAGCATCCAAAAGAATGTCCACTGTTTCTCCAAATGAACATTTCATCACAGGCCCAATATCATTTCAATTGATCCCATGACGAGTAATGGCCATCAAATGCCCTCGATAGGTCATAGTGTCACATAGAATAGCTAGATGCCTATAGTTCACATCAGGGGCGGACCTATTCAGGGACCAGAGGGGGCAGCTGCCCCCCCTGAACTTTTAAAAAAAAATTTAAAAAATTTTTGGTTCATATTTAAAAAAAAAAAAAAAAAAAATTGACTATTACAGCTACCCCTTCTTCGAGTGTCTCCTCACAGCCGCACAAAGAGCAACTAGGGCTTCCCCTTCTTTGTTCTCTCAAGTCTCTCACACAGCCACACAAAGCAGCGGCGCAGCTAGGGCTTCCCTTCTTCGAGTCTCTCCTCACACAGCTTTGGGCTGCTTTCCTTCTTCCCTTCTTGAAGTCACGGACTCACGGTTAGTCTTCTTTTATCTTCCTTTCATTTTTTTTTTAAAATTTTTGAATCATATAATGCATTGCATCCTGTAAACTTGATGTGCAAATCTCAAGAGTCAAGACCTTTCCAAAGTTGAACAACTTCTTAAGCTGTACAACAATCAGCAAAGGAGTAACTTCTCACTAATATGGGTCTTTTTTGAGGTTTCAAACCAGTTCATGACTTCATTCAATGGTGCTTGAGCTGTGGTCCTGTGGAGGGTTTTGTTTGTGGACCACTATTCTTTATGGCAACTATTCTTCCATTGGATAAAATGCCTTTGTAGACTGTACCGTAGCCTCCTCGTCCTAGTATCCGGCTTTCATTGTAGTTGTTTGTTGCTGCTTTAAGTTCTTCCGAAGTAAAATTTTTAGTTGCCTTAAATAGAGCCCTCTTCTGAAGAGAGTTTTTGCTTCAAAAGTAGGCCCCCATTTTGGTTGAAGTATTTCTCTTTCAGTTTGATGAGCTTTCTTTTCTGAAAAAACCAGTATATCCAAGAAGTAACTACTACAAGAAACAAGGAACCTAACACAGTACCTGAAGAAATTAGAAGAGAAAAGATGTTGAGAATTGTCAATACCCATAACTTAAAAGAGTTCTATATCCATTATGAATTGATCAGTATTTAAATTGAGTGTGCATTAAATGTAAATAACTAAATAAACTACCTATGGTGATTTGAGTCACTGCTGTTGCTTGACTAGAAATAGTGCAACCAGATCCTCCTTTGTTTCGGTTTCTGCCATCACCAAATTGTCCCTTTTGACAAGAGCAAGTGTAACTCCCTGCTGGTGTATTTTGACAAATTCCTTCACAGGGTTTATTCTCTGATTTGTCGGCACACTCATTAATATCTACACATTCGATTCAGCAAGGAATAAATCATTACTATTAGTTAGGTCACAAAAATAAAGAATGCTTCATCTATATTATATTACACCACAAATCAGAAATATCAAACTTGAACCAGTTCACATCTGCCAAAAAGGCATAGCTGCAAGGGTTGAAGCTCCATGACTGGGTATGATTTTGAAAACTCGCAAGTGTCACATTTGCAATATCAACATCTTTTGGTATTACAGTTTGACAACACCCAATTCCATCACAAGATTGGTTAGTAATGCTTTCAAGGTTTGTGCAGAATGACATGCAGCCGCTCTGAAATTCTTTGTCTGAGAAATCATAGATGTTGGCTATTGTGTCACAGCCAATGGTAGTAAACATGTTACGAATGTTTGAGAATCTGTATTCATACCTTTTGAGATTCATTAATAGGTTTGATAAATTGCGAATACCATCGTGAGTGTAGCAATCAGTAGAAGAGGAGGGTCATAGGTGTCACTGCAGAACACATTGAACTTTGCATCTTGGAAACAGTTTGTATCACTTCCAAGACCAAATGAGCAATTTGTGCTTGTTAACTGATTGTCTTGTTCATATCCATACTCCATTGAACTTCTGCTTCCTGATAGCACAACACGCAAGTATTGTTCTTAAACATTGAAGTCTACAAGCTTCAAGAAGACTGAAATGATTACTGCGAGTGCTGGACTGGATAGCACAAGAAAGGCTTTCAGGATATCAGATTTCATGGGACTCTTTTGGGTAGATTTTCGGGCTGTTGAAATTGGTTCTTAAAGTAGGCATGTTCAATTTGAATGAAATCTCGTATATCCTATGGTTTATTTACTCATCACATTATCATTGATTCTACCTGTTGCCACTGCTACAGTTGAAAGGGCATTTTCAGCTATGCATATTGTGAAGAGTCACCTAAGGAATCGAATGGGAGACGATTGGATGAATGATTGTTTGGTGGCATACATTGAAAGGGATGTTTTGGATAGCATTGAAAATGAAGCCATCATGCAACAATTTCAGAACATGAGATCGCGACGTGTAGATTTGTAAAAATGTGGTTAAATGATATAGTTAGAAAGAAATAGTAAGTGTTTTGAAGGGTCCTTATAAGGACATTCCTTTATAGATAATACTTTTTGTACGTATGAGTTGCATAGTTGCAATTTATAGATAATATTTTTTGTAAATTGGTGAGGTGAATTCCTCTCACCTCTCCCATCTTTTGTAAGTAATACAATATCTTATTTTATGACTTAACATAAGAAAGTAAATAGTAGTATTTAAATTTGTCACTTAAATTTTTTTTTTTTTGGAAAAAAGGTTATTTTAGTAAATTATTATTATCAACAAATATTACTTTGTCATTTCGCCCCCCTTGGAGTGAAATCCTGGGTCCGCCCCTGGTTCACATAAGAACCATCAAAAGAGATAACCACCTCTAACTCATCGAGCAAAGAACAACGAACAGCCTCGATACCAAGAACTTCAATCACTTCAATCAGCTGGTTACTTGTTGTCCTTGTAGCATCAACATCTTCATGACACATAACAGTAAGTAGATTCACGCCTTCAGTATCCAGCATCCATTCAACTTCGGGTTTAAAGCCTCCCGTTTCGTCGAACTTGTTTATCTTCCCCGGCTTGATGAACACCTTGTTAATATCAGGAATTCCTCGAAGTGCCATCTCTGTCAGCATATTGCTTTCAATCTTCTTTAGGAAAACATCATCTTCTGCTGATTCATCTTCCATCTCTCCCTTAGGAGCTTCATTACTCATGATACGGATACGAAGTATGAGGTGTTCAGCATTATCGTCATTATATATACAGGTCAGATCATCATCAAACTCAAGGTTGATCTTTCCAGCGATATCAGCCATGCTCAACTTTTTATCCACCATCATCTCCCGATTCAACTCTATACGTAGCAACCAAGGAGAGATCTTGTCAGGGTTAACCTCCTCATCTGGCATTTCACAGTAAGACTTGACAAAATCAATATCTGCTTCAATGATGGTGCTCATGGGATCTGGATCGTACCATACTTCAGTGGCTTGTGTAACATTACGCAAGGTAGTGTACTCGAGAGCACACTGAACAGTTTTGGCCCTTTCCTTTGTCTTATTAACTTCGGGCTTCAGGTAGACAGAGAGTGAAAGTGTTTTGATTTTCTTAGCCACATTGATAATTTCTCTTAACCTAGGAACACCAAGAATCACATTCTTGGCACTAACACCAGCGTAATGGAAGGTGTTCAGGGTCATCTGAGTGGCAGGCTCTCCAATGGATTGGGCTGCAACACATCCAATCATTTCCCCTGGCGCAACCAGTGATTGGAGGAATCGCGTTTCTATTTCCCCAATAACCCAATCAAATGCTTCGCGAGTAAGCCTATATTCTTTCAACACCCTCTTACTAGCAAAGGTGCTGCGGAACAAGATATTGAAGAAAAGAATTTCATTTTTCTGAACGACTTTGAGCCTCTCCTGAAGTTTATCCACATCTTCTATAATCTCCATGGGATGCATGTCCAAAGGCCGTCTCAAATCAGGGTTCTAGATTAGCCTTGTGAGGTTCACAGGCATGGGCCATTTGTCATCACCAGTTGTAGTGATCTCAGTGCCAAGCTGATACTTATCTGCGTCCAGCTTCTGAACTTCAGCATCAAACACATTGCGGAACTCAGGGATGGTTTTTATATCTTCAACATGCTCTGGTAACATGTAACTTGGATTTCAGTTCTCATCATCAGTGTCATACACAGGCTCTTCAAGCTCTTCAGTTTCGTCTACCACGTCTTCCTCAATTAGGAGATTGTCACCCTTCTGAATAGCAGGCTTCCTGCACTCAGTCGCTCTATGTCCCTGTTCACAACATCTAAAACATCTAATATTTGAGTTAGAATTACCCTGTGGTGGTTGCTGGGCAGGACGAAATTCTTGAGGGCGAGCTGGCCAACCGCTTTGATCACTGTTGATTATTGGCCTCCTTCTCTGTTGTTTTTCCACAGCAAGTGCACGCTGGTATGCTTCAGAAACGGTCATCAACGAGTGGAGTCGTTGAAATAAGGGTTGAGTGTAGCCGAAAGGAAGGAAATGATCCTTCATCTTCTCCCAATCAGTGATTTTGGCCTTGCCCTGTCTGTCTCGTGCTCGCTTCAATTGCTCCCACCACGCAGATGCTCTGCCTTTGAGTTTGATGGTGACCAATTTAACCCTGACACGATCTGGGAATTCCTTATACTAAAAAATACGCTCTACTTTATTCAACCAATCCACGAATCCTTCGGCCTGTAATGTACCAAAAAACTCGAGTAGATCCACTTTGAAACCGAGATTTCCATGACGATCCTCCTGACCACGACGCTCCCAGATTCGAACACGATGGTGATACGGGATTTTGAAACTGGAATTAGAATCGCGATCTTCCATCTCACGATCACCGAAATCCTGCGCCGTTAGACGCTGGGTTAACTCTGCAACTTGCCTCTGTAAATCCTTAATCATCACATCCTTAACGTTACGATCACTGTTTGGGGCATCTTCATACGAAACCTGCCCGCGACGACCACGACCACCACCTATAAAAACTGATGAAATCTCACCCCCAAAATATGCTGAAGCTCTGATACCAACTGACGTCGGGCAGAATAGCGATTATCCTGCAGCTAGTTCTAACAGATAATTCACAGGAAAGAACACAAGAGAATTGCCCAAAAATACAGAGAAATACTCTAATGTTCAATTAAAATTATCAAAATCAAAGGTCTCCTACAATATTGAGGAAGGGCTCTATTTATAGTGCTCAAATAACTTGAATAATAAACAACCTATTCCTACAAGAAAAATTAGAATCAAATACTAAAATAACAAGCAATCTATTCCTAAAAGAAAAAAATAGAATCAAATACTAAAATAACAAGCAGTGTATTCCTAAAAGAAAAAGTATAGCCTAATCAGAAAAGAAATCTAAAAAGACTCCTAATTAAATTGAAAGACTATGAATAAGTTATTTAGTAAATAACTTTGAAAGCAAATTAGGAATCTTAGAAACCCAAATTAGGAAAGAGATCACAATTTTCTGCCATCTTTGCGCTGATCTGCCAACTCAAGGTATCTCAGTGCCAACAACGTGCTATCTGACAACTCAACATCATCTTACTCGGATCCTCCTGCATCAGAATTGCATACACAAAAAGATGTGAAATAAGTGTTGCTTGAAAACAATGGGGGAGAATGGAGAAGAAGGCTTGCAAGAGAATAAGAACATTGTTCCGTTCAGATCCAAGATCTCATTCCCAAAATACTATTTCTTTTTCTCGCTACGAATAGAGTTTGAACGTGACAAATTACGGGGAAAATAAAAGGTAAGTTTAGACTTTTTCCCACTTAGCAATGGGTTTTTCAAGGAAGTTCGTGAGAGAATTAATGGAGAGAATAAATAGGAAAGTCTATCAAGAGTAGATAATAATGATATTTTAATATTCAATCCAACGGTTGTGATAAAAAACTTATATCTCGTTACGGGTAACTCTTCTTGATCACAATTGTGAGGGGAGTGTATTGTATACTATAATTGCTAGTACTAGCCTTTTTAAATGGGTTTTTAATTGTTATATATATTTCCAAGACTACCTATACACTATAAATGATGCGACCAAACCCAGTCTCCTAGAGATCTGACCTGTAAAACAAGGTTAGATTGCCAAAGACCACATTTTGGTAGTCGAATGCACTCTGATGCTTAAGTCAGTAAATCTGTAGAAGAAGACTAAATCTGGACATAGTTCAGTTAAAATTGCATTCCTTTGTCGAATGTTCCCTTTATCCGTTATTAATTCTCTGCGTGACTTAAACATGAGGAGCGTGATGAGGAGAGACATTTTTTGTAACAGTCTCATTCATTGAGATATGTCCTTGGGGGAGTGATTCCAGCCATGACTCATTTAATTCTTAACGTCTCTCCTCTTTAAGGGAGAGAGTCATTGGGTTTGGATTCGGGACTCTGATGATATGTTCTGAAGGACCCTTTTGGGCTTTAATTGTTGGACCTGCCTTTCCGGGCTTCACGGATTGGACTTGAATTGAAACACCTGGTCCTCGTGATAAATGACATTTGCCACGTGTACGGTCGTGATTCGAGTAGTATCATCAGTTACTCCCCTTTTAGTTAGTGGGCATGTTGACTTGACCACTAACTCTACAGCGGTTGGATTTTCGACTTCAACATTGTAGAGCATTTAATGTCGTTGAAACTATCGATACAGTTGTTATTCTAATGTCTCATTCGCCTGTTCGTTTCGGCGCAATTTTTGAAATTTCGTGCAGCCATCATATCTTGCACATCTTCCCATTAGTAGTCTTTTCGTTGCCCAACCTTATAAAAATTGGTGTGAGATTTGTGTTTCTTTCTTTACGCTATATATCTCCGTTATCAGAGTTTACTTTTTTCTCCTTTTTTATTTTATGTTTTGCACAACTTCTTTCTCATGTATGTTGTAAGGATGCTAAGTGGTGATGTACTTGAAACCTGCTAGGCGTTCTTCTTGCCCAAGTGGGTGACGCAAACGACTTTAAATAGTGTTCGCTACGAATTCTCACCGTCGTCTGACTTTGAAATTATCTTGCCTAAGAGTGATGACAGTCCTTGTCGTCCAATGCCTGGCTACATTGCGTTGTATCTTGGCATGTTTTAATTAGGTCTTAAGCTTCCGACCCAGATATCTCCTAGGCGTATTTGGACTTTTTGGCCATTGCTCCTACTCAAATGGGTGCCAACGGCTGGAGGGTGATGGTTTCAACTGTGGTGAGAGCCATTTTGTCTGGGATTCCTCTGAATACCAAGATTTTGCACTCTGTAGTGGGGCTATATGTAAGCAATAATCGTATTTGCTTTCTCCTGCTTGTTTTGGGAATCTTAAATATAAATTACAGGGGCTGGGCGTTGTCCTAATTTTAAGCGTTCATAGATTCCGGTTACTTCAAGTTGCAAAACTGACATATTATGCGGTCGTTCCGAGAGCCCAAAAAGTGGAAGGAACTTTACTTGAATGCAGAGGAGCATGCATTCCGTGATCGGTTTCTTAAGCTTCCTCGAGTCGCTGTGGAGGCCTTCCTCGCTACGGATGTTATCGAGCATAGTGGCTTGTGCAATATGAATGAGGCGGAGCGTGCGAGGTTTATTGAGGCTCGAGTTGCTGAAGTTACTATTACTCATGCTGGCAATGTCGTTGTTTTTTACGAGGGGTCCTGTTAGCGTAAGTGATGCTAGCATAGATGGGAAAATGAGTTCCGCTAGGAATTTTTGTTGGCTCAACCATTAGAAAAAGGAAGTTCCCTAGAATTGCCAACCCATCGAAGCAACGAGCGTTTAGCCCTGGTCGTGTCCAAAGAGGAAGCGGTTTGCTACTTTTGTTCAAGGGGCTACTCTGACTCCTCCTCGTCCGAGATCGTCTGGGAAAAGTGATGGAGATGAGGCTCAACTTGTTGCTCGAGAAGCTGAGGAGATAAATCAAACTCTGAAGAGGAGCAAGAAAGAGGTATCTAGTCCGTTAAACGGGCATGAGAAAGAGGTGTCCATAGACGGCACCAAACCAATGCATCCAAATCTAATTTTCTAGAAATCCGACCTGCAAAATAAGGTTAGATTGTCAAAGACCACCTTTTTTTGTGGCCGAAGGCACTCCAATGCTTAAGTCAATAAATCTGTGAGAAAAGACTAAATCTTGACAAAGTTTAGTTAAAACTGCATACCTTTGTCGAATATTCCCTTTTTCTAATATAATGTTCGTTATTAATTCTTTGTATGATTTAAGCATGTGGGGCGTGATGAGGGGGAATGTTATTTGTAACAGTTTCCTCCTTCATTGAGATACGTCCTTGGAGAAGTGATTCTCGTCATGACTCGTCTCCTTCATAATGCCTCTCCTCTTGAAGGTAGAGATTCGTTGGGTTTGGATTCGGGTCTCTGATGGTGATCTGTTCTGAAATGCTCTTTTGGGCTTTAATGCCTGGACCTACCTTTTCGGGCTTCACTGGTGGAGCCTAAACTAAAACACCTAGTCCTCGCGATAGAAGATATTTGCCACATGTTCGATCTTGATTGGACTCTTATTTTACATATCATTAATAAAGTTTGCAATATTATAAAACATAAGATCAAGTTAAAACAACTATGTTATCATTGACTCTTTCTTTGAGTAATTTTAAAACTTAGAAATGCAAGCGTAGATTTATAAACTTGTTGAAACCAAACATGTGGTTTATATTTTGCTAGTTTTGTATGATTATTTGTATCAAAATGTGCTTTCTACAACTTCAAGTTTTTTATTTCAATTTTTATTGAAAAAAATGAACAGGTGAGATTTGTCGAGAAGCGTTTGTCATATTTTAACTTGGCAAGTGCTTCGTACATTTTTATTTTCCTGAAATTATATTTTATGGGCTTGGTGTTAGAGTCCCGACTTTGTTGTAAGGTCATGAGATTGTGACTCTCTGCTTGAAAGGCGCTTAGCTCAATGGGTGGTGATGGTTGCGATAATAGGTGTTCTGGAAAATGCACTTAGCCCGAAGATGGGGTGATGGTTGTGCTGGGATGTGTCATTTACAATTAGGCAGTCATCCAAAGGAAAATTATAAGTAATGATTTAGACTCTTCTGACACCGAGGCTTGTCTGACGAATGGTACTAGAGGTCATAGGTTTGATCATTCTAGAGTCCAAAGTGTTTGATCATCTTACAGTCCAATTAATTAGACGGATTTATTTGAGCCTAAAACTCTACACCTTTGCAGGTTGGTTAACTTGTTATGTGAGAGCTGTGCCGTTATAATATGCTTTTGATATTTTAAGTAGTCGATACTGAAGAAACAGTTAATGTTGAATATTAAAACTCTGGAAAGTTATTTTTTGATGCATTTTAATATATAAAAAAAATTCATTAAACATTTTAATGTGATAATTATGTAAAAAATAACAATATAAGGTGAAAATAAACTTTGAATGTTGAATATCAAAACTCTAGAAAAGTTACTTGTTTGACTTTATAGAAAAAAATTTATTACATTATTTTAACATGAGAATTATGTCAAGGATACTAATATAAGATGAAAATAAAAGATTTGTAACACTTAAAACTTTCAATGTCTAGATCATAAGTAAGAAACTCTTGATTTTCTCTAAACACTTAATTTAGTATCGAACATGGGTTCGAGTCAAAATTCAGATGCATTAATAAATATCACTGATTTGATTTAGAATTAAGTTTTAAGTGACAAATTGAATTTTCTTCCAAACTATAATATTGGCCTTGACATTGCTTTACATTATTTTTCATAAGTATTTGGTTTGATTAAGACTAAAATGAGTTCTGAAAATAAAAATAATAATAAAAAAACACAACTTAATGCACTATAAAAATGATATGATTAAAAAAACGTATATATCAGAAAGGAAATTTATATGGTCCAGTTTCATAAGATGCGCTCCCAGTTGTACCATAAATCCTATGATGTGAAGTCATATAATCTGTATTCTTACGGTGTCCGTGGATGTTAAGTCATATAATAGATACATATTTATCTATCTGGTGAATAAATTATTTAATACAAATTTTGTGATTTATTATTCTTGGGTTACGTGGCAAAGCTGTTCAATTTGGGTCTAAAAAGCACCACTTAAATGTACCATATATTTAAAATACGTACAACATTAATGTCGTCTGAGAAAAATTCAGAAAAAACAAAACAAAACAAAAATACTTCACTGAAGTCAAATTTTTGTAAAATTAGATAGAATGTATGTTTATAATCTATAAAGTTTTTATTTTTTATTTTTTTTAACTAGAAAAGAATGATATTTGAAATAGTGTTAGAAAAAGTAAACGATAAGAACCACCAGTCCTATAAAATTAAACCACATCCTAATTTTCATCCCCGAGTGTCCCTAATATACACACAATGAGAGAGGAAAAGACTAGGGGTGGGCACGGGACAGGATGGGATGAGATATACCCATCACTATCCCATCCCGTTCATACGGGATCGGGCCGAGACGGGATGGGAAAAACCCCATCCCGACCTCGTCCCATCCCAAACAGGTTCGGGACGGGACGTGATCAGTGTGCTGCCTGTGACTGCTGCGAAGATTATCATCATATAAGAGGGTGAAAAATAACTTTCTTATAATTAGATATAGATGTGGCATGCAAATATAAGGGTAGCCACTAAATCCCCTAACAATGAAGTCGAGTGGGCTGACTTTTAGAAAATGACATGATAAATGGGACCCACTAAGAGTATTGTGTCGTTGTGATGGCCTCCCAACTGATTTTACAATTTCATTACTATGGGAAACAAAATTCATGGTTCCTTGACTAAATGACATTTCATCTTTTGTTAGGGAAGAAATATAGACCTATGGTGATGCTCTAACATATTCATAATGGTTTACCATCAATACATATATCGTAATTAAAAAAAAATTATTTTTACAGCCTCGGGCATCTCAAATTCTTGGCTCCGCCCTTGAATGTTCCCTTTTGAATATGTATTACTCAGTTAATTGTTATTTTTCATCTTCACCTGGGTATTATCAATATTTGGAAGTTAAATAATTGGAGCCACTTTTATTGGGAATCCAAGCAACAGTCTGCTATCTTTCTCTTGCTTAATGAATATTTATTTCTTGAAGTAGCATTTCTGTTACCACTGCAAACACCATGAGTTTCTGTCAGTCATCTGTAAGTTTATATGAATAAAAATAAATAAATAAATAAAAATATTAATAATATATATTAAAAAATTAGCTCGGGACGGGACGGGATTGAAAATCTTCATCCCATCCCATCCCATTCTAGATCGGGACGGGACGGGATCGGGATCGCGGGATGGGATGCCCACCCCTAAAAAAGACTGATTGACTTCTTGCGGGTGGGTCAACAATCTAATAATTCTTTTGTTAATTGTTGTGACCCTTTATATTTATTATACATTAATATGTATACGATCTTCCGCTCCATGTACTACTGCCATGTCGTACTACACAACAATGACATGACAAGTAATTTTTGGATGACTATAGTTGTGCATGTCATGCATACAGACATGCACATCAAGATGCTAAGTGTGTTTGATGGCATGAAATCTTATTTTATTGAAATTTATGAGGCAATCATTTATATTTAAGCTAAATTAAAGTAACACTCATGATTCACTAGTAGATTTTATGAATAATGGAGGGAATGAAAATCCTATGAGCATGAGAATCACATGTTTTGGAGGAAGTAAGTAGTAGAATTCTCATGTTAATGAAATTTTCATTTCCACCATTGATAAAAAAAATCTAGTGATTGATAATGAATGTTACCTTAATTTAACTTAAATATAAGTGATATTCTTATGAATTTTCAAGAAATAAAATTCCATGAAACTAAACACACCCTAAGTATTTTGCTTTTCTTCAACCGTGAAAAAACTCCACACTCTCTCCCATGTGAAAAATTTAATGTTAACTTTGTCTATTTATTATTATTAAAAAAATCTAGAGAGCCAGGCCTCTAGCGACAAGGGTTATTTGTGCGTGTGATTTTGTTCGATTGAGATATTATAAGCATCTCTAAGATGATGGAGGGTATTAGGCCTGACCTGACGTGCCTGGCCTGGCTCTCTAAACAAGTTCATTATTATTATAGGGTTTGCTTAAAGAAAATTGAACATTTCTTATTGTCGAGGAAACCAGCGAAGAAGAGGGGTTTTACCACTCATTTTCTCGAGATTCGCGCTAATGCGCATCTCAAGGATGAAGGCACGCATCTCAAGAGAGATGAGCGGTCACACCCTCCCCCTCGCTGGTTTCCTCGCCATTTAGATTTTATCATATAAAGCTGAGCAATTCTAGCTGGCCTGGGAAACAAGCGAGGTTTCCTGCCTAGGGGGCGAAAATACATTTTTGCCCCCCCTCTTTAAACCCCTTTTTGGAAAGTGTGTTTAAAGAGGGGGGGGGGCAAAAATGTATTTCCCCCCCCCCCCCCCAAGGCAGGAAAACCTCTCTGGTTTCCCAGGCCAGCTAAAATTTTTGTATAAAGCTAGTTCTACCAGAGAAACTCTGCCTGTGTCATAAACATGCAAGTACTATATAGGCCCCACGTAGCTATGAGATCGATCTGGCATTTTGACTTGCAATGCTAATAATTTAATGTACCATACCCCATATATTTATGAAATTTCTTTTTTACATTCAAGGTCAACATTGAACAACAAGATATGACATATACAGGTGTTGTTGATCCGCATATAAGTTCCCACAAAAATCTTTATATATAGTGTGTGTTACAGACACTAGGGTGTTGACGCACTCTATGTGTGGGCGGATATTCAATATTTTTATTTCATTACAAAAATATTATTAAATTTCTATACAAAATAATTATATATAATTTTAAGGCTCTATAGTTTATAAATAAATAAGAGGCTTCAAATAAATTATGTTAGGAACATAAGTATAATTAATTAATGTTTGAGAGAGCTGATTTATTGTAAAAGTATGAAATGTGGAGGACAAAATGAAAATTTTAAAATTCGATGTAAATGATTTTTTAATTTATAATTATTAATAATTAGAGGCTTCAAATAAATTATATTAAAGGCTTAACTAATGAATGTTTACATGTGACTGGTTTTAATTGTAAATAGTTCAAATTTGGGAGGATAAAACGGTTAAAAATAAAACTTTTTATTTGAATGACATAAATACCATTTTCACTTTTTACCCACTTTTAATTTTGCTTGTAAATGTTATAGAGTTGAGAGGATAAAATGAAAAGGGAAAATCAGGTTGAATACATTTTACTGTTCCAACACTAATCATCTAGGAAAACTTTAGTTATATATATAGCACAAATATCATATCGTTTCATATAACATAAACTATCCATGTTTTTCATTTTTATTTTGTTTACTAACTCACACAGGCACTAGTAGAAGTTGACCCATATGATCCCACGCCTCCCATATTAAAGGAATTAAATTGTACGTTCTCCAGCTTATCGTTTCTTTGGAATTCGCTCACTCTTATTTTTATGGGTTAATTCAAACAACAATATTCTTGACTTTGATATTTGCCAACGTTTCCCTATTGTCTTTAGAGGCGTTTGTTTTTGCCTCTTCAAAATAATAATTGATGTGTTCAAATCCATCCTTGCTAATCTCGAGCCTGCAAAAATGAATAACTGTTAGTCAGAAACCACCGTTGTGGTAGCCGAAGACACACCGATGCTTAAGTCAGGTAACACTGCAAGGAAGAGTGAAAACTAGATGTAAATAGCAAAGTGCATGCATACATTTCTTCTTCCCTTTTCTCACCTTAAGTAGCAAGTATTCCCTCCACAACTGTCCCTGCTATTGAGGTCATGATGGGGCGAGGAGATCTTGCCCGGGATCTTACCTATGCATGACTGAGTTTCTTCAGCAGTTGCTTCTGTTTAAGTCCCAATGCTTGATTAGGCTAAGAAATGAATTTTGCAAGTAGATCTCAGGCCTATAGTAGCTCAGAGATTTGTGTTCAGGCCTTATTGTCCTGGGCCAATCCCCAAGACCCACGTCTCTTGGGCTGGCGTAACTGGGCTTGGACACCCGATTTATTGGTTAAACAACAGTTTATGAGTGGATCCGCTTGGGAATGTGTTGAAGCCTTTCTCGTGTTAGGGTTGGCCCATGCCACGTGTACAGATGTGGTCGGGTGACTACTCGATCTCTCATCAGTTACTCCCTCAAATAATGGGGTTGTGTCCAGTTCCATCAATTCGATGAATGGGGACTGACACAGTTGTACTTGAAACTGTCGCCCCTTCATTCCCTGCGTAGCATTTAATGCCGATGAAAATTTTGGTAACCCTTCAAATTGATCAGTCGGTCAAGCTTTGTAATAATTTTTTTATAATAAATAAAGTTTTCTTTTTTGTTGGAATTCACTTCTTCTTTCTTTTATGTATGCTTTGAGTGAATGTAAGTCATATTGGCCTTATGCAGGAAAATCTTAGACTGTAAAAAAAGTCACGACTATCTAAGTAGACATGAGCTTGTGGTGTAAGACTGTTCATCTGCCCGATCCTGAAAGGGATGCGTGTAGTACTGATCCCACTTACATAGTTCCCTTAACAAAATAATTTTCTTAGCCAATGGTGGTGAAATCACTAAAGAGTGATCTTTATGTGAGTGGGTTGTGACTTGCAGGTGGGATGCTTCCCGAGTAGGTGCTGGCCTATTGAAGTACTTCCACTTAATTCTGTGTAGAACTGAAGTGACAAAGAAACCGCTTCGATCACTTAGGACATACCACAATCTGACTTACTCTTTAGTTGAGTCTTGGTGGTGGGGGTGTTGCCATGGTTCGTATGGACTGGAACAATTGGGTGTAGTGAGTCATCTATGGATTGGACTCATCCGATGCGGTGAAATGTCTATGAACTAAGTTCGCTCTGCATGTGCGTTGCCTTGGTTCCTAAGGCAGACTAGGTTATCTTTGGAGAGGCAAGTCGTCTGTGGACTGGACTCATCCGCTTGCGATGAACTGTCTGTGGACTGGGTTCGATCTTCATATGTGCTACCTTAAATCCCGAGGCAGACTAGATCACTTACGCGACAAGCTGTCGACATTCTGAATAGGACTAGGCTTGGTCAATGTGCACCATTATGGTCCCCATTGTAGGACCAAGTTATCTTAGGAGCGGTAAGTCGTCCGCGAACTGGAATCCCCCGTTTGTAGTGAACTATCTATAGACAAGGTTCGGTGCGCATGTGCCTGCCTTGGTTTTCAAGTTGGACTAGGTAACTTATGCGGCAAGCTATCTACATGCTGAATAGGGCTAGGCTCAGCCAATATGCACTATTATGGTCCCCGTACTCGAACCATGTTATCTTAGGAACGGTGAGTCATTCGTGGACAGGACTCACCCACTTGCGGTGAACTGTCATTGAACTGGGTTTAGTCCACATGAGTGTTGCTTTGGTTCTTAAGGTGGACTAGGTCACTTATACGGCAAGCTGTCGACATCCTGAATAGGACTAGGCTTGGCCAATGTGCGCCATTATGGTCCCCGTAGTCATACCAGGTTATCTTAGGAGCGCTGTGTTGTCCGTGGACTGGACTCGCCCGCTTGCGGTGAAGTGTTTGTTGACTTGATTTGGTTTGCATGTGTACTGCCTTGGTTCCTGAGGCGGACTAGGTCACTTATGCGGCAAGCTGTCGACATCCTGGATAGAACTAGGCTTGGATAATGTGAGCCATTATGGTCCCTATAGTCGGACCAAGTTATCTTAGGAGCAATGAGTCTGTAGACTGAACATGTCCACTTGTGGTGAATTGTCTGTCGAATAGGTTCAGTCCACATGTGTGCTGCCTTGGTTCTGGAGGCAGCCTAGGTCACTTATGCTACAAGCTGTCGACATCCTGAATATGACTAGGCTCGACCAATGTGCGCCATTATGGTCCCCATAATGGGATCAGGTTATTTTAGGAGTGGTGAGTCGTCCATGGACTAGATCGCCCGCTTGCGGTGAACTGTCCGTGGACTAAGTTTGATCCACATGTGTGCCATCATGGTCCAGTGGACGGGCTAGGCTATCTAGGAGCGGTGAGTCGTCCGTGGACTATACTCGCCCGCTTGCGGTGAATTGTCCGTGGACTGGGTTCGACTTGCATGTGTGCCATTATGGTATTGTGGTCGGACTAGGGTTGTTCCTGTGCATGGAGTCATATGAAATGAAATTCTTTAAAGAAAACATCTTTATTGATAATACTTCTTTAAGTGTTCTACATTCCATGGTCTTTTCTCCACACATGTTTTCTAGCCAGTAGGTTCTTGGTATTTTGATTGTTGTCACCTTGTAGGGACCTTCCTAGTTTGGGCTTAGTTTGCCTTTTCTTGGGGGTCTCTTGTGTTCGACTGGGTTTTCTCAGTGCCCAATCATCGACTTTGAATTCTCAAGGCTTAACCCTTTTATTGTAGTGTTGGGCCATCTTTTGCTGATAGGCAGCTATTTTGATAGAAGCTCCGTCTATTCACTCTTCGAATAAGTCTACTTTGATTCTCAAAGCTTCATCGTTGTCCTCCATCCTGAACTCCTCCATTTTGAATGCAGGCATTCCTAGTTCTATTGGAACCATTGCTTTTGACCCAAAAGGTTAGTAAGAATGTCCTTTTTGTGGTATGGTATGCCCGAAAACTTAGAGAACCAGGGCCTCTTGGCTGCTTCGAGTTTCATCTTCATAGCCTCCAGGATAGTTTGGTTGTTGACTTCTACTTGTCCATTGGCCTAGGGTGACCCGACGTTGATAAGTGCTGACTGATGCCCAGGTCGGTGCAAAGTTGCTTACTTTCTTGCTTTCGAATTGGGTCCTGTCATCGCTGACTAGGATTTTTTGATATTCCAAACCTGTAGATGATAGATTTTCAGAGAAACCTTTTGATTTCATTATCTCATATCTTGAAAATGGGTTTTACTTCTACCCATTTGCTGAAGTAGTTGACAACCAGGAGGAAAATCTTATTCCTTTCAAAGATGAGGAATGGGCCTACAATGTCCACTCTCCATTGCACGAAAGGCCATGGGCTGGTCATTGGGACCAGGTTCTGCACAGGCATATGTGTGTACGGAGCATACCTCTGACACTTATCACACTTATGGACTTGGTATTTGGCCGCTTGTTGCATTTTCGGTCAATAGTACCTATTGTGTTCAGATATGTTCTTGATGACCTCGAACCTACAAAAATTAGCAGTGGTTAAGCCAGGAACCACCGTTGTGGTGGTCAAAGGCACTCCGATGCTTAAGTTTGATATCAACACAAGGAAGAGTGAAGATTGTATGTAAATTGCAATGTGTATGTGTACATTTCTTCTTCCTTTTACCTTCTCTTACAAAAGGTGTTCCCTCCTCAACTGTCCCTGTGATCGAGGGCATGATGGAGGCAGGAGATCTCACCTAAGATCTTACCTATGCATGACTGAGTCTTTTCGGCACTTGGCTTTGTTTAGGACCTAATGCTTGATTGGGCTAAAAGTTGATTTCATGCGACTGGATCTCGGGCCTGTGACAGTTACGAGATCCATATTCAGGCCTTATTGTCTTGGGCCAAGCCCTAAGACCCGTGCCTCTTAGTCTGACGCGACTTGGGCTTGGGCATCTGACTTACTTGCTGAACAACAATTTGTGAATGGGTTCGCTTGGGACTGCTGAAGCCTTTCTCATGTTAGGGTCAGCCCATGCCACATGTACAACTATGATCATACGACTGATTGATGTCTCATCAGCAACTCCCTCTAGTTAGTCAGTCTGTGTATTAGGCCACTAACTGTTTGTGTGTAGAGGTCTATGCACGGTCATGATGATATATTTTGGAGCCTTTTCGGCTTCTGTACTGCAGTTATTGCTTGTGCAATGGTTTTTTGGTCATTGTTTCCCCTGCAATAGCCAGGTGTGTATAGACCTTTTTCGAGGGAGTCCGACATTTTTCCCAGCTTGAGTTCATGTTTATTATGCCAAGAATTTTCTTCAGTTGGGTTAGATGCAAACTTCTTTCCGATCATGACTACTCGATTCTCACTTGGCCGTCTTGTTGACTGTACCGATTTTTTGGGAAGTCACTGATATCGAAAAGGGATTTCGCCAATCTTCATAGTCAGTATAGAATCCCTGGTGCTTTAAGGTTAACGCTTAGGCGGCGAGTCTCCGGTAACCCCAAGGGAGGGGCACAACTCTGTATAATACCATGTTCAAAGTGGGCTTGCACTTCCCTGTTCCTGAAATTATTTGGGAATTTCTTTCTATCCATGGTATCGCTCTGGCCCAGTTGGCACCAAATGGGTGGAGGATTCGGATTGCCTCCCTGGCTAGGACGAAAGTTGCTGGGCTCCACCTAACGCCTAGATTGATTCATTTCATGGCTTCTATCAGGACGAGCACCATGGCACCTGCTGGCTGGTGAAACTCTATTGGTTTAGCGAGCATTCAGAGGACACGGAGAATTAGCAGTGGTACTACTTCTTTGCTTCTGTGTGGCCTGGATCTTTTGACCACAAGGACCGGTTGGTCTATCGTAACTTCAAGAGCGTCCGTAAATCCTCTGACTTTTCTTGTTTGATGCTTCTAGCATACTGCTTATTGTATGTTTGATGTGCTACTTGTTTTTTCTGCCAAGGGGGTATGAAACTATTTCTCTTTCTCATGAGGAGGGGAAGCTAAAACAAACTCTTCCCTGACGCTTATGCCCCTTTTCAGACACACTTAGTGTTGAATTTATGGAGCGCAGTGGTCTGCTCTCCAACGAGGTCGGTAAGGTGGGCCGGAGAAGAAGATAGTTGCTAGGGATTTCAGTCCATCCAAGAGGAAGGCTGTGGGGAGGTTGTTTCCCTCGGCCACAGGTCCAAAAAGGTTAAGGTGGGGGTTTCCCAAGCTACTCTCTCTGCTTTATTATCTATCGCGGAGAGGGAGCTTGTCGAGCACTCCCTGTCAGTGGTACCCCTGAAGAGATAATACCTGAGCCTCGTAGTCCACCTATTTTCCCTTCTACCCTGATGTGTTCCTTCGAAGGGGGAACACTTTAGCCTTGTTGGGGTGGAAGACCCCAGTAGTCTAAATGAATAGCAGCTCGAGCACGCCAATGCTCGTCTTCTTGAGGCCACCATGAGGCTTTCCACTGGCAGTGACTTAGGCTTGGAGTTTCATGCTCTGAGGGCCGCTACCCGTGACTCGTTGACTCTTTTGGGCGCCTTAAGAAGTCATCAGCTTTAAAGGATTCTACTCGCAGTTCATCCGAATCGTCATCTTGCTAGGATTCTCTGGCTTGCTCTGATTCTTTATCGTCTGCTACCGGCAAAGAGAATGGAGTTGTGGAGTTTCCTCACTCCTCGGAGATCATAGTTGCGAGGGAGTGCATGACTCATCCTTGACCCCAAAGTTCTCCATTCCGGCGTTTGGTCAACTTTCGCGGCTTGGGCGCTATTCACTTCTACTCTGATGGCCAATATGTGGCACAAGAAGGTGGATCAAAGGAACAAATCTATTCAGTTTCTGAGGAGGTCTTTTTCCAATCTTGTCGATCGCCCGCCGTTGGTAGTGATAACACGGAGCCATTTTAATCAAGGGTTGAAGCAACTCATGCAGGTAAGCTAATACTTGTTTATTTGTCATTGGCTTCTTAACTATACTTCTTGTTTGTAACCATTTCTTTGATTTTCGATCAAGGGATGGCCAACCTGACGTATGCTGGGATGTTGGGCACTGAAGTAGACTCTACGCGGGACAAAGTCTATGCCATGGAGAGGTCGTCTGCTGAACAACGGTTGCAGCTTTTAGTCGCCCTTTTTGAAATGGATTCATTGGGCAAGCAGTTGACCGTCCGTCGTGGCTTGGAAGTCAGTTGTGGGATGCCTGCGAGAGTTTGGACAAGTCTTTGGCTGCTCAAGTTGACATGGAGGTCCGACTGAAAGGAGTGCAGGAGAGTCTGGATGGGGCCTTGGCTTTCCAAACTGATTTGATGGCTAAACTCGGCGAAGTTCAGGAGGATAGGGACAGATTGGTAACTGAGGAGATACAGGTTGTTGACCATCTGGCATTTGTTGCAAAAATCCAGAGTGCCCTGGATATCAAGCACGCTGAGTTTTCTTGGTAGAAGGAACTCTGTGACGTTGTTCTGCTGCAAGTGTCACAACTTACTCACGAACAACTCCGAGCATGCAAGCCGGGTTGCGGCTTAGCGCAAGCTGGCAGACTGCGAAAGTGGCCTATCTAGAGTGAATGAAGAGTTGTCTAGGTTGAAGGCACAGTGGGCGGTCAACGAGAAGGAGTTCCTTGATGTCGTTGATATTACTGACTTCATGAAGGTTGTTGCTGGTAGGCAGGATTTGTTGGAATAAAATTGTGCAAGATCATGAGGAATGAGACCTTTCCGCCTACAGACAAGTGGCTTTTGCCCGCTTTGAGAAGGAGGATTATTTCTCTTCTTTCCTCGCAAGGTGGCTCTGAAGCCAATTAGTTAATAAGGACCGCCGTGGTATAACCATTCATCAACAAACGTTGCTTCCCAAATCGGGTAAAAGTGCAAACCTATAGTTGCAGAAGTAGGAATAATGGCACGAAAAATTATATTGTTTCCATAAAGCAGAGACCCAGAAACAGGTTCACGAATACCATCAATATCCACTGGAGAAGCAGCAATGAAGACAATAATAAAAACAAAAGTAGCGGTCAATAAGGTAGGGAGCATCAAAACACTGAACCATCTAATCTAAATACGGTTTTCGGTGCTGGTTATCCAATTACAAAAATGACCCCACATGCTTTCGCTTTCGCATCCACTAGTCGCAGAGATGACCTTCGATCCTACTGTTTTAGAGCCTGATGCTAACCCTGAGGCCGTTTTAGAGTCGGAGTTGCAGAAGGATGTTCCTGATTCTACTCCCATTGCATGAGCGATTTTGTAATGAAGGAGAAATTTTATTAATGAGAAAATTTTCCTTTTTCATTTTATCTGTGCGTATAGTGTCGTACTTGCCATTTTCAATTCTTGCTTAGATTACGTTAAGTAGAGGTTCAATAGACAGATGTATCTACTCCCACCTGAAGTAGGCTTGAGTCTAGACTGAAGCCCTTCCTTAGCTTTTTTGAGCTCACATTCAATCAACAATAATAACTTAATCTTCTGTGAGATTAAGTTGTAGGATAGTCACATTTGTTTGCTCGGGTCGTGCCCCCTTAGGGACATAATTATTGTCTTCTTTAGTAGTTGTGCATGCGCAGGAGCTGTGTTCGCGCTGATGACTGCACTTCCTTGTTGGTCTCTAACCTTTGTAGTGGTTAGGTTGTCTGGTAAACCATCTCTCGTCAGACTGAATTTTGGTAACGTATACCTGTAGTCTTATCTGTCTTGAGGAGGACTTTGAATCGAAGGGAGTTGCCTCTACCTTTCTTGTTTGGGCTCCCATAATACACCTTACTCATGAACATGAGTTAGGTTGTTGAAACTTCCTTGCCCGAACAAACTAGACTCATTGCATTTATCTGGCTAAATTCTTGAGAGGTCTTGAGCTGAGAAGTAGTCTCCATCCCTTTGAGAAAGGCTTTTTATTAGATCCCAATTCTAAACATGATTTGGGCTGTTGACGAGTCATCTTTTCCCAAACAGGCTAGGCTATTGTATTCCTCTATCTCAATCCTTGAAAGGACCTGGGCTGGGAAAAAGTCTTATATGCCTATCTAGGTTAGACTTTATAATATACCTCAATCCTGAACAGAAGATGGGTTGTTCAGGAATCATATTTGTTCGAACAGGCTAGGCTCTTGTACTCCTCTGGTTCAGTCCTTGAGAGCATCTGAGCTAGGAAAAAGTCTTCTACGTATGTCTAGGCTAGACTCTATAATATATCTCAATCCTGAACAGGAGTTGGGTTCTTGAGGAACAATCTTTGCTCGAATGGGCTGGGATCTAGTACTCTTTTGGCTCAGTCCTTGAGAAGACCTGACCCGGAAAGACGTCTTATACGTCTGTCTAGGCTAGACTCTATCATATACCTCAATCCTGAACAAGAGTTGGGTTGCTAAGGAACCGTCTTTGCCAAAATGTGGTAGGCTCTTGGACTCTTCTAGCTCAATCCTTGAGAGGACTTGAGCTGAGAAAAAGTCTTCAATGCCTATCTAGGATAGACTCTATAATATACCTAAATCCTGAACAGGAGTTGGGTTGCTGAGGAGCCCTTTTTGCCCTAACGGGCTAGGTTTTTGTACTCCTCTAGCTTAGTCTGGAAAGAAGTATTTTACACCTATCTAGGATAGACTCAATAATATACCTCATTTTTGTCCTCGTAGTCAGACCGGGTTATCTTATAACCGGTGAGTCGTCTGTGGACTGGACTCGCCTACTTGCAATGCACTATCCGTAGACTAGGTCCAGTCTAGATGTGTGCCATCCCGATTCTGTGGTCGGACTAGGCTTTGTTAGTAGTGGTGATTCATCCGTGGACTAGACTCGTCCACTTGCGGTAGACTGAGTCTGGTCCGCATGTGTTCCATCGCGATCTTGTAGTCGAACTAGGCTATCATAGGAGTGGTGAGTCGTTCGTGGAATGGACTCGCCTGCTTGCAGTGAAATGTCCATGGACTGGACTCGCCTGCTTGCGATGAAATTTTCGTGGATTGGGTTTGTTCTTCAATTGTGTTGCCTAGGATCCTAAGTCAGACCAGGTCACTTATACTGCAAGCTATCGACATCCTGAATAGGATAGGATGCTTGTGTGTCATTTTGGTCTCCATGTTAGGACACAGCTTCATTGGGTAGTAAGCTATCCGTGGACTAGGCTCGACTTGCTTTATCATACCTCGTTTCCTTAGGAGAGCTAAGTTAATTATGCGGCGCTGTGTCGTCGCCTTCAGTGGGGTTAGGCTCGGCCGCTTGTGTGCCATTTTGGCCCTGTATTAGGATCGGGTCTTCCCTTGTAGAAGGAGTTGAGCGTGGAATAGAGTTGTTCTTAAAAAGATTACCTTTATCGATAACTCTTCTTAAAAAGTTTTACATACTACTCTCGCCGCTCCTTTTCAATAATCCCTTGGCCTATTTGTTCATCTCTTTTCAAGGGGACTTTAGGCGTCGCAGTTACTTACTTGATAGTTTCATCGCCACATAATGGCATTCCATGGCGAAAGACTGATCTCCCTTGATAGTTCTTGTCTCTCCATTGACATGGTATTTGAGGCATTAGTGCCGTGTGGAGACTACTGGTCTTATCTGGTGGAGCCAAGGTCTTCCCAGAATTATATTGTATGCGGAAAGGTGTCTACCACAATGAACTCCGTCATAAGGAGCTTTACTGCTTCCCCTGCGCCTATGGGTAGGCTAATGCTCTCGACTGAGTAACTTCGAGCGTCGCTGAAGCCAACTATCACTTGGTTGTCCAGTTTCAGCTCCTCATTTTTTAGCCGCATCACGCGGAATGCTTCTAGGAACAGGATATTGGATGAACTCCATGTGTCCACTAGCGATCGTTTCACGCCCAATTTCGATAGTGCAATCGTGATAACCAAAGCATCATTGTGCGGGGAGTAGACCCCTTGCATGTTCTACTCGGTAAACTCAGGTTCGGGGTTGGGTGTTCTATCCGGGTGTGTTGGACTGGGCGGTCTCCACAGTGGGAACACGTCCGCAGTCTTCAAATTGCTCATTTCCTTGACAAGTTGGATTTTTTCAGTCCATTGTGTGCACTGGGTAAGACATAAATGACGTCTGCAATATTTTCTTCGGCCTGTAGACCCATTTATTCTTTATCTTTTTCTTGGGGTCGCTTCTCGTAAAATTTTACAAATTCTCTGATTCTTCCCCTTCAAACCCAGTACTATATCTCATTCTTGGGACTTTCGCAGTCCTGGGTGATGAAACTGTTGTCCTTGTGATAGACACAGTACTTGCTCCTACCACGCTTTGAAGGATCAATTTTTTTTTTTTTTTATCTTGGGAAGCCACTTGATGTCATCCCAGTTTTTCATGGCAGAGAGGACTTTGGCCAAGTTGGAATTGAGGGAAGCGAACTAAGTGAACCTTGCGCCGATGTAGTTGGTGGCTCTGTTAGGTTTGTCCTTATCGGACCCGGTTTTGTTGTTGTTTGCCTTCCTTTTTGACTTGTCATCCTCTTTGCTCCTTTTTCACTCTCCCTTGTCCCGATCCCTAGGGGTCTGCTTGGCCTCCCTTTCGCCTAATTTCTTGGTGACCAGCATCTCATCCAGAGTAATATACTTTTGCGCACTTTTCAGAAAGTTCGCCATATCCCTTGGGGGTTCCAAGGTGAGGAAGTTGTACAACTGACCTCCTTAGAGGCCAGAAGTGAAGGTGGCGACAGACATGTCATCACTGTAATCTTCGATTAAAGTCAACTCGTCGTTGCAAGAGTGACGTACTCACTGAGGGTCTCGCCTTGCTTTTGCTTGATACTTAGTGGAAGTAAGGCCCTTTTTTGATTCCCTAGCTTCCAACGAATATGGTGATAAACGCACTCGCCATGATCTGGAACTACTCGATAAATCTTGACTGGAGATTGTGGAACCAAGTCAGTGCAACATTCTTTAGGTTGGTGGGGAAGTTTTGCACAGGATGGCTTCTGAACTTTCTTTCAACGTCATTACATGGTGGCAATGGCATAAATGATTCGACGGATCTAATGTTCCGTCGTAGAATTCAAGCTTCAGAGGGACAAACTTCCTTTGTAGTAGAGCGTTTATGATCTCCTCCGAGAATGGAAGGACGGTGAGGTCGTACAATGAGTCCAAATTGGTAGCCCCTAGTCGGAGCAGATTCCTAACCGTGGTACAATATGTTTTTGGGGTGTTGTCTCAGTTATCTCCGTCGTCCCTTAAGCTCTCCTGCCAGCCAGCTTTTTCCTCCATAGGAAGATTATCGCTTTCATGGATGCAATCTCAGGAGTCCTTGTGGGTGTGGGATCTTCTCGGATCTCCGCCACTTTCGAATGGATGCTGTCGGTCCTGAGCGAGTCTCTCCACCACCCACGCTAGATGATCCATATGAAACAGGATCTGGTCTATGTGGGGGTCAGCTGTGGCTACATTAGGGGCTGGGCCGTGCGACTGCTCTGCCCCTTGGCTCTATGGTGAGGCTTCTCTGGATGGAGGGTTGTTTGGTTTGACATTGTTGAATGCTTGTGATCTGGTGCTGGTGACCATTTCTCGATGTTTTTCTTAGCTAGAAAAAACTTTGTATGTTCGTTTAAGGGAAAACTTATCGTCTTTCCCCGCGGACGGCGCCAAATAGATGTGTTCAGATTTGTCCTTGCTAACTTTGAACCTGCAAAATGAGCAGTGGTTAAGCCAGGGATCACCGTTGTGGTGGCCGAAGGCACTCCGACAATTAAGTCAGATATCGATGCGAGGAAGAGTGAAGATTGTATGTAAATTGCAATGTGTATACGTACCTTTCCTCTTCCTTTCATTATCTCTTATAACGAGTGTTCCTCCCCAACTGCCCCTATGACCGAGTGCATGATGGAGAAATGAGATCTCGCATAAGATCTTACCTGTGCATGACCGAGTCTCTTCGACATTTGGCTCATTTTAGGACCCAATGCTTGATTAGGCTAAGAGCTGATTTCGTGCAAGTGGATCTTGGGCCTGTGACAGCTCCGAGATCCGTGTTTGAGTCTTATTATCCTGGGCCAAGCCCTAAGACCCGTGTCTCTTGGGCTGGTGTGACTTGGACTTGGGCACCTAGCTTATGGGCTGAACAATAATTTGTGCATTGGCCCGTTGGGGATTGCGCAGTAGCCTTTCTCATGTTAGGGTTAGGCTACGTGTATGGTTGTGACCGTATGACTGATTGATATCTCATCAATACCCTAGCGTAGGGCTTTGTGAGCCAATGTCCTTTCTCCGGGGTGGTATCTGTAGATTTCTTCATGGATTTCTCAAAGGACATTATCTGCCATGCCCCAATTCTCAAGACACCTAAATGCCTCGAAAATTGTGACACGACTCCAAAACCCTACATATTTTTTAAAAAGAAAGACATAAAATTCATATGGACAATCCAATAAAATAGGCTGACTCACCATCCTAAAAGATGAGCATCGACAACTTAGCTCTGCTTGTAGCATCACCACAAACAACAACACCACTTGCACCTAGGTAGGCGTACATCCATTTGCCACAAAACAAGCAAACGGGTCAGCACTAGCTGGTATAAGCAGACCACAAATACATAATAGTACTACACAACCATAAAATGCCATAATGATGCTGAAATTATAATATATCTATCAGAGGTAAACCTATATATAGCTAATGCATGAAATGCAAGATGAAATGGGAGAAATTCACATCAGGTTAAGATTTTCAATCAACACGCCATAATCAAAGTCAATAAACTATTCAACAATTATGAAAATCATCAGCATCGGGACTACAAATACACGTACCTCTAAGCTGATATATATACAACACTCGAACATAACTCATGTCGTATTCTAAACCAATGTCCTCAGGAATGACCCATTACATTAGGCTAAACGACCTTCTAGCAATGACATAATTTTCCCATCTAGGTGAACATACCACATTTTCCTAATGTCACAAACATAAGAGTTCATTTCTCTATATAGTTATGGATCACGAAGCAAAGTAAAATCCATACTAAATGATACATCAGGGAAACCATTATAACTATTAAAGGTATTACATAACCAATTTCATAAGGAGCTCATCATATCACCTCAAAAGCAAGGTTCACTTGTTTTAAGGAAAGACATGTACTTGCATAAACTATTAGTAGGCTTAACTCCCTGTCAATCAGTCAGAGAACAAATACAAATTATCATCCGGTAGCTACATGAATGCAAATGAGTTTGTCATATATTTTCCACAATCGCACTTAGTCCAACATGTCTCACCCTGACATGCCTTTATACACACACTGATACCACTCCTGGCATGTATGTTCCCAGGAAGGGTGTCGCCTCTAGGACATACACGTTGCCACGGAGGATCGATCGTACAGCCCAATCACAAATCATAGCACACATCGGGGAACTATCAACCCGATTTAAAAGCCCAAACATCCTCAGAGCTGAGGTAGTGATCAACCATGCTGAGAGTTCCTTTCTTGGATGTGGGGAATCAAAGATTAAACACCCTCAGGGTCGAGGTAGTTATTAACTACAGTCGGTGGTTCCTTTCTTGGATAAGAGATCATGATCAAACACTGTCAAAGCCGAAGCAGTGATCAACTGCACTGATAGTTCCTTTCTTGGATGAGAGTTCCAACCCCATTCTCATGGTCACGGTGCTACTCCCTACCAAGATTTCACATAGTTTCTAGTGTTGAACGAGTGATATGCACCAAACACAGTATGCATATCCATCTGGCTAGAGTTGCGGGAAAATATAGTTTAAATGATGCAAGGCAATTACCGAAATAATCTGTAAATATTATCCATGAAATGTTCAATGATTTCCCAAATGTGTCACCTATACATAAATACTAGAAAACCTACTGGCCATCTACAAAATCTATCATTAAATTGGAATTTCAAAACACAAAATAAGCAAATAAAAACAAATAAAATTAATAGAAATTTGCTAGCTGGTGAAAATTGAACCCTGTGGGCTCTCTAAAAGTGAATTGGAAAACCTGCTGACCATCTTAAGAAACTGTTACAAGTAGGTTCAGCAACCTGGAAGTATTGAACAAATTGTTGTGCAAGAACAACTCGAGCTGATTTTCGAGCTAATTTAGAGCAACTTTTGATTTCTAAGAGCTCCTAGTAATATAACAACAACTGCAGACCTATTTCAAAACATTTCTACTAAAAATTTAACAAAACTTCATCACACAATTCATTCAAATTAACCAAATTCAACCACAAATGGGAAGTTCATGAAGATTTCAACATGGGAACTTAAAACACTCAAAACTGACAACAATAACACATTGGATCATTGATTAATTGACAAACAACTCAAATTTTGTAATAGAACTTGTTGCATGTCATAGATAAACACCCAATGCCCTTACTTAACAACATGCAAGCAAAAATGAGGGAAGAAAATGTAAAATCATAACTTTTTAAAGCCATACTCATTTAAATCCACTGGAATCATCTTGACAAGCTCCCCCAACACCTCTGAACCGCGGATCAAAGCTCGCCCGAAAATCACAACCCAAAACCATCGTCGGCGAACCTCACTTTCCATGTTTTACTCTAATTTTGTGCAGCAAATTGAAGGATAAGGAAGAGGATAAGAAAGGAATTATAGAAGAAAATATTTTGGGCGGTGAGAACCACTGAAATGCTTCGACGTCGTCGAGCTTCGTCGAAGAAGAAAAGGGGTCCATGTTCTTGTGTGAAGAAGATGAAAAAGATAGAGGGAAATATGTTTTTATAAGTGGGTGTTTATTTCGCCCCCACCGAATTTCTGAGGCCCCCACAAAAAAATCCAAAAAAATTTCTAAAAACTTCAATTAAATTCGAATAAATCAGAATAACTGTTTTTAATCTAAAAATTGTAAAATAGCAAATTAAAATTTAATGGGTGTTACATAGTCTACTTTTTTGGGTCTAGGCATCTATGTAGAGGGCCAATTGTTGATCTTCTGTACAATCCATCATTCAGGGTTCGTTAATATCGAATTCACCATTCACATGGTTGACTACCAGCTGGGAGTCGCTAAACATTGTGATTTATATTACTCCGATTTCTTTTGTTAGTTTTAGCTAGCTGGAAGGCCTCATATTCTACTTCGTTGTTTGAAACACAAAAGCCAAATTTGATAGCCTTCTTGAGGGTGACCCCTTCTAGGGGTGTAAAGGACGACCACGACACTGCAACCCTTCATGTTGTATTATCTATCTCATCACATGATCAATCCTTGTGGGGGCAACTCGAGATTCGCGTCTCCTTGCTAGTCTGTCAATCCAGGTTCTTTTATCTCAGTAAACTCAGCGATGAAGTCTGTCAGTGCTTGTGCCATGATGGTTGTTCTCAGAGCGTAACAGATATCAAACTGTCCTAGCTTCATCGACCATTTGACCATTCTTTCTGACAGTTCTGGCTTGTGCAATACCGACCAGAGTGGGTACTCGGTTAGAACTATTATTGAGTGAGCTTGGAAGTAGGACATCAGTTTTCAGGAGGAAGTTATTGGTGTTAAGGCCAGTTTTTCCGGGTCAAGGTAGTTAGCTTCTGCCCCATCTAACGTTTTGTTGATGTAATAGACATGTTTTTGTTTCCATTTCTCTTTTTGGTTCAGAGCCGAGCAGACAATGTGCTTTGATACTTAGAGGTATAAGTAGACATCTAACCTGAACTAGGTTTCGAGAGTAGCTCAGTGCTTCCCATGTACGCCTTTAAATCTAGGAAGGTCTGTTCACACTGTTCTCCCCATTGGAATTCTTTATTTCCCTTCAAGATCTCGAAGAAAGGGAGACATTTGTCTGAAGATCTAACGATGAACCTGTTCAGGGCTGCCACCCTCCTAGTTAGGTTCTGAACCCTTTTAATTTTTGTTGGTGGTCTCATGTCGAGATGAGTATGAATCTATTCTGGATTGGCATCTATTCCATTCTAGTTGAATATGTAGTACATGAATTTCTCTAATTGCACCTCAAATGTGCATTTTTGTGGGTTCACCTCCTTGGAGGTTCGCAGGTGATCGAAACTATGGAGGCTTTTTACCAGCATGTCATTGATTTATACTTCCATTGTCTTTTCGATTTGTCTTTTGAACATTGGGTTTACCTGAAATTGGTATATTGCCCACGCATTTATTTAGTCCAAATGACATTACCAGGTAGCAGTATGTGCCTCTGCCCGTTATGAAAGAGTTTTCTCCTAATCTGGTGGGTGCATGCGGATCTGATTATAGCCAGAATATGCATACATGAAGCTGAGTAAGCTGTGTTCGGACGTCGCATCTATGATCTGGTCTATTCGGGCAGTGGAAAGTTGTCATTTGGGACTTTGTTAAGGTCTATGTAGTCCATGTACTCCATGTAGACCCTCCCTTTCCCATTTTAGTTTTTACCGGGACTGTGTTTGCACTTGGGCACCACCAACATTCGTTTTTGTCGGACGGGCTTCAAGTCAGAATTGATTGCTAGTCAGTGCATGATTACTGAGGGATCGATCCTCAACATGCCTTTTGATGATACACCGAAACGTCATCTCTTCTACACCATATATGTGTCATGAAGATCTCAAGGAATAACAAACCAAAACATCAGTCTATCACCGATCTGGCCAAAGAACAACAAGCCTGCAAAGTGCAGTTTGCCAGTCAGACCCTAATTACTACAACTTGCTAAACCCACATGTCTCACAGCCATCCCCAATACCCGCAAGACCTATTGAGGCAAGTATCTCGGGGATCAGCTTCAGATGGGCAAGCCAGCCGTACTTCATCTCCAACTAGGAAGCAAATACCAAAGTATACGTCGCGTGTGGAAACTTCCGCGTATGGACAACACTCCAATATGGAACTATCTCCCACGTATCTAGGAGCACATGTCTAACAGGGAAATTTCCCTTGACAAGATGACTCCTAATTAGAGAAGGATTGCCAGGAAGATATCTTTCCCTAAACTACGCCACTGATGGCCTGGCAGAACAAGAACTTCAGCACTATAAATAAGACAGGAGGTTGGTGAACGAAAGGTATACTACAAATTACCTATTTACAGTTTTAAGCCTTCCTTAGAGCCCTGTCTGACATTATCATCGAAGTGCCATCGGCCACCACAACGGTGGTCCGTGGCTCACGTGAGTTCCTTGTGCAGGTCAGCGGGTTAAGGTCAAGCAGGGAGCAAAAATCAACTGCATCAGTTTGGCGCCATCCGTGGGCATGACAGAGTTCCTCAAGGAGAATAGTAGCATAAAATTTCCCAAAGAATCAACGAGATGGTGACCATAAGGTCTCCCAGCGATGGAGAGGCGACGAAAATCCCAAACTCTCGAAGTAGCAGAATGTCGCCCGCTCCAGCGTCACCACAACCACGGGAGGAATATTTGCGAACCCCCGTATCGGCAATAGCTATCGCAGACCCAAGGGAGAATATACTGTCAATTCATGAACAACAGATCCTGCTAACAATGAAGATACTCAAATCCATGAAACAAAAGCCGGATGAGACGTTGAGGGCATACGTCACATGCTTCAATGACAAGTTGACCCTCGTTAGTTGTTGTAACGATGAGACAACAATTGTAGCCTTCACCAACGGTCTGAGGAACGACAAGTTTTATAACTTCCTAACTTTAGACCCCCTGTCAAATATGGAGGACTTGCTAAAACAAGCACAGAGTTACATTGTTTTAGACGAATAGTGGACCACCAGGAAAAATGTGGAGTTCGAAGAGAAACCCTCTGTCTCTTCAGACAAAAAAGTAAGGGACGAATCAACGGGCACGATACATGTCCTCCATAGGGCACATTCCAAATTCAAACAATCAAACAGGTCCTGAAAAATGGGCCCTAAGGGAGATGAGGGTCCGAACGATATGTGGCGACTAACAAGTATCACGCGCTCGAAGCAAGGACCCTCCTATATCACTAGCCTTTACGAACAAAGACCTTTGGGCGTCCAACTTCCGCATAATGATGCTCAGGTAATCACAATCTCTCTAGCAAGCTGGGAAGTAAGGAGATCTTTGGTGGACATTGAGACCTCATTGAATGTTATATTCCTCCGTACGTTTCACAACATACAACTAAAGTAAGAGATCCTAACTTTTGATAGTCATTCGATGATTGACTTCAGCGGCAAAAAGTGCTTCCCGGTGGGAAAGATGCAACTAACACTAGTTGCGGGAGAGACACTATTTCAGAAAATCCCGTTTCAAGAGTTTATAGTAATCGACGCATCGTCCACTTATAATGCTGTTATGGGAAGGCTCTGGCTCCACCAAATGGGAGGAGTAGTTTCCACTTTGCACCAACGCATCAAGTACCCATTCAATCAAATAGTTGGTACCATACGAGGGCACCAAGCAATTGCTAGAGAATGCCAATACGTGACCTTGTAGCAGCTTGATAATCTTCAACTGTCGACTAAGCCCGCAGCCAGAATATCTCTTAATCTTGCCAAAGAAGTCGGGATAGAGCAACCAATCTCAAACGATGAAGCTCCAGTGAGCCCCCGGGGCAGACCCCAACGTCGATCAACCGAAAGATGAAATCTTCAAGATTTACCTCAACAACCCTCTCAATAATAGAGTCGTTCAGATAGGTTCCCACTTAAGCAAAGAGTTGGTGGAGCATCTGACAAAGCTACTATAGCAGAACCAGGACATCTTTGCCTGGACAATGCGAGATATGGTGGGAATCGACCCGTTAGTAATCACTCATTGCCTGGAGGTTGACCCCACGAGGAAAACTATACGGCAAAAGAAGAGGCCCGTGGCGCTTGAAAGAAACAAAATCCTAATTGAGGAGGTACAACGCTTACTAAATGCGTACATCATCAAGGAAGCACGACACCCGAACTGGTTGGCAAGCACCGTACTAGTAAGAAAGAAAAATGAGAAGTGGAGAATGCGTAGACTACACAGACATAAACAAGGCGTGCCCGAAGGACAACTTCCCACTTTTCTACATCGATCATATTGTGGATGCCACATCCAGACACAACCTCCTGAGTTTCATGGATGTCTATTTGGGCTACAACCATATACTACTGCACCCCCCAGACCAAGAAAAGACCTCTTTCATAACTGAAAGAGAATATACTGCTACAGGGTAATGTCGTTTGGCTTGAAGAGTGCAGGAACGACATATCAATTACTAGTGAACCGGATGTTCAAAGAGCAAAATCGGTAGGAACATGGAAGTCTACATAGATGATATGCTGGTCAATAGCCTTCACAACCCCGACCACATAGCAGATCTTACCGAAGCCTTCAGTCAACTCTGAAAGTATCGGATGAAACTCAACCCACAAAAGTGTATGTTCGAAGTCGAGTCAGAGAAATTCCTAGGTTACATAGTGAATCAAAAAGGAATCGAAGCTGATCCAAAATAGATACAGGCTTTTCTCGACATGAAACCACCTGCCAACATTAGAAATGTTCAAAGCCTGACTAGGAGGGTGGCAGCAGTCAACAGGTTTATATCCAAATTATCCGACAAATGCCTCCACTTATTCAAAACCCTAAAAGGAAGCAAAATATTCTCATGGGATGAATTGTATGAACAAGTCTTCCAAAATCTAAAGGCGTACATGGGGAGGCCCGAACTACTCTCAAAACTGGCGACAGTAGAAACACTTTACTTGTACTTGTCTGTCTTCAAGCCCATGAATCAGACAATCAAGGATGGAACCTGCATTGTGATGGGTCATCAGCAGAGAAAAAAACGGAGTTGGAATCACACTTCGCTCCCCAAGCGGTTTCACCCCGAGAAAAATGTAAGGTTCATTTTTCACACCTCAAATAACGATTGCTTAGGAAGTGGGAGTCTAGTCAGCTTTCTTACGGCTGATGACTCGCCAAGGGATCATTGCTCTTCCATAGACAATGATCGTCAGGCCTGACTATGTAAGCTTAGTCAGTTCCGACTGATGACGACAATTTTCGGTGCACCTGACGCTTAGTCCTCTGCGTGCAAATGACGATGGCCTAGGAAGTGGGAGTCTAGTCAGCGCCCTTATGCCTAATGACGATGACTCACCAAGGGATCATTAATTTTCTACAAACAATGATCGACGAACCTAACCAGGTAAGCTTAGTTAGTTCGACTGATGACGATGACTTCTGGTGTACCCATAGCCTAGTCAACTGTGAGTAGATGACGATGGCCTAGGAAGTGGGAGTCTAGTCAGCGCCCTTGCGCCTGATGACGTCGACTCACCAAGGGATCATTGCTTTTCTACAGACAATGATCTACAAACCTGACCAAGTGAGCTTAGTCAGTTCTGACAGATGATGATGACTTCTAGTGCACCCAACGCCTAGTCCGCTGCATGCGGATGACGATGGCTTAGGAAGTGGGAGTCTAATTAATGCTCTTACACTTGATGATGACGACTTGCCAAGGGATCATTGCTCTTCTACAGGCAATGATCGCCGAACTTGACCAGGTAAGCTTAGTCAGTTTCGACTGATGACGACGACTTCTGGTGCACCTGATGCCTAGTCCATTGTGCGTGGACAATGATGGCTTAGGCAGTAGAAGTATATTTGGCTGTTCCGCAACTTGTGGTGGTGACTCGCCAGGGACCATTGCTCTACTGTAAACAAAGGTTGCCCAACACATTCAATTTCGATATGACTCAAGTGACAATACAGACCATCTGCCAGGATGAAAGACCCGCAAATACTAATTTTTCGCCCCACAAGATGGGTTGAAAAATTCTAAGAAATACACATTGGCACGAAAGTATAAGACAAACAAGTAGAGTTGCAAAATGCGACTTTCATTAAAAGTTCTGTTTTTGTTCTGAGAAGGACATTACAACTATTTTGGAACAACAGAGGATAAAACGACTTCCTTAACAACCTGCCCCGAAGAGCCAAGACTTTCTTCCAATATGATAATCTCGAAAGCAACATTTCTATAATAGGCAAAATCGAGATTGAGACCAGAGCGTTCCACTCTAATAAGCTCCAGAAGTTCCAGCCTACCCCGAACGACCTTCGACGACACCTGCAGTTTCAGCCTCGGGATCCACCATGCCTACCAATGCGGCATAGTGGGAATGCTCTTATGCCAATAAGCATTCTGCTTCACGAATGCGGTGAAGCCCCTTAGCAACTTCTGACTCGAGTTGTCATCGTACAACAACCCATTCGGTCTCGGCTCGTTTCCTCTCAACATTCTGAGCCTACAAATTAGACGACCACTTATCCACAACACCTTCTAGGCGTTCCAACTTAGCATGGGCCCACACCAGTTCAGCTTGGGTAGTAGCCAAACCGACTTCGGTTGACTTCAGCCTTTACGACTACTAATTCCGCTTCAGACGCGGATGTCATGGTCTGCATAACCCCCAGATCCACCGCAATGCGAGACTCCTGCATTTGATTGGTAAGAAAATAAACCCGGTGGAGAGCATTCGAATATGACACCCGCAAGTCTGCGAAAGCCTCTTCCAAAGCACTCCCCCTCCAGGCCAGTAGGGGGGGCAAAAAGATCCAGCGAGAGACTATGATCCCCTGGGACCACCTCTTGAGCAGACAAAAATAAATCATGCTTCGCAACAGTCGCCTCATTCTCTAATAAGGATGGCGTCTCGGAAGAAAAAGCCACGTGATTAGTAGGACGCCTCCTCTTAGGAAGAATAATAGAAGGCATGCTCACCTCCAACTCAGCCAACCTCGATGAGCTAGGCATAATCAGGCTCCTCTTCTTCGAACGACGACCTCCAACCTCTTTAGTCGGTGAGCTGAGTACAGTAGAGGCTTCATGGGAATATCTGAGTAGCCCGCTCCGTACGATGTCGAGGCATTATAACCTCCTAAAAAGACATTAATGGGAGTTCATTAAACCTCTTTTCTGCTTACTCTTCCTACTCAGTGAGAAGCAAGGACAAAAACTTTTTTGAAAAAAGAAACAAAATGTCACGTTATCGCAACATCCTGAATCCGGGATGGTAAGACAGTGAGAAAGTATTTACTAAGATCAAACTGGAAGAATCTGGAAACCCGATGTCCTCCCAACTTGTAGTATGGGGAATTTCCTGAAGCCAAAAACCAATACTTCTACCAAAGCTCAATGTCATCTGCTACAGGATGTAAGCAATTAGGAGTGCCCAATACACAAACACCTCTAGAATCCAATCTGGCAGTGGTCAGGCGTTGAACTATCTGGAGTCAAGCGAATGCCAACATCATGCACTCTGAAAAGAGTCGCAATCAAAATCTTAAACCCGCTCGAAGCCAACTGAGCGAGGGGAATAGGAAGGAAAATGAAGAAACACATAATGTCATCCGATAGTGGGACCTGGAGTCCGAATTCAAACATACCCCGGTGCAATCCTATATACCCCTGTGGGGGTGTAGTCGGAGTCTGAGCCATGATCACGGGGACGAGCTCCAAATCTTCAGGAACATGGTACAGGCTCTGAACCCTAATTGACTCGGTTTCATCAATCAAGCTATATTCAAAAGCTTGTGGTAGGTGCAAGACAACTCTTGTTCGGGAGTAAGTTCGATGTTAGCCGCCATTGAAGGAAAGTGCAAATCAAACTTTGCAAAAGGACACTCGCGTAAAAGAAAACACGAGACAGAGACAAGAAGACGCAATAGAAGAAATAAAAAAATCTTCGTTGAAATAATGGCCATTTATAAAGAATATAAATTGTACCCCTTCTTGTTGAGCAGTCGCTCATTCATTAATGTTATGTGCCATTCGAGACGACCCTTCAGGATCAATGATTACGACAGTACATTCACTTTTCAGAGATTTAGTGGACCGACTAGACGCCCCACTAACTCTGTGGGAGCAACTAATTATACATCGAAACATCCTATCTTCTACACCTTACATGTATCATGAAGATCTCAAGAAATAATAGGCCCAAGCAACAACAAGCCTGCAAAGTGCAGTCCGCCATCTAGACCCTAATTACTACAGCCTACTAAGCCCACACGTCTCACAACCATCCCCAATACCCGTAAGACCTATTGAGGCAAGTATCTCGAGGATCAACATCGGGTGGGCAAGCTAGCAGTACTTTGTCTCCAACTAGGAAGAAAATACCCGAGTATACATCGTACGTGAAAACTTTTGTGTATGGACAACACTCCAATAGGGAACTATCTCCCGCATATCTAGGAGCATGTCTAACAGGGAAACTTCCTTATACAAGACGACTCTTAATTAGAAAAGGATCTCCAAGAAGATCTATTTCCCAAAACTACGCCACCGATGGCTTGGTCGAACCAGGACTCCAACAATATTAATAAGTCAGGAGGTTGGTGAACAAAGTATGCTACAAATTCCCTATTTACATCTTTAAGCCTTTTTCAAAGCCCTGTCTGACTTTAGCATCGGAGTGCCATTGGCCACCACAACGGTGGTCTGTGCCTCACGTGCTTGCTTGTATAGGTCAGCAGGTCAAGGTCAATCAGGGCCCAAAAATTGACAGCATCACCTTTCATTGTCTAGGCGAATACATCTCGGTTCTCTTAAGAGTGCGGCTAGTTGATCTGCTAGCACTCTGATAGGTTAGAGGCTGTCTAGACTACTTCGTGTTAGCTAGGCTATCCAAGTATATTGTGATGGCCTCTTCTTCCGGCTACCCAACATTTCGCTTTCATCTTGGGCTGGATGGAGTTTCGATGTGCGAAGGCGAAGTTGGGTCTTTTCCAGTGTTCTAAAAATCGGTCTAGGCGGCCGCCTAGGCGCTAGAAGGTGGAAAACCGCCCAGATTAATGCCTGGGCGGGCAGTCTGGGCGGTCTGGGCAGTCTGGGCGGTCTGGGCGGGTCTGGGCGGGTCTAGGCGGGTCTGGGCGGGTCTGGGCGGGCTAGGCGGTCTAGGCGGGCTAGGCGGTCTAGGCGGTCTAGGCGGCCTAGGCGGGGTCTAGGCGTACTCTAGGAAGGGTCTAGGCGGTCTGGGAGATTTTTTTTATTTTTTTATTTTTTTTATTTTTTTTTATTTTTTTTTATTTTTTAATAAGGTTGATTGTGTTCTTATTTTATTTTTCTTTCCTATTTTTTAGAAATAAACTATTTAATTGTTTTTTTAGAAAATCACGGGAATGGGCTTTGATGATGATGATGATAATATGTCTAAATGTAGCGAAGGATGATTACTTAATGGAATTCTCAAAGGATCTGCCGGTACCAATTTTACTAATGTAGATTTTATCAAACATAACTGAGATTATTCATGCAATTTGAAGAAAAATAAAAGATTACACAAATTCAAATTTATATAAAGTACCCATCATGACCAACTTCAGTCATGTTTTAATAAATTTTGTTCACGATTGTTAATTTTTCATGTTTTTAAATTTTGCATATGTATATTTACATTAAATTGGATGTAATTGATAAGGTATTATGCTTAACTTTTGTAAATTATTAAAGTTATAATACAAAACCTAAGACCGCCTAGGCGCCCGCCTAGGCCCCTGGGCGCTAGGCACCTGCTCGCCGCCCGCCCAGCGCCTAGCGATTTTTAGAACACTGGTTTTTTCTATTTGGATTTGGGGTTTCCTCATCCAGATCCTTTTGCTCGGGTCATTGTGCTCCATTTTTTAGTTGTCTGGTTGCAACGTAGTGACATTCTAAAGTGATAGTATGGCCGCCTCCAGGTTGGCCCAAGATTACGTTGCATTCGGAGCGAGTCTACAGCCGACAACACTGTCATCAAGATCCTCTGTAGGTTTGGTTGCCTTGCGACTACCGGTAACATGATCATTTCGATCGGGTAATTGCTTTCTCCATTGAAGCCGAACATGGCTCGATTTGAAGGTGTCAGCTCTACTTCAGTCAGTTGCAACTTTAGGAATGCGTATAGACAGTACATTGACGAAACTACATGTGTCCACCGACGATCTTCTCACTTCTTAGTTAACTATCCTTACTGAGATGACTAGGCATCATTGTGGGAGAAGCAGACTCCCTTCATGTCTCGTTCTATGAACGTTAAGTATATACTGGATGAGATGATCTCGGTAGTGCGACTGAACTCGCAGTTCCCATACCGATTTCTTTAGTAAACGATTCGAGTATTGTCTCTCCTTGTTTGCCCCATGAAGGACACATACAACGTCAGGAGCCATGTCTCTTGTTTCTTGTACCATTCCTTCACCTTGGAGATGCATGTCCTCGAAGCCTATGAATTTCTTCAGTCGTCCTTTCTGGATCTAGTATTGCATGTCATCTCTGAGGCTCCTGCAATCTTTGGTATCGTGGCCTATGTCTTTGTGATTAGAACAATGCTTGTCTTTATCAAGTCTTGAAGGATCCCCTTTGAGTTTCAATGGCCATTTGATGCCTTTCCATTTTCCATGGCGCATAAAACGCCGGGCAGAATGGAGTTGAACAAAGTTTAATAGGGGTACCTGGAGCCACTGGCCTTGTACAATTTTGCTTGGCTGAGCCCGCTCATGTTCTCGTTCCGTTCCCTTTTAGAACTATATCTCCTTTCATCCCTGTCTTGGTTCTTGTGGAGTGTTTTGGCTCGCCTACCTCCTTCCTAGTTGCCAACATTTTCTATAGAGGTGATGTATTTCTTGGCGCTCCTTAATAGACCTGCCATACCCACTAGGGGTTCCAATGTGATGGAGTTCTAAAACTGGCCTCCTCGAAGGCCAGATGTGATAGCGGTGACTGATGTGTCATCACTGCAACCATTGATCAAGGTCAGCTCATCATTGAAACAAAAGACATAATCCCTTAGGGTCTCGCCATGCTTCTGCTTGAGGCACAGTAGATAGTGGGCTTTTTCTGGATCCGTGGGCTCCCGACAAACTTGGTGATGAATGCTTTAACAAGGACTTGGAACTAATCGATAGATCTCAGATGGAGGCTGTGGAACCACGTCAGCATAGCCTTTTTCAGAATGGTGGGAAAACTTTTGCACATGATGGCTTCTGAACTTTCTTTAAGTGCTATCACGTGGTGGTAATGGTGCAGATGATCTGATAGATCAGATGTTTCATCATAGAACTCGAGCTTTGGGGGGACAAACTTCTTCGAAAGAGGGGCACTCATGATCTCCTCCGAGAATGGAGGGATAGTGAGATCATATAGGAGATCAGGATTGGTCGGCCCTAGTCAGAGCAGTTTTGGCCATGGTTCTGTCTGTCTCCGAGGCATGCTCCCCATGATCCTCATCTCCTCCTAGGTTCCCCTCTCGACAAGCTATTTGCTCCTCTACTAGGAAGCTTTCGCCCTCCTGGACGTGCTCTCGTGCGTTTTCTCGGGTCTGAAATCTCCCCAAATTTTGGTTGGTCTCAGATTGTTGTTGTCGATCTCGACTGAACCTTTCTACCACCTGTGCTAGGTGATCCAGGTGGAGCAGGATCTGATAACCATTCGTTCATGGACAAACACATGGCATAAATCATGCCTTATTAGGGATAATTAACATATCCGATCACTAAGGCCCCTAGAGGCATTAATGGCGAATCACTTCACAAGCTAAAGGCCCAAACGTCAGGCTCAAATGAATCTCTCCATAAGAGAACATAGATGTTACAAAGGAGACAAGTCATGGTGGGAATTTCTCCCCCAATGACGTATCTTATTGAAGGAGGTGACCGTTATGAGAAACGACCCTCTTCATTGTACCATGCAGGCTTAAGTCACGTAAATAGTTAGTTACTCTTATTATATAAGGTAAAGGAGAAAAAAGGAAGGTACGTACGAAAAAACCCTACGACTATATTTTGTTCAAATTCATCTCTTCCTTAGTTTATTGACTTTAGCATCAAAGTGCCTTCGGCCACCAACAAGGTGGTCTTTGGCAATTTAACTCTGTTTTTCAAGTCAGATCTCGAGAAGAACAAATTTGGTCGTATCAGTTTGGCACCGTCCATGGAGAAACGTTAGTTTCCTTTAAAAAGTCAGAGTTGGTAGTTTTCTTAAAATTCTCCCCCAAAAAAAAGAAAACATAAGGGAGAAAAAACGCTCTGAGGCGATTTAATAAAACAAGGGCAGACTAGTTATAGCGTTTTGGCACGTTTCAAACGTGGTCGTTTCTTGCTCGGGTTGGGATGATCTTGCTTGTTCATATGGGCGGCGGCTAGGGTTCTCATGGCTGCTGCGACGACAACCAAGGGAGATCCTCCCTTGGTTGTCTATGGAGGAGGAGTACAACCTCCTAGGTCTTTTGCACAAATGTTTGGCGCCATTCACACGGATCAGATTGAGGAACCACTGGTAGAAGGGATGTAATATTGAAAAGATGGATCCCCAACCGTTTCTATGATGGTCATTAACAAAAAGCTAGGTGAGTCTTTCATAGAAATACATGTTATTGTTTTAAAGTTTTCTAGTTTCAGACCTATGTTGGAAGCTATTCACTATGCGATTCATTGCTCGTGGGGAATATTAGGTGATTTCTCTATGGGTTTGCTAGACCCGAGACATGTGTTGGTAAGGTTGCAATCCGAATAGGAAGCAAAAAAATTTCTATCTAGAGATTCCTTTTTGATTCGCGGAGTAAGATTCATAGTTCGTAAGTGGCTTCGATTATTCAATGCAGTTTATAATCCAAAGCAAGAGAGTTCCAACAGAGGTTTGTTGCTTTCTTTGAGTAATAGTTAAATCGGTAGTTAGAAGGAATAGTAGAATTGTTTATTGAGATTTTCCACTAACTGGATTTGTCATTATGAATGTGGATGGGTACTCGGAAAAAATTGGGCTGCAGGAGGGGTGGTCTTTAGAGATGAGAAGGGAGACTGTGTAACTACGCTACAAAGGTTTTTTGTGAAGGAACAAATAACCTGGCAGATGTTTTGCCAGTCTTAGAAGGTTTGAAGTTATGTGATAGGCAAGGAATTACGAACGTAATTGTGCAAACTGATTTAGACTTGGTCCAAAGATGGTTCCTTGGAAAGAGTAAGATTCCCTGGTTCTTAGAAAATTCTTGGAGGGGGATTGATGGCACCTTAAAAGGGGGAAAATTGTTCCTTGTAGACACATCTTCAGAAAAGTAAATTTTATGGCGGATGCGTTGGTAGCATGGGCGCAGGGGGATAGAAGTTTTTGTGAGTTCAATATGCTTAATCTTCTTGCTAGAATTTTGGGACTGATTCGTTTAGATAAATCCCACATTGCTTATATCCGAAAATGATGGGATCTAGGGAAGGTCGAGGGAGTCTGGTGTTGTTTTTAGTTGACTTGCTGTGCTCTAGCAAGCTATTTATTGAAAATTTGAGGTTGTTGGAAGATAAACTGAGCTTTTCATGCTATATTTTGCAAGACTGTGGGTTGCAGGGAGTGACTTTTATTGTCAAAACAGAGTTGGTCATGCTCTGTTTCTTCAGATTATTGGGTGTGAAGAGTAGTGTGTTGGAACAACTCGGTTTGGCAAGGATGGATATGGATGGACAAGTGAAAAAAAAACAATTGCGTTGTTTTATGGTCTGAAAAGGATCATTTATGCAGGATTCAAATGTTGCCTTAAGTTGGTTTGGCAAGCCCTCTTCGATTGTAAATCAACTGCGTTTATGGAGGAGTGAAATTTGGAAACTTGGGGTTCTACTTCGGAAGGTTGCTTGGTTTTAAAACTAGGTGGCAATTTCGGTTTGACACTGATTATTGGTGGGGAAGTTCTGTGTAGATTTAGAGGAAACTTAGTTTTCGTTGTGTTATGTTTTTTACCTTTCGAATTTATTATTTCGGGAAAAGTTGTAAGGTACCCCCGAATAGTAGGTTGTAAATCTCTTTTATTTTTATATTGAATAAGAGTTTGGCATCCCATAACTGCCCTTGCCACCCAGAGGTTTAATGAAAAGAAAGGTAGTTTCCTTAAAACAAACCAACAACAAAAAAATACAGTGCAAATGAAACCCCCACTGACTCTCGGGTTAGCAACACCCAGGATAACCCTCCCATTGGCGAAAGGCTCACACAAGAACGCGTTCAACCTGTTGAGCACATTAGAAATCCACCTCAGCAAAACTCTGCCAATCATCTTCAAGAGAACAAATAAGTTCGTGCGGAGCTTCGAAAATCCAACCTTGAAAAAGAACCTCAACACGATGGATAAAGAACTGGTGGACTTGCTCCACCAATTCCATTCAGGATTGGAGTCACAGATTCAAACATATTGTATGAACTTGCCATGCCACCCTTCTCCGATCGGATCATGAACACTCCTCTGTCCAGGGTATACGTTACATGATTCACTGATGAGTTAACTATATTTGACGGATGCAGCGATGACACGGCTGTGACTACCTTCACCTCCGCACTCAGGGGAGAACATTTATACAATTTTTTTTATTTTATTTTGGAGCCTCCAAAGTGCATGGCAGCCCTGTTAAAAAGTGCACAAAAATACATTACTCTGGAAGACATGTGGTCTACCAAGAAAAGCAACGAGGTTGACAAAAAATCAGGAAGGAAAAGAAGATAGGAGGCGAGTGGAAAGGCCATAGGAGGACAACGGTCATCCCAAAAGGTATCAGACCAATAGCAAGTCCGACTATGGTACATAGAAGTTCGGGAAGCTGTAGTTGGGCAGAGTAAAGCCTAAACGATCGACTAACTTGGTTGACGTAAAATACAATCCGTACACTGCTTTAAAAGCAAGTATGTCAAAGGTTCTGGAGACCATGACAAAGTGGGAAGACGTCAAAATGCCACCCAAACTGAGGGGAGATCCATCAAGATGAGATAATTAGAACAAATATTGTTCTTTTCAAAAATACCATGGACATAACACTGAGGATTGCCACAATCTGTGGAAGGAAATCGAAAATTGGGTCCAGAGAGGACGACTCGGAGAGTTTGTCGAACTAAAAGAAAAACAATCTAAAGGAAAAGAAAATATGGAGCCCATAGTAGGACCGAATGAACAAGCTAAAGGGTTGATATATGCCCTACATGGCACGTCTGGAAATCAGGGGCAATCTAACCAATCACGAAAGTTATCCATTAGAGAATTGTGAACAAGAGCACATCACCATGATTTTCCCGCGCAACTCGCCAGAATAGACTGCCCAACCCCTATTCTGACTTTTTCTGAAAGAGATACGCAACGTGTTAATTTCCCCCACAATGATGCCCTTAAATGAAAGTCAGAAAAGTACTCTGATACAGGGAATTTCGCCAATCTCTTGTTTATGGCAGTGTTCCACAAAAGGTTGTTCAACACGAAATGACTCACACCTGTCAACCAACCAATGGTGGGCTTTAGCGGTGAACAATGCTACCCACTCGGACGAGTCCGGTTGCCAGTAGTGACAGTAGCACTAGGCAAACACCGAGTCCTATTAATAGATTTTCACAATTAACACCCCGTCAGCATACAACATGCTTTTAGGGAGACCCTGGCTACACAATATGGATGCAAGATCCTCCACTATTAAACACTGCCTCAAGTATCAAATCGATGATGATGTTGGGGTCATCAGAGGTGATCAACCAACTGCACGCAAAATCCATTATGCAGCAATCACTACAACAATTAAGGCATTTTTCAAGAAAAAATGTCCTTGACAAAACTCAAAATTTTGTTGAAAACTACTTTTAACAAGGAAAAAAATTCGTTGGTGGGTTCCTGGAGGCATCCCCGTAGCTAAAGGTATTTGCCAAGGAATTACAGTTTTTGTTGGTAAAAGGGATGCTAAGTCAAGAAAATATTTTGTTGGTAATATTGACAACTACCAAGGAAATTCGTTGGTAAAAATCAAATATCGTTACCAACAAATTGTTTGTTGCAAGAACTATTTTATTTACCTACAAAATTTTTCTCGAAAAATCTTAAAATCATCAAGGAAAATTGTCGTTGGAAAAGGTAACAACCTTTATCATAGAACTTTTTCGTTGGTAAAATGCATGAATATCAACGAAAGTTGTCATCGGTATCGTTACCAATTACCAAGGAAATTATTTTCAATAAAAAAAATGATATATTGAAGTTGTCTAAGAGACGACCTAATCTAGGTCCCAAACTCTAAGGACATCACCCACTACCTCCCAAACTCTAAGGACACCACTCTTGATGATAAAACCCCACTATGGAATTCCATATATAATATATTTATTTTTAGGCTTAACGGGAATCGAACTCCTGACCTATAGTAAAATCTGTTGCAATATTTACCAATTGAGCTATTTGAATAATTGTGTTGTGTGAAACAACTTTATAGCCTTATTAAATCAAATTACTCATTTTTTGCAATAAAAAAACCATTGCCACGTATATAATAGAGACCAATATATAATATTTCGTCACTATAAATTAAAACTAAATATTTTCACGATTATAAAATTTATGTTAAATATCTACCACTTTTAGCAATGAAAAAAAATTTCACAGTAACACCATTATAATTAGCAACAAAATAGTAATAGCATTTCAATGCTATATGTTATTGAAATTGGTTATATCCTCAATGAAATAAAATTAAATTGTTGTAAATAAGAAAATGAGCCTTAATAAGAAAAATGTTCATGGAAATTTTATCAATATTTAGCAACGAAATAAATTGTTACCATTAATATTATAATTAACAGTAAAATAATGTTGTATTGTTAAATAAATTTTATTTGATTTTTCAGATGAAATTATATCAATGCTACTAATAAAAAATTTCAACGAATTGATATTTTTCCACTATAAAGAAGCTAGGAGCTTTAAATATAAAAAAATTTCATGAAAAAAAATTCATTATAAGTAACCAAATAAATCGTTGCAATAACGTGGTAATTAACTAGAGAAAATTTAGTTTCATTGTTGAAGAGACACGAACAAGTGTTATAGTGCATTTACTAAGAAAATGTTTGTCAATAATATTAATATTTATTAGCAATGAAATAATTTATTGTAAATGACGTCATTATAACTAACAAACTAAAATTTCGTTGAAAAAGAAATATTTTGTTGCTAAATAATGTTGGTGGGAAATTGATTTTGGAATAAATATTTTTCGCCATTTCTTTACAAAGAAAAGTTGCCAACAAAATAGATTTTGTTACAAAAAGTGACGACTCTATGGTTTTTTCAATGAAATTTATTTTTGTTAGAAATAGTAACATATTAACAAGGAAAATAAAATTTGTTAGTAACTAAAACATTTTTTGTAGTGAGTATACCAATTTCCAACAAAATAATGACTTGTCGCTATAAAATAGTTAATGAACTTTAATGAGAAACAAATTTTCATGAAAATAATTATCAGTTTTTACCTAGAAAAAATTTTGTTACGAACAATGTTATAATTACCAACAAAATCTTATTTCATAGCTACAAAGATTTCATTAAAAAATATATTGTTTCCAACAAAATAAAAAACGTTGCCAATAGTGTGACAATTTTCAACGAAATATTACTTTGTTCCTATAAATTAATAAACGAGCTTTAACAAGAAAAAACCTAATGAAAAAAATTATCAATCATTATCAACGAACCGAATCATTACTAATAATGTGATTATTGTCTAGGAAAACATATTTCCTTACTAAAGAGGGATGAATAAGATTTAATATTCGTTAACAAGGAAAGTTAGTTGTTGTTAAAATTAGTCTTCTTTAGCAACAAAATATTTCATTTCAGATGATGCCATAATTACCAAGGAACAAGTATTTTGTGGCCATAAAAATAATTTCATTGTTAAATCAATTTAGCGAAAAATTGGGTTTGGAGGGAATGTTTCCCGCCACCTATTTAACAAGAAATGTTTCCTACAAAATATATTTTGTTGGAAAACAGTAACAAGTTTATGGCTTTTTAAAGGAAATTTTTTATTCGTTGACAATGCTACAATATTAACAAGGAAATCAATTTTCGTAGCAATAATTTTGTTAGTAAAAGATAGATTTCTTGTAGTGAATGAAGACTCCCAACAAATATCAATCACAGTTAGGACTAAGGGAGCCATCATAGCAGCCGCCCAGTTCATTGCTGACGGATCAATCCCTCTCAGAAGACAATGAAGCCCCAACCAGTCCACGGGGACGACCGACCACTTGCCAACCAGATGAAGAGACTACAATAATCCACCTTGATGGTCTGGAAGGCAATACAAATGTCAGAATCAGATCAAAACTCCATTCGGAACTGACAAAACAATTGATCCAACCACTGAAAGGCAATCAAGATGTATTCGCCTGGACAATGAAAGACAATCACTCAGATTGAAAGTCAATCCGGACAAAAAGTTAATCAGACAGAAGAGAAGGCTAGTCGCCCTAGAGTGCAATCAGGTCATCAATGAATAGGTGAACCGCTTGCTAAATGCTGGAATGATAAAGAAGACCTACTACCCAGACTAGCTAGCCAATACAGTTCTGGTTATAAAAAAGGGACTAGAGGGTCTTCATGGATTACACGGACCTTAATAAAGCTTGCCCAAAAGATGACTTTCCACTTTCACGTATTGATCAGAGAATGGACGCTACCTCCGGACATGGACTACTCAGTTTCATGAATGCATATTTTGGCAACGGCCAAATATAATTATATTCTTTAGACTAGTAGAAGACATCCTTTGTAACAGAAAGATGTATGTATGCTACCTAGTGATGTCGTTTGGACTAAAGAATGCTGGAGCAACGTATCAACGCTTGGTCAACAAAATGTTCAGAGATCAGATTGACAAGACCATGGAAGTATACATCGATGATATACTAATAAAAAGTCTACACAAAGACGACGACATCAAAGACCTATAACAAGCCTTTTCCCAACTCCGCAAGTACATGACGAAACTCATCCACAAAAATGTACATTCGGAATAGAATCAGGAAAATTTCTTGGGTACATGGTCAACCGAAGAGGAATCGAAGTTGATCTGAAACAAATACAACCACTCTTAAGCATGCAATTGCCCACAAACATCAAATGTGTACAAAGCCTTAACGACAGAGTAGCAACCCTTAGGTTCATCTCCAATCGTCAGACAAGTGCCTCTCCTTTTTCAAAATTTTGAAAGGGAACAAAACATTCAAATGGAGTGAGGAATGCGAACAAGCTTCTCAAAACCTAAAAGCATACATGAAGAGTACAAAATTACTTTAAAAGCCAAAGCCGGGTGAGACACTTTACGTGAGGAAAGAGGAATACATTTGTGAATGCAGAAGCTAACTATCCTGGTTTGGAAAAATTAGCACTGACGTTGGTCATGTCTTCCAGAAAGCTAATTCCTTACTTCCAATCCCACTCCATCACCATACTGACCGAACAACCACTTCGGTCAGTACTGCACAAACCAGAGTTATCGCACTGAATGGTGAAATGGGAAATAGAGCTTGATCAATTTGACCTCAACAATGCTCCAAACACAATAATAAAAAGCTCAAGCACTAGCAGACTTTTATTTCCAAATCACAGGCGGCAGCAAGTGTCAGGCAGACAATGATAAGGAACAAGAAATTGCTGAATCCAACCCTCAATGATGGATCCTGCATTGTGATGGAGTTTCCAAGGAAAAAGGCTACAGAGGTAGAATTATTCTATACACACCGAAAAGGCCATCCAGTTCAGTTATAATGCATCCAACAACGAAACTGAATACGAAGCGCTAATAGCCGAATTACGATTAGCTAAACATCTCGGAGTGAAAGACATCGATGTTTCACAGACTCCAAATTGGTGGTCAATCAATTGAACGACAAATTCAAAGTAAAATACGAACGAATAAAAGTGTACCATCAAAAGGCAACGACCTGATCAAAGGCTTCAATACAATCATTGTTAGATGCTTTGACAGGGCAGACAATCACATTGTAGACATCTTGGCGAAAAAAGCGTCAGGAGCAAAAGATGTCATCAATCCCCTTATCACAGTATAAAAAAGCTCAATCTTGGAGAATGACACACATGAAGTATGTGCAACGGATCAAGAAGATAGTTGGATGACTCCAAATCTGGAGTACATATAGAAGGCAACTCTCCCAACAGTCAAGAAGGAGGGTCGCAAGCCATAGAACAGATGATCACAATACACTTTGATAAGCGACGGGCTGTATAGGAGATCTGTCATAAGTTCGCTGCTACGATGCCTGTAACCCAGCGATGCCGACTACATCCTTCGAGAAATTCATTTCGGCATATGCAGGAATCATCTAGGAGGCAAAACACTGGCTCACAAAGCCATAACATTAGGGTATAATTGGCCAACAACGCAAAAGGATGCCAACAAACAGTTCTGGTTGTGTGATAAATGCCAACGATTTGCCTCATAACACACATGCCAGGTCAGAACATGATCCCGATTAGTAGTCCTTGGCCATTTGCACAATGGGGAATGGATATTGTAGGTTCACTTTCAATCTCTGACAGGAAGAAATTCCTCCTTATAACAGTCAACTACTTCACCAACTGGGTAGAAGTAGAACCACTGGCAAAAATAGAAGAAGCTCAGGTCAAAAACTTCTTGTAGAAAACAATAATATGAAGATTCGAAGTCCCCAGAACAATCATGACTTACAACGGGCCACAATTCAAAGGCAAAAATGTCAAGAAGTTATGTGAAAACTTGAGCATCAATCACCACTTCTCAACACCTGGTCATCCCCAAGCAAACGGACAGACAGAGGTCAACAACCGAACAATCCTTGAGGCCATAAAGTAAAACTTACAGCAACAAAACAATTATGGGTATCTAAATTGCCAGGCATTTTCTGGACCTACAAGACGATAAAAAATTACAACAAGAGAAACACCATTCGCCCTAACTTACGGGTCTGAGGCAATGGTACCAGTTGAGATTGGCATGCCCACCTTCAGAGCTGAGCAGTTCAATTGGAAGACAATGATGAAGCACTGCGAATCGATCTGGATCTTCTCGAAGAAAAAAGAAGCTTCAATCAAAATGAAGGCCTACCAACATGGAATGGCCAAATATTACAATAAGAAAGTCAACCCCCTTGCATTCAAAATTGGTGACTAGATACTCAGAAAGATCCAGCTGAATACAAAAAACCCAGACGCGGGAAAGTTAAACCCAAATTTGGAATGACCATACAAAGTGATTAAAATCAATAGACCAAGAACATACTGGTTAGAAAATTCAAAGGGGAAAAACTCAAGAGGCCATGAAAAGTAGAACACCTGAAAAGGTATTATCAATAAACTATCACATTCTAACAAGTTTTCATTTCTGATTGCGGTAATTTTAGCTAGTCAGGAACAAGTCAGACTAGACAATTGCTTAAAAAAATCTTCAGTGTATTCAGCTAGTCAAGACCACCAAGTCAGACTATACATATATTTAGAAATTATCTAGTTTGATCATCAAGTCGAACAACGAAGTGTATTTCGCTAGTTAGGACCAACAAGTTGGACTAGCCAATTGCTTAAAACATCTTCTTGTCCGATCACTAAGTTGGACAACAAAGTGTATTAAGTTAAGTCAGGACCACCAAGTCTGACCAGACATCTACTTAACAAATCTTCTTGTCCCATCACCAAGTCGGACAAAAAAATGTATGTAGCTAGTCGGGACCACAAAGTTAGATTAGCTATTTAAAAATCTTCTAAGTCTAAACTGCCAATTTAGACAATAAAGCATATCTCCAAAGCCCGGACCTCAAAGTCAGGCTGCATTTGTCTTCCAAGTCTAAACTACCAATTTAGACAATGAAATGTATTTACAAAGCAAGGACATCAAAGTCAGGCTGCATTTATTTTCTATGTCTAAGCTATCAGTTTAGACTAGTATATCTACAAAGCCAGACCTCAAAGTCAGACTACTCTATAGAACGGAACAATGATCCAACAAAAATGGGGAAGACATAACACAAAGAGATAAATAAGTACAGTTGAATAAAAAAAAAGAAATTTTATTCATGATTCAATCAGTTACATTTTTTAAGGAGGTTACATGAGGAACTGTTGTGGGGTAGAGAATCATTATCATCGACAGGTTCAGATGAAGTTAGATAAGCATTATCATCTTTGGTAGGGTCATTTGGAGGAAGTGGAGCATGATCTTTGTCATCCACGGAAAAAGTGGAAACATCTTCAAATACGTGGTCAACTATGGTACGATCTTTGCGAAGGTCCCAACCCTCTTTCGCTTCCATATAATCGAGGATGTCAATTTTGCCAGAGACAACCTTACTGAACTCCATATCAACTTCATCAACCTTTGACTACTCAGAAATATTAGAAATTGTTGCTTGGCCCGAGCAAGCTCCTCTTCAATTCTAAAGAACCTCTGAGATGCTTCTTCTTTAAGACTCATTTCTTCACCCATGTGCTCTTTAATAGAATTGGCCTTCGAAATCATCCGCTTCATTTGCTTCTCAGCAGCCTCGTGGGGAGTAGACAAAGAATCTGCCATAGTAACTGCCTAATCACGAGCTTCATTGTGGAAGTCAATTCACTTTCCATGGCAGGTAATGAAGATCGCAGCTCTGCTATCGGTTCATGAAGGCAGTCCATCTCATTCTCCACAGCAGTTACATCGGAAACATACTTATCCCTGACAGCTTCCACCTATTTCAGAGTATCCTCATAAGCATTAACCATACACTTTCGATAAGTAGCATCCTCTTTCGACTTATCCACCTGTGTAAGAGTATCAGAAAGTTGCAACAGTTGCTATGCGTACCTTTTCTCCAAGGCATACACCTGTTAATGAGCTGCCTGATACTCGAACCCAACATAAGTAAGATGAGATATCCCTTGTTCAGAGTAAAGGAAAAAGTAAAAAAAAAAAGATGAACACTTTACCTGCATTATTTGTTTCACACCTTTGTCAAAGTGATCTTCAACATAACGAACAAGCATGGGGGCTTTATTCATCAACCATTGATGCCAAGAGTTGATATGATTGTGTGCACTCTCCGGCACGTCAATCTTCGAATGCCTGGAGAACCCATCATCCTTATTATACGGATAGCCCAAGGAATGAACTCCTTCCAGCTGACTTGTGGGTGGAGCACAGAGGGATCGGGGATGATCGAAGAGCCACCCTTAGTTGCACCAACATTGACCGAAACAAAGGCGATGATTGACATACCGCATTTTCTCTTCTTGTCAGGAGCGACAACAGAAGATACTGGAAGAAAAAGAGAAGAGTCAGACAACTCTTTCATGCTTGGATCTACAGGAGGGGATGACGAGACTTGGAGCTCTGACCTTAATCTGCAACAACCTCATAAAAAACAAGATCATATTCGAAGTCATCCAAAGACAGCTCCGCTTTTGGATCCTAAGACTTCTTCACCGCAAGTTGTGTCATCTTAATGGAAATGACACAAGCTTTCTCATCCGACACCTTACTGAGGTCCGTCGCGCCAACACTAACAAGGAAATCCTTCTCATAATCACCAAAAAGAGCACGAGGACGGGAAACTTCCTCTCGACTCTTCTCCAAAGCTAGCTGCATCTCCTCATCTTCCTGAGTAGCAAGTTGGGAGTCATCCTCATGGTTCTTCCTCAAAGAACTAGAATCCTTAACCATAAGAGGAAGTGCAGTCGAAACATTCCTTGCGCTAAAAATGATCCCAATAGAAGAACCAGACCCAACATGCCTATCCCGCTTTGAAGACTGACCAACATCAACCAAACCACTAGACCTTTCTTTTGGTAGGACTTGGGGGTACCGGAGCCCTCCTCTTCATAGTGGTCAGTTTCGCATTTTGACCACCGATGCAAACAAGAGGATTCCTCTTGGTCAGCTCTGTATCCTGACCACCAACGCTAACAGGAGGACCAGGTTGAGAAACAGTGACACCAGAGTCACATTCATAAACTACCAATGATCATTCCAAAACATTAAGGCCATAAAGGCCACGTTCATCAACAACCTCCACCTGGAGTACATCTTTAAGCGTTGTCAAAGGAAGGGAAAGGAATCAAGCATTCGTTTCCTTTTCTTCTGCAGTCAGTTGCAAGCTGTTCAAGTTTTTGGGGGTCTTGAACGACCTGAGAATGTGTTTACCGTGAAGATTGAAAATACTAATATTCTATGGAAGCACAGAACCATGTCCTCTACCAAAACTTGAAATCATATTTCGCCTTGCCCAAACAACACCATGTGCAATCAGATATCTAAAAGCATATTTGTTGACCTTCAACATCATCAAAGAATGCAAGACAATCTCATTTAGACGGATCCCAGCCTGTAGAGCCTTCACCAAAGTACCAACCAAAATTCTCCATCCATAGGGACCCAAGTGAGTAGGAGGAATACCGATTAAATCCAGATAAGCCCATATGATATCCACAACCAGGAAACAGAGACCAGCCTTGAACATTCCAGGGTACAAGGTTATGTAACCAACCCTCGGCTGAATAGGGCTATCACCATCTCCTGGCAGCCAAGATGCAAGTAAGATGAAATAGAATATGAATGATGGAGATCATCCAAGGTGGCCTGAGTTGCCAGCATCAAATCAAAGAACTCCACACAAGTAGCCAAATGAACGTCACTCGGAGATCTTTTGGGATTGATGGTGAAAAACTTGTTAAGTCTAAAAGTAAGAAGACTCTGATCACATGGTGATTTAAAGCGCAAGAGGGTATTATCGTCCTTTTTTTCTTATTTTCAGCAATCCAAAGGCTTCATAGCTCCTCATGTCGGCTCCTCCAGCCGTCCATGGATGAGGTAGCTCTGGTGGTGACGGCGGTTTGCCTCCACCTACTCGGACCTTCGCGCAAGTTCTTTGCAGCATGTTGAAGACAACAATGGCTGAGATTCCAGTAGAGGAAACAAGCTTTAGGAAAGAGGGCCATCCAACCATTGTTCTAACAGATTGGGATGTTAACAAAAGTGAAGATTTTAAGGGAAAACATGTGATAGTGCTCAAGCTTTCCAGCTATAGACCTACACTTGAAGTGATTCACAATTCTATTCGTAGGTCATGGGGAATTTCTTGTATTTTTATATGGGTTTGCTGGATTCTAGACACGTAACGGTGTGCTTACAATTTGAGGAGGAAGCAAAAAATGTTTTGTCTAGAGACTTTTTCATGATAAGGGGGAGTGCGTTTCAAAACTTTTAATTGGCATGCAGCATTTAGTTTGAGTGTTGTTCCAGTGGTCGTACCACTGTGGGTTGAACTCCCATACGCCCTGCATTAGTTATTTCACCAACCATTACTGAAGACCATTGGTACTCTTTTAAAGGATTTACGTAAGGATGATATTACCAGGTGTTTATCACGTCCTATGATGGCTCGGATGTGTGTCGAGATGGATCTTTTGAAGCCTCTTCCGTCACGAGTTTGGATAAAGCTTTCTGGGAAAGACTTATTTTCCCGGGATTTAAATATTGTGAGGTATGTTTTTTGATTGGTCATGATGCTTCGGTTTGGAGGAGGAAACTTGGTTTGTGATGCAGTCATTTTTTGCTCCCTGCTCTGACCAAGTTCCTGCTGACCTGTTGACATGCACAATAGCACACGTGAGCCTCAGACCACTGTGAAGTGGCCGATGGCAGTCCGATGCTAAAGTCAGATCGAGCTCTGAGGAAGGTGTAATACTGTAACAGGGAATTTGTAGCATACCTTAGCTTACCAACCTCATGTCTAATTTATAGTGCAAGGAGTCCTGGTTCAACCATGCCATCGTGGGCGTAGTTTAGGGAGGAGATTTTCATGGAGACCCCTCTCTAATTAAGAGTCGTGTTGTAGGAGGGAGGTTCCCTGTTAGCTCTGTGCTCCTAGATACACGAGAGATAGTTCCCAATCCAAGAGCAATCCGTAAAAGAGAGTTTCCCTGTGTGGAAGATACTCTGATGTTTGCTTCCTAGTTGAAAACAGAAAGTAGCTGTAGTTGCCTGTCTGAAGCTAATCCTCGAGATACTTGCCTAAGGAGGGCTTATAGGTATTGAATACAACTATGAGACATGTGGGCCTAGCGTGTTGGGAGAGTCCGGGTCCGCTTGGTGGAATGAAGTCAAGCGGGCTTAAGCCGCTTGGGCTGAATCAGTGTTGGGTTGATGCTGGGGCCTATAGTTCCTCGAGATCATCATGACACATGTACGGCTCAGGGGTGTGACCATTTTTATGTATCATCAGCTAGTCCCCCCCGATTTAGTGGGCCGTCACATCGGTTCGCTAAGTCATCTCATGATGATTGAGTTTGAATCATTGCTTGAGTCGCACGCCGCATTAATGGCATGTGCGTTGGTTTGGCGAAAAAGAGGCGAGAAATCATCCTCTATCTAGATCATCTGCAGTGCTAAGTCTGATTCTTCTACTTTGTTCGCTTTCGAAGATGTTATTCTGAAAAGATCATTTGTCTTCTTCATGGCTCAAGAAAACCTTCTTGATGATATTGTTTTGGCTGAGGCCTTGGATTTTTTTGAAGATGGGTTGTTGTCCAATCCAGGTCTTGCAGAAATCCTTACAAAGTTTGGAGTTCCTGACGACCTGCCATTGTATCTCCTAATGGGCGACCAAATGCCTGTGTCATCTCCTGTCGATTTCATTTGTTTACATCGTGGGATGCTTCAAATTGGAGTGCATTTTCCGGTCCTGGACATGATTTGGGAGTTCTTGGGTCTTTTAGGGATTCCTTCAGCCCAGTTGGGGCCCAATGGATATAGGATCATTCTCATGATTCTGCTTAGTGCTAAGGAGGCCGGTGTTAGTGTGACTCCGCGGGTGATCCAATTGCTGGCCTCGCAGTGGTTGTGAATGACTGACTTTGGTTCTCATCCTTCATCAGTGGTTGTGAATGACTGACTTTTTCAATCTTTTCGACCTTGGTTCCATAGAAGCAAGTCAGAAAGATTGAGAAATAGAACAATCTGATTTGATTCGTTCTCAATAGCCATGAGATGATCATCTTAGGGTGATCCCTTTGTCGACGGATGCTTCTATTACACTCGTAGTCTCTGAAGGATGAGAACCAACTGTAAGATGAAGTCACCAAAGTGCTTCGGTAAACTGCCTGATGATTTTAAGTTCAGGAAGAAGTACCGCTTCTTGGCTTCCACAAATTCAAAGTATTTTTGGTGCTGGGGTCATCCGCTCGAGCGATAATTGAGGCTGCTCAGTAAGTTCAGCCATTTTCTTGCAATTTTGATATGGTTGGTAGCACACTGATTGCTCATTACTTGTGTTCCCTTGCAGGAAGGTTTCCTACAACTCCTCTTACCTTAGAGGAGCAAAACACCATGGAGACGTTCCAAGTCTTGTCACAAAGGAAGGCGATCGATGTCATAAGAGTTTTCCACTTCATCCGTAGTGAGCTGTGGGACAACTGGCACGTTGCCCCTAATCTTTATCGAGAGTCATGTATTAAGTTGGAAGATCGGGCCCCTTCTAGGAAGAGAAAGGTTGTTGGGGCCAAATTTCCCGTTCTATTCGATGCGGAAGAGTCGTCCGATACGCTTGCTTCCTTTGTGAGGAAGATGTCTCGCCTTAGAGTTGGGTCGTCTTCGGGAAGAGCCACTTTAGTGAGAGAGGAGCGCAAATCTGCCATACCTGTTGAGGCGGAGACTAACGTTTCCAGCTTGGAGAAAGATTACTTGTTATTAGCAGGTGTCATGGACAGGTTGAACCTTAGTGACGCACAGGTCGAGGCTCTGAATGATCGTTTAGTGCAGGTTGCAATGGAAGCTTCCGCTAGTACTGATTCGCATGGGACCATTATTCTAGGAGGCTCCTTTGAAGATTCGCCTGAGGTGGTAGAATCTAATCGCCCTACTGTTGATTCTTTTGAAGGTGGCCCCAGTACCGGCCACATTTCTTGTAGTCCGCATTGCTCACCATCTCGTTTTAGGCCACAACTAGAAGTGTTGGAGAGTCCTTTGGATAATTCGCTCCCTCTTCTTCCTCCAGATCCCATTGAGCCGCCTCACAATGAAGGGTCGGCTGTTAATGACAAAGGGAAGAACACAGAGGAAAGTCTAAGGACATTGGCGATCACGTAGGGTGGCGCTAGCGTAATCCCTGATCCGGGAAAGCTTCATCCAGGTGCACGGATAAACCTGTTCGCACCTGACTTGGTAAAGATGAGCTCACAAGTCTGGCACCAAGAGGTGGACATAGAGTATGCTTCGAGGAAGCATATAAGCAGGAGTCACAACTGGCTGATGGATCATGCTGCTAAACCCCAAGAGGATACGTTGGAAGGATGTATGGATAAAGGTCTGAAGTACCTTATGCTGGGTATGTCTCACATGAGCCATGCGACCGTTGCTGGAATGGAAGTCGAGGTGGCTTGTGAGAGAGTATATACCTTGGAACGTGTCTTCTCGCACATGCAGCTGTTGTATTCTGATGCGCTCTGTGAAACTGAACGGCTTAAGAAGTAGGCCAAGGATAAGCGGTTGGATCAGTCAACCGTGGCCGCTGAGGCTCAGAGCACTGATATGGAGGACCTCAAGCGTGATCTGACAGTGGCGGTGTCCAAAAGGGACGGACTTAGGCAGAAGTTAAGTCGTATCCGTCGAGAAGTCAAGGTTGCGCAGGAAGCTGCGACTAAGGCGAGTTCTGAACTGATGTCTTTTACTAAAGATAGTGCTTCGAAGGAAGCCGATTAGGTTGCTGAGAAGTAACAGTTGGAATCCGATGTGGAGTTCTATGCTCGAAAAGTGAGGAAGGCCGAGGACCAACTCGAATTGGGGAAACAAGACCTTAGTGGCATGAAGAGCAGTCTAGGCACAGAGCAGTCTCAGGTCGACGCGCTGACTTGCACGTTGGAGCTACTGAAGCATGAACTTGTTGATGCAAAGGTGCGGGAGGAAGAGATTCTTCAGGAACAAGACAAGTGTTAGTTTCACTGGGTTGTACATGGATGGCTGGAGCTGCTAACGCTAATAAAATAGGAGCATCCGGAGTGGGATCTTGGCCGATATAAAAAATGTCATATGTAGATTTGTTTGTTACTTCTTCATCGTCGGACGAGGAAGACAATGTGAGCCTTGATGCCCAGACTATGGCGCGTGCGTACACTATCCCTGTTCCAACTTCCACTAGGCTTAGCTCTTCTGTTTCTATACCTTCTCCAGATAGGGAGTAAACTTGGTGTGATTGTACTTTTTTTGTCTTTGATCGTTAATGAGTACAGTTTTATCCGTTCCGTACTTGTTGTCTCTATTGAATGTTTTTTGTTTCACCTTGTCGTCTTGTTTTGGCATAGGCTGGTTGAATCAATAGAACGTTGATTGGTATGTCTGCAGTAGAGAGCTTGACCGCTTTGTGCAGTAAATGACTCGGGGTCATTGCAGTGTAGTCATATCCAGTAGTGGGCATGTTATGAACAGTTTAGTTGGGGGTTGAGTCATCCGAGTTGTGCCCTGTCCTCAAGGTAAGCTGTTTGACAGTTACTTTGCTTGTCTGACCGGTCGGTTGTAGCTGCTACTGTAAGTGAGTTGTGATGGCCGAGCGCATGTGTTAATGCGTTCATGCTGAGTTAGGTGTCGTAAGCTCGAGTTGGCATCCTAAGGAACTTTAATCTGGGCACTGGCCGTACGATCCTTGTATCAGTGTGAGTGGCCTTTGCTTGGCGTTAGATTGTCAATCTGTTTGAGTGAGAAGATGCTGACTCAGTTAGATTTCAGTTTAGCAACTAGCATGAAAAGCATTGGTCTTGTAGCAAGCCGTTGGAATCAGTTCGGGACTGACTAGGCTCCCACCTTCCAAATCATTTATGTCCGAGCAAAGCGGACTACAAATTCGAGGAGTAAAGGTCTGCGACCAAGCTGAAAAGCAGTGGTCCCATGGCAAGCCATCAGAATCAGTTCAGAAATGACTAGGCTCCCACTTCTCGAACCATCTATACCTTCTCCATGCGGTAGGGCTTATGAACTCGAGAGAGGTTTGGAGATTAGGCTTAAAAGCATTGGTCCCGTGACAAGCCATCGGAATCAGTTCAGGACTGACTAGGCTCCCACTATCCAAATTATCTACACCTGAGTGCACCAAGCTACAAATTTGGGAGGCTTCGGCGGCCACACTGAAAAGCAGTGGTCCCATGGCAAACCGTCGGAATCAAGTCATGGATGACTAGGTTCCCACCTTCTAGACTATCTACACCCCCAGAGCGCGGGCTACAAGTCCAGGTTTGGTAATTTGGTGGCCACAGTGAAAAGCAATGGTCCCGTGACGAGCAATCGAAATTAGTTCAGGACTAACTAGGCTCCCACCATCCAAATTATCTACACCTGACTGCACCAAGCTACAAATTTGGGAGGGTTCAGCAGCCACGCTGAAAAGCAGTGGTCCCGTGGGAAATCGTCGGAATCAGGTCGTGGCTGACTGGGTTCCCATTTTCTAGATTATATACACCCTCGCAGCTCGAGCTACAAGTCCAGGTTTGGTGATTTGGCGGTCACGCTGAAAAGCAATGGTCCCATGGCGAGCCATCAAAATCAGTTCGGGACTGACTAGGTTCCCACCTTCTAGACTATCTACACCCTTGCAGTGGGGGGCTACAAGTCCAGGTTTTGATCAGAAGTTTTCATTGCTAGTCACTAGCTAGGCTTACCAATGATCCCTGGCGATTCGTCATCACCAGACGTGATAGCACTGATTAGACTCCCACTTTCTAAACTATCGATGCCCGTGCTAAGTGGACTAGACGTAGGGATGAACCAGAAGCTATCGTCATCAGTCTTGGCTGACTAAGCTTGTCTAGTTTAAATAGAGGTTCCGCCTGCTATGGGGCGTGTGAACCTACTCTCTCCGCACGTAGCATGGAGTGGATGAAAGTACCTTAAATCTGCTAGTGATCTAAAGGTATAATCTGTATGTGAGGGTTAACTAGGATCACTAGTGCTCGTGCCAAGCACGTGACAGAGTGTTATTTGAGTGATAGGCTGAGTCTATGGGCCCACAAAGGAAGGGCTAGGGTTTACTTGCATGGTGTGTTGCGTGTACGACATCAATTATGCGGTGACACGCGTGCGACATAGGTTGCGTGACGGTTGAGTAGCGGTTACTCCCCCTCAACTGATGGGGTTGCGTGCAGCCCCATTAATTGATTGACGTCGTATTTACAGTTTCCTTGTGAACCGTCGTTTTCCAGTTTACCGTACTATATTCAATGCTTAGAAGTTAATGCTTGAGTGTCCGCTTGGTGAACCATCATGTCAATATAATGGTGTTTTCCAATCGTTATAGGCAATATCTTTCATAGCGCTTATCTTCGGTAATGTTCTTGCTTGAAGAATATGCTTTGGGTTTTCCAAAGGCTGAGGAAGATGCTTTGGGTTTTCCAAAGGCCAAAGTTGATTCTTCGTCTCTAGAGTCTCCAAAGTTCTGACATTTGCGTCGATCGGGCATAGAGATAACTGCTGTTATGCGTGGTCACCTAATATGGGTTGGCACATAGTTGATCCGCTGAGGTCTTCGTATGCGAAGTAATTTCTTCTCATTTCGCGGAGAAGTAGTACGAATTTCCTACCAAGGGAGATGCCTTGGTGTTACACCGTATCACTTGTGTCTTCGTGTGCTCGGATCCCGCTACTGACCGATGGCCGATCAAAGTGTTGGTTGATGTGTAGTGTCTCCGGGATTGGTAGCTCTCAGTCACACATATGTCGCATATGGGAAAAGTGGTATCTCTTGATAGCATTATGAGACCATAACTGCGTCGCTGCTTGTGGCCATCATCATTTGTCTTCTTCTAACCAGTTTGAGGAAGTCGGAAGGGGATTGGATGTCTCTTGAGGAAATCCGCAGCTCATCGTGAGGTCTACAATGCTGTAGTATGAGACTTTTTCGGAGTGATTTTACAGGCAATCTGACTGCTCAGTCCTTTCAATCCCCTCTCACACTTTGTTGTTGTCTTCGGAAGGGGTCAAGCAACTTTTATTTTTATTTCTTTACCTTCGCTGTCAATTGCAGATTGCTTGCATCAGAGCGTTTGCAAGTCTTCGGCGAACACTATCCATAGCAGAATTGTCTAAGTGAGTCTTTTACTTTAGTTCACACTGTATTCAGACGTTTATAGTGTTGAGTCTTTGTATCCGCCTCAGGGCGTTCGCAATATGTAGCCTTTTGTATCCGCCTCAGGGCGTTCGTGATATGTAGCCTTTTGTATCGGCCTCAAGGTGCTTGTGGTTTCATTTTTTCGATAATCAATAGAGTTTTTTTTTGTAATTCTTTATTTATTTATTAATTGATTGTGAATCACATAAGCTTTTAAGAACTAAAACACAATATTGACTATGGAAAGGGAAACAAACAACTTAAAGCAAATTAATTGTTGACGGAGAAAATTCAATCCTGGCCTTGACGTGATTTCGGGTTATTCTTGCGGATCGTTTAGAGGACTGTCGAGGCATTACATAGGACACTGAAGAGTAAATCTTGGAGAGGGGCGGATCTCTGCGTCGATGGAATATCAGGGGGATGTGTTCCCGCTTGCCATGGCCTTTACGACTAGTTGGGCAGAAAAGATGATTGCTCCTGTACCGCTTGAAAATGATGTCTCTACCATTTTTTGGCCTTGCACTGGTTCATGCTGCTCTGCATGATATAGATGAATATGGGAGCATTCTATCTATTTCAGTGCGGCGTAGTGGCGGCCACGTGCCGTAGGTTGGTCTCCACGTATGGTTCCTTCGGAGTGGTTAGCAGTATACTTAACACACTGGTGAAGGGTGGAGACCACTGCTTCCATTTGGTGGAGCCAAGGTCTTCCCAGGATGAGATTGTAGGATGAAGGTGCATCTACTACCATGAAGTCCAGAAATAGGACTTTCCTGAGTTGTGGCTCTTTTGCTACCATAGCAAACTTATCTTTCTGATGGGGAAGCACTTCTCCCCGCTAAATCCGATTAGCGGGTGTTCTGAAGACGTTAGGTTTTCCTCCTTGAGGCCCATGCTGCAGAACGCATTGTAGAAAAGAACATTAAGTAAACTTTCTGTGTCGACCAAAGCTATCTTTACTTCCCACAGATGGAAACAAATATGACCAAGGCGTCGTTGTGCGGCGCTCGGACTCCATCGAGGTTCCTATTCATGAAAGTCAAAGTGGGAATGGGGTTCTGAACCCATGAGTGGCAGATGTGCCTGTCCTCACCCGTGGATTGTGTCCGCATATTCAGTAGTGTCCACTAGCGGGACCTATATGACTGGTCGTCATTCGGTCTGACTCCATGAAGGACGTAGATTATCCCTGGAGTCACCTTTTATATTTCTTTAATTGACTCCCCCTGTCCTTTGTTTGTTCCGTTGGCTTTTCAGACTTCAGGAACTCTTTCAATTTGCCTTTGCGGATCCAGTACTCCACTTCATACCTCAGACTCTTGCAGTCATTATTGTTGTGGCCGCCCTCTTTGTGGTACGCGTAGTATTTGTCGTTTTCACGCTTGGAGGGGTCTCCGCATGTCTTTGGGGGCCACTTCAGTTCCTTTCAACCTTTTATGGAGTTAAGTACGCCCGACAGGCTAGCGCTTAGGGGTGTCATGGCTCTGGATCCAACGTAGTTGGATGATTTCTTCGACCTGAAATGACTAGGGTCCGGCCGTTTGTTGCTGCGCTTCCTTTTGCTCTGTTCCTCGTCTTCGCGACTCTTTCCCTCATTCTTGTCCCTAAGATAGGAGGGCTTCTTGTCACCTTCGATTTCCTTTTAGCAATCCTTGACTTTTCCAGGGTGATGTGTCTTTGGAGGCTCTCGAGGAGCTCCGCCATGTCAAGAGGTGGCTCCAAGGTGAGGTCCTCGAAAAGCTTTAACTCTCTGAGGCTTGCAGTGAAGGCCATCACGGCTGTATCATTGTTGCACCCATCGATGAGGGTCGGCTAGTTGTTGAAGCGCATGACATACTCTCAGAGCGTCTCGTCGGATCTCTGCCTTAGAAAGAGTATGTAGTGTGGGCCTTTTCTGAAATGATGGCTTCCGACGAAACGTGTCAGGAATTCCTCTGCCAATGTTTTGAAGGAGTTGATTGACTTCGGTGGAAGGTTGTGGAACCATGTCAGCACAGGGCCTTTTAGATAAGTGGAAAGGTTTTGCACATGACGGACTCGGATCCTTCTTTGAGGGCCATTACTTGCTGGTAACGGCACAGATGATCGAAAGGATCGGTGGTCCCGTTGTAGGAATCGAGCTTCGGAGGAGTGAATTTCCTCGGTAAGGCCTCGTTCATGATTCAATCAACAAATGGTGGGATGGAGAGGCGGTACAGTACGTCCGGGTCATGCGCTCATCTGCGGAGGGGGTTCCTAGGGCCGAGCCTCTATGTCAACGCGTTGAACTCAGTGTTAGCCGCGCAACCTCCTTTAGTCTAATAAGAACTAGCGGGTGCTTGGCTTTCCTGTGCTTGCTCCCTATCATCTGCCGGAGGCGGATGCCCGTGTTGTTCCTGGTCTCCATTAGCGGATGGTGGATTTTGTCGCGTGTGAGCCTCCACCGCTTTGGAGATTCGCTTTATTTGGGACGCCAACGTATCGACTCTGGGATCTGTTGCTGATGTCGTCAGTACGAGAGCGTGAGTCTGTTGTGCGTGCAAGATAGGAGCTGCTAAAGGAGGCAGTATAGGGACAACCAGAATATTCGTCGTGTCCCCAGGTTTTCCATTGTTACGTGACCTGGTGGTCACCATCTCTCTATGTTGTGAAAGGACACCACGATTAGTGTAAAGTTATGAACTATGTCATCCCCACTGATGGCGTCAAACTGATGCAGTTGTTTATAGTGCAATGTTGTAACAAGAAATTTGTATTGCAAGGAGTCTTGGTTCAACTGGGCTCTAAGGAAGGTGTAATGTTGTAACAAGAAATTTGTAGCGTACCTTAGCTTACCAACCTCATGTCTTATTTATAGTGCAAGGAGTCCTGGTTCAACCAGGTCATCGTAGGCGTAGTTTAGGGAGGAGATCTTCGTTGAGATCCCTCTCTAATTAGAAGTCGTGTTGTAAAAGGAAAGTTCCTTGTTAGCTCTGTGCTCCTAGATACGCGGGAGATAGTTCCCAACCCAAGAGCAATCTGTAGAAGGGAATTTCCCTGTGTGGAAGATACTATGGTTTTTGCTTCCTAGTAGGCATAGTTTAGGGAGGAGATCTTCGTTGAGATCCCTCTCTAATTAGAAGTCGTGTTGTAAAAGGAAAGTTCTTTGTTAGCTCTGTGCTCCTAGATACGCTGGAGATAGTTCCCAACCCAAGAGCAATCTGTAGAAGGGAATTTCCCTGTGTGGAAGATACTATGGTTTTTGCTTCCTAGTTGGGAGCAGAGTGCAACTGTAGTTGCCCGTCTGAAGCTGATCCTTGAGATACTTGCCTAAGAAGGGCTTACGGGTATTGAGGGCAGTTGTGAGACGTGTGGGCCTAGCATGCTGTGAGAGTCTGGGTCCGTTTGGCGGACTGAAGTCGAGCGGGCTTAAACCGCTTGGGCCGGATTAGTGTTGGGCTATCGCTGGGGCTTGCACTTTCTCGAGATCATCATGACACGTGTACGGGTCAGAGGTGTGACCCTTTTTATGTATCATCAGTTTGAATAAAAATATTAACCAGTGGAGGGGAAAGGAAAGGCCATGGCCAATGAGAACCAGAAGAAGGTAGAACAGAGTGTGGAACAAGTCTATAGGCCTATTGTGAAAAATAATTCAATAGGTGATGTATAAGGAGCAGGTAAAGTTCAGGCTAACATGGTGGGAGTCAGCAGAGCGAAAGATCAAGGAGGAAGAGATTTTGAGTTAACTAGTAAAGGTAGAGGTAGGGAAGAATGTGCCAGTGGTGAATACAAAAAACATGGAAGTCTCAAATTCATTTGCAACCTTGGACAATCTAACGAATGATGAGGCAGTCCTAGCCATGCAGATCTGCCTGAGGGTGTTAAATACTATCTAGAAGAAGTACATACACATAGTTCAGTTGCTCATTTAGTTCCTACTACTACTGTACTTTTTATGGGTGTAAACAAAGATGCAGAAAATGAATTGGAGAACCAGTCGGTTGGAGACAGGGATGAAGTAGATGCTAATTCTATTAGTAGCTCGCATGCGAGTTTGTTTAAAAATTTTCAAAGATGATTGCTTGGGTTTCGGGTATTCGTTAAGTGGTATTGATAAAGCTATCCAAACAAAGAAATAGGAAGAGGTGAATAAAAATGAACTTTATGTCAATATGAGAGCTGGTTGGTTGGATACGGAAGAGAAGGATCGAGAGGCGCTTAATGCAGACGAAGTCGTGGAAGCCATGGAGGTGACATGAAGGAAGGCGCTAGATGATGTTGCAGTGCTAGAAAATTAGGGTATGGGATTGATGCAAGGGCCTATTGAGGTCCATTCGGAGAATGCATATTTTCAAGTAAAAGATATGATCATAGGCCCAAAAGGTCGATGAAGTAGAAAAAATGGTGCTTAATGTTAATAATTTGGAATGTGTCAGTGTGGACAGTCAGGAATCAGTGTCAGATCGGAACGGGGACCGTAGGCAGCCCTTACCAGAGATATGGAATTGGGAGCCCTCTCAAATGAAGAAATTGGCGGATCCACCAAGAAAAAAATTGAAGTGGTAGCACCACCTGGGGAAAGACGACTGACTAGACAGACGGTTGCTCAATCCACTGTAAGTAATGATTGATCACATTATGGAACAAGGCTAATTGATGCAGGTTGAAAAAATTAGTTTTCGAACATAATGTTAGGATTTTAATGATTGGTAAACCTATGATTGAAGCAAATATATTTCTATAAGTGGCAAATAAAGTCAAAATACCAAGTTTTGTGTCCAATGAAGAGGCAGGTGGTAAAATTTGGGTGTTCTGGCCAATGATATTTTGTACTCAGTCCTTGGGATGTCGGATCAAATTTTACATGGTAAGGTGACGGAAAAAACCAATATGCACTCTTTTGTGATTTCTTTTGTTTATGACAAACATTTGGTGAAGGTAAGATGAGAGCTTTGGAACAATATGGAAATTTTTTCTAAGAATTGTAATGAACCCTTGATAATAGGAGGTGATTTTAACACAGTCATTTGTGAGCAAGAAAAGGTAGATGGTTCTCCGCCTTTGTTAACTAGTACTCTGAAAATTTTCGGATTGTATTGCCAATTGTGGACTACAAGATTGTGGCTTTTCTGGTCCCCGTCTCACTTGGTGCAATAATCGAAGGGGCTGTGACTTATTTGGGATAAGCTGGACAAAATACGTGTTGATTCAGAATAGATTGTGAAAATTCCAAGTATGAGAGTTGAACATCTACATAGCACGTTCTCAGATCACACACTCATGTTGGCGTCCTTGCTGGTTTAAATATGTGAACTACTCATACCTCTTTTGCTGGTTTGGTGGATTTTTTTTTTGGTTGTGGGACTTGGAGATTATGCGAGCTTTAGACAAGTTAGATATTAAACTCAAAGCCCTCAACAAATAACTTATTACTTGGAACAAAGATGTTTTCAAAAATGTTTTGAGCAGAATCGGGCCTTAGAGGATGAATTGCAGTAGTGGGAGTCTATTTTACTGGCTGGCTGGAATGATGGGAAAGGTAAATGGGATGAATGTTAATACGCATTGGAATGTGGATGCAGTGTGCAATTTGAACCATTGTCAAGTATAGTACAAATTGGCTTTGAAACATGAAGAAATGCATTGGTGGCAGAAATCATGTGAAATAGCTCAAGAAGGAGGATGCCTATATGAAGTATTTTTTGCATCTATGAAGTCTAGACAAAAGCCTAAGGTGACTGTTAAAATTAAGTTACCTTCTGGGAGGGAAATTTCAGACGCAGATGAGATATTGAAAGAAGCTAACAAATTTTTTCGGCTATGCTCTCGACACAGGGGAACGAGGTTGTTGATAGTGAGCTATTAGAGTGTATTTTGCAAGTTTTTCTCCTGCAGATTGTAATAGTTTGTTAATTTTGCAGTCTTTAGAAGAGGTGAAAATGACAATTTTTTATATTCCGAAAATAGTGTTTTAGGACTAGATGGATTCACTTATGGGTTTTTTTTAGGCATGTTGGGAGATAGTTCATATGGATATTGGAATTTTTTTTTAATGGTGAAGCGTTTCCTACGACATTCTCTGCTAATATGATTGGGATGCCATGCATGTTGCTCGCTAGAGCTTTGGAGAGCACCCACTGAGGCATGAGAATCGACCCCAGTGTCAGTACGAGAACTTCGGGAGCATAAGCCAATCACTTCTCTCCCCCTCACTTCTTGAGGGAGAGGTCTCAACAACACACTTCCCCTTATCATCAACAGTGGAAAGAGGTTCAGACAATACTCCAATTCTTGGCTCGGTGGAAGGATCACGGGAATTGTTCTTGGAAACATAATGTTCTTCTACGACAAATAAGCCAGGAGTAGCAACCACCAAAGCCAACCGCTCTGTTCCTATTTCATCATGAGTCAGGACTTCAACGACTTTTCGTTAATGGTCATTTCCATATTACCCATCTTCACGCTCTGGAGAGCAGTAGAAGGAGGAGTGAATCCCAACTCAAGCCTCTTAGAGTGACGGGGGAGAAAACAATACCTCCAAAGCTTTCTTCTCTGACGGGTTAGGCACCTTTTTTCTTCTGAGACCAAGGTGCATGCACTTCGGCGTCTGAAGAAGAATCGGTAGGTGCGACATCTTTTGCTCTGATCAAAGCAACAACCATTATACTCCACCAACTCGCTACTATCAGAGCCTGGACAATGCCCAAGTAAGACAAATAGCCCCAGATGGCAGTAGGAACAGGGAAGCGTAGGTCGGCCTCAATCATGGCCTTGTACAAGCAGATGCGCCCCTCCATTGGAAAAAAATGGGAGTCCCTTCCCGAGAAGAGCGACACTCCTAGATCACTAGGGATTTTGTATAGCTGATAAAGAGCAGTCAGGTCCTCATTGGACAACAATGACCTTCTGAAGAAGTTTAAAGAGCCTTTTGGTGCCGATCTCGTGAGAAATTAAGTTGTGCAGACGTGATTAAATAAAACTCAAGCTCATTCATGCCAAAAAAGCAAAGTACGGAATAGAAAGAAGCTCTGAGAAGGTAAAAGTAAAAAATCCCTCAAAGCAGGCTTATATAGGTTTGGCGCGAAGGGGAGATTTTTACCTAACCACTGCATAAACATTAATGGGGCACGAAAGATAAAAAGGCACGGAAAATATGTCATCATGGCACACCATGAACCCCCACACGCTGTCAGTTAGTTGCCCAGTGCGCAGACCCACTAACTAGGTGGAGTAGCTGATGAGACATCAATCAGTCATATGATCACAACCATACATGTGGCATGGGTTAACCCTAACATGAGAAAGGCTCAACGCGATTCCAAACGAACACATATACAAACTGTTGTAGCCCATAAGTTAGGTGCCCAAACCCAAGGATAATAAGGCCCGAACATGAATCTCAGAGTTGTCACAGGCTCGAGATCCACTCGCACGAATATGTTCTTAGCTCAATCAAGCATCGGGCCCTAAATAGAGCCAAGTGCCGAAGAGACTCAGTCGTGTTCAGATAAGATCTTAGGCAATATCTCTTCCCTCCATCACACCCTCGATATCAAGGATAGTTGAAGAGGGAAAACTCGCTACTTAAGGTGAGAAAAGGGAAGAAGATAGGTATGCATACACTTTGCAATTTACATCTAGTCTTCATCTACCTTGCATCGATATCTGACTTAAGCATCAGAGCGCCTTCGGCCACCACAACGGTGGTCCTTGGCAAATCGCTACTCATTTTTGCAGGCTTGAGATCATCAAGATCAGCAAGGACAGATTTGGACACATCAGGTACTATCACGGGAGATCAGTCTTCTGCAAGAGAATGCAACTATGTAGCGATAAAGCTATCCGGCTAATAGCCACGACGTGTTGAGTCCCCCAAAAAAGAAAAAAATAATTAGGCCAAGGGCTTACTGGTAAGAGAGTCCGAGTGAGGAGAGTACCATGTAGAATTTTTTAAGAAGGGAAATCAATAAGGGTAATCTCATTAAAAATGACTTCATTCGACAATCAGAGGCCGAAAGGAATTGAGGTAACACGCGGCAGATCGAGCCTAGTCATCAGATAGCTCACAGATGCAGGAAGGCCCGATCCAATCAAGATGACCAAAATGGCACACATTAGCCGAGCCTAGTCTTGTTAAGGGAAAAACTAGCTCGCCTTATAAGTGGCCTAGTCAACCTAAAAAACCAAGGTACTATACAGCAGACCGAGCCCAGTACATGGACAACTTACCGGTCAAAATGGTCTGGTCCGTGCACGGGGACCGAAATGGCACACGCGGTCGAGCCTAGTCCTATTTAGGATGTCGACAGCTTGCCGCACAAGTGACTTAGTCAGCCTTAGAAACCACAAAAAGACACATGCGGGCAGAACTCAGTCAACGGACCGTTCTCTGCAAGTGGGTCGAGTCCAGCCACGAACAACACACGGTACAAAAAACCCAACCCTATCACGGAGACAAAAATAGTACACATAGGCTGGGCCAAGTCTTATTAAGGGAAACAAAAGCCCACTGCATATGTGAGCTAGTCATTCTAAGTAATCGAGGTATGATACAGCAGGCCGAGCCCAGTCCACGGAGTCGACATATAGCTCACCGCTCAAAACAAGCATGGTCAATTCACGAGGATCAAAATGGCGTACAACGACCAAGCCTGGTCTTGATAAGGACGGCGACTGCTTTCCGCTAAGAGACCTAGTCCACCTAAAGAACCACGGTACCACGAGGCAGACCAAGTCCAGTCGGTTGACGACTCACCGCACCAGGATGATCTAATCTAAGGAACAAAGATGGTGCCCAGAGGCCATGTTTAATCCTATTCCGGATATCGACGACTTGCCCAATAAGTGACCTAGTCCGCTTAACAGGAATCTAGCCCGTTCGGGCAAAAATGGTTCCTCGACAACCCAACTCCTGTTTAGGATTGGGGTCTATAATGAAGTCTAGCCCAGACGGGCAGAGAAGACTTCCTCCCAGCTCAAGTCCTCTCCAAGATTGAGCCGGACGAATACATGAACCTAGTTCGTTTGGGCAAAGATGGTTCCTCAACCACCCAACACCTGTTTAGGATTGGGGTCTATTATGAACTCTAGCTGAGACAGGCGGATAAGTCTTCATCCAAGCTCAAGTTCTCTCCGGGATTAACTTGACAAATACAGGAATCTAGTCGGTTCGAGCAAACATGGTTCCTCAGCAACCCCACTCCTGTTAAGGACTAGGGTCTATAATGAAATCGAGCCCATATGGGTGGAGAAGACTTCTTCCTAGCTCAAATCCCCTCAAAGATTGATCCAGATGAACAAAAAAGATTATTCCGTTCTGGCAAAGACGGTTCCTCAACAACCCAACTCTTGTTCAAGAATGGGGTCTATTATGAAGTCTAGCCCAGACAGGCGAATAAGAATTCCTCCCAACTCAATTCCTCTCCAGGAATGAGCTGGATGAATACATGAATCTAGCCAGTTCAGGTAAAAATGAATCCTTAGCAACCCAATTCCTGTTCTGGACCAGGGTCTATTATGAAATCTAGCCCAGAAGGGTGGAGAAGACTTCTTCCCAGCTCTTCTAAAAAATTGAGCCAGGTGAATACTAAAATCTATATCGTTCGGGCAAGATAGCTCCTCAACAACCCAAGTCCTATTTAGGGTTGGGGTCTATTATGAAATCTAGCATAGACAGGCGGAGAAGACTTCATCCCAGCTCAAGTCCTTTCTGGTATTGAGCTCGATGAACACATGAATCTAGCCCGTTCGAGCAAACATGGTTCTTCAGCAACCCAACTCCTGTTCAGAACTGAGATCTATTATGAAGTCTAGCCCAGACGGGCGGATAAGACTTCTTCCTAGCTCAAATCCGCCCAAGGATTGATCCAGATGAACACAGGAATTTTGCCCGTTCGGACAAAAATGGTTCTTCAACAAACCAACTCCTTTTCAGGACTGGAATCTATTATGAAGTCTAGCCAAGACGGGCAGAAACGACATCTTCCTCGCTCAAATCCACTCAAAGATTTTGCCAGATGAATACTGAAATCTAATATGTTCGGGCAAGATAGTTTCTCAACAACCCAACTCTTATCCAGGATTTGGGTCACCGTGCAAGTCTAGCCCATAATCAACTCAAAGTCCTCCTCAAGATTGAAAACAGGTATATGGTACCAAAATTCAATCCGACAAGAGACGGTTTCTTAAACAACCCAACTACTACACGTGGTTAGGGACCATCAAAGAAGTCCAGTCTTCAATGCAAATATAGCTTCTGCACAAGCTCAAATACTAAGGGAGATAGTAATTACGTCACCAAGGGAACATGACACGGACAAGCAAAGGTGACTACCCTACAACTTAACTCTCACATAAGATTAAGTTATTACTATTGTCAGATTATGAGGTCGAACAAGCCAAGAAAATGCTCACGTCCAGACTAAAGCCCTACAATAGATGGGGGTGGACACATCCGTCTACTCTGCCTAATCTAAGCAAGAATTGGAAATGGCTAGTACGACAACTACAACACAAACAATAAGGAAAAGGAAAATTTTCTCATTAATGATTTTTTTCAATCCAAGAAACCGCTCATGCAGCGAGAGTAGAGTCAGGAACATCTTCTTAAGAAAAAGAGTTATAAACAACTTTGTCGACAGCAAGATCTGAAGCAAGCTCTAGAACATAGAGGTTGGATGTCGTCTCTGAGGCACCGGAACTGGCTTCAGGACCACCTCTCGGATTAGAGGAAGAGTCATCCTCCTCGTCAAATTGAGCATAATCAAGAAGCTTATAAATGGAAATATCCCAACCCTTGTGGTATTGCACGGTGTAATCCAACAGCTCCAGCCTCCCAGCAACTGCCTTGCTAAGCTGAGCATTATTTGCAACCATGAGAAACGATTTCTCACTAGCATCCTACTGTGCTTCGAGCTATTTAGCTCCCCAACTGTCTTGGACAGGCTCTCTTCAGAATCTATCATCTTATGGTCCGCCTCACCACGACGTGTCTACTCAGAGTCAAGCTCTTGGGTAAGCAAAAAAAGTTGTACCTGAAGGGCCTCATCTCAGCACGCTCACTGTCCAAAACACTTTGGAAGTCAGAGGCAGATTTCATGACATTCGACAATCACTCAGCAAACGCAGACCGTTCATTTATCGCCCTATCCTGACGTTCCTGGTTGTCCTTTAGCTCAGATAATAGCTCAACTCAGGCAGCCTGGGCTTCATCAAAATTCACTTGGACCACTTTCAGTTGAGATTCTAAAGACGACTGGGCAACCAACACACTTTTCAAACTCTTCTGGGTTTCTACAACCTGAACTTCCAAATCAGACTGGGTAGCCAACTACCCGGTCAACAAATTTGCCTTGCTAAGGGCATCAGAGAGTTGTGCCTCTTGTTTGATGAACTTCATTTCCAAGGCAAAGAACTTGTCCTGTAAAGACTCAACTTCAATACCCGCCATGGCAGTATGGATAGGCTCACCTGGTTGGAAAAACGCATGGGTATGAACGATAAAACACAATGAAAAATCAAGTGATGAATCAATTAAATTGTCAACTTACCAACAACAGAAGTTGTTGCCCACGATCGAGGTGTGCCCATGTGGCCACCTTCTCCAACTACAACTGGTCAGCCAACCAAGGGAAACTCTTTTTCATCAGGCCGACTATATTAGTCTTGTGATCCACCCCTTGGTGCCACGTGTATTGCTTGTCAGAACTCAGAAGAACACCCATTGAAGCACGATAATGGACCCCGGTGTCAATATGGAGAACTTTGGTACCAGAAGCCAATCCTTTTTCTCCCCTCGCACATCCTGAAGGAGAAGACTCAGCAAACTGTTTCCCCTTATCAACAACAGAGAAAGGAGGCTCGGACAATGCTCTAGCTCCCGGATCACTGGAGAGATCACATGCAACACTCTCAGGAACAAATTGTTTCCCTACAGCAGTTAGGCCCGCAGGCAGATCAGGGGTGGTGACTTCCAAAGCCACACTCACCATTCTTGATTCAGCAATAGTCGAGGCCTTCGGCAGTTCCTCCTCATCAATGGTTAGGCCCACAACATCCTTTTACACACTTTAGGGAGCAATAAGAGAAGAAGTGGATCCCAACTTGAGCCTCTTAGAGTGGCAGGGGGAGAAAACAATCCCTTAAGAGCTTTCTTCTTTGACGGGCTAGGCATCTTCAACACCTTCTTCTTCTGAGACCCAGGTGCATGTACTTCGGCGCCCAAAAAATAACCGTTAGGCACAGCCAGGGTCTACCCTACGATACTAGTTTTGTGAGTGAACATCCCATTTCGCCTGATATTATCCGGTTGGATACCCACCAGGATAGGCATTAGCAGCAGAACGGGGAAGTATGCTCTAAAATTTTCTCCTCATAAATAATGAATAAGTTGGACAACGACAAATACTAAATAAAAAACCAAAAAAGCAAAAAAAAACTTTCAAATGTCTCTAAAGCGACAAAGGGCTCGCAGACCATCGAAGGTGAAGTACAAAGACTTCACATAGGCATAAAAGCTATACAGCTACCAATCCTTTGGGTCCTCAAACTGACCAATCAGACAACGTGGATTCACCAACTAGCAGATGCCATGCTTATTCATCTTGATGAAAGTCAGGGAACAAAGCAACTTTTTCATTAGGTGGAGCCCGACATCCTTTGACTTAATCAGAGTAGCGATCAATATACTCCACCCACGTGGCACTATCTGAGATGGGACAATGCCTTGGTAAGACTAGTAGATAGTGTTAGAAACAGGGAAGCATGGGTCGGCCTTAAACATGGCCTTGTACAAGCAGATGCGGCCCTCCGTCAAAACAGAGTGAGAGTCACTTTCCAATAGAAGCGACAATCCTAGATCCCCAGGGATTTCATATTGTTGACCAATGGCAATCAGACCCTTCCTGGACAACAGTGACCATTGAAGAAGTCTAGACAACCTTGGTGTCGCTCGTGAGAGAGATTAACTTGCATAACATGGTTAGATAAAAAATCGAGCTCAATCAAGCCGAGAAAGTAAAATACAGATAACGGAATGAAGCTCTGAAAAAGTAAAAAGAAAAAACTCCCCCAAAGCAAGCTTATATAGGTTCGGCGTGTAGGGGATATGATTACCTAATCGTTGAATAAACATTATATGTTGCGCAGAAACCAAAAAGGAGCCAAAATATGCCATCATGGCACAACACGAACCCGCACACGCTATCAGTTAGTGGCCCAGTACGCAAAATGTATGCATAGTTTTCTTCTTCCCTTTGTTCACCTTTTATAACTAGTGTTCCTTACTCAATTATCCTTGCTATCAAGGGCGTGATTGAGGGAGGAGATCTCGCCTATAATCTTACTTGTGCATGACTAGGTTTCTTGGGAACTTGGCTCTATTTAGTACCCAATGCTTGATTGGGCTAAGAACTCATTTGTGTGAGTGGGTCTCGGGCCTATGATAGCTCGGAGACTTGTGTTTGAGGCTTATTGTCCTTGGCCAAGCCCCAAGATACATGCCTCTAGGGCTGGCGTGACTTGGGCTTGGACGCATGACTTACGAGATGAGCATCAGTTTAAGAATGGGTTCGCTCAGGACCATGTTGAAGCCTTTCTCGTGTTAGGTTTGGCCCATTCCATGTGTACGGATTGTGATCGTATGATTGATTGATGTATCATAAGCTACTCCTTCTAGTAAGTTGGTCTGCGGACTAGGCCACTAACTGACAGCATGTGGGGATTCGTGTTGTGCCATGATGGTATATTTCAGCACCTTTTCGGCTTCCGCGCCGCATTTAATGTTTATACAGTGGTTAAGTAATCGTCTCCCCCACGTGCCAAGCTTATATAAGCTTCATTCCGTTATCTATATTTTATTTTTTCGGCTTGATTAAACTCGAGTTTTTATTCAACCATGCTTGTGCAACTTAATTTCTCACGCGAGCGGCACTTAGGTTGTCCAGAATTCTTCAGGGGGACATTTTTCTCCAGGGAGAACCTAACCGCCCTTTATCAACAATATGAAATCCTCAATGATCTGGGATTGTCGATCCTCTCGGAAAGTGACTTTCACTCTGTCCTGGCGGAAGGGTGCATCTGTTTGTATAAGGTCATGTTTGAGGCCAGCCTGCGCTTCCCTATTCCTAGCACTATCCAGTGCTACTTTTCTTACTAGGGCATTGCCCCAGCTTAGATAGTGCTGAGTTGGTGGAGGATATTGATAGCTACTCTAATTAGGGCAAAGGATGTCAGGCTCCACCTGTTGACGAAGTCGCTTTATTCACTGACATCCATCAAGATGAATAAGGGTGGCATTTGTTGTTTGGTGAATCAACATTGTCTGATTGGTTAGTTTGAGGACCCAAAAGATGAGCAGATATATTGTTTTTATGCCTCTGTGAAGTCTGGGTACTTCACCTTTGATGGTCGGCGGGCCCTCCGCCGCCTTGGGGACCTCCATAAGTTCTTTATGCTATTTTTTTCTATTTAATATCTATCATTGTCTGACATATTCATTGTTTCTAACTACTCCTGAAAATAGGAAAATGATAGCTAATTTCCTCGTTTTGCCATTGATGTCTATCTTGAAAGTTTTCCAATCAGATAATTTCAAGCGGAGTGGTATGTTCTCTTGAGAAACCAGTTTCGTAGGGCGGGCATTGACTGTGCCTATCGAATCTTCTTTGGGCACTAAAGTTTCCTAACCCATCAAACAAGAAAGCTATGGATGGAATGTTTTCTCCCCCTCATCACTCTAAGAGACTCAAGTTGGGATATGTTTTTTCTCCTGTTGTTCCCCAGAGTGTGGAGAGGGATGTTGTGAATCTGACCAATGATGAGGTGGAATCGTCGAAGGCCCCAACTACTAATGAACCAAAAATGGTGCGGCTGGCATTGGAGGTCACTAACCCTAAATCTGCCTACGGGCCTGACTGTTGTAGAAGAACAATCTGCTCCTGAGAGCGCTACCCATGATCTCTCTAGAGCTGTCCGAGCCTCCTTCCTCTATTGCTAATAAGGAGAAGCAGTTTGTTGAGTTCTTTCCTTCAAGAGGTGCTAAGGAGAAAAATGATTGGCTTCTGGTACCGAAGTTTTCCATACTGACACCACAGTTGGTTTTCATGCTTTGGCGGGTGTTCTCCTGAGATCTGGCGAGCAATACACGTGGCATAAAAGGGTGGATCACAGCTGGCTGAAACCCGGAGGAATTAAAACATCGCGCTGGCTGCCTAGTCATATTTAGAATCTCAGCTGAAAGGGGTCCAAGTGAATTTTGATGAAACCCAGACTGCCTCGAGATGAGATGTTATCTAAATTAAGGATGCCTAAGAACATCGGGACATGGCGATAGATGAGCGGTCTACGTTTGTTGAGTGCTTGTTGAATTCCATGAAGTCTGTCGCTGACTCCCAAAGTGTTTTGGACAATAAGTGTGTTGAGGCAACCCGCCTAAAGAGGCTTCATAAGGCCCTTCATGTGCAGTTTTTGAGCTTACCTTAGAGCTTGACTCTGAGCGTGCATGTCATGGCGAGGTAGATCATACATTGACAGACTCTGAAGATAGCCTGGCCAAGGAAGTCAGGGAACTGAATAGCTCGAAGGCATAGTGGGATGCTAGAAAGAAAGTGTTTTTCTAGGCTGCCAATAATGCTCAGCTTAGCAAGGTTGCTGCTGCGAGGTTAGAGCTATTGGATTACATCGAGTAAGACCATGAGGATTAGGATCTTTCCGCTTATAAGCCTCTTGCTTATGCTCAATTTGAGGAGGTGGATGACTATTTCTCTGGTCTACCCAGTGGTCCTTAAACAAACTCGGGTGTCACAGAGACAACTGCCAACCTCGATGTTCTAAAGCCTGTTTTGGATCCTGCTACCCATAAAACTTCTTCTGACCACTTTCTCAAGAAGAAGTTCATGATTCTACTTTCACTGCATGAGTGGTTTCTTGTACCGAAAAAATCTTTAATGAGAAAATTCCCTTTTTCATTTTTGTCAATGTTGTAGCTGCCGTACTTTCCATTTCTGATTCTTGCTTAGATTATGCTGAATAGAGAGGTGTTTCCACCCCCACCTAAAGTAGGTCTTTAGTCTAGATTGGAGCCCTTTCTTAGCATGTCCAACCTCATAATCTAACAATAGAAAATGTTTCTTGTCGGACTGGATTTTGGAATAATATGCTTGTTTTCAGTCCTGGGGAGGACTTTGAGATGAAGGGGAGTCACTTTTGCTTTCTGGGCTAGACTTCCATGGTGAACTCTAATCCTGGATAGGAATTGGGTTGTTGAGTAACAATCTTGCCCGAATGAGCTAGATTTTAGTATTCATCTGGCTCAATATCTAAGAGGGGTTGAGCTGGGAAGAAGTCATCTTTAACTGTCTAGGCTAGACTTCATAACATACCCAAATCCGAACCGGAGTTGGTTTGCTGGGGAACCATGTTTGCCTGAACGAGCTAGATTTTTGTGTTAATCTGGATCTATCCTTGAGAGAGTTTGAGTGGAGAAGAAGTCTTCTCTACTCGTCTGGGCTAGACTTCATAATAGACCCCAGTCTTGAACAAGAGTTGACTTCCTGAGGAACCATCTTTGCCCGAACGGGCTAGACTCATGTATTCGTCTGGCTCAATCATAAAGAGGACTTGAGCTAGGAGCAAGTCTTCTCCGCCCATCGAGGCTAGACTTCATAATAAACCCCAATCCTAAACAGAAGTTGGGTTGTTAAGGAACCATCTTGCCCGAACAGGGTAGATTTCAGTATTCATCTGGCTCAATCTTTGAGAGGACTTGTGTTGGGAAAAAGTTTTTTCCACCCTTCCGGGCTAGACTTCATAATAGACCCCGGTCAAAAATAGGAGTTGGGTTGCTAAGAAACCATATTTGCCCGAATGGGCTAGATTCATGTATTCGTCCAGCTCAATCCTGGAGAAAACTTGAGCTAGGAAGAAGTTGTCTTCGCCCGTCTGGGCTAGACTTCATAATAGACCCAAATCCAAATCAGAGTTGATTTGCTGAGGAACCATCTTTGCCCGAACAAGCTAGATTCTTCTGTTCATTTCGATCTATCATTGAGAGGGTTTGAGATGGGAAGAAGTCGTCTCCACCCGTCGGGGCTAGACTTCATAATATACCCCAGTCCTGAACTAGAGTTGAGTTGCTAAGGAACCATTTTTGCCCAAACGGGCTATATTCCTGTATTCTGGCTCAATCCTGGAGAGGACTTGAGCTAGGAGCAAGTCTTCTCCTCTCGTCTGGGCCAAAATTCATAATAGACCCCAATCCTGAATAGGAATTGGGTTGTTAAGGAACCATCTTGCCCGAACGGGCTAAATTTCAGTATTCATCTAGCTCAATCTTTGAAAGGACTTGTGCTAGGAAGAACTCTTCTCCGCCCTTCTGGGCTAGACTTCATGATAGATCCTAGTCCTGAACAGGAGTTGGGTTATTGAGGAACCATCTTTGCTCAAATTTGCTAGATTCCTGTATTTGTCCAGCTCAATCCTGGAGAGGACGTGAGCTGGGAGCAAGTTTTCTCTGCCCGTCTGGGCTACACTTCACAATAGACCCCAATCCTGAACAAGAATTGGGTTGTTCAGGAACCATCTTTGCTCGAATGGGATAGATTCCTATGTTCATCTGGATCAATCTTTGAAGGGATTTGAGCTAGGAAGAAGTCTTTTCCACCCTTCTACAATAGACTTCATGATAAATCCCAGTCATGAACATGAGTTAGGTTGCTGAGGAACTATCTTTTCCCAAACGGGCTAGGTTCATGTATTCGGATCTGCTCAATCCAATAGAGGACTTGTGTTGGGAGGAAGTCTTATCCGCCTGTCTGGGCTAGACTTCATAATAAACCTCAATCTTGAATAGGAGTTGGATTGTTGAAGAACCATTTTGCTCGAAAGGGCTAGGTTCATGTTAAACAGACTAAGTCACTTATTAGGCGAGTCATTAGTATCTTGAATAAGATTAGACATGGCCTCTAGGACCCATCTTTGTCCCTTAGATTAGATAATCACAGTGTGGTGAGTCGTCAACAGATTGGACTCAATCCGCCTCACGGTGTTGTGGTTCCTTAGGCTTGCTAAGTCACTTAGCGACAAGTTGTCGTAGTCCTTATCAGGACTATGCTTAGCCATTGTGCATCATTTTGGTCCCCATGAACGGAACAGGCTTCTTTTGAGTAGTGACTTGTTCGTTGACTGGGCTCGACCCTCTGTATCGCACCTCGGTTCCTTAGGCGGACTAGGTAACTTAAGTGGTGGGCTATTGTTTCCCTTAATAGGAGTAGGCGCAACCTTTGTTCACCATTTTGGTCCACGTGACAGGATTGGGATTTTAGTGTGGTAAGTTGTTTGTGGACAGGGCTCGACCCGCTTGCGACGAATGGTCCGCAGGTGTCTTTTCATGGTTCCTGAGGTGGACTAGGTCACTTGTGCGTCAAGTTGTCGACATCCTAACTAGGAGTAGGCTCGACCGATGTGCGCCATTTCGGTCCCCATGCTCAAACCAGGTCTTTTCGAGCGTTGAGTTTTCCGTGGACTTGGCTCGGTCTACTGTGTAGTACCTTGGTTCCTTAGGCAGACCAGACCACTTATGAGGCCAGCTGTCATTTCCCTTAACAGTACTAGGCTTGGCTGTTGTGCACCGTTTCGGTTCCCATGATCATACTAGGCCTTCCCACAGCAGTGAGCTATGCTGGGCTAGGGTCGATCCGCCGCATGTCACATCTGTTCCTTTAGGTGGACTAGGTCACTTATGCAGCAAACCGTTATTGCCCTTAATAGGGCTAAGCTCGGCAGTTGTGTGCCATTTTGGTCCCTATGGCATGACCGAGTTTTCCCCTATAGAAGGAGTTGAGTGTGGAATGGAGTCATTTCTTAAAGAGATTACCTTTATTGATAGTTCTTCTTCAAAATTTCTACAAGATACTCTCCTCACTTAGACTCTCTAACTAGTAAGCCCTTGGCATGTAGGTTCATTTCTTTTTAGGGGGACTCGAGCTGTCATGGCTAATTGCCCGACAGCTTCATCGCCACGTAGTGGCATTCTCTTGCAGAAGACTGTTCTCCCATGAAAGTATATGTCTCTCATTGACTAGGAATTTGAGGCGTTGGTGTTGTGTGGAGACCACTGCTCCCATCTTGTGAAGACAAAGACTTCCAAGAATCATCACATCATACCCAGACGGAGCATATACCACAATGAACTCTGTCATTAAGAGCTTTACAGGTTCCCCTATTCATACGGGTAATCTGATGTTCTCGATTGAGTAACTTCGAGCGTCGCTAAAGCCAAACATCACTTGGTTGTGCAATTTCAGCTATTTCTCTCTCAACCGCATCATGCGTAATTATTCCAGGAATAAGATGTTGGCTAAGCTTCCCGTGTCCACCAGCGATCTTTTCACACCCCATTTCTATATTGTAATCATGATAACCAAGGCATCGTTATGCTGGGAATAGATCCTCTGCATATCCCGCTTAGTGAACGTCAAGTCCAAGATTGGGTGCTCTACTTGGGTGTAATAGATTGGGCGATATCCACGGTGGGAACTTGTCCACAGTTCTTGGATTGCCTCTTTCTTGACCGATCGAATTTCTCCGGTGACGTCCGCAGTTTTTTCTTAGGCCTCTAGTGTCGTTTCTTCTTTTTCATTTTCTTGGGGCTAGTTTTCGTCAGAATTCACAAATTCTCCAAGTCTCCCCCTTCGAACACAGTACTCTATCTTATATTTGAGACTCTAACAGTCTTGAGTGATTTGACTGTGGTCCTTGTGATAGAAAAAATATTTGTTCTTACCACAACTTGATGGATCACTTTTGAGCTTGGAAGGCCACTTGATGTCGTCCTAGTTCTTCGTGGCGGAGAGAATTTTTGGCAAGCTGGAATTGAGAGGGCCAAACTCAGTGTGCCTTGAGCTGACGTAGTTGGTAACCCAGTTGGGTTTTTCCTTGTTAGACCCAGCTTTGTTGTCGTTTTTCCTCCTATTTGAATGTCCTTTTCATGCCTCTTTTCCTCTACCCTATCCCGAGCCTTGGATTTACTTGGCTTCATTTTCGCCTCCTTTCTTTGCTGCCAGCATTTCCTCAGAATGATATACTTCTGGGCACTTTTCAGTAAGTTCACCATATCTCTTGGGGGTTCAAGGGTGAGGAAGTTATAGAACAGACCCCCACGGAGGCCAGAAGTGAAAACAGTAACCGGCGTGCTGCAAAGGTTGATCAAAGTCAACGTGTCATTAAAACTAGTGACATACTCTCTGAGGGTCACGCTCTGCTTTTGATGGAGATTCAGCAAGTAGTGAGGCCCTTTCCTGATCCATTGGCTCCCAACGAACCTGGTGATGAATGCCTTTGCCAAGACCTGGAAGGAATTGATAGATCTTGGTTGGAGATTGTGAAACCAGGTTAGCGCAACCTTCTTTAGGCTGGTGGGAAAAGTTATGCACAAGATGGCTTCTAAACTTTCTTTTGGCGCCATTACATGGTGATAAATGACGTTGGTGGTCTGACGGATCTGATGTTCCATTGTAGAAGTCGAGCTTTAGAGGGACGAATCTCTTTGGCAGAGGGCGTTCATGAGCTCTTCAAAGAATGGAGGGACGGTGAGGTCGTACAGGACATCCAGATTGGTTGCCCCCAATCGAAGCGGATTCTTGAATGAGGTCATGTGCATGACTGAGTCTCTTCGGCACTTGATGACCCAATGCTTGATTGGGCTAAGAGATGATATGTACAAGTGAGTCTCGAGTCTATGACAATTCAGAAACTTGTGTTCAGGCCTTATTGTCTTGGGCCAAACCCCGAGACTCGTGTCTATTGGGTTGATGTGACTTGGGCTTGGGTGCCTAACAGGCTAAACAACATTTTAAGAATGGGCCTATTAGAGACTGCATTGAAGCCTTTCTCGTGTTAGGGTTGATCCATGCCACATGTACGGTTGTGATCGTATGACTGATGAGTGTCTCATCAGATGGTCAAGGAGTTTCTTTTGAAGCTGAAAAGCATCAACTGATCCTAAGCAATTCCTAGGGGCATTTTGGGTACTATTCTAGAAATTTTTTTGCAGTGTTAGATTTTGTTTGTGATCGCCGTGGACTGTCCAAAATAGAGCATTGAAGCAACTTCGTGATGGCAGCGACTGCCATAGCAACTACCCTGACTGGGCTTGGAAGCGGCTCGCCTGGGGAATCTTAGCCTCCTCGGACATTTGCTCAAGCACTAGGAACCTTACATGTTGGAAAGACAGATGATGTGCCGATTGAAGGCACGAGGTATCGAAAAGATTAATCTCCCGCTATAGCAATCACCGGATCGGATGAAACAAAAGGGCAATAATGAAGAAGCATGTCATTGTGTTGAAGTTTTCTAGTGTTCTTCCATCAACGGAAGCTATCCAGGATTCTATCATCGGACTTGAGGAGTTTTTGGAGATTTTACCATGGGTTTACTCGATCAACAACATGTCTTAGTAAGATTGAAATTGGAAGTAGAAGTTAAAAAAGACCTATCGAGGGATCCATCCCTCATACGTGGTGTTCATTTTAAAGCCTTCTGATAGCATGTGGATTTCTGTCTGAAACAGATCCGGTGGTTGCACCACTCTGGGTTGAACTTTTGGGTTTACCATTGCAGTTCTGCCACCCAATGATCTTGAAGGTGATAGGAAATGTTTTTGGTACTTATCTTTGGATTAATGATAGTGCTAGATTGTTATTGTGCCCACAGTCTACTTGTATGTTTTGAGATGGACTTATCAGGAAAAAAAAACATGGACAGGTTCGGAGATCTTAAACTGTTGTGACTAAACCCGACAAAGGGAAGCAAGTGATAGATGCTAAACAGGTTTATCGACCTGTGATAAAAAATACGAAACTAGTAAGTCAAGCTATGGCTTCAAGCAGTTTGAAAAAACTTGCAAGAACTTGAACTTCCTAGCCTTGCCACAAAGGAGATGGAACCAGTAAATCAAGTTGTGGGTTCAAGCAGTATGAAAAACTTGCCAAAATCTAAATGTCCTAGCATTGGTGCAAAGGAGATGGGTGTATGTGAGACCCTTGTGTGGGCGGACCTGAGGGGGAGGGTGAGGGTGAGGGTTGGAGCCCAATAGGCCCAACAGGCCCGTGGATCCCAAGAGGGGTTGGGCTAGCTACCAAGGGGGATCATAGTCCCACATCGCCTGGGTGCGGAATGGTTATGTGCTATATATGTGCGAGGTTGGATCCCCATAGTAAGAGGCCTGTGGAGCCCCAGTAGGTGGGTGGAAGCAACAAATCCTTGAGGTGAGGGAGGTGCGAAATGCTGCCCAATAGGCCAAAGAGGACAATATCTGGATGAGTAGGGCCAGAGAGGGGCCCAGTGTCCGCTGTGCATACTCTGAAAGAGGCCTTTTAAAGCCGTGCGGGCCGGTTGGGCCCAAAACGGACAATATCTTACTGTGCGGATCGGGTCGTTACAGTGTAGCTATTAATTCGAACATCCAAAATGCTAAAGGAGTTCTAATCACAGGTTTTGATTTAGTTGTCAAAAACTCTTTTGACGTCTTGATGACTGGAATTGGCGAGTTTGCTGCCATGGAAGAGGACTCCAAGAAGGAGGGACAGGGTATAGTTTTATCTTGAGAAACAGAGCCAATGGAGAAGGGTGGAGTTACACCATCAGTTGTTAAGAAATTGGAGGAAGAATAGATTATTGTAGACCTTAAAGAGGTTAGTTATACTAGTAGTGTGGCAGAAAAGGTGACGGAGAAGCATGTGGTCGACATGAGTGTGTCATCTATAGGGACGAATAACTCCCTTGTTTCGATCACAAAGGTCCCTTTTGATGCTAAGCAGAGTGTGACGATGCTAATCTCAATTTATAAAAACTCAAAATTTGTGAACAAAAAGGTAAGATTTGTGGAAACTCGAGAACAGTTGAGTGTTTTATTGGTTGGTAGAATGATTAATTATTCTGGTCCAATGTTACGAGAAACACATTCTGATAATGTGGTAACTAGCACCGGGTCTAATGTTGATTTAGATGCAGGGTACAAGTCAAATACTGATAAAAAACCAAAAAGAAAAAGAGTGATAAGCCAAATGAAGTTTTGGGGAATGTCGGGTAACCAGAAGCTCGACAATCCAGCCTACTGCCAATGATTGATAACATAATGTTTTGGAATGCATGGATGTAGGAAATAGAGCAACTCGGTGCAGGATCAAAAGGCTTATTAAAGACTATAATGTCAAGCTTCTTGCAATTTTTGAACCTATGATTTAACTCTAGCAGGCACATGGAAGTGGGAGGTAAAGTTTTTTTTTTTTACCATTATTTACTTCCAATGAAAGTCTTGGTGGAAAATTTGGTTGTTTTGGTCTAATGATCTACTGGCTTCAGATCAAATTATTCATTGTGAAATCAACCTGGTCTCAGATTACAAATCATCTATGCTTCATTTGTCTAAGCTAAATGTTTCATTTTGAAACGTAGAAGAATCTGGGCGGAAATGGAGGCTTTTATTTAGGACTATCTGAACCATGGCTGGTGGGTGGAAACTTTAATGTTATTACAGAAGGTTTGAAATTTTTTGGAGGAAATAAATCAGGTATATCGGCTATGATAGAATTTTCGGATTGTATTTCTGCATGTAGCCTCTTTGTCAATTATTGAGAAGTCTGGAGGATGAGATTCAGCAATGGGATTTTTCGCTTCTAAATGACTGGGATGTGAATGTTAATGCTAATTTTAACAGGTGTCAAACGGAGTATAAATTGGCTTTAGTGCAGGAGGAAATTTATTAGAAACATAAATCAGGGGAATGGGTGATGAAAGAAGGTGATGTTTGCACTAAGTATTTTTGCCTCGGCTGAGTTTAAATAGTAGAGGAGAACAATCACTAAAATAACTAATACAGAGGGGAACATAATCACGGAACCCAAGGAAATTTTATGAGAAGCCAACAATTTTTTCCATTCATGGTTACTTCGGAAAGGAGAATGGAGGATCCCACTTTACTAGATTGCATTCCTCGCCTGGTTACACTAGATGATTGTGATAATATTTTGAAAGAACCAAGTTTAGAAGTAAACCTGCCATTTCCAACATTCCTTCTGACAGTGCACCTGGACCGGATGATTTTACATTAGGTTTTTTTCAGTGCTGCTGAAATATTATTGGGCTAGACCTTTGGGAAGCTGCTAAGGAATTTTTAGGGGTCAATCATACCCGAAACTTTTACCACCAATCTCATTGCCCTTATCCCCATATCAGAGTACCTCAATTCTTTTCTGAATTTTGCCTTATAAGTTTGTTTAATGTGGTTTATAAGGTATTCAGTTAGATCCTTTGTTCAAGATTGGCATCCCTCCTTCCTAATATTATTTCACATACAAGGTATGTTTGTTCAAGGGAGAGTTATATTAGAAAACATTCGGCTGACTCAAGAGATGTTGAGAAATATTTGAAAAAAAGGTTGTGGGACATATTCTTATCTTAAACTGGACATAGAAAAGGCCTATGATAGGATAGAATGGTCGTACCTTTTTGCAGTAATGCGAAGATTTGATTTTGATAACAGATTTTGTTTATTAATTTCGAATTGCATTGCCAATTGTGGCTTCTTAGTGTTGTTGTGAGGCAGGTATGAAGGCCATTTACGTGCTTTCTAGGGTTCTAGGTAGGGGGATCCACTATTTCCACTTTTGTTTGTAATTGCTACAGAGGTCCTCAATAGGGGTCTAACCAGAGCTTTTTTAATGTTGAAATTGGTTTTTTTCGAAACTCCTAGAGTCTGTGCTCCTATTATTCATTTACTGTATACAGATGACTCCCTAGTGTTCTTGAATGGAAAAAAGAAGTCAGTGATGGGTTGCTTAGAGTTCCTCAAAAGATATTGTGCTACTTTGGGTAAAAAGATCAATCTAGCAAGATTTATTTTCTTTTGGATAACAAAGTGCCTTGTGAGAGAGTAGTTTTACTTGAGCAATCGATAGGATTTCAAAGTCACACATCACCGATTAAATATTTAGGAGTCCTTATCTACCAGGGTCATTGTCATTTTAGTTACTTCAATGACCTAGTCTTGAAAATTCAGAATAAGGTGCAAGGGTGGAAAGTGTGGATATAATCATCTAGTGGTCGGTTGATTTTGGTCAGAGATGTGCTATGTTCCATGCCAGTTTAAACAATAGTGACTTGTGTACCAATCAAGGTTGTGGAGAACAACCAAAATATCATTTATGAGTTCTTTTGGGGAGATCATGAAGGGAGACATAAGCACAAATGGGTGGCATGGAATCGACTTAGTATACCAGTGGATAAAGGTGGCTTGGGTGTCCGGGATCTAGCCACAGTGATAAAGGCCTTCAAATTTCCACTTCTATAGTTAAATCCCATAAGGGGAGAAAAATCGCTATGTTTTGGGCGATTAGGGGCCACGAAGAGCTTTCTTGTCTCAAATACAGGAATATGTTGTGATTTAATCTAGACTGTAACAAGAGGAACGTGTAGGCTTTCGATCTCACAAGGGATCTCGATAGTCCAAACTAGGTCGGTCGACCATATTCTTAGAAGGTTCCCATGGCGGCTCTCCCAGCCGCCAATGGTGATGGCGTGGCTGGGCTTGGAGAAGGCTTGGCTGCTGGCTTCTCTCCTTTCATACATTCGCACAGGTGTTAGGGAGGATTAATCAAGCTACAATTGACAATGCACCAATGGAAAGAATGACTTTTAAAAGGGAGGGTAGTCCAGTGGTTTAACTAACATCTTCTGAAGTGAAAAGATGCGATCTTTTCATGGAAAATGCATGATTGTGCTAAAAATTTTAAGCTATAGGCATCTCTGGTAGCCATACGTGATGCAATTCATAGAACATGGGAGATTACTGGTAAGTTTAAAATGGGGTTGTTAGATCCCAGGCAGGTTTTGGTTCATTTTGGATATGAAACTGAAGTGAAGAAGGCTTTATGCAGAGATTCATACTTTATTAGGGGAGTTCGCTTTAAAGTGTTTCGTTGGCACCAGTATTTTAATTTAAAGGTAGATTTGATCAATGATCCGAATTGGGTGGAGTTGCCAGGATTGCCATTACGGTTTTTTACCCAATGATTTTGAAACTTCTTGGGGATTCTTTTGGGACGTTTCTATGGATCAATGATAGTACAAAAGGGCTCACTAGACCGAATGCAGCAAGGAAGTGTGTGGAATTGGATATCTCTACCCCTCTTCCCCCCAAAAACTTTGGATTGATTTTATGAGGACAAGGGATTTTGGCAAAAGCTTGTTTTTCCGGGCTTTAAGTATTGTGAGTATTGTTTTCTGATTGGCCATAATGAATTATATTGCAGGAAGAAGCTGGCACAACAACGACCTAAGAAAAAGGGGATATATAATGAGGTGAAAGCTAAGGATGGCGGGGGAGTAAAACAGGTCTATAGACCAATTCTCAAAGCAATAAAACGGGAAATCAGGAAGTAGGGATAAGTACTGCAAAAGATAACCACGGGGTAGAGATACAAAGTGTTCAAACTAGTTTGCAAGGTGATGTGGTAAGGAAGCCAATTGAAATTCTAAAAAAAAAAAATATATTCTCAAGCTCTTGAGGAGGACACTGGTGAATCGAAAAAAAGAGAAAGTAGAAGGTAGATAAAGAAGAGAAAATAGTTGATGATTTGATGACTAAAATGGAGGGAATTCACCGCCTTCTGAATCAGAGAAACACAGAGTGAAGGAGGATCTTAAGGAAGCTGGCTACACAAGTAAACGCGACTTCTTTGGTTTTCAAAAAAAAATTATAATGAGGCGAATTCATTGTCCGAAAGTAAGGAAAAGGTGAGTGCGAAACAGGTGAGGAAGAAACATGGGCGGGTGGATGATAATGATCAGTTGAGCTTAAGGCTTTTGGAGGAAGACGTCAAGGACAGTAGTGAGGTGGACTTGCAGGTGTTAGACAAGGACGAAACTGTAAGGTGGATGGTTTTTTACATTGATTAGAGAATTAACCAGGTTCCAAGTTGATGAGCTCTCAAGTGTGCAAATTCTGGGAAAAGCCAAGGTTTTGTTTGTTCCTGATGGAGAGAAAAAGGTTTTGAAGAAACTAGAGCCGGTTCAGGCAATGGCGCAGAGTGATGCAGCTCCTCTACATTACAAGCAACTTGGTCATTCTTTTTCAGATAGTGAAGAAGATCATTATGATTTTAGATTGGATGTAGAAGCGGGGTCTTTGTCGGAGGAGGAGAAGATACCAAAGGGTACGAAAAAAAAAAGATTTGTGATCAGCAAGGGAGTGCCACCAGACTAGAAAATTGACTGCTAAAGTTATAAATAAGACCGAACAATAGTTTGTTTTTGAACGTGAGGGGGTTGGAAATAAAGTTACAGTCAACCAAATAAAGAAGTAGCAGAAAATAAAATTTGTTCACTGACTATTGCGGAGCCTATGATTGATTCGTCAAGACATATTGAGGTTAGTAGAAAAGTGCAATTTTTTAATTTTCCATCTGATGAGTCAAAAGGTGGTAAACTATGGATGTTTTGGGGTCAAGATTTGGAACTTGAATTTCTTAAAGTTGCAGATCAATTAATGCATTGTGTAGTGAAAGACTTGGAAAGTGGCTGGGTTTATGAGGTTACAACTATGCATGAAAAATATTCCCTGATTGACTGTAGAAAATTTTGAAAGATTTTTAAGAAATAGATCAATCTTATAATTTACCGTGGATGGTCTTTGGTGATTTTAATGTAATTATTGCTTCAAACGAAAAAAATGGGGGGGAAATGTGCCGAAGAAAAACGCCATGTCTGAAGAAAAAAAATCTTGTTTACCTACATGTGAGTTGGGGATTGTGGGTACAAGGGGCCTAAATATACATGGTGCAGTAATAGGGGGCCTTTGGAGCGAGTGTGGGCTCGTCTTGACAGAGTGTTGGTGAAGTCATTATGGAAAATGTCATTTCCTTTGGTACAAGTGGAACATCTACTTCGTATTTGTTTGGATCATGCTCCCTTGAAGGTTACGTTGCCTTTGACTCCTAAATCAGGTACATCCCCATTAGATTTCAGATGATGTGGAAACTTCATTAAGATTTTGTAGGATTTGTTGCTAATTCCTAGAGTGCAAAAGTAGTAGGATTGGATGCTTTAGACAGACTTGCAGCTAAATTAAAATGTTGCCAGCAGATCTAAAAAGATGGAATAGAAAAGTGTTTGGTAATATATTTTCGAATTTGCGAAGGATTAAGGATGATATGGTGATGTGGGGAATCTTATCTCTTAATTTAGGAGTTGCACAGACCATGGTTAATTTTAACAGGTGTGAGGCGGAATATAAAAAACACTAATGCAAGAAGACTGTCACGCCCCGATTTTCGAAGAAAACGAAAATCCCAAAATCCACGTAGGATTATTCGTTTCCCCAAAACTCGGGACGTGAAATTCAATAACAACAGAAACATTTACCAGCAATGATAAAAATATAGTTTAGAAAATAGGAACAAACTAAAATTTATACAAAACTCTAACCAGGAAAAATTGATGTCGCTAGCCCCACTAGCGGAACTCTCGTAACGCTGCTCAAAAGTCTCTAAACCTGAAAGGCTAATTGGCTACATTCCCAAAGGAATGTACCAAAGAAGCAAAAACTCACTCGGGTCAGCAATAAAGCTGGTGTGAGAAATCTTTATCCCAAAATCAATAAAATCGCACGTGATAAACATCAAGCTAAACACAAACAATACACAAACACATCAACAGGTAGTTTCTCAACGAGGCAAAAGTGTGATTCAAGAAAACACAGTTCCAAGAATTTAGTTCCTCATCGAGGCCATCATATCATCATTTCAATTAAGTAAAAATGCATTTACTTGTACTTACCCTATAAGAGTCGACTATGGCAAGTCTGTCTTGCAGAAATATTAGTGGACTTGCCATCCTGCATGAAAATGGTTAGAAGTAATATAAACTTACTTTATTCATTTTTATTTGAATTTGTTTCATCTTTTAACGGATTGATCACTTAGACGATACCACATTCGCACCACCTCCGTGCCGAACATACATGCCCGTATGCCTCTCTCATATAAAGGAGGACTACTCCGTCATCCATGCCTAAGTGGGGACATCACATACAAGCATGCATCGCGGATACCCCTAACTATATGAGTACCAAAAGCCACTCTTGGGCTATCAATGCGCATAAACTCACGTCACATTTTTTACGGATAAATATCAAAGCCTATCTTAGGCATACCAATTCACCTCATTTTCGCAAGACTAACCCGAAGGTTATTTTAGTTTCTCTAGTAAGAAATGGGTGCCCCAACTCCGCAAGACGACCCTCTGATCATTTAGTTTCTCTAGTAAAAGAGGAGAAATAATAAACAAAAGAGGTGTGGTAGTTCCAAGTGATACAAGTCCAAGTGGTTTATATTTTCAGAAATCAAGGTTTACCAATATCATTTATTTTTTATAATTCAGAATTTCTCCACAATGACATTTTGTCATACATAAATCGATCCACAATCGTATCCACCCACATTTTTGGGGAAAACATAGCATATTCATTAATCATGCTCTATAACAACATGGCAATCAAGTCACTCCTTGATTCAAATATCCAAATTCTTCATAATGCATAAACAAGTCAATATGCATAATAATACAAATCTCCAAATTTATCACAATGCATTAATATTCATCAACCATTCACATCTCAAGCATCACTATTAACTTATAATAACTGTAGTTTAAACAAGCCAAACAAATCCATATCTAATAGCCTTTGTTAAACACTGATTTCTGTGTGAGCTAACTTAGCTTACAGTGCCTTAATAAGAAATATGACATTCAATTAAGCAAAACATAATACAATTGAGTTCTGTTTCTGATAAACTCCATGAAAGGTCACTATTGAGAACCCCAAACTTGAATTATATTATCTAATTATACTTCCTAAGAAACCAAAAATAAAAACTATTCAAATGTATTACAAGTAATTTCCATAGTATTCTTTCATGTCTTTAACAAAAGCCTTGAACCTAAGTTTCCCTTAATAAGTATAACTTCACCCTTGTTTGTGTACAAATGCACATAATAGAAACAAAATAGAAGAAGAGCAACCAACCCGATATCAAGAGCACCCAGTTTCGCCACTAATCAAACCCAAACCCAAAATCAAAATCCAAAAACTATACCTAAACTCACTAATAATTATCTGCAGTTTCAAACCCACCAATCCAATTTCCTCTTGTTCTACTAAATCTTGTCCTAAAGTACCCAAACAATGCCCGAAACAATAAGCTAGCATGGTTTGCCAAACTATGTCAGGTCTAACTAAGAAGGGGGGAAATACCCTTTTCAAACAACTATCCAAAAGCCAAAACTTGCAATCTCCAAAAAGACAATTTCAACACAAACATGAAAGTGCATGACAATCATGGGTGAACACTAACTTACACCAAAGCAACCAGCCTCATTCGGCTCCAAACAATATTTTTCTTTACATCAATTGCAACTCAAGACACCCTAAGGCAAACCCTAAACAACTATGTTCCCATCCCAAAACAGTCAAACAAATAACCTTGCCAACAACACCGAAATGAACAAGTTGTCCTAACTAGATAGCTTGACCAATCATCAATCAAATGTACATAACTCTCACGTTAGAACCCCAAATTGCATACCGTTTGGGGCAAAGGAAAGTAGACACCAGGAGGTTTCCAACCATATAAGGCATACCCCATGATTATATCTATAACAATACAGATTTTACAACCAAAGCAGGCCATCTGTCAGCCTTCAGCTGATTTACCTATTGTCGCTAAAATGAGTGTCTCTTCCTATACAAAACTCAAATTATGATACCGTAAGATCCTTTAAAAACTAGACTCAAACAGAAAACTTTTGGTATATAGCATGATACTGTACTTACTCAAAACCAAAATCAAAACCCTTGTAGAAACCTACACAAAATTAGTCCAACTACATGAAAACTAAAAGAATGCACACACACTACATGAAACTAGACAGATTTGAACAAGTCCAACAAATCCAAGACTTGACCAACAGATTTAATACTCAATTCAAATTGTACATTGGTTTGATACAACTTCAACCATGCTCGTGAGGTTCAAGGGAGTCCAATTTCTACATTTCTCAGACTGGGTGACAATAAGGCTAGTAATATCTAGGCTCAAGGATGATCGAGACATAGTATTTAGTGTTTGTAACTTCACAAGCTTCAATCGAAAGCATTTCACACATTTTAGCTAAGTCCAGTCGAAAGTTTGAATCATTTTTATTTGTCTCTTTGACTAATTGGTCTAAGTTCTGAAGTTCAAGAATAAAAATTATTAAACAGAATCCATATGTGCCCTTTTCTGCTATTTTAGAATGACCTTTCTTTGCAGCTTGAATCTTTGTGTTGGGCCTGATCTACACATTAAGTTTAACAAATCTTACCAAATTTTTAATAGTAAAAAAAAAATGGTTCACCAGAAAAAGATGCAGTCCTCAAGGCCGACCTCACAAAGTCGCCACTTTTGACGCATTGCAATTGCAGTATCAGGAGAATCATTCCTGAGACCACTTTCAAGACCTTGTACAATTGCTGCTCTCAGATCCATAAGAGATTGCAAAGTTTTCACTAATAGATCAACACCCCCATTTCTCAAGAAATTACTGGATTCATCCAATTTGTCTAGACACTGGGACATGCGATTGACCAGGATATGAATATCTGATAACTTCTTGCATTCCACCAATTAAGCTCTTACCTATTTTTCTAGATTTTAATCAAAACCCATAAACTGTACCCAAAACAACCACCAATCAACCATCAAAGCAAACAAAAACAGATCACATAAAAACAAAAACACAAAATTTGACTAAGAAACAAAACGATGATGAACTCATAGGGCAAAATCGCAACGATCCACGCAACAACCCTTCATAGTCAACGCCATCATCCCATTAGTCTTGCTCGTCAAGCCATCACCACCAGCAACCCAACACAGCACCACCTTCGTGCACAGTCTCCATCGCCATCATCCCGTCGAAGAAGATAAGAGGAAGGAGAAAAGAAGAGAAAGGAGGGCTTTTGGGGCGGTGCGATCTTCGTCACAGTTCTGGCCGCCGGATGAGAAGAATAAAACATGAAGGAGGAAAAGATGAAGGAAGGAGGAGAAAGAAGAAGGAAGGAGGAAGAAAAGAAAATAAAGTTTTTCTCTTTATAGGGTGGGTGGCTATTCGCCCCCACTGAACTTCTGAAAGAACCCACCTTCTAAACTCACCAAATAAACCCTAAAATTTTGAAACCTGAATTTAATTAAATGTAACCCTATTTTATTTCATTCAAAATAAAATAAATTTGTTTTAAGAAATTTAGGGGTGTTACAAAGACGTTTATTGGAAACAAAAATCTGGAGAAAAAAAAATTGAATGAAGGGGAAGCTTGTACCAAATATTTTTTTGCTTTAGTTAAAAATAAAACAGAAGAGAATGATGATATCTCAAATTACTTTAAATGATGGAACAATTATTTCTGATAAAAAAAAAATCTTAGATGAAGCAAATCAGCTTTTTCATCGCATTCTTTCTTTCCAAGGAGTTAGACAAGAGGTTGAATTTATAGACTGCACTCCGATTGCATCTCGGAGGAAGAAAATGAGAATCTTGTGAGGATGTGTCTGATGGAGGAGGTAAAAGAAATTGTTTTCAGTATTCCTCAGGATAATGCTCCTAGACCTGATGGGTTTATAGCTAGTTTTTTTTCAGATTTGCTGGGAATTAGTGAAAACATATATTTGGGAGGCAGTCAAGATTTATGTCAAGGAGATCATTACCTGGAGCTTTTACATCTAACTTTATTGTCTTCATTCCGAAAGTTGAAATGCCAACCCACTTTGGGGATTTTCGTCCTATAAGCCACTATTGTGTGGTGTATAAGATTAACCAGAGTTGGTGTCTCGGCAGCAAGGAGCTTTTGTTAAAGAGAAGTTAATTTCAGAGAATATTGGATTGGCATAGAAAATGATGCGTGATATTGGGAATAAAGCTTTTGGTGGAAATGTTATTTTGAAACTTGATACGGAAAAGGCTTATGATAGGGTGGAGTGGAGCTATCTTTTTGAAGTGTTAAGGAAATTTTGGTTCAAGAACAGGTTTTGTTTGTTGATTTCCAATTGCATTACCAAGTGTGGTTTTTCTGTTTTGCTTTAGGATGTTTATGAAGGCTATTTTGGATCATCTAGAGGGTTAAGACAAGGAGATCCATTGTCCCCGTTGTTGTTTGTTATAGTTGCTGAGGTGCTAAACAGAGGTATGACTAAGGCTTTTAATGAAGGTATGATTGGTTAATATTATACTCCGTCAAGATGTAATCTGATCACTCACTTATTGTATGCGGAGGATACAATTGTGTTTCTTAATGGGAGAAAAGCCTCAATGCTTGGATGCATGAAATTTCTAAAAAAATATTGTGAGATGTTGGGTGCAAAAGATTAATGTGATGAAAAGTTATTTTGTGGTGGCCAAAAACTCGTCGGCAGACAGAATTTAGTTGATCAAGGGATACACAGGTTTCGTGCATAGACTATCTCCGTTCAAATATTTAGGAATCCATATATATGAAGGAAAAGGAAAAATTAGTTTTTTTTAGGAGATTGTGTAAAAAATTCAACGTAGAATTGTTGGTTGGAAAGCTAATCTTCTAACTCCAGAGGCTAAGTTGATTTTAATTCGCTATGTGCTAAATTCTATGCCATTTTATACTCTATCAGCCACTTGTGTGCCATTGAAAGTGATTGATAATATTCAGAGTATGATAGCAAGTTTTTTCTGGGGTGATGTGGAAGGAAAAAAAAATAGCTACCCTTGTAGAGGTTGAATGTAAGGGTGGTTCTGCGTGCTTTTAGTTGAAACCCCTATGGAATCTCATTCAATCCAAGTCTCTGTGGGTGGTGTTTATGAAGAGAAAATATTCGATTGATTTTTGCTCTTTGCTGGTGTATAAAGTAAAGAGTGATAATTCTAAATTTTTTTAAAATATGATGTGGCAATGTGATTTCTTTTTTGCTAACACGTCCTAGCTGGTGGATAAAGAGGTCGACATTTATTTTTTTTGGGGAAAACTAGAGTGAATCTAGTGCTTATAGTCCACGTGGTGGTATTGATGGTGATTGGCCTTCCTATTTGATATGTCTAATGATGAATTTTATGGGTTGGATGATACTCTCAGCGATTTACAGAGGGAAAACTTTAGATTTATCAAAGAATTTTTTATAGTAGTGTAGATCACGGAATTTGGTTGGGTTCAAAAAATGGCAAATATAGGGTCAAATCAAGTTATGAAGTGATTCTTCCAGTAAGAGAGAAAAAACAGATTCTTTAGTCGATTTGGCACCCCCTTATGCCATAAAAATTTTTGGTTTTCATATGGAATCTTCTTGGTGGTGTGATTCTAATTGATGGCATTGCAGTTAGGATTGGGTTTAGCTTGTCTTTGGAGTGTAGCTGTTGTGAAAGGTACGATTTTGAATCTTTGAAACATCTTTTTTCATAAAGCGAACTGGCAACCAGAGTTTGGCAATTTTCAACTAGTATTTGGGATTCATTTCCATAGACCAGGGGAAAGTTATATGTGGTTAAAAATTTGGTTTCGAAGGGCGACAGTCCTGATTGGCACGTAATTCTTACTCTAATCCATCTTTAGAATTTTTTCCCAAGATTGCAAAATCTCGAAAGTATAGACTTTCCTAACGGCTCTATCCTTAGATCTTTTTCTAGATTGTGATAAGTCTAAAAAATATAGACTTTCCTTGAGGATTGCATACCTCAATATTGAGAACATTGTCTTTCTATCTAAGGGGTCTTTATTTTCTCGAAAACTTACTCCGCACATACAAGTATTTTTCTCTGAGCAGACTATATTTCTCAAAAACTCACTTCAGCTATAGCTTGGGTGAGCCCATGAATCATTCAACCATGCATGAGAGTTCCAATTGACGATGAAATTTCACACTACACCCTTTTATGTTATAATTTGTTGTGTTTCATTTCCCCAAATTGTAACAATATGTTACATTCTTACCCCCCATGCGTGAGGATTTCTTTGCTTGTTTATAATTGTGATGTCACTTCCAGTTCGTATTCCCCATGTCATAAGCATCAAAATCAATCCCCCCTCCCCCTCAACCGTTCTTTCTAGCCCCTTTGGTAGATTGCCACACATGAAATACAACAAAAAGGGAGGGCAAATGAGAGTTTAGTTACCAAGATGGAGGAAATAGCTTTGTTCGACAAGAGGGAGGAGAACATGTTGAGTGAGGGTAGTAGGCGCATAAGAGCATTGATGAGGCTGGAGTTGAAAAAACTATGAGAAAGGAGGCAAAATAGATATGGAAATCAAGAGTAAGTGGTTATTGGATGGTGAAAGTAACACCAAGTACTTCCATGCCTTTGGGAAAAATAAATGATTTTCACTAGGTTGATGACAAAGGGGGTTCTGGTAAATGATAAGGAAGTTATTCACAATCATATTATCTCATTCTTTGAGCTGACCCGGGCGATTGGAGACGAGAGTTAGTACGTACAAGGGTAAGGAAAGGTTGAACTGGTTATATTCCATTGTGTTTCTTTAGGTAATGTGGGGAGTTAACTACGAGGTGGTGGTGGAAATGCAAAACTTGTATTTTCTAGACTACAGATTGAATACCTTGTTCGTAACCTAATTCTTAAAAAGGAAGAAATATGTTCTATTCGTGATTATAGATCCATCGATTTAGGTGGAGGTATGTACAAGATCAATGCCGCAGTGTGCGTAGGAGATTCAATTGTTGTTTGGATCATAGTTATCAATAACTTACAAAAAATACAATACAACATGATACCCGATATGTATTGTATCTAAGCCTTATTGAAACGGTAGAGATATATCTTACGATATACCAATATAAGATGATTCATGGATGTATCGTCTTTGTACAAGTGACATGAATGAATGGATGATACCCAGTAGCTTGTTAATATACGTTACACAATTCACATATAATGGAAGTGTTTTTGGCATAGGTATCAAAGCGTTTATCAAATCGTACATCGAAAATTTAAATTTAAGATACATGTATCAAACACATCGTATATCGTAAGATACAATGAAAAGTTAACAAATAAACGTAAGAATATATGATATATTTTAAGCATATAAAAGACATTAATAAGACTTATTCAAGCAAGGCGACCCAAAAACACTTCCATTGATATATGACTTGTGTAACATATATTATTAAGCTATTGGTTATCATCAATCTATTCATTCACGTCACTTGTACAAGGACGATAAAACTATGAATCATCTTATATTGGTATATCGTAAGATATATATGAGCCATATTTGTGAGGCTTAGATACAATATATACTTGCTTAGATATGATGCATACAGTGTATCGTATTTATCGTAAGATATTGATAACTATGGTTTTTGGGACCTTCTTGCTTAAGTAAGCCCTACTTATGTCTTTTATATGCTTAAATATACAATATATCGATAACATAATACATAATGATAAATTTAAGTTTCCAATATACGATACAACAAACGTTTTGATAACTATGGTTTGGATTCTATCATTGTCTAATCTTGGGTCCTTTTGTCAAGGATGGAAAAATCCTTGATGGATGATGCCATCTGATGAGTAGGTGGACTCATGGTGGGGACAGGGTATCTCGAGGCTGGCTCTTATGTAAATTGATTTTGAGAAGGCATACAACCATGTGAATTAGTACTACACCAAATTGGCATTTTTGTAACAACCCCCAAAACAGTAGCACTTTTAGGCTGTAACAGTCCACCAAACAATTTCACACATTTTCACAAACAAAGTGATAATAATTATATCACCATGAAGAGTATGGTGTTATAAGTGATACTATTCATGGTGATCCAATTTATTATAACATTTTTTTTTTGTAACTGTTTTTCATTTTTTGACTAAATTTAGTTTTGAATTGAAATTGTTTGGTGGACTATTAAAGCTCAAAAGTATTATTATTTTGGGAGTTGTTACAAAAATGCCAATTTGGTGTAGTGTAGGATTATGTTTCATGGTCTATGAGAAAAATGGGTCTCAGATATGAACTTATATGTCTATAGTTCATTTTTCCATTCTTGTTGGTGGGGCTGATGGGGTTCATGTTAAGTTCTTCAAGATCTCGAGGGATCTGTTAGGACGCACTACACCAAAATGGCTAATTAGAAACATTAATATTTTTTTAATTTGTAACTCCTTATTATGTTGCAAATCTTGTAACAAAAAAAATGTTACTAATTATTAAGTTAAGTTACTAAAATATGAATTAGTAATTTTAGTAAATATATTATTTATAAAAATAAGAAATAAATATATTAAGTTAAGCTCTTTACTGTTCATTTCTTCTCTAAACTCATCTTCTGCAAAACCATTACAAAACCTAAAAACCACAAACTTCACAAATCTCTCTCTCAATCGAAGATCTCTCCATCACTCTTTCGATCTCTTCTTTACACCATCAAAGATCTCTCCATCAATTTCTATGTCACTGTTCTTTAGATTTCACGAGGAATGGAGGAACGCCAATTTGTCTCTCAATCGATCAATCAAAGTCTAGAAGTTCGTTTAATTACAACATGCTTGCAAGACGAAGAACACTCTTAAGGTAATCTCTCTCTCTCTCCCTCTTTCAATCTTCAAATTTCATTTCAACTTTTGATTTTGAATTCTAAATTTATAGTTAGGATTACTCGAGATTTTGTGCAATATGCTCTAAAGTCGGTTCTAGAACCCTAGAAATTGTTCAACAACACTTTGAGAAAGATTGAATTGAAAGCTTGTTGGTTTTTTATGGGCTTCTGTGCTTTTTTTTATTCAAAATTAAGAGGGCATTTGATTCAGTCGAAATCTGATTTGGAATGATTTCGATGTCCTATTATCTGATTTGGCAATTTTACTATTTGCATGAAAAAAAGTTAGTGTTTTCACATGATTTTGATATTCAATTGACCCATTTTTGCTTCAATGGCTTATCTTCATTTCATGTTGTTATGTGTGTTTGAATGTACCATACTAGTTTGCCATACAAGTTGACGAATTGGACTTTAGAGACATTAATGTTGTGCTCTGTATATGCATGATGAATTGTCCAAGTGAAATATTTTAGTGTTATTTGATGTTTAGGTATTTGTTCCCAAACTCTGTTGATGAAGCCATTAAGTACTCCATGTAAGTCATTGTACAAGTAGAGGTTTCAGGTATTCTATGGATTTCTATGATTCTGATAAGTTTTCATGTGTGCGGGGTTTTAGGGAGGTTGATCCAGATAGATGGGAGTTTGCAAATGAGGAGTTTTTAGGAGGGAAAAAACACTCAGTAAAGATAATCAAGAAGAGGAGAAATGTGTCTCAGAATACTCAGCAGTAAAGCCAACTCCATGCAGAAGCTTGTGTTGAAATAGGACAGTTTGGGTTGGAAAGTGAATGGATGGACTGAGAAAAGATAGGAACATGTTAATGGCTGAAATATTGAAGCTGAGACAACAACAACAGAGCTCCGAGGATCAAATTATTATAATTGGGGAAAGGTTGTTGGGTACTGAGAGGAGGCAACAACAAATAATGAGTTTTCTAGGGAGAGAACTCAAGAGCCCAAGTTTTCTGCAACAACTGGTTCATAGAAATGAACAGATTAAATAATTGCGAAGGTTTAAAATTGGGAGGAAATGGAGACTGCCCTCGAGCCAGATTGCAGAGAATTTGCAGCAAGAAGCGAAATTGGTGTGTAAAGACTATGCTTGCGGGTAATGAAAAGGATGAGATAGAACAGGTAGAAGTGGAAGACTTAGTTGCTCAGCTTCCTGACTGGGGAAAAGGTGTGCACATTTGGTTGAACAAATGGGAGACCTTCGTTCTGAACCATATTGAACAAGGGCCTACTCATTATTGAGTCGAAGTCCACTCTTTACTACAAGAACATAAATTCTAAGTGTCGAGGAAATGAGCGAGGAAACCAGCGAGGGAAATGAGGTGGAGGGGGTGGAAACCATTCACCCCCCTCGGGATGTGTGCGTTGACTTTTCGCGCGCACATCCCGAGGGGGGTGAAAGGTTTCCACCCCCTCCACCTCATTTCCCTCGCTGGTTTCCTCGCTCGTTTCCTCGACAGCTAGCAAAGCTCCTACAAGAAATCGGACAATAAAATACATTTTGCGAGGAAAAGTTACACATGATCGCATTTCATCTAAAGCTCAACCCAAGAAGTGAAAAAACTTTCCTCACTCAATAGTTTTCTAATTTAAAAAAGAAAAAACAATAAAACTGAATATTTTCTCTTCTTTAATCTCACGTCATCTCTCTTACTCTTACAGCTCTATCTTGTCTTCAATCTTCCTCTTTTACTTGGGGTTTCTGATCCAAACCACACAGAGAACCCAAACACACTCTCAAGATTCTCTCTTTCACAGACAACACACAGAGAGAGTGTTTACAAGCCCTACGTGTTTGTGTTGGTTTCAATTCATTGCAATAGATCTGCAACACCAACAATGAGTTGTTGATGATTAGAACACAAATGTTAGAAAAATTTAGGACTTTTTGGTAGCTTAGATTGGTGTTTGGTAAGAGATGAGAGGAGATGGGGTTTTGCACTTCAAAACCTTCTACTAAGCCAAATCGATTATCCCCACTCGAGAACAACAACAACCCATTCAAAACCCCATCCCCAAACCTCCATTTTCCCCATCAACGGTGAAACAGAGAATCGAAAGCTATCCAGACACTACTGTTTGTTGCTAATTTGAACATTCTCGACTCATTGATGCTGCTCCTTGGTAAGATTTAGGCTTTATTCCAGAGTGCAATCATTACAGTACTGTGATTTTGTAGCATTTATGCTCTGAATGTTGTTATGTGCCGTAAGAACTGAACCAAAGACACAATGTAGAACACTTTTTGAGTTGGAGGCCCAGTTCGAAGTCTCGCAAGAAACCATAAAACTCTAGAAACGAAATTTTTTATTAAAATAGAACACAAAAACTAACAAACTCTTCTTGTCAGGTTCTCACTTGGATTATCTTGAAACAAAGTTGTATCAAGACTAAAGTCTAGTCTGAGTTAACATGGTATTTGAGAGGTGTTGAATTTTCTAGGGCGATTGGTGAAGCATTTTCTAGTATTTTTCATACGACTGCCATTTGGTTAAGGATCGGCTGCTCACGTTGTCATCATATAAGTGAACAGTTTGGCAAATTATTCATCTTTATTTCTTCAGTTAATTTTTTTAGTTTTATGAAATTTCAACTAAATTCTAAGTAACATATGTCTATAACTACAAACCAACTACTGAGTTGAGTTGCATTTGCTTCATAGATCAGCACTTCTAATGGAAACATTTTCTTTAGAAGCTCATGTTGTGGTGTTTAGTGAAGTTGATCTTGGATTTATTTACTTGTTTTGTTGGGGGTTTGAAAAACTGGAGGAAATGATTATGTTTCTTCATCATCATGCCAATTACTTTGGATAAATTCTAGGATACATAGTCACTTGTTAGTGACAAATCTTTTTGAAATCCAGGAACAACTTTGATGAAATAAAATACATCAATCTCATGATACATGTTGAAAGACTAGCCCAAAGATACATTATCAAAGTTCAGTGACAAATTCTAATGACATTGAAAATGAGCATTTATATGAAGAAAATAATAAGAATTTGTGTAAATAAGGGGTAGGCTTCCCTAGATACTCCTCTCAAAACCAAAACATAAAATAAATTAAGGGTCTGCTTTAATGAAGGTTTAGCTTTACTCGGGGAACGATGTACCAAATGTGTAGACTTGCATTATCGCCACTCCAATCAGAATCTTGTGGTTCAACGATTTCATTCTTGCAACAACAAGGATCAAAGTGGTCCTGGTCAAACCTCGTTAAGTTTGTATTGGATGCCACACATTGGTAGCATTCTTTGTATATCTTTATCATTGACTGTTTTTCTGCAGGATTGATTTGTTAAAAGGAGGAAACAGCTTCTGGTGTCCAATTCATCCAACCACTCTGAAGGTCTCTGTAGTTAAATCCCCAGGTGTATTGACCAGTTTTAAGTTTTCCATAGCATATAATAAATGTTGAGAGTTAAGCCTGTATGCATAAATTGAAGACCTTATAATTGGCTCAGTGATGGTTGCCATTTAGTGTGTGTATAGTGTATATATATGCTTTTGTTTGGTTTACAGAAGGCTATGGTTTTATGCAGGCTACTGAGATTTTGAAAAACTGTTACGTGCTAGTTCAAGTGCATTATTGTCGCTTGCTTTATCTTTTTTCTATTCCAAGTGTTTCATTAAAAGGTTTCATATTACTTTGTCCTTAATGTCACAAGGAAATAGTTGTTCACCCTACCCGTGGCAGTAAAGTGCTAAAATACTAAAGCGTTGCTTACAGGAGAACACAGTATCTACTATGAGTTCATAAAGGCCTAAAACAAGTCCGAAGGATTGTGGATAATTGCATTCAGAGTAAAATGCATCCTATGTTCCATATCAATGTGAAAGAAAGTCGTTATCTATTTTCGTTGTTAGCATTTTTTTACTCAACAGACTACAATGGTGAATCCATCGTTTCTGCGATTCGGACCCTGATGATCCCTTGTCTTCAATGATTTAGACCCTAGTGATCAAGAGAGAGCTTGAGAAAAAGCCAGAACTTGCAAATGAGAATTGGGATAGGTTCCTTCCCAAGTATAAAAAGTAAGGCATTACACTAGCTCATTTAACCCATTTTGAAAACATAACATAGTCATTTTCCTTGTGTTTTTCTGTTTTCCAGGAAGAATGTCAAAACAAAGAAAGGCAAAAGTAATGAGAAGAAACTACAACCTTCCCTCCTTCTCAAGAACCAAGCAAGGTAAAGGAATTTTCTTATGAGATGCAGTGTTGTATGCAATCTCATACGAAATGCATTGTAGCTGCCATTTTAGTTCAACTGCAAATTGTACACAATATATTTTTCCATATGCAGATACAACATAACATCGATATATAATAAGAACTTACCGTGGGAATGGAAGTAGCAATGGTTGCATAAAACCTGCTTTAGCCCCTGCCATAATACCTCTGTTGATAAAAAAAAATTTGAATGCCCTCTAGTCATTTTATATGTCGATAATTAGACTAATAGCATAGAAATTTTATGCATGTAGCTCGTTAGCAAATATAGTTACACATAATATAGGATTTACCATGAGAAGATCTCTATGCCACTTCAGGTCTTTGGAAGAGATAAACATATGATGGAAGTTTGAAAGATGTTTGAGTGAGTTTGGTGAGATTGCTTTGAAGGTGAAGTTGGCTATTTGTAGGGGAGATGGTGATGAGTTGTTTAGTGGTTTTAGAGAGAGGATCGTATTGGGTGTTCACTAGAGATAGAGTTGGAGATTAATTCATTTTATAAGGATTTTCTAAAGTTCATTTTATAAGCTAGCTAGCCCCTGGTATCGATCATTAGATATATAATTATATCTAGACAACTATAGATTAAGTTCATTTTGTCGAGGGGTGGAGTGAAGTGTATGTACCACAATTAATTAATTGATAGCACTGCAAAGTATTGTTTAATTAGTGATCACAAGCAATGTTTTAAAAAGCGTTTTTCAGCCTTGAAGTGGTCAAGCTTTTTTCAAGGCGAAGCGGTGCCTCGAGGCAATTTTTCATAAAAAGTGATGAAAAAAATATTTAAAAAAATCATTAATGCTAAATAACATGAATTTAATCATAAAAGTGTTGAGGCGGTAGAATTACCTCATCTTGACGATATTGGTGCCCGCTGGAGAGCTTAATTACCTCTTCAATCTATGCACTCCCCCTTTAAACAAGAGTTTGTTTTATGTATGTATTAGTGTATTATCTTTTGCAATCTGCATACCTGAAATTTGAATATCTGTTGCAATTTTCAGTGAAAAAGAATTGGAGACTGAACTTTGAAGTTTGAAGTTACCTGATCCAACAACTAGCCACAACAAAAACAACTAGCTGGCAACCAAAGTGCCAAACAAATCCTCGACACCCTCCTTCAAGCTGAATGGGGTTTTCTAGATGAATACAATAAATTGCATTAAGATATACCCACTTGTTATATGATTGAAAACAATGTAAACGGTCTAATTGATTTGAATAACACAAATTTAAGAGCACAAACTAGAAACAAAGAGATGCCTAGTGAATAAACGAAAACAATGAAGAAAACCCATAATCAAATAACATGCAAACTTCATTTTTAAGAACAAACAATTCCTTCTCCCCATCACAACCAAGCAAAATCAGTTTTAACATTCAAAGATTCAAAGTTGAGCATAACGTCATCATCTCACCCCTTTGAAGAAAACATGCATAAAAAACTATCGGAACCACAAACACAACAACAACAACTAATTTTTGCTTCAAAGAGCTTTATTTGCTAATATAACGATCAAATATCCTTCTTGATGATTGCATGCAATTGAGTAGATTGTGATTGTTTCTTTAGAATTCTTCGATTTCTTGTCATTTTCATGATTTGAATCAGGAGATTTCCATACTGTTAGATGGTTTCCCTTTGAAAGAATTGCAATTGAATCGAGATGATAGGGAGCAAATTGAGTTGTTTCAGAGGCAATCTAGAAGAAGGAAATTGCTATTGATAAAAAAAATTAGGCCTTGAGGGTTCAATTGTTTGAATTCATCGAAATTCGAACAAGGACATGTTTCGGATCTAGTGAAGCTTTCATGTCGTGTTCATGGACATATTGGGTAATGGAGATGCCAAGACTTTTGGAACTGAGATTGAATTTTTAAAGGAGCAGATCTATAATCATAAAGGGGAAGTTGAGCCTACAGTGTCTGTGCGCAATCGAAGAGAAATGCTTCGATGGAGTCGACGAGAGATTCGACCGTTTGGAAGAGAGAACGATAGGAGGAGTAGAAAGCCGAAGAAGTAGAGGTGTCACAGTGAGTAAGTTCTTCTGTACTCCTCCTTCTTCCTTTTCCCCTTCTTCTCCTTATTCTCCTTCTTTGAAACGAGCCACACGAACTGGAACACAAAACACAAACAGGTCTTGATTAGGTATTGATTTTTTGGGATTTTATATTAGCCATCAAATCGTTTTCAAGATCTTAAAGGAAGCAAAAATCCTTCAAATTTACTTGTACAAATCAACTCGAGTCGACTCGTACGAGTCAGCATGACAAAGCGTTCTAGTTGAATTCCCATTTCGAAGCGTACGAGCTGAATCGTTTTGTTGGCGAGTCGAGGTGACTCGCGAGTCAAAATCGCCTTTTAAAACACAGATCACAAGTATCAACACTCAGAATTTTAAAAGAATATATGAACATTTCCTAGTGGTAACAATAAAGATAGGGCACTCCCAACTTTGCAAATACAAGGGAAATATGGATTGTAGAACTGTGCCCTGAACAAAGCTCTTATCAGCAGAAAAAGTACATAACTTCATGAGATAGTAAATAGTATCTGTTGTGACTGCTGTAAAAGATTCAAAATAAAAGATAGGAACGAAAGTACCAATTATTCTTGGGTTGAGTCGCGGACTAGGTCGCTCTCTTTAAGACGTTTCGCGGCTCTGCCCAAAAATTGTGCAAGCAGTGTATTAGCCCCGCCGTCCCCAGGATAAAACAGCCCAGAATCTTCTCTGTCTCGTTCAACAATTGCACAGTTGATGAACGGAATACTATCACCCTTAAACTCTTGTTTTGCTCGGAATAACCAATACATTGTACATAAATCAACAACAAGAAAATTCTTCTTTTGATTGAAATGCTAAACAAAAAACTAATTGCAAAACTAAAATGTTTTGTTGCAAAAGAAGAACTCTTGTTTTTGCTAAAGAATACTTTGTTTTTCTCTACATTTTTCTAAACTCTAAGTTGTGTTGTATTTATAGGAGAAAGTATATTCATTGAAATACAGAAACATGACTAGATACATCGCGTGGAGGATTTAATTAAATAAAAACGTGATAAACATGTGGGATTTAGAAAGGCGTCTAGATACATGGACAAAGTCCTGTCTAGATGCATGGACACAAAACCATGGGCGCAATTTATGGCGTGAAAGCTGCTGCGTAAAAAACGTGTGAGAAAGGTGCAAAATTTATTTAATGAAAATAAATTTGTAGCAAAAAGAATGGGTTGCTCTCTTAATGACTCGATCCGGACGGACGGCGAAGGCGGGCGCGAGAGTATATCTTTCCCCTCCTCACAAAAGTGTGGTACCCCCAAGGGGTCCAAGCCCAAGTCCTAACAATCTCCTTATAAACTCTAACACAAAGAGTTATATAGTAGATATGGGACTAATATTAGAGATAGCAATCCGAAGTCGAAACCTGTTAAACACCCATTTTCTTTTGTTTAAAAAGCCATATTTCCAACAGTATCTTTGGAAAAAAATATATATAGTTTTATCTGTTATTTAATTTTGACAAGGAAATTGTTTACTTTGAGTTTGATGTATCTCCTATCCATCTCACTAACTTCACACTGCATAAAACAAAGCTTCAGTCACTCAATATCTAATTAGGTGGCTATGAAAATTTTGATTCTCTAAGGTTGGCATTTGTCCATTTTTTTAGGGCTTGAAAGTCAGAGAATGCCAAAAGAATTTTCAAATGATATTACTAAATATTGGTGTTAGAGATACTCACTTTTCCTTGATTTGATAATGGCATCAAAATGGATGAAGAAGGATAGTTCTCTGTCACTCCGGAGCTTATAGCCAGGCACCATGCAACACGCTACAGTGGTGGTGTCATTATCGATTGTTTCACTAGAATTTGTGGGAATGTTATCCAGTTGGCCAAGAGTTGTTAGAGAAAGTTTATTCTATTATTAAACTTTGGTAGACTTATTTGAGGATATATATATTGTATTCAGTTATGTGACTTTGCATATGCAAGGAAAGAATGCAATATTTTTTATGAATGAAAATTCTATTATTTTATATTATTTTGTGCAAAATTTAGGTGGTCATATTTAAGAATATGTAGTAGACAACTACAATTAATGGGTGAAGAATGAATTGTCCCAAATATAATGAAAGTGTGAGGTAAAATTTGTTGCATGGAGATATTTTTAATGTATGAAATCACTATCGTGACAAACTGCTCTTTACATATAAATTACATAACTAAGGAAAGATTCCTCACAGAAAGTTCACAGTAGATATTTTTAATACATGAAATCACTATCGTGATAAACTATTCCTCACATATAAATCACATTAATGAAGAACTATTTGTTACATAAAATCACAACACGTGATGCCAGTTTTTGCCACGAGCAAGGATGAATTTGTCACATAAGAACTATTCCTTGATGAATTCGAGCAAGGACATGTTTCGGATCTAGTGGAGCTTCATGTCATGTTCATGGACAGATTGGGTAATGGAGATTAAAAGACTTTCGGAACTGAGATTGAATTTTTAGGGGAGCAGAGGGGAAGTTGAGCAAACAGTGTCTGTGTGCAATCGAAGAGAAAGTCTTCGACGGAGTCGACGAGAGATTCGACCGTCTGGGAAGAGGGAACGATAGGAGGAGAAGAAAGCCAAAGAAGTAGAGGTGTCACATTGAGTAAGTTCTTCTGTACTCCTCCTTCTTCTTCCTTTTCCCTTCTTTTCCTTCCTCCCCGTCTTCTTCTTTGAAACGAGCCGCACGAACTGAAACACAAAACACAAACAGGTCTTGATTAGGTATTAATTTTTGGGGATTTTATATTAGCCATCAAATCATTTTCAAGATTTAAAGGAAGCACAAATCCTTCAAATTAACTCGTACAAATCAACTCGAGTTGACTCGTACGAGTCAGCATGACAAAGCGTTCTAGTTGAATTCCCCTTTTGAAGCGCACGAGCTGAATCATTTTGTTGGTGAGTCAAGGCAACTCGTGAGCCAAAATCGCCTTTTAAAACATTGATCATAAGTATCAACACTGAGAATTTTAAAATAATATATGAACATTTCCTAGTGGTAACAATACAGATAAGGCACTCCCAACTTCGTAAATACAAGGGAAATATGGACTGTAGAACATGACAACTGTGCCCTGAACAAAGCTCTTATTAGCAGAAACAATACATAACTTCATGAGATAGTAAATAGTATCTTTGGAAGAAAAAAAATATAGTTTTATCTGTTGTTTAATTTTGACAATGAAATTGTTTACTTTGAGTTTGATGAATCTCCTATCCATCTCACTAACTTCACACTGCATAAAACAAAGCTTCAGTCACTCAATATCTAATTAGTTGGCTATGAAAATTTTGTTTCTCTAGGGTTGGCATTTGTCCATTTTTTCTCAGGCTTGAAGGTCAGAGAATGCCAAAAGAATTTTCTAATGATATTACTAAATATTGGTGTCAGAGATACTCACTTTTCTCTAGATTAGATAATGGTATAAAAATGGATGAAGAATGATGGGTCTATATCACTCTGCAACTTATAGCAAGGCACCATGCAACAATTTGCAGTGGTGCTGTCATTATCGATTGTTTCAGTAGAATTTGTGGGAATGTTATCCAGTTGGCCAAGAGTTGTTAGAGAAAGTTGATTCTATTATTAAACTTTGGTATAGTTTTTGAGGATGATAAATATATTTGTATTCAGTTATGTGACTTCGCATATGCAATGAAAGAATGCAATATTTTTTTATGAATGAAAATTCTACTATTTTATCTTAGTTTATGCAAAATTTAGGTGGTCCTATTTAATAATATGTAGTAGACAACTACAATAAATGGGTGAATAATGAATTGCCACAAATACAATGAAAGTGTGAGGAAAAATTCGTTACATGTTGATATTTTTAATGTATGAAATCACTATCGTGACAAACTGCTCTTGACATATAAATTACATAAGTAAGGAAAGATTCCTCCCAGAAAGTTCACAGTAGATATTCTTAATATATGAAATCACTAACGTGACAAATTGTTCCTCACATATAAATCACATAAATGAGGAACTATTCGTCACATAAAATCACCACACGTGACACCACCTTTTGCCATGTGCAACGATGAATTCGTCACATAAGAACTATTCCTTGGTGAATTCGAGCAAGGACATGTTTCGAATCTAGTGGAGCTTCATGTTTTGTTCATCGACAGATTGGGTAATAGAGATGCCAAGAATTTTGGAACTGAGATTGAATTTTTAGAGGAGCAAATCTATAATCATAAAGGGGAAGTTGAGCCAACAGTGTCTGTGCACAATCGAAGAGAAAGGCTTTGACGGAGTCGACAAGAGATTCGACTGTCTGGGAAGAGAGAACGATAGGAGGAGAAGAAAGCCGAAGAAGTAGAGGTGTCACAGTGTGTAAGTTCTTCTGTACTCCTCATTTTTCTTCCTTTTTCCATTATTCTCCTTCCTCCCCTTCTTTTTCTTCTTTGGAACGAATCGCACGAACTGGAACACAAAACACATACAGGTTTTGATGAGGTAGTGATTTTTGGGGATTTTATATTAGCCATCAAATCGTTTTCAAGATCTTAAAGGAAGCAAAAATCCCTCAAATTAACTCGTACAAATCAACTCGAGTCGACTCGTACGAGTCAGCATGACAAAGCGTTCTAGTTGAATTCCCCTTTTGAAGCTACGAGCTAAATCATTTTGTTGGCGAGTCGAGGCGACTCGTGAGTCAAAATGGCCTTTTAAAACATTGATCATAAGTATCAACACTGAGAATTTTAAAAGAATATATGAACATTAACTAGTGGTAACAATACAGATAGGGCACTCCCAACTTCGCAAATACAAGGGAAATATGCTCTGTAGAACATGACAGCTGTGCCCTGAACAAAGCTCTTATCAGCATAAATAGTACATAACTTCATGAGATAGTAAATAGTATCTTTGGAAGAAAAAAAATATAGTTTTATCTGTTGTTTAATTTTGACAATGAAATTGTTTACTTTGAGTTTGATGAATCTCCTATCCATCTCACTAACTTCACACTGCATAAAACAAAGCTTCAGTCACTCAATATCTAATTAGTTGGCTATGATAATTTTGATTCTCTAAGGTTTGCATTTGTCCATTTTTTCTAGGGCTTGAAGGTAGAGAATGCCAAAAGAATTTTCTAATGATATTACTAAATATTTGTTTAAGAGATACTCACTTTTCTCCATATTTGATAATGGTATCAAAATGGATGAAGAATGATGGTTCTCTGTCACTCCGGAGCTTATAGCAAGGCACCATGCAACACGCTGCAGTGCTGGTGTCATTATCGATTGTTTCACTAGAATTTGTGGGAATGCTATCCAACTGGCCAAGAGTTGTTAGAGAAAGTTGATTCTTTTATTAAACTTTGGTAGACTTATTTGAGGATAATATATATATTGTATTCAGTTATGTGACTTCGCATATGCAATAAAAGAATGCAATATTTTTTATGAATGAAAATTCTACTATTTTATCTTAGTTTGTGCAAAATTTAGGTGGTCCTATTTAAGAATATGTAGTAGACAACTACAATAAATGGATGAAGAATGAATTGTCACAAATATAATGAAAGTGTGAGGAAAAATTCGTTACATGTAGATATTTTTATTGTATGAAATCACTATCGTGACAAACTGCTCCTGACATATAAATTACATAAGTAAGGAAAGATTCCTCGCAGAAAGTTGACAGTAGATATTTTTAATATATGAAATCACTATCGTGATAAATTGTTCCTCACATTTAAATCACATAAATGAATAACTATTCGTCACATAAAATCACCACACGTGACGCCAAATTTTCATCACACATAACAATGTAGAGTGATGAAAATTTCGTCACCAATGTTGTAATTGTATACCCGCGCGCTAAATTTATGTCAGGAACCACTCGCCACATAAGGTGACTTTTTGTGACAAGTAAGGAATTCGTCACCTAATACTTTCCTTAAAGCCCCTTATGTGAGGAACTCTGTGAAGACTGAAATTCCTCACCGGTTCTGAGACGTGACAAATTAACATGTTTAAGTGAGGAACAACGTTCTTCACCAAAACCCATTTTTCTTGTAATGATTGTTTGTAGACCTAACATCGATTAGGTTGTTGTGTATAAATATGAATTCCATCTCGAATGGTGTGTACTTTTGGTACGAGTCAAGCATATCTTTTGTTAGGTCCATGCATAATGGGGGTGTTGCTTTGGTGTCAATATCGTTAGTACTCTTGGTCATTTAACTATTTTTTTATTGTGAGTGTTGTGATTAATAATGTGTGCTGCTAGTGTTATATGTATCTTAGGTTTGTTGGATTGTATGTGTCTTCTGTGATAGCGGGGGAAGGCTGGAGATGCAAAGGGAGATCAATTAAGAATTTAAGATATTGTGTACTGCTTCGAATAGATCCTATTTAGATGTTGTTGTTATATATTTGAGAACTATTTCTTGTTTTGGTTTACCTTTAATCAGAAACGAGCTTACCTCAAAACAAATTTGATTAACTCTTTTTTGTTTTTATGTAGGCGTAGCAAACTTGCAAGCTCGAGGAGAATTTCTTGATAAACTTTTACACGGTATGCAACGCCTCAACTGCTAGTTCTTTATAGTTTTTCTTGTCCTATATTCTGGTGTATGGGTAGCTAGAACCCCAACTAGTGCTTGAAGAAAGCACAATAGTAATGATTATTAATAGAAAAAAAAAATAAGAAACCAATTATGTACAAACTAGGTTTTGAAGAAAGGCACCTACAAAACATTCATTGCTTTAGAGATATTAAGCAAGAATACAAATAAGAATGCAGTAACTATTTGCTTTTGAACTGAAATTTACATATTGGCATTGCAAACATGTTCTGAATCCAATGTCTAGCAAGAATCTAGTGATGTTGATACATTGCTCATATGATGGTAAGAATCAAATCTGAATGCAAAATCTGGTTCATTACAGAGAACTTCAGGTGAGAGGGATGACAAAACTATCTATTCCGTCAGCCCAAAGTTAAAAGCATTCTTTGATTGGCTTCTCAAAGTTATGTTGTCTGGTAATTTGGAAGCCATTTTCCCAGCCGCTACTCATGAGTATGCCCATTTAGTGGCTCGGGCTACATTTAGTCGAAGAAGTGGGCTACAAATGCTACCTGGAGTTGCTAGTTACTTTTTATAGCAAGTGAGATGTGCATCAAGATACTTTTCTGGTTTTTATAGCAGAGAAACATAGGAACATTTTCTGATCATACTTCAGATTCTCATTACTTTATTCTCTTTTGGTCTATAACGTATCCAAATGTTAGGGTGTGTTTGGTTGCACCCATTCCATGGGAATAGGAATCATTTTCCCACTTGGAATAGCATTTTGGGTGTATTTTTGAGATTTTACTGGTGGGCAAGGGATGTCAGCACGTACCATTATATTACTTTCGAAATCAAGCTTAACATATTTAAATATAATCAATTATATTATTTTATTAGTAATATTTAATTAGTGACATTTCATATAGGATGTTGTAGGTGCAATAGATGGCACTCATGTCAAAGCCACTGTCGTCGAAGAAGATCAAGCTAGATATCGTAACAGACTTAATTTCATTTCCCAAAATGTGCTCGTTACTTGCACATTAATGATATGAAGTTCACTTACATGCTTGTTGGGTGGGAATGGTCGACTCATGATGGTCGACTCCTTCGAAGTGCCATGAGTCGCAATGGGAGTCGTTTAACTATGCCTAATGGTATGTTAATATAACAGATTTTATTTTGGTTTATAATAATAAAATAAGTTAATAACTTAATACTAATATTGTATCATTTTTAAATGTATAGGTAAATATTATCTAGCTGATGTTGGATTCCCACTAGTACCAAAATTGTTGACACCGTATCGCGGTACACGATATCACCTTCGTGACGTTGTTGGTCAACGCCCAACAAATGAAAAAGAGTTATTCAATTTTTGAAACTCATCACTTGGAACGGTTGTCGAACAAACTATTGGTTTGTTGAAGAAAATGTTTGCATATCTTAGGCACCATCCATATCATGATATTGATACCCAGGCAAAAGTGGTACTAGCATGTTCTGCGATTCATAACTTCCTTCGTGAAGGAGATCCTGATGACCATTGTAGCGATGGTGAATCTGAAGAGAGTGAAGAAGAGGAAGAAGATGAAAATCAAGAGGAAGAATCTATTGTCATTGCTAGGACACTTGAGTGGACAAACAATAGGAATCAAATGGCTACGAGGATGTGGGATGTTAGGCAAGACAAACCTTAAGATTATATCTGTATTTGTTCTTGATTAGTATATTTAAATCACCATTTTCTTCTTCTTCAATTGAATTTAGTTAAATTATGAGAATGTTCTATATTTTTTGAATGTGATTTTAATTAGAACATTGGTGGATGAGAGTAATACCGGAGGAAAAAAAACAGATAATGGGTGGAAGTCAAGCGCATTAGAACGCATGGTGGAAGAAATTAAGAAATCTCACAATATGGTAATTACCCATGATCATGTCCGGTCAAGGCTGAAGACCTTCAAAAAGCAATATTTGGCAGTCTGAGAAGTTCACAAGCAAAGTGGGTTTGGATTCGACTATAGTAACGGACTCATCACTGCAGACAACGAAGTGTGGGAAGACTATGTTGCGAAAAGCTTTCTTAAGCATGGTTCAATATGGTTCGGTAGGACATCATGCAAGTTATTTTTCAATGTTATTGAGAATGCTAGTTAGAATTTATTGAGAATGCTAGTTTTCAAATCTTTATTGAAAACTTTTCTCCAACTATCTTTATTTTGTTGATTGTTCTAATATTTTTGTTAAATTAGATTGCTTTCTCGATTATATTTCTTAACATTGTTTAGGCACACAAGGAAGCAAAGAAAGTTTGTGGAAAAATCTTTTCATATTATAGCGACCTTGCAATCATCATAGGAAATGATCAAGCAACTGGCGATTGCTGTATAGCAAGTCGTGATGATGACAACGTACACATGGCTGAAGCAAGTGAAAGTGTCCATACAGACACTGGAGACACTACACCAAAGATCTCCATTTATAGCATTTTTTACCATTATGCTATGAAAAACCAAATTTCAATGGGTTTAAAAATAATAAACGCTATAAATTGAAGGCAGGATTTTTGGCGCCCCCCCTAAAAAAATTTCGCTCGACCTTTATGTTTCCTCTCCCTCTATTATGTTTCCTTTCTCTCTCCCTCTGCTATGTTTCCTCTCTTCTCCCTCTATTTTTCCTCTCCTCTCCCTCTGCTATGTTTCCTCTCCTCTCCCTCTGCTCACTATCTAATTGGAGAAGGAGAGGACGAGAGGTTGAGAAATTGATAGGTTTAGGTTAGCAACAGTGAAATTTGGGGCTCCAATTTCTCAACCTCTCGTCCTCTCCCTCTGTTCTTGCTCGCCTCTCTTCCTCTTCTTCTCCTCTTGTTCGCCTCTCTTCCTCTCCCTCTGCTTTTTGCAGCTTGTCGTGTTTTGTACTCTTGAGCAAGTTGTGAGCCAAGTCGGTTGCAGGCTCTGGAGGCAACTCCGTAGACACATTACATATTGTCTGCATTGCATTGTTGGTCGCAATTTCGATAACCCCTTTTGTCCTCTCTTTGTTTGAATAATTGTTTATGTTAATGTGGTGTTTTGGATTTTTGGAATTCTTGCTTGTTTGAATGATTGGGATTGTTAAAGGATACTCTTCTGTTCCAAGTAACGACTTTTATACTCTCCAAAATCAAGGTTCAATTTTTGCAGTAAGTTAACCATATATGAATCAGAGTCATTTGAGTCAAGAGTCTGTGGAAGTCAGTTATGAGTTATTTCGCATGAGTGGTGGGTGGAATCTGCTTGACGAGACTGGTAAAATAGGCTAGTTTAGTAGTACACCCATTGTGATACCCTTATGTGGGCGGACCTGAGGGGGAGGGTGAGGGAGAAGCCCAACAGGCCCGTGAATCCCAAGAGGGGTTGGGCGAGCTACCAAGGGGAGATAATTGTCCCACATCGCCTGGGTGCGGGATGGTGATGTGCTATATATGTACGAATTTGGATCTACAAAGTACTACGCATTTTAAAGTCGTGCGGGCCTTGGGCCCAAAGTGGACAATATAGTACTCTGTGGATCGGGTCTTACACCCATGGTAGAGGTTCAAGCACTGCAAAGGCTTGAGCATCAGCTGAGCCTGAACAAGGTTGACATTGCTGGAAATTTTCCTTTCAATAAAAAGAATGAGATGTCCAAAGATTCAGGAGTTCTAGATTCTGGGAGATCCAACCAAGATGAACTTTTTGCTCTAACATTTGTGCCAGAACACGCGGATAGTTCTAATGAAAATTTGCCCTCAAATGAATCAAATTGTTGTCTATTTCCACCAAATTCAGGTTTGTCTCATTAATCCAGCGAGCAGAACTCGTGACCCATTCACATTTTCCTTACATTTGTCCATTTCAACCAAACTCAAGATTCTTCTTTATTTCATGGAGAGATAAAACTATATAAGTGACTTATTTTTATCGAGTTCTTGATTTGATGTTTTTTCTCAAACATATAGTGTAATAGCCTTCAAATTCATTTAAGTCATATATTGTTTGTGAGCATTTAGGAGAGAAATTTGTTTTAAGATTTTAATTTTATACTAAAGCACCTAACTTCTCCATCTCATTTCTATCTTTCTAAATGACATTTGACTATGTTTCTGCTTAAGTCAAGCTTATATCTTATTCACAATTTGCCTTTTTAATATAATGCAATGTCATTAAATGAAGAGGACGTATAGTTTCATGGATTCCCATCAGAAATATTTCAAAGAGATCTTGAAAATAACTTCAAGCTTAATATTTTAAAATTTTGCTCCCGTTGTATTTCTATTTTTCCTCTCGAGTTTCGATATTGGAGAATTCTTAGTTGTTGATAGATTAGATCTGGTTAGTGTGTATTGTTTTGGTGCACCTATTTATGTTGCTCGTTGCATCCCATATTTCATTCTCACTTTTTATCAAATTACTAGATACAAACGATAATTGTACTTTTCTGGTTTGCAGGTGAAACTGAAAAGAAAGAATCTTTAATTTGGAATGAGCTACCCGAGCAGTGTATTAATTCATATTCGCTTAGTCCTCAGTGCAAAGCTCTAACAAGATCAGATATATATATGTAAGGATATTTTCTTGACTGTAATTTATATTTTCTTGTGTTGCTTGTTGAACACCCTTTATCTCTGAATAGATCAGCTCTAAATCCATGGATTTCACAAAATATAAATTTATGTTTCTTTGTTGGATACCCTCTTTTATCTCTTACAATGTCAGGTTGATACAATTTTTTGTCATTGATGAACAACTCCTATCTGAGACTCAAACAATTATGTAAGGGGGGTTAATTGGGCCTTTTAGCCAAATTTCTAATTATTATAGCGTAGGTATATCTTAAGATAAGAGGAACGGAGAACAAATGGGGAGATATTGTTTGAAGCGTGACCTATGAGTTTGTTTCTTTTATACATGGATTTAAAAGAAAACCCTGTGTGTTAAGTAATAAAATTTCTTTTGTTATTAACTAATTCAGTCATGAATGAACTACTCGTTTTTCATACCAATTTGGACATGTTTACAGGAAATGCCAATATTGTCGTCAGAAGGGAGGGACATGTTTGTGAACAACACGTAACCTTTCCAGTGGCAAGACGGCGATGAAAATAACATACTATACAATAATGAAGATTCTCACTTCATAATGGAAAATGCTTTGGGATCGCGAAATTCAGAAGCAACACAGTTTCCCTTGTCTTCCAATGGTATTATGTCAGAAACTTCAACCCCACTGCTTCGAGAAGGAGAAAACGTTACTATTTCTGCATAGGCTGCTGGAGCAAAAACTCATGAGGCAATATCTAACCACTACGCTAACCAAGTAAATCCGCCAAAATTTCTATCGGGCCAGATTTGAAGGTGACAGCTCCACTGAAACAGAGATTTGTTATTCAAGAAATATCCCCACAATGGGGATACTCCACCGATGTTACAAAGGTATTATTACTTTAGAGCTGCTAAATTCAGTAATACAAGTTATCTCATTGAAGAGTTTTGCATTGGTTTATCATCATGAAGGTGACCATTAAACATAGTTGAAGAGATTTTGAACTTATTTACCTTGTTTTTTTTACGGGTTTGTAAAATTAATTTTTTCAATTTTGTAATTGTGTGAAGCTGAAGCTTAACTTCAGGACAGAAGGCATACTATTTCATGAATTTGAAGTTAGCACCTTGAGTAAAATTTTCAAAATACCAATTTCATCTTTGGAAGTCTAAATGGCACATTATTTCTTACTTAAGCCTGCACATTATTTCTTATATATCATGCATGGTGCCTCAGCCTTGGATGTTATCAGCCCTTACCAAAATTAGAGGTCTAGGCTGAAGGCTACTACTTGGTGACTTGTCAGACAGTGTACTTCATGTCTTATCACTGATATGCCTTTCCACTTTGAGTAAAGCTCTTCAAAACACCAGTTTCATCTTTGGAAGTCTGAACAACACATTATTTCTTGCAGGTTATCGTCATTGGAAAGTTTCTGTGTGATCCCTCAGAGTGTGCATTGTCATGTATGTTTGGAGATGTTGAAGTCACCACACAAATCATTCAAGAAGGTGTTCTTTGTTGCGAGGCTCCTCCACGTATTCCTGGAAAGGTCACTTTGTGCATTACATCCAGCAACCATGAATCCTGCAGTGAATTGAGAGAATTCGAATATCATGCCAAGCCGAGTATCTGCGAAAACTGCAGCTCCTTGCAAAATGATGCTAGCAGGAGTATGGAAGAGATGCTATTACTCGTTCAGTTGACACAAATGCTTCTGTGTGACCTACCAAAACAAGATGGAGAACCATGGGAACATATAATTGATGCACTATTAGTTGGCACAATGGATTTGCTTTTACAAGAACTTTTGAAAGATAAGCTGCAGCATTGACTTTCTTCTAAATACAAGGCTAGGGAAACATCATGTTGTTGCCTATCAGAGAAAAAGCAAGGAATAATACACATGGTGGAGTGCCTATCGTGATGAAAATGGTATTAGTTCAGACGACATTCATGGGCTTTCTGCTACATCAAAGTTGGCTTTTCCCTGCTTTAATGATCATAGATTAGATACCAATCATGTTGTCGGTATGAAGCTTGGGTCATTTACAATTTCTTGTCACTTTGTTTGGCTTGGGTGGGTGGTCCAGGAGCTGTTGTTATAAGTCTAAGTTGCAGGATTCTGACATATTGGCAGGTAAGGTCTCTTATTGCTTGAAATTCCAATATTCTAATTTTTAAGATTCCATGATGCTTAATAACAAACAAAACTTGTATTCATGATTTACAAAAAAAATCCATTTAAACTACAAAGAATATGAATATGTTCTTCAATCTCTGCTTCATGATGACACAATTGACCCACTTTCTAAATTTATCATCTTAGGTCATGAACTAGTTTTATAGTGAAACTGTTTTTATAGTGAAATAATAGACTATCAAAACAGGATGTGTACGGTGTTGTGCTTTGCTTTGCTTTGTTGTGTTTTGATTGTTCTTTGTTTCTTATTAGTCTAATGGACATGAATGGTTTGGCTGTCAAAATCGGCATTAGAAACCATAGTGTTGAATTTGATAGTCTATTGTTCCAAGTGCTTAATTTTTCTTCTTATTAGTGTACTGTTTTTCTAGACATTAATGGTTTTGCTGTCAAAATCGGCATTAGAAACCATAGTGCTGAATTTGATTTTGTTGTCAAGGATGCATTAGTTTAAGCAGAATTTGTTCATATAATTGATGTTTTTGTTCAAATTAGAGTAAGGGGTAACATTTTATTGAATGCATTCTAAAAGTTTTTGTTATTAGAATTGTATACACCTGTAAGGAAATCAGTTATGTAAGGGGCCTTGCTGTGCTCAAGCTTCTGATTCCAAAAAACAAAAAAAGCTGGGTATTGTTGTAATGGTGCCCTGTGATAATTCAAAAAAGTTGGGTTTGTCCCATTTCAGATCTCTTGACATTGCTAAAATGCTATTAAATGAGCGGGAGTTAAAATTTCACAAAGCGCCAAATTTCACTCTCGATTGAAAAGAAAAAAATGAAAGAAAGGAAAGGAAAGAAAAAAAAAAGAAAAAAAAAAGAGGAAGGAAGCTCGCTCTACTCACCTCTCTCCCTCTGCTCACCACTCTCGTTTTGGTCTCACTCTCCCTCTCCCTCACTGCTCTCGCTCTACTCACCGTCTGGTCTATTTCTCGGCGTTGTGGTCTCCCTCTCCTCTCCGCTCCGCTCTGCTCTCCCTCTCCAAACTTCTCTCCCGCTTCAGCTTCAGCTTCAGCTTCAACTTTGCTTTCAGGGTCATTCACTCAACTTACTCTCTCTTGTTTTGCTTTGCTTTCACAGCAAATTCTATTTTATTTTTTGTTGTATCAGTTTTTGAAGTTTTGGAATGGTAGATTTAAGGCTTTGAAGGATAAAATTTGTCTTGTAAGTTTCAGATCTAGCATGCCTCGTCTTCATTTTGCTTGTTCATCTATGGTGGACTGAAACCAAAAGCCCTAACGTTGTTATTTTTCACATTTCAGGAACTGAAAAGGGATTTCTTCCCTTAGATCCTCTTATTTGTAGATACATTTCTCTTCTTTAGGTGAGATTTCGATTTTAGACCTCTCATTTGTTATTTGTTATGGCTTTTGTTTGATTTGTTCTTTCTCGAATTGATGCCTTGTATGAGATGGAAATTAGGTTAATTGATGAGTTCAATTATTTGAATTGCATGTTGTTAGGTTTAGAAGAAAGGGTTATGTTTGGTTTGGATCTCTAACTGAGCTTAACATAGTATTAATTAAAGTAATTGGATTATATGAAATTTTGGGGATTTTATGTGAAACTGATTTGTGAGCCTATCAAAATAAACACTGCCACTACTCTACGGATCTGATTTTGTGCGCATGCCTGATGAGCCTATCAAATTTTTTGTTTGTTTTTTTCTAATAAATGGTGATGATAAAAGTATAATATATACAAATGCTAAGGTCCATATTCATACAAATAGAATTGTTTTTTCTTGTTCTTTTGTTTGTTAAACCAAACATTTCCTTCAAAACAAAACCAAAGCAGGGCATCAGAGTTTTTATTCTTCTTACATACATAGAATACTAAAAATACCATACAACTAAACATACTTACATCCCACTGTTTTTGGTTGTTTTCCCTATTTGGATGGATGTATAACTGTAACACCCCTAAATTTCATAAAAACTAATTTATTTTATTTTGAATTAAATAAAAGAGAGTTACATTTAATTGAATTTAAATTAAAATTTTAGGGTTTATTTTTCATGAGTTTTATGGGGGACTGCCCTTAGAATTTTAGTGGGGGCAGATAACCACCCACCTTATAAAGAGAACAAACACTATTCTTCCCCCATTCTTTCTTCTTCCTCTCCCTGCGTGTTCTTCCTCTCCTCATCCGGCGAGCACGGTTTGTGACAGCACGTCGCAACCGATCCAACCGCCCCAAAATCCATTCTTTTCTTTTATCCTTCCTCTTTCTTCCATTTTTCCCCTTTGATTCTTGAACAAAAAAAAAAAGGAAAAGAGATTCGCAGTGAGAGAGGGAGCTTGAGCAGACTTGTCACTGGCGGATATGGCGTGCGTTTGAATGAGAGGGTTGTGAACCCTTGTTGCACTACCGGCGATGGTGGTGCTGCTTGGGTCTGTTTGGTAGCAGGGAGGCAATCAAAGGAGGAGGATGTGATCCCCTGAGCAGTGCCATTTGCTAGCAAGAAGAGAGGTTCGATAGGGGTCGCTATCGATGGTGACTACTAGTCTGTGGCGAAATGGCCAGAAAGAGGTGTTTTGGCGGAAAAGATCACGGGGTGAGTTTTCTTCATACTATTTCCTATTTTTGTTTGAAATTATTCTTTGAATCATGGTTAGGATACTAGGCTATTTTGATTACGTTGTGAGAAATGTGAGATGGGGTTCTGTGTTTCTAGTGAAATTTGACTATTTGTTGATTTATTGGTTGTGTTTCTTCTAATGCTTATAGGTTTTGCTTTGTCTCTTGATGTTGTGAAGATTTTAGCTTTTTGAGTTTTGATTGCAAAATTGAGAAATGGGGTTTCTTTGTTTCAGTGTAGTTCAGCTTTTTTTTTTTTACAGTGCGAGTTTGCTGGAATGTTTTGGGTTCTAATTGTGAAAAAAATGAGTGATGCAGTTTTGTGTTTTTAACGAAATTCGGCTATTTAGTGAGTCCCCGGTTGGGTTTCTTAAGGTTCTCTTACAACTTTCAATTATTAAATTTGAGGTGGGTGAGTGATTTTGTTAGCTGATAAATTGTTTCAAACAAGACTAGTTTGATTAACGTATTAGTCATGAAACTGTGCAATCAATTGAATTTGGAAGGGAGTCATGGCAGGTTCTTTGTTTATCCAAGTGTATATTGGCTATCAGGTCAAAACATATGTTGTTTAGTCCTTTTTTGTTGAATTTTTCATTTCAGTTTTATTTTCTAATTATTTCATATAATCATGTGTCATATAATGTATTTTGAGTTATTTGGTGTTAACTTGGAATTAATGGATGTGTTCAAACAACCTTAGTTATGTGTGTTGTATTGGTATGTCCAAACTTCACATTGGCATATTTGTATTCTTTCTGATGATTAGTTCTCCTTTAAATTATTTTTATTAGTTTACATGCCAATGCATCCTACCAAGTTGGCAAATTTACAATCACTTGTCACTAGTTACTAGGTACATATACATCCATCGAATGACCTCGATATGTTTTTTCACTTGTGCATTTGTAAGCTTATGTCTGTATCTGATTGGTATGCTTGTAATCATTAAGTCTTTTCTAGGACTAGTTTCCAATAAACAATAGCGTTTGGCTATCCTCAGTTAAGCTCATAAGCTAGCCTATGTGTAGTAGTGTTTGATATTACACTATTGTGCTGCTATGTTTTATGTCTCATTGATTCTACTGATGCAGGACCATTTAAGATTAATGGTGTTCATCTGAATGTATGCATCTTGAAATGGTTATGTTTCCCCAAAATAATGGGTGGATTGACTAATAAATGACAAAGTGTCATTGTGAGAGGAAATTGAAATATCAAAAATAAATGATATTGATAAACTTTGACTCCTGAAAATTTAATCACCTGGAATTATATCACTTAGAACTACCACACCTCTTTTTGTTTATTATTTCCCCTCTCTTACTAGAGAAACTAAATAACTTGCAGGTTGTCTTGCGGAGGTGGGGTGCCTATTTTTTATAGAGAAACTAAAATAACCTTCGGGTTAGTCTTGCGGAAATGAGGTGAATTTTTATGCCTAAGATAGGCTTTGATAATTATCCGTAAAAAATGTGACGTGTCTTTATGCGCAATGATAACCCAATAGTGGCTTTTGTTACTCATATAGTTAGGAGTATCTGGTGATGCATGCATGTATGTGATGTGTGCCCACTTGGGCATGGATGACAGAGAAGTCCTCCTTTATATGAGAGAAGCATACGGGCATGTATGTTCGGCACGGAGGTGGTGCGAATGTGGTATCGTCTAAGTGATCAATCTATTAAAAGATGAATCAAATCCAAATAAAAATGAATAAATTAAGTTTATATTGTTTCTAACTCTTTTCATGCAGGATGGCAAGTTCACTAATATTTCTGCAGGTCAGACTTGCCCATAGTCAATTTCTGCACTGTAAGTACAAGTAAATGCATATTTACTTATTAGGATGATGACATGATTGCCTCATTGAGGAACTAAATTCTTTGAACTGTGTTTTTTTTTTGCATGACACCCTTGCCTCATTAAGGAACTACCTGTTGGTGTGGTTGTTTATTGTTTGGATTTAGTTTGATGTTATTGCGTGCAAATTTTATTGATTTTGGGATGAAGATTTACTCACACCAGCTTTATTGCTGACCCAAATGAGCTTTTGCTTCTTGGGTACATTCCTTTGGGAATGTAGCCGATGAGCCTTTCAGGTTTAGAGACTTTTGAGCAGCGTTACTGGAGTTTCACTAGTGGGGCTAGCACATCAGTCTTTCCTGGTTAGAGTTTTATTATTAATTTTAGTTTGTTTCTATTTTCTAAACTATGTTTTAGTCGTTGCTGCTAAATGTGTCTGTTGTTATTGAATTTCACGTCCCGAGTTTGTGGGAAACGGATAATCCTACGTGGATTTTGGGATTTTCGTTTTCCTCGAAAATCAGGGCATGACAGTTTGGTATCTGAGCATTTGGTTAGCCTAGGCTGGGCTAGAGTCTAGGTGATCCTCGAAATGTGGATATGGGTGTGTAGGAGTGTAGAAGTCATAAAGATGAAGTGACAAGGTTGAACCTTGAAACTTTAGTATTGTTTCATTTTCTTCGTGAATCTCGTGATGAGGCTTCATTGACTTGTGTGTGCGCGTGTAATATCATTTATAATATCGATATTTGCATAACATTATTCCGTATCGTTTTCTTTTTAGTGGTTTTGATATTCGTAGTGTTCAGTTAGCAATTTTCGCGAATCTCGGGACGAGATTCCTTTTGAGTTGTATATATTGTAACACCCCTTATTTTTTATGACAATAAAAATTTATGTACCTAAACTTCAATTGAAATTTGTATTTTTAAAATCTTCTTTCGTTTGGCAAGTCGTATTTTTTCGAAATTCAGTTAACTCTCTTACCTTCCGAATCTCGGGACGAGATTCCATTTAACGTGTATATAATATAACACCCCTAAATTTCATAAAAACTAATTTATTTTATTTTGAATTAAATAAAAGAGAGTTACATTTAATTGAATTTAAATTAAAATTTTAGGGTTTATTTTTCATGAGTTTTATGGTGGACTGCCCTTAGAATTTTAGTGGGGGCGGATAACCACCCACCTTATAAAGAGAACAAACCCTATTCTTCCCCCATTCTTTCTTCCTCCTCTCTCTGCGTGTTCTTCCTCTCCTCATCCGGCGAGCACGGTTTGTGACCGCACGATGCAACTGATCCTACCGCCCCAAAATCCTTCCTTTCTTTTCTTTTCTCCTTCCTTTTTCTTCCATTTTTTCCCCTTTGATTCTCGAACAAAAAAAAAGGAAGAGAGATTCGCAGTGAGAGAGGGAGCTTGAGCAGACTTGTCACTGGCGGAGATGGCGTGCATTCGAATGAGAGGGTTGTGAGCCCTTGTGGCACTACCAGCAATGGTGGTGCTGCTTGAGTCTGTTTTGGTAGCAGGGAGGCAATCAAAGGAGGAGGAGGTGATCCCCATAGCAGTGCCATTTGCTAGCAAGAAGAGGGGTTTGATAGGGGTCGCTATCAATGGTGACTACTAGTCTGTGGCGAGATGGCCAGAAGGAGGTGTTTTGGCGGAAAAGATCACAGGGTGAGTTTTCTTCATACTATTTCCTATTTATTTTTTTGAAATTATTCTTGGAATCATGGTTAGGATACTCGGCTATTTTGATTACGTTGTGAGAAATGTGAGATGGGGTTCTGTGTTTTTAGTGAAATTTGACTATTTGTTGATTTATTGGTTGTGTTTCTTCTAATGCTTATAGGTTTTGCTTTGTCTCTTGATGTTGTGAAGATTTTAGCCTTTTGAGTTTTGATTGCAGAATTGAGAAATGGGGTTTCTTTGTTTCAGTGTAGTTCAACTCTTTTTTTTACAGTGCGAGTTTGCTGGAGTGTTTTGGGTTCTAATTATGAAAAAAATGAGTGATGCAGTTTTGTGTTTTTAACGAAATTCGGCTATTTAGTGAGTCCCCGGTTGGGTTGCTTAAGGTTCTCTTACAACTTTCGATTATTAAATTTGAGGTGGGTGAGTGATTTTGTTAGTTGTTAAATTGTTTCAAACACTACAACACAAATGCTCATTGATAGTATTTGCCAATAGCGTTTTTTATAAATGTTCTATAAAAAGTCAACTTTGAATGACTTAGAAAATAAAAAACGCTATTGAAAATTGGCGGGCGTTTTGGCGCTCCCACATTTTTTTGTATTTCGCGACATTATCTCTCTTCTCCCCCATTCAGTACACTAAACCACAGAGCTCGCCTCTCATCTCCTTCTTGCTCGCCTCTCACTGCTCGATTCGTCTCCTTCTTACTCTTGTTATTGCCCTAACATAGCAAAATCGAAAGAACACAATAATCCTTCACTCCATCTTCTTTTGCAAGCAACATACCATCCTTCACTCCATCTTCTTGTGCAAGTAACAGGTATGTGCTCCTTCAATCTTCTTTTTCTCTCATCCAACGCCATTATCTCTCTCTGCTTTGGTTCCCTTTAGATCTGGATTCAACCATTCTCTCATTTCTTCAATTTCTTTTTCTCACCTCTCCATTTCACTCACTCAGGAACAAACGACTCTTCAAACAAGCAAAGTGAAGAGAAGGTGAGTTGATTTGAGCCGAAGCGGAGAAGTTCTGACGGTGATAACTAGCGAGTGATTGTGGGGGCAAAATTGGATACATCGGTGGTGAGCCATCAATGTTGGTTCTCAGAGATCTAGGGTTTCCAGATCTTAGCTTCATGTTCTTCTTCTTTGTGCCAATTGTGAGTTTCTTAATTAGGAATAAAATGGCAGAATTGGGTTGAGAAGAATAAGGAGATCATGCGCCTTGTGGCCATGGCATCAGAGTAGGCGGCAAGGGCCAAGCTTGAAGCTGCATCCCAGTACGGAGTTGTTTTCACCGTTCGCCGAACTCAATGTGTTGTTTGTTAATGCGCTACCACCACCAGGTGCTTTAGATGTAAAGTTGTTCGGTACTGGTGAGTTTTCCCCTTTTGCTTTTGGGTTTAGTTTTGTTGTTGGGTTTTTAATTGCTTGATTAATTCGTGATAATTGGTTGTCCCTTTGGCTTGACTTTGATTTCCTGCATATAATTGGGTTTTCTTCTTTACATAATAATGGAATCGAAGCATGGTAGTGATTTTTTGTTTTGTGTTTTTAGAGATTCATATCATATAATAACCAAAACAACAAATGGTTTAGCTAAATAATAGTAATAATCATAGAACGTTCCATCAGTCCTGACACAGTTTCATGAACCGTTTAAAAAAAAATTATACTATAAGAGAATACAAAGAAATATGTTATGACTGATTTTAAAGAAGAACACCCTAAAGCTAAACCCTAAACATTTTAAGAAAAACGAATTAAATTAAATACCACAATCTATATAAGTTTTTCCAGTCTCAAACTAAATTTTATGGGCTCGAGAGTGTGGCACCCATCAAGTAACCTTAAACACCAATCAAGAGATCCTAATCAAAGCAATTTAGGGGACGGATTGTAGGGGACACAATTCAAGATGTACTAACTCGTGGAGGGTGCACCGCCTCTTATAGACGAAGGTGCACCGCCTCTTCAAAATTGTTTAATCTGAAATTGTAAAATAAAGTTGTTCACCTGATCATGGTTCATGAGTTTCACCACTATCAAAATTTTGTTATCTATAACAGTGTAGTAGTTATTAAGGCAATTGATTTAAGGTGAAATTTTTATTGTTTCAAATTGTAGTGGAGTCATACCAGTTAGTGGTGAAGAATACTCTATACCAACCAGATGAGGTATCATCATTAGCGCAATGGAGAGTCCTGAACAGATTGCATGACAGGAACGAGACACTATATTACAAAGTAAGTTTGCCGGATAAAAGCTTAAAACTTCATTAGACTTTTGGAATTTCATCAGCTTAAACTAATCCCTTTACTTGGTTTCTCCAGGTCCTTATTGAAAACATTGAAAATTTTGCTCCAATAGTATACAATTCGACTGTGGGGTTGGTATGTCAAAACTACGGAGGCTTGTTTAAACGCCCACGTGGGATGTATTTCAGTGCAAAGGATAAAAAGGAGAGCTGATGTCCATGACCTATAACTGGCCATCTGAACAGGTTAGTAAGGGGTCAAGAGGATTAGTTGTTCTAGTTTGCTCTTGGAGGTTTGTTCTTTGTACGGATTTCATGTACTGTTCACTTCATGGAAGCTAATTTTGTAACCTGGTTTTTTGTTTCTTAGTACTTGGAATTGGAATCACATTAACATGTAACTTGCTAGGACTGTTTCACTGCTCTTTCATAATAACATCTATTCTTAAAATGTTCTTACATAAAGTGTGAGCTTGTCTCACTTTTAATTCGCTCAAGAGTTGAGGAATTTGTGAACTAAAATTCCAAGTTCCCTTGAGCATAGGTTATTGCATCATAAGGTGATTTTATAAGTTTCTTTTTTACGCTCTTAGTCTAGATCTAGATAGTCTTAGGACAAATGTATGAGTCAGACTTTTGAGGAGGGAAAAAATCTTTTACTTCATATAAGATGAAATAAAATAAAAATTTAATAAGGAATGTTATTTCAATTGACGTTGTTTGATTTCTAGTTTATACTTAGATTTTTGTTTGCTTCTGCCACAATATCATCATTCCTTTATGAATGTTGATGAACTTTCTAGGATTGAGTGTTACATAATGAGAACAGTTACTGTATGCACTCTTTAATACTTTTCACATTTTTGGTTTATCTTCCATTTGTTACAGGTTAAACTGATAGTGGTGACAGATAGAAGCCGCATTCTTGGACTTGGGGATCTTGGAGTTCAGGGAATTGGAATGCCCATCGGGAAACTCGATATATATGTTGTTGCAGCCGGCGTGAACCCACGCAAAGTATATACCCCTTCTTTATTTCTCTTTAATATATTATGTCTTTCAGCTTTCGAATACTGCTGCATATACCATTATACCATTACAAGTACTCTCAGTTTACTGTTATTTTTATTGTAGATACTTCCAGTGATGCTAGATGTTGGAACCAATAATCAAAAGTTTCTTGAAGATCCTCACTGTAAGTATAAATATTTGGTTCCTTAAGTTGCTAGGAATGATTTTCCCGTCGAGGAGGAATAGTAACCATCCCTACAAAGATAGTGTTTGTTCTCTGTTTCAACTTTACCATCCTATTCTATTTTACTGCTGACGTTCTTTAGTACGGCGTTTCAAAAGGACAAGTGCGACCAAAAGCTCAACCATATAACTGCTTTGCTTCTAGGGAATATATATCAATAAAATATATAATTATCTTTGGAAGAGATAAATGATTCCTCCATTCTTTTGTTTGCTATGGTGTTTCCCTCTTCTTCTTCTTTTTTTGATAAAACTATGTTGTTTTCCTTTTATAGCAATGATTGAGTGCTTTTGTGGAACACTTGTACTAATTACAGTGAAACACATGCTTATGCAAGATTCATTGAGCTATTACTGCTAGCTCAGACCTTTTGATCTCCTAATGGATAGTTTGTGTCAGTAGTAAGATAACTAATGACAAGATTAGTAACTGATGGAGTTATTTCTGCTAGCTCTCACCAGGAAAGCAAGGTGACATTGTACCTGTAGATAAAGTAATTTCTGTTACAATATATAACAATCGAAGAAGGATTCAAAACAAGATACAACAGTTGTTTATAACTAAACAATCATTGGCTTCTAAGGTAGAAGAAAATTAGACAGCAATAGCATGACAAAGAAAAGACCTTGATGAAAACTAAGAAAAAATAAAAGAATGGCTAATAGACAGGTTTGGCCTATTCATCCTGAGATGTGGTAAATCCTGAGATAATAGTTTTATGAAAATTAGACAGGTTTTTTTATTAGTTCAAGGGATTTAGTCCTATACATTTTCCTTTATCTTTTTCCAAAATTTATTGCATCAATTATTTGTTTCACGTCGAGAATTAAAAATACCTTAAAGTGCAGTACTGTCAACTCAAGCCTAGGCGGTAATGTCAACTGATCAAGCCTAGGCCAAGAAAAATAAATAAGGTTCATCGGTAATTGCTACTATACTTATAAAATGTATGGTACATTATATCCAATTCTATAACCTGTGCGTTTGTATGATTTACCACATCTCAGGATGATTTGTAAACTTGTTCTTGGAGGCAGTATCTTTTTTCATAAAACTATTATGTTAGTCATCATCACATATTGTTTCTATTTCTATCAAATTGACACTTGTCCATGGTCTCTCACCTGTAAGTTTTGTGTCCATGGTAGGGCACAAAATGGGTTGGATTTTGGTTTTACCTTTGATCTGGTTGTGCTTTCGACTCTGGCACCCATGAGTAGTTAAGTTTTAGAATTGGGAACTAGGAGCCACAAATGTAAAAAATTTGAGCCGGCTTCCTTGGAAAATTTAGACTTTCTATTTGATGTTGGGCCCATACAAAAAAATAGAAGTTGAGGCTCAATAACTAAATACATGGTAGCTGAATCATGACCCTGTTAGTAGCACAAAACCTATTTCAATTGTCCAATCTGAAACTCCTTTTTGAAAAGACTGCCCTATCTGAAACTGTATGTAGATAAACAAATAGTTGGAGATCCAATGACTCTTTTATGGTTTCCTTTGAAGGTTTGGAAGGATTTTGGAATTTATAAGTGAAACTGTTTGTGGTCCAGGTTCTCGCAGATATGGGAATATGCGCCATTGATGAATTTTACAAGATGGATGAATCTGATCGAACAACAATCCATGAAGTGATGGAGCAGCAGACAGTCAGCATTGCTAAGGCTGGAATAACTACTTCTCTCAATGCAAGAACCGCAGTTCTTGCTGCTGCAAATCCTGCCTGGTGTGGTGATCTTCCTGAGCTGCAAAAGCTAACGAAGTTGTTCGGTGAACGTTATGGACAAAGTTTTGCAATGGTGGCCGTTGAGAGATCATTCTTCTACAGCCCTCTTTTTTTTAACCTCAAATGAACTTAGGGTTGATCAGTGCCGAATGAAGATGGGTTCAATTGCTACAGGTGTAGGATACAAGGTATGCTTACTTGTACAATGACTGTATTGAATTTCCGTATTTTCTTTGTAATTTGACCTCTTTTATATTCTTTATTTGGGAATTACATTTTGCCTCAACTTATTTCACGTGTCGTTTTATTTTTGTTATCAAGATCTTGGAAAGAAAGAAAGTTGTCCATTTGTATCCTCTGCCTTGTCATTGATTCTGTTTGGATTCCTCTTTCTCTAAGTTTTATCTTTTACTAGAATGATCTTCTATCTCTGTGTCAGACTAAAAAAATTTTCTCTTGACAATTCTTAAACAGTCACAATCATCTTCTTTTAGATATTTGAAATACATCAGGCGAACAAGGAAGTATGTGCATCAAGGGCTTGGAACCTATATCAAAATGCCATATCTTGATTGAAAGCAGAATATTTGTCTTAAACACGTCAAAGCAAAATAAATATGTTATGCTGATTGAAAGTTTCATATACTTTAGTCTTTTTTGACAACAAACTAGGAAGTATGGGAAATTTTAGAGTTTGATGCATGGCTGGGTGACAAGTTGGATATGGGACATACACCTTAGGAGGAACTTGTTTAAGTAGTTAAGGACAAGTTGGATATGGGTGACAAGTTTGATGCATCATCATCGGTAGAGCTATTGAAAAACAATATACAATTAATTTTCAAACTCTTCTAGATCACAGTTGAGACTGTTATGTTACTTTTCTCAACCACAATGTGCAAGAGAGGAGAGTGGGGTACTACTGTACTAGACAAATTTACCAGTTATTGACTTTATGTCGGGGTACTAGACAAATTTACTCGTTAGTTATTGACTTTATGTCCCTTACTGATTTGGCAAAACTTAATTGTATAGTCAGTTGCCATTTATATTGATCCCATTATGCTTGTATAACAGTTGTTTTACTATGCTTTCATGTCATTTACAGCATTGTGCGGGAATAAATTGCTTGGCTGTTTTGAAATCATCTGCACCTAACAATTGTGACTACTTATTCACTGGAAGCCGAGATGGAACTCTGAAAAGATGGGCATTGGCTGAAGATTCTGCTACCTGCTCTACCACATTCGAGTCACATGTTGATTGGGTATTTCACTTTTTCCAGTTCTTAAACTGCCTTAATAATAGGGGATGAGAAGTGTTTGTATAGGCTCTAATTGAAACCTCTTAACTCATGAAAATCATATCATTGGTTCATAGGCTGTTCAGGGGTTATATTAATGTCTGATGAAAATCTGAATCAGACATTTTAACAAACATATGATTCAGACAGGAACCACTATGTTTTCAAATTTCCAGAGATTTATGGCTGAATCAGACATAAAACAAACATCAACATCCCCTAAGTGTCCATGTATGAATGTTGGACATTTTTTGCAAGTAATCCAGTTAACCGTTTCATTGCAGTTTTCCAAGATGGTGAATAATGAACATAAATATCATGAAGACTGGAAAATTTGGCTAGTCATTACTTGAAATTAGTTTATTACAACCCATTGTATCCAGAGATCAATAGCAGGGGAAACACAACTTATTGCTCTAAAATGCAATCACCAAAAAAAAAAAACAAGATAACTTGGGAAGTCTTCAAAATATAGGAACTTGAATGCCTGTTCTTTTTCTTGTAATTCGCAATTACTGTAACAAAGATATAAATAAAGAGTCAACAACATTGACACGTCGATTGGTCTTTAATGCAGATGAAAGATATTAATTGTACACCATTATTGTTTCCATATATGCATCACACCTTTAGTGTTGATTGATTATGACGAGGTTGCTTTGATTGTACAGGTCAATGATGTTGTACTTGCAGGAAATAATATTCTTGTTTCGTGATCATCAGACACCACAATCAAGGTTTGTTGAGCTGTTGTGAAATGTTGTTTGGGTTTTCTTCTGATTAGTAATTGTTCTTGCTTCAGTCACGTATTTCCTTTACTTTTTTGTCATGTTATCAAACATGGAACTGCTTTTCAAATGGTCGTTGTACCAGAACTCTCCATCAGCACTCAGATTATGTTACTTGTCTTGCCGCAGCTGAAAAAAATGTAATTTCTTACTCAGAATTTTAATAGGCTTCGTTAGTATTTGAATGTAGGGTGCTTAATAACCTAAATTCATCTAATATGGATAGCCTCTTTATAAGTCTCTAATCCTTCTGTAGTGTCGTGCATTTTAGAGCAATGTCATTACCTCAGGTGCATTTTAGAGCATTTTAGTCTCTTAACATGCTATGTGTTGCAACTTGCAAATATTGATCACTATTGTTTGTGAAATATCAGACCTCTCCACTATGTACTGAACCCTCTCCTTCACAAAGACGAGTGAAGTTCTTATTAACCTTTAGAAAAACACTTACTAGTCACAAGATTTAAGTGAAAAACAAAAAAAAGTTCAAATTCTTCAAGTTTTGTTTATATTTCTATTACTTTCTGTACATATGCTCATTGACTAATTTGGCAAGGATTTCATGAATCCTTTATTATGATGCTCTGATTTAATACTTCGTGAGGGAACTAGAAGATGAATTGGGACACTTTATTATATTTAATATAAGCACATATGTCATAGACTTCCTGCTTCTGTTTGTTTTGCAGATGAATTCAAGCTTAATATTGAATGCAACCATGCCACCCTGTCAGGTCACAGGTATGTTTGTATCCATCTTCATGCTAGTATTAGTTGCTTACTTGTGTCAATTGTGAAAATTTATGCTTTAGGGTCAAGATGGGGTTGACATCGAGATGAATTTGAATGGAAGTAACTCTACAATGGAAGTGGATGACTTCAGTGACATGGTATGCTCCCACCACCCCCCTTTTTAACATCTTAGTTTGGGTATCTCCAGAATCCAAAAATGCGATCTCAATCTGATGAAAGTGAAATTTTTTATAAAATAGATAAAATTCTGATTTGGTTGGTGTATATTTCTGTTTAGAGATTTAATGAGCACCAAATGTCAAGGTTGAAGAAAAGTGAGGCATTCACAGCAGAGAGGGAGAGAGAGATAACTCAGGCAAGCTTAAATGATTCTCCTTTCAGCTCCATTTTCGAATTAAAGATAAAAATTCCTCAATTAACCTGCCTGATATCTGTTTAGATGGTTACTTTTGTTACAAAATTTTCTATTAACTTTTCCCTTAACTATCTGACAGTCTTATACATTATTTTTAGGGACTTTGCTGATTGAGCGAGGCTGGCAAGAGGCGTTGTGATCAAGTTGCTGATTGGTCGAGCTCCTGCTGGAAAATGGAGCGCTCTGTTGAGGTGGACTAATGAAGATGATTGTGGTTCTGTTGAGGTGGTTAAGGTGTTAATATAGGGAGCTGTGGTACTTTATATTTAGTTTTTTATTTAGGTTTTGAAAAGCTGGAAATGTTTTGTGACTCGATGTAATACAGAGAGCTGATCTTTATTATTAATTTGATAGATTTTGTGACTCGATGTAATACATTATCTCATTAATTATATTACTTTGCCTCCATTCATGGAAATGTTTAAGTTTGGCACATTTAAAATTTTATTTTCTAGAAATAAAACTTATAAGATGTAATAAAAAGTCATTTGATAGCAAAAAAAAAAAAAAAAAAAAAAAATTGCTGTGTATACTTACCATAGCGTTTTTGAAACGCTATAAAAGGCCCACTTACCATAGCATTTTTAAAACGCTATAATAGACCCTGGGTCTATTATAGCTCCGGCAGACACAACGTTTTCTAAAACGCTATGGTATCCTACCATAGCGTTTGATACCATAGCGTTTTTGAAACGCTATTAATGGGCATTTTTCTTGTAGTGAAATAAGACTAGTTTGATTAACATATTAGTCATGAAACTGTGCAATCAATTGAATTTGGAAGGGAGTCATGGCAGATTCTTTGTTTATTCAAGTGTATATTAGCTATCAGGTCAAAACATATGTTGTTTAGTCCATTTTTGTTGAATTTTTCATTTCAGTTTTATTTTCTAATTATTTCATATAATCATGTGTCATATAATGTATTTTGAGTTATTTGGTGTTAACTTGGAATTAGTGGATGTGTTCAAACAACCTAAGTTATGTGTGTTGTATTGGTATGTCCAAACTTCACATTGGCATATTTGTATTCTTTCTGATGATTAGTTCTCTTTTAAACTATTTTTATTAGTTTACATGCCAACGCATCCTAGCAAGTTGGCAGATTTACAAGCACTTGTCACTAGTCACTAGGTACATATACATCCATCGAATGACATCGATATGTTATTTCACTTGTGCATTTGTAAGCTTATGTATGTATCTGATTGGCATGCTTGTAATCATTAAGTCTTTTCTAGAACTAGTTTCCAATAAACAATAGCGTTTGGCTATCCTCTGTTAAACTCATAAGCTAGCCTATGTGTAGTAATGTTTGATATTGCACTATTGTGCTGCTATGTTTTATTTCTCATTGATTCTACTGATGCAAGACCATTTAAGATTAATGGTGTTCCTCTGAATGTATGCATCTTGGAATGGTTATGTTTCCCCAAAATAATGGGTGGATTGACTAATAAATGACAAAGTGTCATTGTGAGAGGAAATTGAAATATCAAAAATAAATGATATTGATAAACTTTGACTCCTAAAAATTTAATCACCTGGAATTATATCACTTAGAACTACCACACCTCTTTTTGTTTATTATTTTCCCTCTCTTACTAGAGAAACTAAATAACCTGCGAGTTGTATTGCGGAGTTGGGGCGCCTAGTTCTTATAGAGAAACTAAAATAACCTTCGGATTAGTCTTGCGGAAATGAGGTGAATTTTTATGCCTAAGATAGGCTTTGATATTTATCCGTCAAAAATGTGACGTGACTTTATGCGCATTGATAGCCCAAAAGTGGCTTTTGTTACTCATATAGTTAGGAGTATCCGGTGATGCATGTCTGTATGTGATGTGTCCCCACTTGGGCATGGATGACGGAGAAGTCCTCCTTTATATGAGAGAGGCATACGGGCATGTATGTTCGGCACGGAGGTGGTGCTAATGTGGTATCGTCTAAGTGATTAATCCATTAAAAGATGAATCAAATCCAAATAAAAATGAATAAATTAAGTTTATATTGTTTCTAACTATTTTCATGCAGGATGGCAAGTCCACTAATATTTCTGCAGGTCAGACTTGCCATAGTCAATTTTTACAGTGTAACTACAAATAAATGCATATTTACTTATTAAGATGATGACATGATTGCCTCGTTGAGGAACTAAATTCTTTGAACTGTGTTTTTCTTGCATGACACCCTTCCCTCATTGAGGAACTAGATCTTGGTGTGGTTGTTTATTGTTTGGATTTAGTTTGATGTAATCGTGTGCAAATTTTATTGATTTTGGGATGAAAATTTACTCACACCAGCTTTATTGCTGACCCAAGTGAGCTTTTGCTTCTTGGGTACATTCCTTTGGGAATGTAGCCGATGAGCCTTTCAGGTTTAGAGACTTTTGAGCAGCGTTACTGGAGTTTCGCTAGTGGGGCTAGCAACGTCAGTCTTTCCTGGTTAGAGTTTTATTATTCATTTTAGTTTGTTTCTATTTTCTAAGCTATGTTTTAGTCGTTGCTGCTAAATGTGTCTGTTGTTATTGAATTTCACGTCCCGAGTTTTGGGGAAACGGATTATCCTACGTGGATTTTGGGATTTTAATTTTCCTCGAAAATCGGGGCGTGACAATGAAAAATGCTATGATGTATATACATGACACTAAAAGCAAAATAATTGTATCACACGTCGTGAGTAAATTTACATAAGCAATGCGTGATTTCTATGTGACATCAGGCAGCATCTTATTTCATGGCAAGAACTAGCCTAAGCAGGGCTTCTAAAAGCAAAATAATTGTATCACACGCCGTGAGTGGTAAGATCCCTTCAGTAGAGGACCTCAACCATCTTGTTGACAAAATGCAATCCACCAGAGCGGAAATCATCAAGCTTGTCACTTGTGCAACTGATATTACAGATTTAGCAAGAATATTTGGTGTGCTCTCAAGTAATGAGGTATGTATCACCAATTGACCTGTAGGATTTAATTTGCTTGATATAGAATGTAATGGTAAGTTAAGCTTGTGGATCTTATCATGCTTGTGAATTTTCATTAATTCGCTGCATTAGCTATTAATAGTTATGAAAACTGCAAATTTACAGCAAAAGAAGGCATTAATGAGGAAGCATCACTTACATCTCCCCTCAAGAGAAAACAATTTGTGCTAGTTAGTGCTAGAGGTGCTGGGAGAGCACTAGCTTTCGCTGCTAAAAGCAGAGGGGTCCAAAATGTTGTTTTCGACATGGATTATGGTAACTAGAGTAAAAATCAATGGTAGAATGGTCTTGAAATCAGGGTATTAGTTAAAATTCTTGCTAACAATCATATTTCTATCCAAATAGAAAGAGCAAAGTGTCTCGCTCATTCAGTTTTAGGAGAAGCTCGTCCTTTAGAAGATCTAGTTAACTCCGAAAAAGGAGCAGTACTTGCAAATGGCATACCAATAAGCATGCATCTAAGTACAGATTGAATTCCTGAGGCTGCGGTTAGCACTTTTCACTTTATCTTTCTTTGTTGCTGTAGAAACCCATAATTGTTACAGGAGCTGAATTTTGTTGCTTGTTTGCTTGATTAGGACACGATGGGAGTCTACAGACTTGTCTTTGATTCAGTTTACTTGCTGAGAAAAACTCGACTCTTGAAAGAAGCAGCTGGAGCCATAGTTGTGAGTGGAGTGGGGATGTTCCTCTGGCAAGCTATAAGTCAATTCATTCTTTTCACTGGCAAACAATGTAACTTTTATTTGCAGAGATACGAAACAACAAATCTATACTACATGGCTTTAACACTTGGTGACTATCTATTTGATTAATTTATTTATTGACCTTCTTATCCTCCGTTTTTGCATCCTTAGAAGACTTCATGCGCTAGATTATTTTAGATAAATTTTGATTTATTGAACTGTATACAGATGTTATGTCATTTCATAATGTTTTCGATATCTCACATTGAGATACTCACAAGCAATATATCTCACATTGAGATAATTCACAAGCAATAAAGGTTGGTTTTTATCACACTATGTCTTCGTAATGTTGATCATGTACACAATCTGTACATCAGTTAATCCATATTCTTACAACTTAATTCTTAAAGTCACAAGTATGTAAATGATCTGTCTGAGGCTTACTCATCCAAATTCATGGATATGCACAAATATGTAAATGAGCCATCTCAGGGTTATCTATAATGAAAGTTACGCCAAATACTCTGTAAAAAAAAACTTGCCGAAAAAAATGAAAGATTAAAAAAAATAATCATTTCTTTTTTTTTTTATAAAAAAAGAAGAAGAAGAAGGTGGTTTCAGTGACTGTCCTAGATTATTGCTTCTGCGATCTTATTTTTAAAACATCATTTCTCTTATTCATGTTTTTTATGGGTAAGTGAGGTGTTAAAGATCTATGGACACGATGCCAGGGAGACAAAGGCAAGGACTGGCATAATATCTATGACATTCCAAATGTTAAAATCTATTGAGATCATTGTTACGGCTGCTGCAACTTATCACTGATTTCTAAGGTCAGTCCAACCATGACTGCAAAGTTGTGCAACCCATTTATATATATTTTTTATTTTCATCGACCAAAGTATAAGACCTAGTATGCTAATATTGGTTTTGTATTCCTCAACAAAAACATTCAACGACGCAATCTCATCATATACTGGAACAAACAATTCTTCAAGCATGAACTAATAGCTGGGATGGTATATATAAAGGCTATTGCCATCTAAATGATACTTAGGCAATGACGCTACCCGATCACATAGTGAAACATTATGTGAGTCATATATATTTGATTTCCCAAGTTAATTGGCATATATTAATGCAATCTCAATTTTGTATAGCCAATCAATATTAATGATCGTATCTGTGTGGCAACTCCTTCTTTGTCAGTTACACATGCCTATCAACTTGAAAACAAAGCAAAGAGACGTCTTTTGTGTGACCTCCAAAGACAATCCAGCACACTGCATGGACCAAATCTAACATTTGAGATTGTAATGGTTCAAAGAAGTAAGTTTGGGATGAGATATATAGCTTGAGGTTATCATTCAATTTCTTTGTTAATACCTTCAGCTGACTTTATGTGAAAATATCAGGTTCTCTCAGTTTTTTCAGCAACCTCCCATAATGGTAGCAATTTGAAGACTGAGGTCAGCATCTAAAGATGCAATAGAAGTAGTTGCAATGGGTAAACACTAAATTCAGATGCATAAAATTTTATTTGTATTTGTTTTTCTATAAAGAATAATGTTAGTTTAAATTTTGAAGGGGTATTTTGATATTGATAAAGATGTAGAAGAGTGATATTTTGAGAGAAAACTTATTCCTCCATCAGAAAAGTGACTTCAGCCATGTATGTCTTTAAACAACAAATATGTTGGCTACTTCATGTTTGAGTACAAATTGATCATTATTTACTCTGGATGAATTGGATTTGTTCATAGGTGTATTTGGGTGATGCAGTTGCAAGTGCAGCAGGAATTTTGGACGCCTAGGAGTCAAGAGTGAGGCGAGATCTTGATGCTCAACCTCAATGCAAAATTGAACTTTAAGGTAACTAACATATGTGAGCATCTATTTAATTTGGTGTATTCTTTGTAAGCCTGGTTCCAAACTTGAAGTGAAATCAATATATTTCAAGCTCTTTCTCTGAGTGTTAGTTTTTCCAGGCCATCCATTTTCTTTCTTTCTCAATATATCCGTTTATTTATTCTTTATTTTTAAGTTTTCTTTAAATGCAGAGTTATAGTCATTGGCGACAGAAAGATTTGTTGAAGAAAATCCAGCTAAGCTGCTAGGCAAACTGATGTATTCGTGCAATCTACAAAGTCCAGTATCCATACAATTGGACCACATCTTGTGCTTGAAACTGAAATGGTTCAAAGAGTTGGATGGAATTAGGTATGTAACTTATGTTGGTTCTTATCATCAATCTCACTTTTCATCAGTTTACTAGTAAGGATGTGAGAAGATCAACTCAATAGGCCACACAGTGTGGAGAGAAATAACACTAACGCCTAAACTAAACAATATGAATTAATTCATGTGTTTCTTATTGTTACAGAGAATGTGTACATCCACGAATCCCACGGGTAGCAGTGATTGGATACTCAGAGAGTCTTGCAAATTGCATACTTCATAAATGAGATGTAGATGGCTAGCCCATCTTCTTGAGGGGACATTCAAATTGCCCAGCATAAAAGAGATGGAAGATGATGCACTCAAATGGGAGAAGTTCTTGAAGCAATATACTGGCCCATACTATAGAAGAGCTTGTATTGGTATCCTTCAAATATGGTATAATGATCTTCTCTGCAAGGATATAGGATGCAATCCCAAAAGAAAGAATGGATTTTTCGCAGAGTTGTTTGAACCTTATGGACCTATGGATTACAAAGACCTATCCCATTAGCCTCTTTTAGTTGTTTACTGCTTCAACTGAAATAAATATAGTCTGATCTTTATTATTTGATAGATTTTGTTACTCGACGTAATACATTACCTTATTACATTACTTTGCCTCGTCGTTCATGGAAATGTTCAAGTGTTTTGCACATTTAGGTTTTTATTTCTAGAAATAAAACTTATAAGATGTTATAAAAAGTCATTTGATAGCACTTGATGAGTGCTATAGAAAAAAAAAAAAAAAAAAAAAGGGCCTTGAGAAATGCTACGTGAGGGAAGACAATAGCGTTTCAAAAACGCTATTGGTAACTATACAATAGCGTTTTTTAAGTGCTGTCACAAGCTAATCAATAGCACTTTTAAAACGTTATTGTATAGTTACCAATAGCGTTTCTGAAACGCTATAAATGGTCTATTTACAATAGCGTTTCTAAAACGCTATGAATATCCATGTATCTATTATAGCTCTGGCAGACAACGTTTTCTAAAATGCTATGATATCCTACAATAGCATTTTTGAAACGCTATGAATAAGCATTTGTGGTGTAGTGAGACAGGGATGATGTTGCCTCGAGTTCTACTACATCGTCTCGCAAATGCAAGCGAACGTGTGACAACGATGATCCCAAGTTTGCTAAGGCCATGTCGAGTATATGCAAGGCGTTTGGGCAAGCGAATGTCATGCCTATACGATTGGAAACCTTCCCTTGGCAAGAAGTTGAGAAGGCTGTAAGGGCGATTTCTGGACTTACCCAACGTCAAATTTTGAAAATTATGAGGAAGTTCAATTGGAACGTAGAGCTTGGTACTTTCTTTTTAGGATTGACCGAAGAAACAAGGGAGGGTTGGGTTCTTGCGGAGTTAGAGGAGAATTAGTTTGTAGAACAAGTAATTGGCTTCTTTGTCTTTAACCCTTTTTAATTATGTGTTTTGATTAGTAATCAAGGAGTTAAAAAGTTTGGGTTTTGTTTAATTGGTGTTTGGGAGTATGTGGTTTAGTAATTGGTCTTTGTATAACCCTTTTTATTGTTTAATTGACAACAGAAGTCTAACTTGTTATGTTAATGCAGTAAACATACTTTCATTTTGAAAATTTTAGTTAAAATATATATTGCTAATGTTTTTTTTACTAGAATTCTAAAGACCAGTATTGAACTTTGCTTTCTCATTGAAAGATTTAAGCAGACATCGGGTTTAAAATTATATTGTAAGGATGTTTTGCAGGAAGCAATATCAAAATCATATTCTAGTTTATATATAAAAGTATAATTGTGGGATTTTCATAATTAAAATATATATATATATAATAAAATAAAATAAAAAATTCTCATGATTAGTTTTGGGCAATCAAACACTCACAATAGGAATTGGAATTGGATTCCAATTCCCACCTTAGGATAGGGTGTATTTGGTTGCATGGAATCTTATGCCATGGAATCCAATGCGGGGACCCATATATTTTAGGCTAATTTGAGGTATAACTCCACATCCACCATTTGATTTTGTTATCAATTGTGGGAATGAAAGTCCCATGAACATGAAAATCACATGCCTTAGGGGACCAAGGAGTGGGATTCTCATGTTCATGGGACTTTCATTCCCACTATTGATAACAAAATCAAATGGTGGTTAAATGGTGGATGTGGAGTGATGTATCAGTTTAGCCTAAAATATAGGGGCCCTTTTATAAGTTCTCATGGCATAGGATTCAATGGAACCAAACACACCCGCAGTGTCTTCTAGTATTTCAATATAGTTATTTATTGCCATCTCAACATACAAGACCCTATAAAACAAGCAGTTGACTTTTGCTACACATCTCAGCCTAAAACCTGATCATTTTGTGAAATGTTTTCTAGCTCTTTCATTGGTATTGTTTCTTGATGATTGTAGGCCCTGAGGAAGTTGTGTTGCCTGCTAAATATCCTATGGAAAAAGGCTGTCAAGGATTGCCATGAATTGTATATTTATTACTCTTGATGATTGCATAATCAGTGCTTGAAATACTATGGTTTTCTATTGAGAAATACCCAAATTAGGATCTTGTGATGACTGCAACAAAACTCTAGGGAACTGATTGTTGAGTCCTCCAATGGTTACATTGAGATTTTGTTGGTTATTTTATTTCTAACTTTATTCTTACACGTCCATAATTTTGAAATTATCAGTCTTATTATCTAAGAGTATTTACTTAACAATCATTCTTGCGGGTCGTGTTATCATATGTGATAAGTGAGTTCAAAATTTTATCTTTTGTTCAGGTGGTTCATATATCAAGGGTGGATTACAAGCCCTCTAACAAAGATATCTTCACTACACCAAATTGGCATATTTGTAACAACTTAAAAAATAGTAACACTTTTGAGCTATTACAATTCACCAAACAATTTCAAGCCAAAACTAAAGTTAGTCAACAAAATGAAAAATAGCTACACAAAAAAAGTAATACAATAAATTAGATCACCATGAATAGCATCACTTGTAAGCCCATACTATTTGTGGTGATACAGTTATTGAATCATTTTGTTTGTGAAAATGTGTAAAATTGTTTTGTGAATTGTTATAGCTCAAAAGTGTTACTATTTTTTGGATTGTTACAAAAATGCCAATTTGGTGTAGTGCTTGTATGCAAAGGGTATCACTTCGTCCAATGGCCTCTCATGTGTGGATTTTTCCTTCCCGCGGTCAACACTAGAGGAGGATCCTACAAAGCAAGAGTTATTGCTTAGGTTGGTACCTATTTTTTCATGTTAGGGATTTGTGCTGCAAAATATGAGGGTAAAACTATTTGGGTTTAATTTAAAGGTTAAGTGCAAGCTGCCTAGGACTTGGGCTATAATTGGTTGAAATTTGAAATCTTCTTGTTTGCAAGTATCAACTTGTCAGAGTACATGCTAGAGGCCTTGGAGAAAACTGCAAGTGGTTGGAGATGTTTGAAGATGTGCGCATTGTCATATTTTGCGTTTCCTTGAGTGACTATAATGAATTCTCTGACGATGGAAGTGGGGTTACCACAAAGAAGATGGTGGCAAGCCGAACACTTTTTGAGAACATCATCACTCATCCAATCTTTCAAAACATGGATTTCTTACTGATACTCAACAAATTTGATTTATTTGAGAAAAAGACGAGCAAATTCCACTCACTCAATGTGAATGGTTCAATGACTTCAATGCGAGCAGTCGACAGGTCAAGAACAACATGAACCATTCTACCCTAGCTCGGTTAGGTTTCCACTATATAGCTGTCAAGTTCAAAAGACATATCTCTTCTCTAATTGGCCGAAAGCTTTATGTTTCTCCGGTGAATGTTTTGGACTCTGATATTGTTGATGATGCTCTTAGATATTCAAGGAAGATTTTCAAATGGGATGAAGAGAGAGCCTACTTCAGCGCCCGTGAGTGCTCCATCTACAAAACTGAGGCAAGCACCTCTGACTCCTAAATGAGTACAACTTGTAAACCCGTCTGCTATTTTCACATTCCAATCAGTTTACTGGCATGTTCTTGGTAATGTTGTTAATGTAGTTATCATTAGCAGTTAGTAATGTAGATATAACCTCTAACTATTATCGCATAATCATCCATGACTTTGAACTTTGTTTACAATTAAGTGCCAGGTGCTAATTGCTAAGTAACCTTACTAATATCGCTTTCTGTCACTACATTAAATTGAAAATTTTGCAACAACTCCCAAAACAATAACACATTTGAATTGTAACAGTCCACCAAACAATTTCAATTCAAAACTAAATTTAGTCAAAAAATGAAAAACAGTTACACAAAAAAGTGTTACAATAAATTGGATCATAATGAATAGTATCACTTGTAGCACCATAATTTCTATGGTGATACAATTATTGTATCACTTTTTTTGTGAAAATTTGTAAAATTGTGTGATGAATTGTTACAACTTAAAAGTATTGTTGTTTTGGAGATTGTTACAAAAATGCTAATTTGGTGTAGTGTGTGTGATGGCCTACTTTCTTTGTGAACTTCATTTTGTTAACATTGATCATAAGCCCAAGAAGTTGAACACTAAAACTCCTTGATTGCTCCATTTCCAGTATATGACGAATTTAGTTGAAACTCCTTATATGATTTTCTTATTGCTATGTACTAATATGATGAATTGTGCATTGTAAGGATACGTTGGGGAAGTGATGCAGATAATGATGTCCAATTATCGAGGGAGCTTGGAACATTTTTTAATTTTCTTAGTGTTAATGATGTACTTGATACATGTATTTTTTTAAATACGAATCAAATATGAGAAATGATGTTATAATTGATTGCAATTATTTCACTTTGTAATAGTTGCAAGATTATTTTAATTTTGGTATTAACATTGGTATTTGAGTTTTATAATTTCTTTGGATGTCATTCATTTGTTGATACCTGTTTATTTATTTAATTAAAAATAAAATAAAATTTTACATATTGAACATTGTAACATGGTACATATTTTACATATTAAAAATATATATATTTGTAACACGTCGAGGTGTTGCTAATATTTGAACATTGTAACATGGTACAATGTCATTAGCAACCATGGACAACAGTTACGAAATTTGAAGGTTGTGTTACTACTAATATTTGTAATGTCATGATTTCCAAGATTTTTGTGGTGTTACAAAAAATTTAGGAACAAAGCTAATGGGTTACAAATTGCCATTTATGGTGTAGTGACAATCCATTGTTGCAATTTCTATTTAGTAATGTTATCAAATGAAATGCCCTTGTATGTGTCTTTCACATTTTGCATACTCATTAATATGTAGGTACACTACAGTCCACCAATTGTAGCTCAGTTGGTCAGACATTCACTCTTGTTGTGAGAGGTTGCGGGTTCAAGACTCACCAGTTAGAATTTTGTGAGTTTTCGCCTGATTATTAGGAGCACATGTGCTTTGCCGTTGATAAACTCACCCGATTATTAGGAGCACATGTGTTCCGCCGTTGATAAGCCTTCAGGTGTTGAGTGCAGCTACTTAGATGGACTAAACCGGAGCGAAGCGAAAGCAAGTCTTCATGCAATATGGAGACGATGGATCAGAGAGAAAGCAAGTCTTCATGCGAGATGGAGGCGACGAGGATATTAAATGACAACAATATTGTAGCCTTCGGGCCTGGTTTGGTTAATCCTATAGGGTCGGTCATGTAGCCTTCGGGCATAGATTAGTAAATATATAAAAAGGTCAACGACCCAATTTTTTTTTTTAAAAAAAAGGTACACTACACTAAATTAGCATTTTTGTAACAACCCCCAAAACAATATCACTTTAGAGCTGTAACAGCCCACTAAACAATTATACACATTTTCACACACAGAATGATACAATAATTTTTATCACCATAAAGAGTATGGTGCTACAAGTGATACTATTAATGGTAATCCAATTTATTGTATCATTCTTTTGTGAAATTGTTTTTCATTTTTTTGACTGAATTTAGTTTTGACTTGAAATTGTTTGATGGATTGTTACAGCTCAAAAGTGATATTGTTTTTAGGGTTGTTACAAAAATGTCAATTTGGTGTAGTGGTATGACTGCATGGTCTCGTAAGGGTAGGTAGTTGTTTCCTTCCCATTGTCGTCTCTTATTCTTCCTACAGTAGGATGTTGAAAGTATAAATTTAATCTTCATATACGATCTTCAGAAGAAATATTATTTATGAATTAATATTTTACCATGTTGTTTGTTACCATATCAATAGATTATAGTTTTTCTTAAGGACTTACATTTTCTACAATGTTTCTCTTAATTTCTTTCTGTTATTAAACGTTATGCACTGGTTCTATGTGATTATTAATTTGGATTCTTTTTCTCAATCTGGTCCAGACAATTTGTTGGATGGAGTTGGTAGGACTGCTATGGTGGAACTTGGTGAAGTTCAGCTTGCTATGTACTTAGCTGAGAGGAATTCCATTGGAAAACGTTTCTTCAGAATGGTAGCGGTTCTGTTCATTCCTTAACACAAACTGTTATTTGGTTGTACTTTGAGGAGTGATTGCTAGAGTAGCGGAGTCTGCAATTGAATATGCATGTTGCACTTTCCTAGTCTTTCTTAACTGATATATGTTCTATGAGCTTAGAATTTGTTGTTCAAATATTCTAGTGTTTCTTCTTTCCAAATTCAACATATAGAGTAAGTCCTATTCTTGGAACTTTTCAGTAAGGATTCAAAGAAACCTGATATCACACAGGCAACAGCGTGTGTTCTCATTTACTCACATACTACCTGTTAACCTCTAGTTGAGCATCAATAATCCTATACACATTTTATGTTTTAGACTAGCTGTATACTTTTTCATAAATTTATTTATTTATTTAACTTGTACTTTTCTAGTCGGTTTTATAGTTCAACAAATTTTTGTACATGACCTTCCCCATATTGTTTTTATCACCTTCTTTCCCATATCCCTTTTACCTGACATTTGCAAGGGATCAAAGTTTGCCTTAAAATCAGTTCTGAATACCTTACTAGCTTTTGCTTGAGATAAGAAAGGGAAAACACTTTTGCATCATAATTAAGAAGGAACCTCCTAAGAAATATAAATCAATTCCCTAATTGCCTAAAGATAGGATAGTAGATATGGATGGATGGTTTCTATCAAAATCCAAATTGAAGGAGCTTAATCTTTAGTCTGAATTTCGCCAAAGTAAGAACAATGTAAAGGTGCATTATGATGCATGAAATGCTGAAGGCACGTCAAATGGTTCAATGCAGCATTTGCTAGATGTACTATTCAATAGTGTCCTACCAGTCAGCACACTCATACCATTATTATAATCACATGTCATACATACGAGTTCTTGGTATTCCGTGTTAATTTTACTAGCTGCATCTGTATTTTACTTATATCTGTATCAAGGCATCAACCTTAGTTTGGGATTAGGATCATCTTCTCTACATGGTGCCTTGCAGAAAAAAGCCCATTCAATCGTTTCTAGCCTAAACGATAGGTGTTTCATAATTATGCTATAATTTTTCACTTGAATGCCACATTAATTTGTCAGTGAGGATGATCTTTCTTAGTGCCCTCACTACACCAAATTGACATTTTTGTAATAAACCCCAAAACAATATCACTTTTCAGCAGTAACAGTCCATCAAACAATTTGAAGTCCAAACTAAATTCAGTAAAAAAAATGAAAAACACCCTTCACAAAAAAATGATATAATAAATTAAAACACTATGAATAGTTCACTTGTAACACCGTACTTTTTATGGTGATACAATTATTGTATCATTTTGTTTGTGAAAATGTGTAAAATTGTTTGGTTGACTGTTACAGCTCAAAAGTGATATTGTTTTTGGGTTATTATAACAATTGCCAATTTGGTGTAGTGCCTGAATGAAATACATCTGCTTTTTATTCCAAAATTCAAGAACAATTTTAATCCAACAACGATTCTAAGTCAAATTACATGTTATAAAATGACAGGGAGGCTCTACTTGATACTAAGGTGGCTCTTCTACTTTTAGTGTATGTTACTCATATCATGCCAAACGATGGTTGATCTTTAGGATCCAAGTTGTTATGTTCCAGGATTGATCTTAAAAGTCAATATCTATTTGTGTCTTGTTTGGAATTATTTTTGTCAAGAACACAAGTTAAGAACACAATTGAAAGAGTATTCTTATATTGAATGTTATTTCTTCAAGCTTACATTGAATCCTATTTATACACAAAGAATACAATCAATGAGGAAATTAAGGAGAAAAATAATGAAGAAATTAAGGAGGATTCTAGGGAATGAAAAAAAGGGAAAGAAATATGGGAACATAATCCATAAATATGGAAACAAAATCGCTAATTCTAACACTCCCCCTCAAGTTGGAGAATGAATATCGCACATGCCTAACTTGTCTAAGAGTTGCCAAACGCCTTGCTAGCTACGACTTTAGTAAGGACATCAACTAGTTGATTTTCAGACTTCGCAAACAGAAAGATAATAATTCCCGCTTCAAGTTTCTTTTTGATGAAGTGTTTGTCAACCTCTACGTGCTTTATCTGATCATGTTGAACCGGATTATGAGAAATCTCAATAGCTGATGTAGTACAGATTCATTGCATCTTTGGTGTTAACACCTAAATCCCTCAACAAGTTTCTCAACCAAAGTAACTCACATACCCCAAAAGTCATTCATCTGTTCTCAGCTTCTGCACTAGATCTTGCTACTACCGGTTGCGTTTTACCTCTCCAAGTCACAAGGTTTCCCCTACAAATGTAAAGTACCCCGAAGTATATCTTCTATTGTCTGCTGAACCTGCCCAATCTGCATCAGTATAGCCTTCTACCTTCAGGTGATTATGTTTGGTGAATAGTAACCCTTACTCGGAGCAGACTTCAAATACCTCAATATGTGTTCCACGACATCCATGTGAGGTTTACAAGGATCAATTATAAATTGACTAACTACACAAATCACATAAGCAATATCTGGCTTGGTATGAGACAAATAAATCAATTTCCTCACAAGCCTCTGGTACTTCCCTTTATCAGTAGAAGGTGCATCCAAACAATGAAATAGCTTGTGATTCTGCTCAATAAGAGTATCAACAGGCTTACATCCAAGCATCCATGTTTCAGTTAATAGATCGAGAATGTATTTCCGTTGAAATAAGAAAATACCATGCTTCGATCAAGCTACTTCAATCCCAAGAAAGTATTTCAAGTTTCCGAGCTGTTTCATCTCGAATTTTGACGCTAAGTGTTGTTGTAAACTATCAATCTCATCGTGATCGTCACCTGTCACCACCAAATCATCAACATAGATAATTAAAGCAGTAATTTTACCCTTCCTATGCTTTAAGAACAAAGTATGATCAAAGTTGCTTTGTTTATAGCCGAAATTCTTCATTGACTTGGTAAAGTTACCAAACCAAGCTCTTAGAGATTGCTTCAACCCATACAAAGCCTTACTGAGTTTACAAACCATCACTGTATCTGAGTACTTCGTCATACTTGGAGGAGGATCCATATACACTTCTTCAACAAGATCTTCATGCAAAAAAGCATTTTTTACATCGAACTGCAAAAGTGGCCAATCTCGATTGACTGCCAATGACAAAAACACTCTAACCGTATTAAGTTTGGCAACCAGTGCAAAAGTCTATTGATAATCAATCCCATAAGATTGTGTATGCCCTTTTGCAACTAGTCAAGCTTTGTATCTGTCAACGGTTCCATCTGCATTGTGTTGGATAGCAAATACCCATCTACATCCCACAATATTTTTTCCTTTAGGTAAAGGCACAAGTTCCCAAGTAGCATTTCTTTCAAGTGCTGCCATAACTTTGGCCCATCTAGTATCTGCTAAAGCTTCCTGCATTTTACTAGGAATAGAGACAGATGATAGTTGCAGTTCATAAGACGCATATGACTTGGATAACTTTTGGGAAGACACATGATTACTAATGGGATATTTAACTTTGATTATAGGATCAGTTTCATATCTAATAAGTGGTATGCCACAGTTAGAACGGGGTGGAAGCTGATATTGGGACGATTAAGACTCAATATCAATACTATCATCAACAAGAGTAGGATTAGAAAGTACTTCTAATGGATTTTCAGGAGAAGTTTGACTCAGTGGTTCTGGTGAAGTGTTAGGAGACAATGTATTATCATAGAGTGGATTTTATTGAGCAATTGTAGGTGTCGAGCTGTCTTCGGCCACCAAATGATGGATTTCAGGAGAACCTTCGATTGTTTGCTTATTGGGAAAATTTGAATTCAAAGGGAAAAAAGATCCAAGTCTTCATGGTAAAGCACTTCATCTCGATTCTTCCCCTGAAGTGATGAATCAGTAGTCAGTGGTGTGTAAAAGAGTTCTTTCTCATGAAAGACAACATCCATGGAAACATAAAATTTTCTCAAAGAATGATGATAACACCGATAGTCTTTCTGATTCATTCCATACCCAACAAACACACGCTTCAAGGCTCGAGAATCAAGTTTAGTACGTTGATGTGGATGTAAGTGAACATAGACTACACACCCAAAAACTCGAGGAGCTAGAAGAACAACTGGGGGAAGAGTATAATGATCAAAAAGAGCATCCAACGGTCTTCTAAAATTCAGGGCATTAGAAGGTGTGTGATTTATCAAGTAGACTGTTGAATTCAAAGCCTCACCCCACAAATGAGACAGGACATGACCACCAATCAAGAGGGACCGAGTGACTTCCAATAAATGCCTTTTTTTTTTGTTCTGCGATACCATTTTGTTGAGGGGAGGAAAGGCAGGTTGTTTGATGAATAACACCCATCAAATGCATGAACTTTGTCAATTCTTGTTTGAAATATTCACCTCCATTATCAGAATGAAAAACTTTTATTGGAATACAAAATTGTGTGACCACCATCTGATAAAAAAGACGAAAGATTGTGCAAACATCACTCTTGTGTTTCAATTGGTAAATTCATGTCATCCTATTACAATCATCTACAAATGTAATGAACCACTTCACCCCATTATGAGTACAAAGTGGTGTCGGTCCCCAAACATCTGAATGTACTAATGAAAAAGGAAGAGCTATTTTTTTATCACTCAAATGAAAAACAGTACGGTGGCTCTTTGCCATGACACAAATTTCACAAATAAAATCTGAAACACGACACACACTGAATAAAGATGGAAACAATCTCATAAGATAACTAAATGAGGGATGTCCTAGTCTTCTATGACATAATCAAATCCCTTCTTTTTTCTTGTCAACCAAGTTTTCATTTACCAAGTGAGATTGCCCTTTTATCTTAGATCGTTGGAACCCATCATCCAGATAGTATAATCCGTCACTTTGTTTACCACTGTCAATCTTCTCCTTGGTATGGATATTCTGAAAAACACAATGAGTAGGAAAAAAATATAGCAACACAATTATGAGACTTGGTTAACTGATTAATAGAGACAAGGTTGCAATTTAGAAAGGGAACAAACAAGACATCTTTGATAGTTAATATAGGAGATAAAGAGATTGTACCAACTCCAACAATTGGAGATGATACCCCATTGGCATTAGTAATGGTAGTTTTGTAACACCTAGAAGATAAATAACTAAACTTATAGCGATCACAAGTCATATGATCTGTTGCACCAGAGTCAATTATCCAATCACTACTTCCAGTAAAATATGAAAGCTTACTAGCAGGGTTAGACGTACCTGACTTGGCAGCAAATCTGATAGTTGTGGTTAGATTCCCTTTCTGATTAGAGTCATACACCTTAGAACTGGACACCTGAGACACTTTCTTTCCTTTTGGGTGCCAATCCGGATATCCATGGTGTTTGAAGCATGTATCCACCACATGATTATCACCATTATAGTGAGTACACTTTCGAACACCATTAGTTGAGATGGGCATTTTCTGAGAAGCCATCACAGCCCCTTCACCAATCATTCCTCCAAGCATAGCATCTTGGCGATTAGCTTCGACATAAATCATTGCATAAAGTACACGACCACGAACCCAATCTAAACGAGTGTCAAGACCAACCAAGAACAAATACACACTTCCAAAATTAATCTTTGTGGCATACTTCTCAATATCATTGGCACACTCCATAGTACAATGCTCAATATCATCAAATTCCCGCTATAACTTTTGTAGTTTGCCAAAATAAGAAATAACATAACCTCCATTTTGTCAGACAGAAATTACCTTCCAATATAATTGATATGCCTTTGATGCATTCTGATTGACCGAATAAGTTTGCTTGTCTGCCTCCCATATTTCCCTGGTTGTAAACAACCGAAGAAAGAGAGATCTGATATCCTTTGTCATCGCATCAAAGAGCCAAGATTTAACCAAACAAGTCTCATCCTCCCACGCTTCATACACCTCTAATTTAGTGTCCATTGGATCATCCTTAGTACTTGAAATAAAACCCCAACGTCTTCTCCCACGAATTTTATTGAGTATTCAAGGACCATTCGATATAACTAGTACCATCCAGCCGTTTTGGAGTAATTAAAGCAATAAGTTCAGTCTTCCCTGTTAGAAAATCTTCACCACTATTTTTTGAATCAATCATACTGATATAGAACCAAAAAAGAACTATCAGAGCGGAATAAGCGGTATAATATGATAAAAAAAATAATAACCGATAACATGAAACCAAACTTTGATTCATATGATAATGAAGAGGAAATCAAATGAGGCTCTGATATCATGTCAAGAACACAAGTTAAGAACACAATTGAAAGAGTATTCTTATATTGAATGTTATTTCTTCAAGCTGACATTGAATCCTATTTACACACAAAGAATACAATCAAGGAGGAAAATAATGAGGAGAATACAATCTAGGGAATGAAATAAAGAGGAAAAATAATTAAAAAATGATGAGGATTCTAGGGAATGAAAAAAGGGAAAGAAATATGGGAACAGAATCCATAAATATGGAAACAAAATAAGATAATTCTAACAATTTTTCCCTCACATTTACTAATGTTCAAGTTCGAAACATCTTTTATGGATATATATATTCTCAAACCCTTGAGATTGACTTTAACTTCTAATGGTTGCACAGGTCTCCCTTCCATTGTTGCCTTGCCCTCAGATTGTAAAAGTGCAGATTGCCTTGTATGGTAAATTTCCAAATGGCTTGAAGGTTAAAAAATTTCTAACTTTGAATCCACAAAAAACTTCTTAGTTTTTTCATGGTTTTAGCTTTGAGAACAAATTGTAGAATGTATTTATTTCCTTGTTGGATGTCCAGTTTTGCATGTCAAACTGTATAACACTTGTCATTAGATACCAAGGGATCTCTCAATGAATGCAGTTACTAATTGGTTTGCCATGGAAATACTGAATTTACCTTGAAGTCTATACTACTCAAAGCAGGGGCGGACCTACTAAGGGGCAAAGGGGAGAAATGGCAAATAAATATTAGTTGATAATAGTAGTTATCAAGGGTGGAGCCAAAAAAAAATTTCCTACCCTAGCTAATAACTAATAAAAAATACAACTAACAAAAATACATTGCATATACTAAATTGAATCCAGTGTACTTCAATTTCAAGCCAAAATAAGATTACAATATCGATATCCATAGCAAGGGACATACGAGCGTAATAATATATAACTAAAATCACAAAATAATTAGGATAAATAATAGCTGAAGATAATAAAAAAAAAAAATTTGAAATTTGCGTACAGAATAAGATTTCTGATACAATTTCATAGAAAAAATGGTTTATATGAGGCTCAAATTTTGTTCGAGTTGGCTAATGGTATATATTTTAGATATTAATTTCAAATATTTTTTGTTGGAGGTTTTATACCATTTGTGAACAAACAATTCATTTCTTTAATGTTTGCAATTACATATAAAATTGTGTTGAAAGCAAAAAAGTAGGGGCATGTCATAATGACAGAAATAGTAATTGTTAATTAGTCATAAAGAAATCATATGCTCCGAGAAGACCGAAAATAATTTTTTATTAAAATAAACAATTCTTTTGATATTTTCAATTACTAATAAAATTGCATTAAAAAAATTAGGCGAGTAACAATGATGAAGATAGTAATTATCAATAAATATAAAAATGTATAGTTAATAGCCATAAAGAAATATTGCGCTCGAAAAGTATCGAATTCAAGTCGTTTGTTAAAAATGATAAACTACAAACCACTACACACAAAAAAATTAGAAATTGTTGAATGAATAATATTCATAATGTATTATAAATTATATAATTGATTTTTAGGCAAAGTATACAATAATTTTTTTTAGAGATTGATGTGTTTTGTTGCTTTGTATTTCTTTGCTTGATGTTGATCCTCGTTCGCCGTATATGTTGTCGTGGCTAGCAGACTCAGGGTGCATTTTTATTCGGTAGTTGATTGATGTTGGTTTGTCCGATCATGTTCGCGTCATCACCAAACTGTTCGATCATTCCTTCGTTAACACCAAACTGTCTAATCATGCTTATGTCAACACCAAACTGTCCAATCATGCTCACATCAGCACCGAATTGTCCAATCCAATCATGCTCACATCAGCACCGAATTGTCCAATCATGCTCACATCAACACCAATTGTCCAATCATGCTTATGCTTGCTCCATTTTTGGTGTCAACTGTCGAGGTTCAGTCGAGCTCGTTCCTGTTAATTTTGTCGTTGGTGATTCGGGTCGAGTTTGCATCTGCGGTAGGGTCTTTGAATCGCATTAGTTGGTTGATGCAAACTTCTCCATTTGTAAAATGACTTGTCTAGTTTCGTTAGTACTCTTGTTTTGATATAAATCAGTTCGAGTGGGAAGTTTTCCTGGCTGCTTCTTCTGTTAGGTTGACTATTTTTGCTTAATTTGGTTATGCAGTGTAGGGAGTATATTAGCCATATGGGCTATTCTTTCAATCCCCAGTGCTATTTGCTTACTCTTTCCGTTTTCAATAAAACTGCCTTGCCTTTTGGAGGCTCCAGGTTAAGGGCATCAAAGAAGGGGCATCTCTTTAGTTCGACAATGAAGGTCGCTGCGGCTACCTCGTCGCTACATCCATCGATCATCGTCAGTTTGTTGGTGAAACGAGTGACGTATTCTCGTATTATTTCCTCAGGCTTTTGCTTGATATGAAGGAGGTAGTGTGGTCCTTTCCTTATCCATTGGCTCCGATGAATCTAGTGATAAAAGTTGTGGCTAACGCTTGGATAGAGTCTATCGGCCTCGATGGTAGGCTGTTGAACCAATTCATCACTGTGGAGGTGAGGCTAGTCAGAAATGTTCTACATAAGATCGACTCCGTGGTTTCCTTCAAAACCATCATGTGGTGGAAGTGTCTCAGGTGACTAGTTGGGTCAGTAGTACCATCGTGTACTTCGAACTTTAGCGGAGTGAACTTTTTTGGCATTGTCATTTTCATGAGGGCGTCGGAGAATGGCGGTTTGGCATAATACGTTGAGATCCTTGACTCCTATTCTGAATGGGATTTCAGCAAGCATTCCGTAACACTATGGAGTCTTTCCTTGGGGAGCTCATTGCTTTCGAAGTTTCCCTTTTGGGGTTCTGCTGGGACTTCGCCACTCCCTTGAGTTTTGTTGGCGGAGTTTTGTTGGGGCGGTGCCTGAACAGGGTCAGCTGGCTGGATGCGTTCCTGGGTGATTGTTTCCAGCATTTTTTTTCATGTAGTTCATTTGGGTCATAAGTAGGTCTACCCGAGGATCCGTGGCAACGTCACTAGATATTGGGATGTTTGAGTTGTCTGGGCTATTGCATGCCGTGGATCTAGATTTTTGGGCGCCATCGGTCCGATGATTTGGGCTTCTTATTACTCGTGAGCTGTTTGTGATGCATCGTTACCAGTAAGAGAGTTATTGTTGTCGTCACTGTGTTGGAGATCTGTAGGGTGTGTCATTTGTTCTGACAGCTTGCTGATCTTCTATCAGATTGTGGTGAGCTTGGTCACTGTGGATCTTATTTTTAGAAAGGAAACTCGTCGTTCCCCATGGATGGCGCTAAACTGATGCGTCCAAAAATCGTCCTCCTGTGAGTTTGACCTGCAAAACAAATGTTAGACTGCCAAAAACCACCTTTTTGGTGGCCGAAGGCACTCTGATGCTTAAGTCAACAACTTTGTTTGAAGAAGAAAGTATATTTGTACAAAGCTAAGTTAAACTTATATACATGTGTCGAATAATCCTTTTACCTTTTATAATGGTTGTGGTTAATTCTCTGCATTACTTAAGCATGTGAGACGCAACAAAATGAAATGTTTCTTGTAACAGTGTCCTCCTTAATAGAGATGCGTCCATGGAGGTGTAACTCATTCCACGACTCTTTTTGGTGCAACGTTCCTCTCCGTTATGAAAAAATTTGTGTCAAGCTTGGATTTGTGTTTTGCTTTGTCTAGGCCTGGATTTGGGCTTCAATTGTATCTTCTTATAAGGGGCCTCTGTGGTTGGCTTTATTCTTTTTGGATTTTACGAGTTGGCCCGGTGGATGGGATGTCATATCCTTGTGATGGATGTTCTCTGCCATATATATGGACGTGATGATCGTTCTATTTAGATGTATCATCACTCTTCTTCCTCGTTTATGTTCAAACCACTGAAACTTGTTTTTTTGTAGAATCCCACCAATTTTCGAATTCTGTAGTTGTTAGTTTACTTCTCTCTTCTATTAGTCATTGTATTACCAAAAAATAAAGGGAAAAGTGATTTTTTTTGGGTTTTTTTGAGCTTGTCCCTTATTAATTTATACCTAATTGAATTCAACACTCATTTTAGAATTTAATTAGGTCTAATTCTCGATTTCTAACGGAGCTGTTAGGTCAATCATGTTGATTAGTTAAAGTTTTGCAATGAACCAAGATACCCCTTTAGAAAATGCACATGCCTTACATGTGAGATTATCACAAAACCAAATGAAATGCATCCAGCGGCTACAATTTTTAGAGCTAATCTAGAAGTAATCCAATGTTTAACATCTAATTATATTAACAAAAAAAAAACTAAAAAAAAAAATTACATTTCTTTTTTATGTCTTCTTTCCTCACCTTCTCCCCAACATATCACTCCTACCACTTGTTTTTTTTTCTTGAATTTTTCAAACCCATCTTACTCGTCCTTAATGCCAAAGTGCATTGGAGTAACTCTCATCTGTTCTAAATCATAGACATGTATGATTATGTACACGAAGCCAAGTGAGAAAGTGAAGTAGAAAGAGATTAAAAAAAGAGCACAGAAGAATAGAAAACTACTATGATTTTTCCTTAAAAAAAAGGAAGCCAGGCACTTAAGATTTTTCCTTAAAAAAAAGAGTCGTATTTAGTAGTAGAAGAATAGAAAACTACTATGATTCCAAATAGGCCTCCCTACTTTTGATTTGGTCTACCATAGTATAGCATAGCACTCTGGCCTAGCCTAGGAGGATAGTATAGGGCAATGAGTTTTGTCTTGTTTTGCCAATTTGGGATTTGGGATTTGGGAACGAGCTTCTTTTTTGTCAAAAAAATGGACCCGGGGGGGGGGAGGGGGGGGGGGGGGCTCCTGCGCACAAATTACAACCGTACGATTTGATCTAACGGTCTAAATTGATGGATTTAAAAAAAAATTATTTTACAGATTTTTTACAAACTTTCCTTCTTTTTCTTCTCTCTCTTCATCTTCTTTATCTTTTCAGCTCTTCTTTTTCACAGTGAACAACAACTTGGCGAGCCCCCCAATCCACTCCAACCTCCAATCCACTCATTTCCAGCTCTCTCATGAATTCTTCCTCCCAAGTCTGCAACAACTTCCCTTATTCATGGAAACCAGTCTACAACTTCTTCCACTACACTCAAACCCATTGCTCCACATTTCATATCCACAACCCATCTCTCCCCCTCTCTACCACCTCTCACAATGCTTTCACCAAAGCTCCTCCTCCTCCTCCTCTTCTTCTTCACCATCTACACCACCACCGTCTCAGCCCAAGCAGACCAATCAAGCCTACTCCTCATGAGTGACGACATGGACCTAGAATGGTCCACACCCATGTCTCTAAACACTGAATTGGACGATGAGGTAAGCAGAAGGTCACTACTACATCTCGTATGGGGCTCTTTCAGCCAATAGAATCCCCTGCCCACCTCGCTCCGGCAGATCTTACTACACTTGCAATTGTCACAGAGCTAGAGGTCTTGTTCATCCTTACTCTAGAGGTTGCTCTAGAATCACCCGCTGCAGGCGTTAGATCATTGTTTCTTCTTCTAAATTCACATCTTCTCTATACATATATATCAAATAATTTTGAGTTCAGTTTGTAAGATTTGACAATGGGTAATTTTGAGAAATGGGGGTGTATTAGTGGGATCTAAAAAATTGTAGGTAGATATCGAGAAAATGTAATGTGGTTGTTGTAGGCATATATATATATATATAATGGTACGTACAATGGGTTCTTTAATTTTTGTATTTTGTTTAGTTTAGCTTGAAGTTGAACTTGATATATGTATTGTATTGTTTGTGCTTGTGAAATCTTGTTGAATGTATATTGTTGTTTTTCTTTTGAGTTTGTGCAATTAATTTGGTTTGCAAGATACGTTGGAGGATGCTCACAAGCTTATGTTTTAAGCTAAATGTGTGGTGCATACTGTTTTAGACAAGAAGATCAATTGCTTTATTTTAGTTAAGTAAGACTTAATTAATCAGCTCACTGCACATAGAGATTGGAAAGAGATGAATTGGTGAGGAAGTAATGGTGGTGGTCCCCGGAAGGACTGCAAATACATTGAATGGTGTGTGTTGTGTTCCAAGGTCCAACTAATGGTCAGTGTCGGTTCGATAATAGATGAAATGTGGAGCAATGGGTTTGAGTGAAGTGGAAGAAGTTGTAGACTGGTTTCCATGAATAAGGGAAGTTGTGCAGACTTGGAGGAAGAATTCATGAGAGAGCTGGAAATGAGTGGATTGGAGGTTGGAGTGGAGTCTTGACTCACCCGAGTTTTGTTGTTGGTAGAGGATAGTGCAGACTCGGAGAAGCTGAGCGGAGTTGATGGAGAAGCTGAGCGGAGTTGATGGGTTGTGGAGTTTGAGTTTGAGTTGGGGGGCTCGCCACGTTGCTATTCACTGTGAAAAAGAAGAGCTGAAAAGATAAAGAAGATGAAGAGAGAGAAGAAAGAGAAGGAAAGTTTGTAAAAAGTCTGTAAAATAATTTTTTTTAAATTCATCAATTTAGACCGTTAGATCAAATCGTACGGTTGTAATTTGTGCAAACCAGATTACAGCTGCACAAAACACTCTTTTTAAATGTTTATATTTTTCTTAAAACGAGAAAACTTTGGAGATCTTATCTATTTTTCTTCCTCTTTTCCATAGCTGCTGAAAACTACAATTCAAGAAGCGCAAGATATTCTTGTTTAGAGTTTATTTGATCTCAAGAAACTCTATGAAGGCAGACAAAATAGAGAAGCAATGCAGTCAAATGTTTGAATAAATTAGTTCAAGCTAGAGCGAAGAGAGAAGGGAGAGATTGAGATAGAGAGATGTTGATTGAATCGAGGAGAAATGGTTCTGATTTGTACAAGATCGAAAGGTAAGATTGATATTGTAAATGAAACTGCAAGTTAACACTCAAGAATGTTAGCTAAATTGGAAAGAATTGGAGCATTTATTGTAGAAATCTGAACTCTCTTATTGTTTCTTGACGATCAGATTTATGGAGTCAAGAATGGATCAATATGAGTTGATGGAGCAGATCAGGCGGGGAGCATTTGGAGCTGCCATTCTTGTAAATCACAAGTCAGCAAAGAAGAAGAAGTAGGTTTCATTTCATTTTTGAACATTTGATTTTAGACTTAATTTTAGGGTAAGTAATTAATTCACTGATTGAAATTTCTGTCAGGTATATTTTGAAGAAGATTATGCTTGCAAGACCGAAGGATCGATGTAGATCTGCGCATCAATAGGTTAGATTGGTTCATTGAAGGATTGGATCTTGGTTTGGTTTGGTTTGCTTTAAGTTTTGGATGACGACTGAGATGGGTTTGCAAAAGTTCAAGAAAAGAAAATAATGATATATAAAAATGGTCACACCCCTAAGTTGTACACGTGTCATGATGATTTTGAAAAATTACGAGTCTCAGCATCAATCTAACACTGATTCGACCCAAACAGTTTTAAGCCTACTCAATTCAGTCCGTCAGATGGACTCGAACTCTCACAGCATACTAGGTTCACACGTTTCATAGCTATTCTCAATACCCGTAAATTCTACTAAGGCAAGTATCTCGAGGATAAATTTTGGACGGGCAACTACAACAGCTCTCTACTTCCAGCTAGAAAGCAAATACCAGAGTACTTTCAACATAGGGAATCTTCATTCTACGGATTGCTCTTGCATTGGGAACTATCTACCGCGTATCTAGGAACACAAGGCTAACATGAAACTTCTCTCCTACGACACGACTCCTAATTAGAGATGGATCTCCATGAAGATCTCATTTTCAAACTACGCAATCGATGGCCTGGTAGAACTAGGACTCATTGCATTATAAATAAGAAATGAGGTTGGTAAGTTATGGTACGCTACAAATTTCCTGTTACAGCATTACACTTTTCTCGGATCTCTGTCTGACTTTAGCATCGGAGTGCTATGGGCCACCACAACGGTGGTCCGTGGCTCATGTGCGTTACTTGTGCAGGTCTGCGGGATTAGGTCAAAGCAGGGAGTGAAAATTGATTGCATCAGTTTGGTGTCGTCCGTGGGGACAACAAAGTTCTTAACTTTTCATTAGCGTCGTCTCCTTTTAAAACTCAGAGAGATGATGACCACTAGGTCACGCAACAATGGAGAATAGGAGGACACATCAAACGGTCTGGTTGGCGCAGCACCATCGCTTTCAGCGGCTCCCGTCGTACATGGGCTACAGACTCACGCCCCCGTGTCGACGACAGCAATAGCGGACCCCCGAATCGATAGGATGACATCTCAAATACAGCAGAAAACCAAGGCAATGGAGGTTCTCACTCGACAAAATTCACCACCTGCCAATGGAGACCAGAAGCATCACAAACCTCTATCTCCGATGGATGGCAGAGAACAAGCACAGGAAAGTCAAGCCTTGCTAGTTCTCACTGGACTAGGGAAGGTTGCGCGGCTAACAATGAGCCCACCGTCAGGGCAAAGAGACTCGACCCTCAGAACCCCCTCCGCAGAGGGGCACACGACCCAAATGTATTGTACCGCCTCTACATCCAACTATTTGTGGACCGGATCATGAATGAGACCTTTCCGAGGAAGTTCACTCCCCCGAAGCTCGACTCCTATGACAAAACCACCGATCATTTCGACCATCTGCTTCATTACCAGCACGTAATGGTCTTCAAAGAAGGATCTGAGTCTGTCATGTGTAGAACTTTTTCCACTAGTCCGAAAAGCTCAGCACTGACATGATTCTACAGCCTTTCGTCGAGGTCGATCGACGCCTTCAAAACACTGGCAAAGGAGTTCTTGACACGTTTCGTAGGGAGCCAGTGTTGTCGAAAAGGCTCACATTACATACTCTCTCTAAAGCAGAGGTCCCATGAAACTCTCAGAGAGTGTGTCATGCATTTCAACAACAAGCTGATTCTCATAGATAGATGCAGCGACAATGCGGCCGTGACAGCCTTCATTGCGGGCTTCAAGGAAGTAAAATTCTATGAATACCTCGCTCTAGAGCGCCCTTTGGACATGACAGAGCTCCCCAAGAGTGTTCAGAAGCATATTACCTTGGAGTAGCTGAGAACTATGAAGAGAAAAATCGAAGGCGAGAAGAAACCCTCCGCTCCTAAGAACAAGAAGAAAGGAAATAAATGCGAGGACGAGGAACAAAACAAGAGGAAGCGCGGTGACAATAGGTTAGACCCAAGCCGGTTCAGGCCGGAGAAATTATCCAACTACGTGGATCCAGAGCTGTGACACCCCTAAATGCTAACCTGTCAGACGTGCTAAACTCAATGAAAAACTGGGAGGATTTGAAGTGGCCCCTGAAGCAGCGCGGATACCCCTCCAAACGTGACAACGACGAGTACTGCACGTACCATAAGGAGGGTGACCACGATACCAATGAATGCAAGAGTCTGAGGTATGAGGTGGAATACTGAATCCGCAGAGGCAAACTAAAAGAATTTATGAACTCTGACAAGTGACCAGAACAGACCAGGGATAAGGGGGAGCCGGTTAAAGAAATAGTGAAGCATACTCCAGGGATAATATATGCCCTTTATGGAGTCGGACCGAATGAAGACCAGTCGTACAAGTCCCGCAAGCGAACTCTACTGGAGATGCGGACGCAACCTGTAGACAAAGACAGACACATCTGCTACTCACGGGTACAGAGCCTCATTTTCACCTTGACCTCTACGGACAAAAACCTCGATGGAATCTGAGCGTCGCACAACGACGCCCTAGTCATCTCGGTCTCCATCGCAAGGTAGGAGGTAAAGAGCTCTGGTGGACACGGGAAGCTCAATCAACGTCCTGTTCTACAACGCTTTTCGCAGTATGGACCTCAAGGAGGAAAACTTGACGTCCTCAGACTACCCGTTAACTGAATTTAGCGGAGAAAAGTGTTTCCCGATCGGGAAGATAAGGTTGACAACAGTGGCAGGAGAGCCGCACCTAAAAAATGTCATGTTTCTGGACTTCATGATCGTAGACGCACCATCGATTTACAACCTTATCTTGGAAAGACCATGGCTCCACTAGATGGAGGCAATAATCTCCACCCTTCATCGGTGTGTTAAGTACACTGCTAACCACTCTGAAGGGACAATACGTGGAGACCAACCTACGACATGAGGCTGCCATTACGTCGCACTGAAACAAATAGAATGCTCTCAGATCCAGCTACATGCTGCGAGACAGCCTGAACTAGTGCCAGGTCAAATGACAGCGGAGGCATCGCCTTCAAACAATGCAGGAGCAATAAGCTCATCCGACCAGCGAAACGGAGAGGCCGAGGCAAACAGGAATATATGCCCCCCGACGTTCCGTCGGTACAGAGATTAACTCCTCTACAAGGTTTACTCTTCAGTAACCTATGAAGCGTCTCGAAAGTCTGTTGAACGTTCCACAAGAGCAAACCGAATTCACTTCAAGGCCATGATCAATTTCTCTCCGTCAACAGTTAGTCTACTTTCAGTCGTTTGTTTCCATTTCCATAGTCAATATAGAGTTTTAGTTCTTAAAAACTTATGTAATTTGCAATCTTTTAAAAAATAAAAGAAAAATTACGAAAACAAACTATATTGATTATTGGAAAGATGTAACAACAAGCGTCTCGAAGCAGATACAGAAGACTACATACTACAAGCATCTGAATACAGTGCGACACGAAGTAAAAGACTCATTTAGACAATTCTACTAGGGGGACCGAAGAAGACTAAACTGAGCAAAATCAGGAGGAAAACATCATGTTCAAATGCTGTCATAGACATATCCCTCAAATATGGTCTAAGATGTTACAAAATCGACAACCGGGAGCACCGGCAAAAGTTGGAAGCCCAACTCACACACTCTGTGAACTTGGGACAAGTATCAGATGAGCTCGGATCGCATATACCTTTCCATGCAAGGAAAACAGGAATACTTGGGAATCGATGGCCCATTCCGACAGGCCGTGTCCAACTCCGCCTCGACCCAGATACCAACTTTCCACGCAAGGCGAAGCGACGGAACTAATCGAGAAGTGGTGGGGGCAGGCGGTTGGACGATGGCTTCCAATGCTATCTCTGAAATTAAACATTCAGGTACATCGATAAGGCACCAGCAGACGTAAGACATATTCTTCCCTTGAGAGAGAATCCATACTATTTTTCTACGACATGAGAAGAAATTACGAGACCTCAGCAGATCAACTGCGTGCCCACCCAGAACAAATGACCACGCATAACAGCAACTATTGTCGTGCCTGATCAGTGCAAATGTCAGAACATTCGATGACTCCATTGCTAAAGATCCCCCTTCAGCCTTTGGAAAATCAAAAACAATTTCTTCAAACAAGAACATTCAGGAGATAAGCTTTGTGAAAGATAGTGCCTAAAACGATTAGAAAATGCCATTATATGGCGTAATGGTTCACCAAACGGGCCTCAGGCATTAACTGCCAAGCATAGAATACCGTGCGGAAAATGAAGAAACGATGGTTCCCAAGGAAAGTGCGCAGACTACGTTCGCTCAATTAATGGCGCTGCACGCATCCCCATCAATTCAGGGGAGTAACCGATATTCAATCATCCCGCAGCCTACGCCGTATACGTGTCACCACGTGATCTATGTCGTACACGTAACGCAACCGTATAGGAAATCCCAACTCTTCCTTTGCGGGCCCAAAGGCTCGATCCACTCAACCCATTATTCAAACAGTATTCTAATACATGCTAGGCACGAGCACAAATCCAAAGTAGCCTTGACGCACAGACCGTACCTACGGATCGCTGTTTGTTTTAAGGAAATGTTGTCCACACAGTGCGCGACACTAGCGGACATGGGTTCACACGCCCTCAAACGGGCGAAACCTTTCTCCAATCGAGTAAGCTTAATCAGCCAAAGCTGATGCCGACGGCTTTCAGTATCTCCCGAATCCTAGTCCACTCAGCGCGGATCTCGATGATCTAGAAAGTGAGAGTTTAATCTGCGCTATCACGCCTGGTGATAACAACTTGCCAAAGATCATTGTCCCCCTTTGTGGTCAACGATCACCGAACCCAATCAGGTAAGCCTAACTGGTGACAACTGGCAACAAAAGCTTCTGATTAAAGCCCAGACTTGTAGCCCCCACTATGCGGGTATAAATGGTTTGGAAAGTGGGAGCGTAGTTAGTCCCGAACTGGTTCCAATGACTTGCCACGGGACCACCGCTTTTCAGCATGGCCGCAAAATTACCAACCCTGGACTTGTAGCCTCCACTGCGCGGGTGTAGATAATTTAGAGGATGAGAGCCTAGTCAGTCCCGAGCTGATTCCGACGGCTTGCCATGAGACCACTGATTTTCAGCGTGGCTGCCAAATTACCAACCCTAGACTTGTAACCCCCGTTGCGCTGGTGTAGATAGTATAGAAGGTGAGAGCCTAGTCAGTCGCGAACTGATTTCGATGGCTTGCCATGAGACCACTGCTTTTCTACGTGACCTCCAAAAACTTCCAAATTTGTAGCTTGATACGCAAAAGTGTAGATGATTTGAAAGGTGGGAACCTAGTCATTTTCAAACTGTTCTCGACGACTTGCCACGAGACCACGGCTTTTCAGCTTGGTCACCGAACCCTTTTTACTCGAACTTGTAGCCCCCACCGCGCGAGGCAGTTGTAGATGGTTCAAAATGTGGGAGACTAGTTAGTCCTTAACTGATGTTGACGACTCGCCACGGGGCTTCTGCTCTTCAACATAGTCGTCAAACCTTCACTCCCCGAATCTGTAGCCCGCATTACACGGGCTTAGATGGTTCGGAAGTTGGGAGCCCCAAGTAGCTGCCACGTGACCACCGCTCTCTGTCAAAACAACGACCGCAAACATTAATTTAGTTGAGTTAGCGTCTTCACACTCAAACAGACTGACATTCTAATATTAGCAAATGTCACTCACGCCGATACAAAGGTCGTACGACCAATGCCCAGATAAAAGCCACTTCGGATGCCAACACGAGCTTTCGGTGCCTAATTCGGCACGAACGCTCGACCATCGTAATCGCCCACAACAGCAGCTGCAGCCGACCGACCAGACAAGTGAGGTAAGCCTCAAGCAGCTTACCTTGGGACAAGACACAACTTGGACAACTCAACCCTCAGCTAAAATGTTCGCAACATGCCCACTATCGGATATGACTATACAACGATGACCTTGAGTCATTCGCAACGCAAAACGGTCAAACTCTCTATCGCAGACGGAATCGACGTCATTTTGATTCAACCAGCTTATGCCAAAGTAAGACGACCAAGCGAAACGAAAAACATGCAATAGAGACAACAAGTACGAAACAGATAAAACTATTTTCATCAATGGTCAAAATAGAAAGGGGTACAAACACACAAAGTTTCCTTATCAGGAGAATGTACATAAACAGAAGAGCTAAGCCTAGTGGAAGAAGGAGCAAGAGTTGCGTCCACATGCGCCATAACCTGGGCATCAAGGCCCAAATTGTCTTCCTTGTCCGATGATGCAGAGGTAAGAGACAAGTCTACGTACGACATCTTCTTATAATGGCCGAGATCCCACTCCGGATGCTCTTCCTTCATCAGCGCCAGTAGCTCCAGCCTGCCATGTAAACCCAGCGGAACTTGCATTTGCCTTGTTCCTGAAGAAACTCCTCTTCTCGCACCTTCACATCAACAAGTTCACACTCCAATAGCTCCAACTTGCCAGTCAGTGCGTCGATCTAAGACTGCTTTTCACAGCACTAAGCTCATGCCACTCCAATTCGAGCTGGTCATCGGCCTTCCTTGCCTCTCAAGCATAGAACTCCACATCAGATTCTAACTGTTGCTTCTGAGCAGCCCAGTCAGCCTCTTTTGAAGCATTCTCTTCAGCAAGATACCGCAGTTCAGAAAGCGCCTTAGCCACAGCTTCCTGCGCAGCCTCTACGTCTCGGCGAATTTGGTCCAACTTCTGTTTGAGTCTATCTATTTTGGATACCGCTTCTGACAGATCACGCTCAAGGACCCCCAGACGGGCCCTTTGAGTCTCAGTGGCCACGATTGACTGATCCAGCCTCTGCTCCTCAACCTGCTTCTGTAGCCGATCAATTTCATAAGGCACGTCAAAATACAGCGCCTGCATGTGCAAGAAGACACACTCCAAGATGAATACCCTCTCACGAGCCGCTTCGACTTCCGTCCCAGCAACAACCACGTGGCTCAAGTGAGACATACCCAGCATAAGGTACTTCAAGCACTTGTCCATACACCCTTCTAGCGTATCCTCCTCAGATTTTGGAGCGCAATCCATCAGCTAGTTGTGACACCTGCTTATATGCTTCCTTAAAGCATACTCCACGTCCACCTCTTGGTGCCAGATCTGTGAACTCATTTTTACCAAGTCAGGTGCAAACAAGCTTATCTGCGCATCCGAATGAAGCTTTCTCGGATCAAGAATTACGCCAACACCACCATCTATGGTTGTCGTTGTCCTCAGGTTGTCCTTCATGGCTCTCCCTTTGTCATGAACAGTCGACCACTCGGTGTGAGATGGCTCGACGGGATCTGGAGGGAGAAGAGGGAGTGAATTATCCAAAGGACCCTCCAACAGTTCTAGATGTGGCCTGGAACGAGATGGTGAACAATGCGGACTATGGGAAACCTGGCCCACGACACCGCGACCACTATCAGAAGTGCACCAGTGGGATGATCAAATTTCACAACCTCAGGCGGGTCTTCACAAAAGCCTTCTGTCGAAACAGCCACGCGCAAATCAGCAACAGTAGAAGCCACCATTGCGACCCGCACCATACGATCATTCAAAGCTTCGCCTTTCGCGTCACTAAGATTCAACTTATCTACAACCCCTGCAAACCGCATGTAATCTTTCTCCAAGCCGGACACATCAATCTCCGCCCCGCCAGGCTTAGCAGACTCACACTCTACTCTCACTTGAGCGGGTCGTGTTGAAGGTGACCCAATTCTAACACGTGACCTCTTCTTCACAAAAGAGGAAAACGTTTCAGATGACTCCTCCGAGTTAGACAGAACGGGAAAATTAGCCCCAACAACCTTCCTCTTCCTTGAATGGGCCCCATCTTCCAACTCAATTTGTGATACTCGGTACAGAGTGGGGGCAACGTGCCAGTTGTTCCACAGCCTACTACGAATGAACTTGGAAACTCTTATGACATCAACCACGTTCATCTTTGGCAAGCCGCAGAACGTCTCCATGGTGTTTTACTCCTCTAAGTTGGGAAACCTCCCTGCGAAGAAAGACAAGTAATGATTAGCTAGCTTGCGATCAAGCATATCCAGTGTTCTAAAAAGCGCTAGGCGGTGGGCGGGCGGCGAGCAGATGCCTAGTGCCCAGGGGCCTAGGCGGCACCTAGGCGGTCTTAGGTTTTGTATTATAACTTTAATATTTTACAAAAGTTAAGCATAATACCTTATCAATTACATACAATTTAATGCCAAAATACATATACAAAATTTAAAAACAATAAAAATTAACAATCATGAACAAAAATTATTAAAACTCAAATGACTGAAGTTGGTCATGATGGGTACTTTACAAAGTTGAATTTGTGGACAAATATCCAAACATACTCTTTTATTTTTCTTCAAATTGTATGTATAACCCCAATCATGTTTGATAAAATCTACATTACTAAAATTGGTACCAGCAGATCCTTTGAGAATTCCATTAAGTAATCATCCTTTGCTACATTCAGACATATACTGAATAAAAAATAATTAAATTATTTATTTTCAAAAAAGAGGAAAGAAAAATAAAATAAGAACACAATCAGCCTTATTAAAAATAAAATAAAAACTTGCCCAGACCGCCTAGACCGCCCAAACCCGCCTAGACCGCTCAGACCCGCCCAACCATTAATCTGAGTGTTTCTGTAACGCCTAGCGCCTAGGCCGATTTTTAGAACACGGAGCATATCAAAGTCACAAGAAAGGGGTGAACTTACGAAGCGGCCTTAACTTTTGTTCAAGCGGACGACCCTTGCATCGAAAATATTTCGAATTCGCAGGAGCCAAGAAGTAGTATTTATGTCAGAACTTGAAATCATCGGGCAAATCGTTATCTTACAGACAACATTACCCTTCAGCCGAGGAGAAGTCAGCAATTGAATTACTCGCGGTGTCACGCTGACGCCGGCCTCCTTAGCACTAATCAGAATCAGGAGGATGATCCTATATCCATTGGGCTCCAACTAGGCCAGAGGAATCCCTATGAGATCTAAGAACTCTCAAATTACGTCAAGAATAAAAAAACGCACTCTAGTTTGAAACATCCTACGATACAAGCAGATGAAATCGATCGGATGTGACATTGGCATTTGATCACCCGTCAGGACATACAACAGCAAGTCCTCAGGGACCCCAAACTTCGTACGGATTTCGGCAAGGTCAGGCTCTGACAACAACCTATCTTCTAAAAATTTCGGGCCCTTGGCCAAGGTTGCGTCGTCAAGAAGGTTTTGAGTCATGAAAAAGATGAACAATCTTTTCTAGTCAAAACGGTACCTTCAACATCAAAGAAAGTAGAAGAGTTAGACTCTACACTGCGGATGACCTAAATAGATATTGGGTTCCCGCATATTTTCAGCTGGACCAACACATGTTCAATTAATGTAGCGTGCGGCTCAAGCAATGATTCAGACTCAATCATCATGAGTGGCGCATCCCTTCAAGAAATGACTTAGCAAATCGATGTGATGACCCACTAACTCGGGGGGAGTAGCTGATGATACATAAAACGGTCACACCCCTGAGCCGTACACGTGTCATGATGATCTCGAGGAATTACGGGCCCCAACATCAGCCCAACATTGATCCGCCCCAAGCGGTTTTAAGCCTGCCCAATTCAGTCCGCCGGATGGACCTGAACTCTCACAGCATGCGGGAGGATTGGCATGCGGGAACTACTTCCCGTATGTGTAGGAGCACAAGGTTAACATAGAATTTCCCTCCTACATCACAACTTCTAATTAGAAAAGGATCTCCACGAAGATCTCCTTCCCAAACTACGCCCTTGATGGCCTAGTAGAACCATGACTCCTTGCACTATAAATAAGCATGAGGTTGGTAAGCTAAGGTACGCTACAAATTTCATGTTACAGCATTACACATTCCTCATATCTCTGTCTGACTTTAGCATCGAAGTGTCATCGGCCACCACAACGGTGGTCTATGACTCACATGCGTTACTTGTGCAGGTCAGCAGGTTAACGGGATTAGGTAAAAACAGGGATCAGAAATCGACTGCATCAGAAACCAAATGAGGGGAGCGATGTTGCACATAGATGTGTTGAGAAAAAGATGAGGAAAGAAGACATGGAGAGGAAAAGTAGTTTTTTTTTATTAATTAGATTTCACCATTGGATTACTTTTAGATTAACACTGAAAATCAGAGCCACTGGATACATTTTATTTGTTTTGTGATACTCTCACATGCAAGGCATGTGCATTTTCGAAAGGGGTATCTTGGTCAATTACAAAACAATAACTAATCAACATAATTGAACTAATTGATATGTTAGAAAACGAGGGTTAGACCCAACTTAAATTTAAAATGAATGTCAAACTCAATTTGGTATAAACTAACGAGGACCAAACTCAAAAAACCCTTTTTTATTTTAATTTTTTTAACAAGGATGAAACAATTGCAAATGCTTATTTGATTACAATCTTAGTCTATCGTGAAAGTGGCTAATATCACATCATTATCATGAAAAATGATTTTTAATTGACAATTTCCCTATACCCATTAAGTATCCGAAATTAATGTTTAAAAAATATAAAATTGTTGCAATAAATTTTCAGTGTTCCCAACCAAAGGGGGTCGCTTAGAGGACCTAGTGGGTGAAAATAAAACAAGTCGTGGTTGGCGACTTGTACGAGTCGGATAAGAAGCTTTGGCGAGTGCTTAGGTTTTTCTCTTTGTTCGTGAGGAAGAGAAGAGAGGAGAGGAGAGGAGAAGCTCTTGTTGTTAAGCGGAGACTTGGAGAGAGGAATTAGAAACCCAGTGATTCAATTTGAGGTAAAGATCGAACCAACTTTACTTCCTACAAACAGACAGACAGATAGACTTGATTCATGAACTAATGCTAATCAAACCTTTAATCGTCTTCTATCTTTCTTCCCTTTGATCGGTTCCTTGCCTCGTCATATGATAGATGGATAGTTAGATACATGTGTTATGTTGTGTTGGTCGTTCTTCTTCATGCACATTTTGCAATTTCTTTTCGCTCTATGGGTTTTCTTTTAGTTAGTTTAAATAAGATACCTTTGCATTTGATTGCAAGTGGTTCTGTATTGAGGACGTTGGTCGAAGGAGTTAAATAGTGTTATTCGTATTATGGAAGTGAAAAATTCATCTATGTTAGGAAAAATTGATTTTACATGTGAGTTTCCTGTGATTATATGTCTGGGTTCAGTTTGAATTAAATGAATGTTGTATAATTTTCAAAAATTTGGTCAGAAACCAGTTTGGAAATATTGCTAATGTTACCTGCTTTACTTATGGTGTCTTTTCCTATTAAGTTCTATGACTTTGAGATATTCAGTTTCAAGTTTCTGCTGATCAATGAGTTTGAATTCCGGGATTCTGAGTTTTGTTTGCAGTTGCGAAGCAATGGGGAAGGACGGGAAATCAGGAGGTAAAGGCAAGGGAAAGCAAGCTGGGGGTGGAGGTGATGAGAATACTTCCAAGGGTAAAGGTAAAGGTGGGAAGAGCGCCGATGGGCTTGGGACCTGCACATATGTTAAAGGTCTGTCTCAAACAACTGTGAAACTGTTTGTTTTTTCTTCATACAGCTTTAAGTTGTTTGTTTGTCTTCGTGCCTCAGCTTTTGTATTTATTTATTTCTCAGTTTGGGTTGGATACCCTTTAAAATGGCCAGATGTTTCTTTAAATGTTTAGGCCTCTAACAGAGAACTTGCCGAAGAAGTGATTGTAACTGTGCTTTTGAAAGTTTCCCGACACTTATTTATTTATTTTGCTAGGTGGTGGGGGAATAGGACTACAAATAACGTGACTTGGACTTTGTATTGCTACTTTCTATTCAAATTTGCAAATATTAGGTTTTGTTTTCTTTGTTTTTTAACTGCACAATCAAAGGATTTGATGTCAGTTGTTGCATTAGATATACCTGATGTTCTTGAAAGACTTACACAGAAATTGCGCTTGCTTCCGTCAATCCACAATAGCCCTTTTGCAGTTGTCAATGAAGTATTTGTTGCTTGCCACATTTTTTATTTCTTTTTTTTTCCAGCTAGGCATATACTGTGTGAGAAGCAAGGTAAGATCAATGAAGCTTACAAGAAGCTACAAGATGGTTGGCTAAGCAATGGAGACAAGGTTCCACCAGCTGAGTTTGCTAAGGTAAGTTTCATAATGCCTGTTAAGAATTCTTAAACTCGAACTATCATTATCCACTTGATAACATAAAGATTGCTCAGAAAGGCTAAACATGGTTTGCTTAGCAAACACGGTAAAAACAGCTTGTGAATAGTTCAGTTTGACATTCAAATTATGTTCAAGATTTTGGAATCTTCTAACAAATACTAGAGAATAAGATCAATGGTTTTCACTGGGGGTGTGTTTGATTTTAAGGAAAAATTCTCAAGAAATTGGCCAAAATTAAGAAAAGAGTAGTAGGTGTGGGCAAGAATCTCGATCCCGATCCGGTTCGACATGGACTAGTATGGTCCCGACCCGTTTCAAACCGAGACAAACCGGTTCCTACCATTTTCATCTCGGACCCCGATTAAACTGGGACGGAACAGGTTTTCACAACTTTTGTCCCGGACCGTCCCGATTACTGTAGCTACCTTTCAAACCCAAAGCCCAATTCAAATCCTAGCCCAAATTCAAACGCACCTCAAAACCCTAGCCACTCCACTTCTCTTCAGCTCAATCTGCCTATGCAATCACTCTCAAGAACACAGGCGTTGTTCTTAGTGACTACGACAATGCCGCAAAAGTCCACCACCTCCTCAAAACCTTCCTCCGTCTCTGCTCTATCCCCTGTTGACCCTCTCCCACCTCCGCCAACTCTCGTCCATTGAAGCAATTGAACAAAAATCAACACCCAAGTTAGATTCGAAAAACACCACAGTAGGTGATGGTCCTTGCTTGAATCAAAGGAGCGGCAACAAGAGCAACTATTAAAGCGAGCAAACACGCGAGCTTGGACTACATTGATTATGCAATTCGAGCGAGTGAGAAAGCGAGGAAGTGGAAGGGAAAGGAAGAAGGAAGAGAGGAATTTAGGGGATAGAGTTTTGATCCTTTTGGGGGCTTTAATGGAATATAGATCAAAAGTTGCTTGTTAGCATCACTTTCAAGATCCAAACCCTCATCTTTTTTGTAACCCTGGAAAAAAAAAGCCTCCCAATCAAATTCCCATCAATGGAAGAACAAAACCCTAATTCAGGCTCGATTTGTTACCTGTTTCAAAGCATTGGCAAAGGAGGTTTTCTGATTGAGGCATTCAACTCTAGTCCAGTAAATCAACCTGATCGATGGAACAAAAGGAAATTTTAGCAATGTAGAAGATATCGAAATGAATCGAGGGGTTGTTGAACTGTGAATGCGGAGGGATCGATCGATGATGCTCTCTTCTTCTCCGATTCCAATTCAATTCAAGGGGAGCTTTTGAGAAGAAGAAATCACAAAGGCCTATTCATTTATTCAATATTGGGCTTGGGCTAACTTGGGCTCATTAGGCTGCAAATTGGGTGGGTTGGACAATGGGCAGCCCAACTTAATTCAGTATTGGGCTTGGACTCGAGCCAATGAATATTTTGAACCTTGATGGAATGGTTCTGTCCTGGTTCAACCGATCCAGGACCAACCAGGTCAGCAAAAAAAAATATCCTGGATTGTTCCGGTCTCGTTTCACTCGACCAGGACAAACCCAATCCCGAATTGACCTAGACTGTGCCCACTCCTAGGAAGGTGTAAAGAAGAGAGAATGAGGAACATGAATTTTGTGTTTCCAGGGGGTGCAACTAAAGTTTTTTTTTTTACCAAAAATAAAGTCATCTTCAATCTCAAGATGGATAACTTTTTTCTACTCACTTCTATTTCATTTTTATTTTTGTAATTTTCCCATGGGAAACTTTCCTTGGAATCTAACACACCGTTGTTTGTTCATCAGGCTCTATGCAGTTAAAACGGATAATGGATTCATAACGGTCCTGAAGCGTTATAGGTTATAACAGGATATAACGGGATATTTTTATACCCCCACTAAGTATTAATGTATTATAGAGTCAAAAAAGTAAATTGTGTTCATGACATTAAATTCAAAAACATCAAAACATTAATAAAAAAAAACATATGAAGGTGAGATTGCAACAAAGAGTGAGATCGCAACAAAAAGTGAGATCGCAACAAAGCGTGAGATCGCAACAGAAAGTGCGATCGACTTTTCGTTTTTTCTCTTCTTTTCTCGTTCTCTTTCGATCGGCGAAGTCTTATTCTCTATCGATCGGCGATGGTGAGCTCTGGTCTTTCTTCGTCGTTCCTCTTAGTCTAGGGTTCTGGATCAATCGAGAATGAAATGGGTGAATTTTTTATTTTTTTTATTTTTTTTATTTTTTTTATTTTTCTATTTTTCTATTTTATGTATTAGAACATAACGTTAAAATGACATTATTGAAAAAAACGTTATCTCAATAACGGTCATATAATAGCGTTATAACGAAGCCATGATACCAAAATGGGATAATGTCAAAACGTAATGGTTCACCTCCGTTAAACGTTATATCGGGTTTATTAGCGTTATAATGTCGTTTTAATTGCATAGATCAGGCTTAAGATGTGGTTGGTTTCAAAGAAAAGCATTCTTAAAAATAGGGGAAAAGAAAGAAAATGGGAAAAATGTCAAGGTTAAGTTTAAGACCGGTGGTGGTGCTCGTTATCTCGATTCTCAGATAGCCACCACATCCTTTTTCAAGTTACATTTAAAATTTTCAGAGTTTCGAGAGAAAAAGCAAGTAGGTCTTAACCTTAAATTCTCTCTTTTGTCAACTCTCTCTCTAATTACTATTTTGCATGATAAAGTTTTTTTAAAACAAATGTTCTGTTTGCTTGCATGCAAAAAGAAAATTTTCTGCATAACGGATTCTTTTTCCTTTTCTAGGAATGGATTCTAGAGAAAATTTCAATATTTATGTTGGTTTTCCATTGTCTATTTGCTTTCACACACTATTCGAGGAAATAAATTTATTTTCCATGGAAAATCTGCAAGCATGCATAATGTGCAAAACACAGACTTAGGTTTCAATACTCCAATGTTCACTATTTTTAAGCATGTCTAGAATTCAAGAAAAAACAAAACACTAGTGACCTGTTGAAAACTGAAATTAGTGGGTACATCAAGTTTTGCATTGAAAACCGAGCAAGTGTACTGGTTGCACTTTAAGAATGTATTGATTTTGAATTGATCGACTCTCACTGTGTTTTCTTGTGTTGTAAGAGAAAGGTCTCTCACTCAGCCGCGTGTAACTTTGAATAGTTGAATGCTTCACATTCATATAATTCTTGAAAATTCTAGTTAACTTTTGATTCACTTGGACCTAGGCATTCATCTGAGGCTAAGTTGAACTTGGAAGTTTTGAAGACAACTGCAATATGACACTTATTCTCATCCATTTTTGCGTCTGCAGGTTGCTTCAGAATTTTCTGAGTGTCCATCAGGAAAGAAGGGTGGAGACTTGGGATGGTTTCCTCGCGGAAAGATGGCCGGTCCATTTCAAGATGTTGCTTTCAGCACACCTGTTGGAGCTACCAGTGCACCATTCAAATCAACGTATGTAATTGCAGTGCCTTATTTTCGATTCTCACTGAAATCGATGATTAGACATGGTCTTTCAGTGATGTTTACAACTTGAATCATATCTAGTACGAAAGATGATAAAGAGTAGAATGGTGTTTATGAGTTTATAAACTACTTGTCAAAATTAATTGTCCTATTTATAAAAATAATTTACAAAAAAGAGAAACCGTCTGGATTTGTAGTAATGAGATTAAGTCAATTATTGTGATATCCACAGGAGATTTCTTTCGAGGACCTCTATACCAAACCATATAGATCAATGAACAAGGTTGTGTAAAACAAACATCCAATATCTTTCTCAGTTTCTGAAATTGACCATTTACTCTTGTTAAATATATATTCACATTGTCACGATTTTTACCTTACAAATAGGATTGTGATAAAAATTTTGAGTTTTTGGGAAAGATTCAACATTCAAGTAATGCAAAGGGTTGTGTGCCATCTTGTTTCATCAGCATATTATTTTAATCCAAGCTTTTAGTTTCAAAATTGATTGTATATGTACAACTTGGTTGTCATTCATTTTTATTGCATCTCATTCAGTTCAGTTTATTTTTATATGAATGATGTTACTTTCAATGTATGAGATGGTCAGTAGCATCATTTTCATAAAGCTTCATTAAGATTCAGCAACAATAATGCTATATTTGTGTATTTGTCATGAGTGATTCTATGTTTATTCTTCTGGTTATCTTGTTGTTGACGTAAATTTTGTAGAGTTGTTGTTGCTGCATCCTTTATGAATTTATTAGCTCAGGTTTGAATGACACCCTTGTGCTTTGAACAATGCAGACATGGGTATCACATAATCTTGTCTGAAGGGAGGAAGAATTGATGTTCTAGATCCTTGTTCAGTTGGAAATTTTATAGAAGCGTCAAAATGAAGCCTGTTGTTTAAATTTAGAGGCTGTCAACATTGCAAGAGATTTGTTTACTCTAGTAGCGTTTCTATTTTATTTTCATCGTTTTATGAAATACATCTACAAGTTTTAAAGACTTGTTTGCTAGTGTTTCTTTTTTCATATTTGCCTACTATTATTACTGTCAGCTAAGCTGAGCATTGAAAACTTTTATATATGAATGCATGAATATAGAATCTCTGGGTATGTATTCATACATTTGGAAACTAAGGGTGTGTTTGGTTGCATGGAATCCTATGTCATGAGAATTTGTTAGGGGACCTTTATATTTTAGGTTAATTTAATGTATCATTCACATTCACCATTTGATTTTGTGATCAATGGTGGGAATGAAAGTTTCATGAACATAAAAATCACATGCATTGAGGATCAAAAAGTGTGATTTTCATGTTCATAGGACTTTCATTCTTACCATTGATCACAAAATCAATTGGTGGACGTGGAGTGATACATCAATTTAGCCTAAAATGTAGGGGTCCTTTCATTAATTTTCATGGCCAAAAATTCCATGCAACCAAATACACCCTCAGGTTCACATTATTATTACCGTGTCAGATGCATGGGTCTACTCAGAATTTGTTAGAATTTTGTGAAAATCCAAAGGATAGAGATTAGATCATCATTAAGATCACATGTAAGGGGTAAAAAATATATTTTAATCTTGATTTTCAGTTGATAATAAAAGCTGAATATTGAAAATTAACTTTAAAAATAAATAAAAAAATCCATGAAGTCAGCATTAATAATAATGTTATTCAGTTGCATCTTACTCTCAGACATGCTTACTAGGTCCAGGCGATACTTTCAACTCAGCGTTGCTGTTTGCAACCCTAAACAACTAAGAATGAGATGATATACGAATGCTCTACTCTAGTTATGTTTGTGTTTGAACATCAGTATCTTCAATTTAAGTTCTGCATGCTGCAAAAAGACGATAAAATAAAGCCTTCAATCCTTCTTGAGAGACTACTGGCCACATAATTTATATTCTAGTGATAACAAGCGATACCAACAAAAACTATGACATTTAATCATGTACCACAGCTACAACTTGGCATGACGCCAGCTTGACACCCCAAGTCATTTCCACACAGCTCAAGTGAACTGAACCAAACTAGGTCCACATTCATCTTTGCCTAGCAATCATAATGCATGGGAACAAGGCTCCATTGACATGGCATGACTGCAATGAGGTTCGAGTACATTGAACTAGGTTTAGTCAGGATCCAATGTTTCAAACATCCTAACCCCTGATACCTACGAAAAAATAGTAGCACCTAGGCCTTCATCCCCAAAAATTGACAAACCCTTGATTTAAGGTGCGAGAATAAATAAAGGGGGAGAAAACTAAAATAGTGGTCGGAGACTTACCCATTCAACTGTTGGAACAGCAAGATTGCCAAGCTTCGATATATATAAAGCGAAGTGCCTCAACAACGTGCTCACAAAATCCCCATGACCAGAAAATGATTATTGGAACCTCAACACTTGTTATTCCATCGTGAAACACTTAGATTTTAGCGAAATTTGGGTGAAGACGAGGGAGGGTTAGTGCTCGTACAGGTGAGGGGAGTTTTCAAGTTTTCTAAAAAATTGTGTTTTCCATACTTTGTGGGTCTGTGAGTGAATATGGGCGTGGTTAATAATTCACGTGCGTTGTGCGTTGTTAAGATGAGGGTGTGAAAAAAGGAAATTGTGGATGCGACTAATAATTTCTTTTTCCATTTTCAAAGAAGGTAGAATGGGCTCAAATGGGCTTCCAGTTGAACCAGCACAACTTCATGCTTCCTCTTCAATTCAAGGTTTTCATCCTCCAAGATGGCTTCTCCAGTCCTCGATGTTCTCTAAGATGAACTAGAAGCATCAGATTTAGCATAAGGCACCATGTCGGATGTCACCCGATGTCCATAACCCTGAACTTTGTTTCGTGTCTCAGACCCATATTATCGTTATAAATCTATGTGCAAAGTTCAAGACAGTCTTCCATTCCAGTCTCGACTAGTAACTGAACGAGATTCTCCATGAACACCTAACAAACAAGATTTAAATAAATTACAAATTAAGAAAATTAAGAACATAAATAAACTAACATACAAAAATTTAGAATAACAAATACCCCTCGACCTTGCAAAGGACCATCAATCCAACTTTTGTCTTTCCAAATATTGGTGACACGATAGAAAGCAATAGGGTCCGTATCTTCTTCGTGCTCCTTCCTCTAAATATATTAGCCATGAAGAACCCAAAAAATAATTATTATCATATTTTTTGGAAATTAAATAAAACTATAACATAATAAGATTAAAAAAAATTTGATTACACATATAATCCTCGCAAGACATTCAAATGACTTGGTTCCTGATGTGTAGCTCATTTGAGTACTACGAATAGCTTTATTTTTTTCCGCCACTTCCTAATTTTTACCCGAGTTTTTGGTAAATCCAATGATTCACCATATCCACTCACTCATCGGGATTCAAACCAGCTTGAAATATCCTTTGTCGTTGCGACGCTCTACCAGTATAATATCTCTTTTTCAACCCACTTCTATATACTTCAAAAAATCAAGATTGTTTGCACCAACACACTTCCCATGTTCATTAAACTCGCAACGCTCTTTTCCCTATTATCTTTCCTTGCCCACAATATCTTCTCAAGACCACGCCCTTTCCTTTAGGGCACTGCTACATATTAAATTTGATTAAATTTATAATCAGAAATAAAAAAAAAAAAAAAAAAAACCATAGCAAAGAGTAGAAGAAATAAAATAAAATAAACAATTACCAGAAGAATGCTCCCCAGCAAAATGCTTCCTAGAAGAATGCTCCCAACCATGCTGATCAGAGTGTTCGTCCATATAATCTATGCTAACTACAAGAAAACATAATTGCTACAAAAAGTAAATACTGACACATTTATTTTTACGTAATTCAAATCCACTATTCAAAAAGTATTACATGAGTGTTCTTAATTAAAAAAATTATATAAAAAATATTACATAAATCTTCTTAATTTAAAAAAAAAAACTAATTTAAGCCTTCATGTTATCAGCATTTAACTCATTTTCAATTGTTGAATTAAACAACATATTATACAACGGTAATGATATATCAAAAAATGTATCTTTCATGTCTACTCTTGTTTGCATATCTTCATTATCAAGTACCCAATCATTCAAATTTGATATGACATAATCATCAATTGCATCTTTATCCTCCAATACATCAAATAAATTCCTCGGCTACGTTCGAACAACTATATGCCAATCTTGTTTAGTCGAATTGTAACGATCCGATCCGCACAGTAAGATATTGTCCGCTCTGGGCCCAACCGGCCCGCACGGCTTTAAAAGGTCTCTTACTATGGGGATCCAACCTCGCACATATATAGCACATCACCATCCCGCACCCAGGCGATGTGGGACTATGTCCCCTTTGTAGCTCGTCCAACCTCTCTCGGGCCTATTGGGCCTGTTGGGCTCCAACCCTCACCCTCACCCTCAGGTCCGCCCACTCCAGGGTCTCACACGAATCCTCAATATAAAATATTTGCATTGCTTGTGAAGCTAGTATGAAAGGATCTTCCTTAAATTCCAATTGACTGAAGTTCACCAAGGTAAAATCCATATTGATATGTCTTCATTCCCCCTAGTACTTTTACTATTAATCCAATCACACTTAAACAATATCATAATTCGATCCCTATCTTCTGCCTCGTTCGGACCACAATATCTAACTTCAAACATCTCTACGAATTTTCCATAACAATCCACCTGCCCGCATTGCTACCCGACATACTTGCAAGTACTATTACACAAATTCTTATTCTTATGATTCTCATCCACAGATTTTATACAAAATCTGAAGCCATTGAGAATGTAACACTTATGTAACACTTATATCTGGTCACAAGTCAACAAGGATAATTAGCGAGCCAATGCAAGTCTTAAGATATCAACGTATCATTGACATGACATCTTGCATTAACATGCGATAAGAATCATGCAACAAATTTTTATGCACGCCTGACAAAATTAAGATGTAAACCAAACAAAATAAAATTCTCAAATATTATTTGAACCATTCAGGAAATTCGTTTTTGCTTAGCTTCATGATTTGTCGCTTAGTAAGTCTTCCCGTTGATGTTTATTTTTCAAGAAGACCTCATGTTACCTACCAGATTAGGACACGATTTACATGATTAATTTATAAGATTTAAGAATTGATAAAACAATAATGAACCAAATCTATGTTCTGACCTTCTAAACGGAATTAGTTCATTACAGTTACCTAGAATGTATATGTGACATCGATTTCTATCATTTACATCGTCCAAAGTGAATGATGCCGGAGCAAAAAATGTTTTAATTCCTTTTCTTCGAGGGCATTGACCATCTCTTATATTCAAGACTTTAAGATTTCCACGTGCAACCAATCCATCCTTTGTCATATGCGGTATATCCAACAATGTTCCCACAACATTTTCGCATATATTCTTCTCAATATGCATGACGTCAAGATTGTGTCTAATCAAAAGATGCCTCCAGTAAGGTAGTTCAAATTTTTTTTCCATTGGCTGTTATTACTTGTACTCCTTAGAGTTCTTTGTCTTCGTTGTCTACCAGGAGCATCCTTGTCATATTTTCCAGAAGTGATTCTCAAAGTAGATAGTTCTTTAAGACATTGTAAACCATTCAACTACCTCGGTGCCTCACGAGCCTCTGGATGACCATTAAATGTTGTGGATTGCCTTCAAAACCTGTGGGAAATTGGTAAAAATCTCTGATGACCCAATTAATCACTAATTGTCCGTAACACAAATGTTTTCTTAATAAAAGGGAGGGAAGGAAAACTGTTTCTTTATTTAATTCATGTGAATGTTTATATTGGTGGTGTGAAAGAGAATTGGTTGTGTGGGAAATAAAGTAGGTGGTGTGGGAGAGAAAAAGTTGATATGGTGGTGTAAGAGTACTTTAGATGGTGTGAAATAATGTCTGCCTATCGAATTCAAATGCATGGTGGAAGCCCTCCAACAAGGATTTGCCAGGTCGACCTGGTCGCATCTTTCAAGAAATGCAATGTTGAAGTCCCTAGCTATGCAAATCTACTTTACAAAACACCCGGTGAGAAATCTGATATCCATGGAAGCTGCAAGCTTGATCATGCGAAAGGGTTGAGGTAAGTTCATAAATAGTTAAGGTTTCATGTTTAAATGAATCAAAACCTCTATTCATTTTATTGATTATCAAAGTGACTAACTTTGCTAAAACTCTGAGGCCTAGTTATACATTTGATTTGATATTGAAACCAGGTATACATTATTTCACAAAACATTACTTGTCATTTATGAGTCATTGCTTGTTACTGATCACACTTCTAATGATCATTATCTTTTATAGATTCCATGACTGCTGTAAATGAAATAAGAGCATCTTTAAGGTTAAAAGTTAAATTTGATACCTCATTTTAGCTAAAAGCAAAAATTTAATAATCTAATATTTCTTCATCACTCCAACCACATTCCCCACTTTAACTTTTGCATCATTATTTAAATATATATTCCACTTTTGTATATCAATTTAATTTCAATTATAATATTATACTATTATTAATTTCAACTTAATATAATTATACTTTTATTAATTTAAATTATAATATTATTATTAATTTCGACTTAAATATAAACTATTATTAATTTCAACTATATTATTATATTATTATTTAAATACTTTTTAATTATACTATTATTAATTTCAACTTAATTTTAATTTGACAAGTTAAAAGAATTGGGAGTTTTTTTAATATCTTTTAGGATTTGAGGGATAGTATAGATACCCTCAAATATAGAGGAAAGTGATAGGCCAAGTTAAAATAAGAACTTGGATAGAGGTTCTATTGGAACATATTTTTCCTAGGGGTGGGCACGGGACGGGATGGACCTCATCCCTATCTCATCTCGTTTGTTCAGGATCGGGACGAAACGGAATGGGATAGACCTTATCCTGACCTCGTCCCGTCCCAAACGGGTACAGAACGGGTCGGGATAGACCTTATCCCAACCTCATCCCATCCCAAACGGATTCGAGACGGGACGAAATTAGCATGTACTAAATTTTGAATTGAAAATTTAACATGCAAGATTGAAAATTTTGAATTTACCAAACACACAACTCTAAGAACAAATATCTAACTTTAAGCCATTAATTATTATTTCCTCATTTCATTAGCTTTTACTCCTTTTTTTAGAACCACTATTGAAGATAGTCATTTTTTTGTACATTGCTAACTAAAATGATAAATGGATTTGTTATTTAAAAAAATACAAAGAACACACATTGTTTTTGTCAAGAGTTGGAAAGTGGAAAAAAAGAAGAGAGAGAGTTTGAGTTAGATTCATATCTAAGTGAGTCGCATAAAAGCTTGTAAGAATAAAATAATCATGTTAATAAATAAAACAACAAATAAAAGTCATCACCAAATAATTTTATAGTTTCATACTACATATTTCATATTAAATATTAAAAAAATCGATTCAGAACGAGACGGGATGGACGAGATTGAAAATCTTCATTCCAATCACATCCCACTCTAGATCAGGATAGGATGAGATCGGAATAGGATTGATCAATTCCAATAGGACTCAAAAAAATCAAGACGGAACGAGATGATATCGAGATCGTGGGATGAAATGCCCACCCCTAGTTTTTCCCCTATGAGATCCCGAAATTAATTTTTTTGTTAATTTAGGGAATCCTTTGGAGATGCTCTAACTAAATGGAAACTGTGATCAATGACACAAGTTGACGAGCTGAAGTCTGTCATTCAATTGCTCCCAGTATGGGCTGCTATATAGCTTTCGCTGTGGTTTACGGGCAGATGAGTACAGTGCTATGAAGAATAATGTGCAAAGGGAACGAAACTAAAATTATGTCAAACCTTAGTAGAGAAGTTAACTGCAAAACTCATCAAATCTAATCCTCAAGAGTTTTGTCTTAAGCTGGTAGTACAGCTAAAACTCATGTAAGTAAACAAAACCAGGATATGTTGTAATGTGCTCATTAGCAATGTCTAACAACAAATTTGAACAAGTGACCAGCATAACTAAATACAATAGTTTTCAAACATCTTATCCGTTCTCTAGGAACAATAAGAAAATTCATCCTTAGCTCTCACAAAACTGATCATGGTTCATCTCTGATCCTTGCTATTGGATAGCGGATCATTCCTCTTCTATATCAAGCTATTTGATCTTTTGAGGGTTTCCATCAACTCAGAGAATAGCAATTGACAAATTCGGTGCCTGCTGCAAATACATCAGAAAATATTTTGAATATAAATTACTTCTCCAATTGTTTTACAACAATATTTAAACAAAGATGTACCTCGGAAATAAATATAAGGAAAAGTACTTAATTTTAAGGGTGGGCATCCAATCCCGCGATTCCGAACCCGTCCTAGTCTCGTCCCTTTCCGATTTTTTTCGGACCTTTTTGAGATTGATCAAACCCATCCTAATCTCGTCCCTTACCAATCTGAGGGGATGGTATCCCTATCCAGATGGAAATTTTCAATCTCGTCCATCTCACCCCATCCCAAACTTATTCATTTAAAATTATTATTATTTCCCATTCAAGAAAAATTATGCATCCGGTAAACTTGGTATTGTTTTTATTGAAATGTTTATTCGAGGTTTGGATCCATGATTTAGTGGACCATATTATGTATCATTGGACTCACTTCAGAATCAATTAACAAGATCTTGGTTAGTACTGGTCTATTAGGCCAAAATTTGGTTTTAAATGAACTAGGCCACTTGATATGTATTTCGACCTAAAAGTTTTGTTCCCAATTTATGGTATTGACCGATGGTTGGATCCAGGAAAATCATCCAAATCCTTGGCATTCTATATATGGAGGTTCGATGAATGTGTTTTGTTTATAACTTATACACAAACACTCACAATTCTATGAAATGCTAAATGTAAAAATAAAAAACCCCACGAAACAAGTAATACATTTCAGTGATAATTATAAATGACTGACATTAGGCATTAATGCAAACCCTACTTGATTTCACTTGTTTTGTATCATGTTCTTCCGTCCCGAGCCTGTTTGCGATGAAACGAGGTTGGGATAAGGTTTATCTCGTCCTGAAAATAAAGTGATGGGATCGGGATGATAGGGTTGAAAACCGAACCGAAATTTTGGTTTCAAAAATTTCAAAACCAAAACCAATCCAAAGAGTTCAGAAACCAAACCGAACCGCGTGATTCAATTTCGGATCGGTTTTTTGGTTTAGTCAGTTTCAAATTCTAACAGGAAATATAATGTTTTCAATACGTTTCGATTTCTGAAGAAACCGCGAACCAAATCGAAATTTTGGTTACAAAAATTTCAAACCAAAACCGATCCAAAGATTTCAGAAACCAAACCGAACCGCGTGATTCGATTTCAGATCAGTTTAGTCGGTTTCAAATTCTAGCAAGAAATATGATGTTTTCAATAGCTTGTTGAACATGAAGGACACTGAAGAACCCCAACTTCTCTACATGCTCCATGAATATAACATTGTTGTTGGTTCACTACCGATACATTCCAAGAACAAGCTATCAAGCCCATTTGAGAGCACAAAAACTCTTTTCACTCTTATCAATTGCCACCAACACTTTCAACTTCCTCTTCTCCTTCAGTACTAGTGGCATCTGCCACTGCTGCTCGAGTTTCATAATCTCCTCTGTTCCTTCCATTTCTTTGTTTGGCGTTGGTGTTTTTTAAAGTGATGTTTAGTGCTTTGCCGTGCTTTCCTTGGCAGTGTAAATGATATTATGATGTTCAGGTTTGTTTCGATAGTAGAAGAAACCAAGGTCATTTATCATGTAATTTGGTTACATCACCACGTGGGCTCCATGTAAATAATACATTGAAACTAGCAAACTACATGTTGAACCAATACATTGAAACCAACAAATAAGACAATGCATTGAAACCACCCATGTCCCAAGCCCCATTCTTTCTCTCTCTTGAAACCACCATTAGCTAGCCTTTTTTTTTAAAAATCAAAGCTATGTTGGATTACGTTTTCCAACTCAACCCTCCCAATCTACATCACACTGACAAAAACAATGGAAATTTATTGGGAACAATGAAGAAAATAAATAAAGAAATGTTATGTAATCCTTTGTATTGTACTTGAAACGACTAGAGGGGGAGAGATTAAATGAAAGTACAAAAAGTAAAGTAAAAGAGATAGGAAAGTAAGGGAGATGAGAGTAAATAAATAAAAATTATATTGCTTTTTTAGCTGATCCGGGTTTGTCGGCTAAAATAACCACAGAACCGAAAACCGATCGTATCAGTTTCAAATTTTCACAAACCGAACCGATCCAAAACCGATCGGTTCAATTTTGATCGGTTCAGTCGATTTAATCGATTTTTTGTTCAACCCTACGGGATAAGGTCCCATCCAATCCAGTCCCGTCCCGTCCCAAGCCCACCCCTACTTAATTTCATAAGACAGCAACAAACATATTTAGACACTTACTGTAAAAAATTTACTCTCATCACTTTCCACAAGATACATTTTTGCATGTTACTATTATATAGTCAGAATGTAAATAATAAACTGGACCTGGAAAAGAATACAACAGCACAACAGCAGGCACGATACCAACCAGAAATATTTGAACAATACTTGATGATAGTGATAGATTGTACGAGAGGACAGTGCTAATCAAGCCGCATATGTGACAATTCCCAATTGCTCGTCCTCAAAGTGAGAAAAAGCAATCTAGGAAACCTCTGCAATCCAAGTTTGTGAAAAACTTTGTTTTCACAAACCATAGTGACTGCTAAAACGTTGTTACAATGGAGACTGATGGAGTACAATTGTTAAGCAAGTATCAAATTGGGGATACTATGCAACTACACGGGTACAGAGTTACTGGCACATACATCAGAATGCATACTTCCAGTTATTAACTTTTTACTCTAGATAAATTACATACTAGCTCACTAGCTTGACAAAGCATACTCATACATGCTTAAAGAATTGGATCTATGTAAAATAGCTATTTTTTTTAAGTGTTGAAGCTCGTTTCCACCTTGAGTTCCTCTAAGGCCTTGATTATTACGGCTTCACGGAATAAGGGTGTTTTCTATGAAAATGTGCCCTTCTTCCCTGCATCTCATTTTTACACAAAAGCGTCAATATGGGCTTCCCATTTTCAGTAAGACCTTAAAATAGCATGTCTCGAGCCCAAGAAAATTACAAGCTGATAGATCAAGCTCAGCAACCTAAATGTCTCACGGTCTCCCGCGATTGAAGCCTCAAATTTTCCCCATCATATCTCATTCCCCCCCCCCCCCCCCAAAAAAAAAAAAAAAAAATTTAATAATAATAATAATTAAATAATCTACTATTTTTGTTGCCTAGACCTCGAATGATTCTCCCTTGCTCGATTAATTATTCTTTTTCTGTGAGTGACCTTGGATTTTAAAATGCCACTTGTGTATTACTTGTAGCCATCAAAGAGCAAGGGACTCAAAATGGCAAAGAATCACGCGTTGGTGCAGGAGTCATCTTCCAACTTTAATCTTTCTTATGTCTTTTGTTCTATTACTTTGCCCTTTAACGGAACTTTCTCTAAATACAAGCTTGTGGTAGCCTAAGATGAAACCAATAAGAATAAACAGGGAGAAAATTCAGGAATGTACCTCCTTGTGCAAAGAGTTTTTTCCAACCAACATGTAACCCTCAAACAGAACACGTCTAATAATGTCATCAGAAGCTTAACACTAATAATAATATAAGAAGACTTCTGGCATCCAAGATAGAATTCCCCCGCCTCTCAAACAATCCCCTCAAGTGTCCTTATATTACTCTCTTTTTCCAAATCCCCACTAATAGCAAAAAGAAGAAGATGACATAATTATCTTCCCTTTAGATGACAAGAATCTCTCCTTCAAGTAAATAATCAATCCCTTGCCTGTTTTCGCATCAGCCCCAACTCGACAAGCATATAAATCTAAACATGATATGAAAATGGGAGCTGGAGCTAAAGGTTCAACAAATACATTCCACAATAGACAAAACACATACATTGACAACATCTATCTTTCTCTTTTAGACTGTCAAAAGCAAGGATTTGGTTTTATTGTTATCATTTTCTGGAACATGTACATGCAAAGAAGATCACTCCATGCGACGCACGGAAAACGATACAATTTCTGGAACTACTTAGAGAGATGAGGCTTGAAAACTCCTGCTAGGGTTCCGTAACGCTCCAGATACAATTCAAAAAAAAAATGTAGCCAAAGGCTAGCATCTAGGTGACCGCCCGAAACTAAATCAAATTTACTAGGCAGTGAGGTCATGAAACACCCACCTAGGCGTCACCCGAGACTACAGAGATGCATGCAGCATCTTGCAAGTGGTTTGCAACCCAGCTTACCATGTAACAACCCCCCCCCCCCCACCACCGCAAAAAAAAAAAAAAAACATCTTTTAAGATGCGTAGGATATAAAGTAAGATTCAGTTTTTTTTAGGACCACTTCAACTGCCATAGAATGATGCAGACTGAACAAGCATGAAAAAGAACATACAAGAACAATGAAGCAAGCTTAGATGCATGGTCTGGGCAAGGTGTAGGACTCGACGGAATTCACAAAAGTTCCCCATAAACTTCTATCACCATTCATAAAAAACATACAATACAGTATCATTTGGGCATCCCTTAAGGGACTCTATGCAATGAGAGGCTTATGGATGCAAGGAGAGCCTAAGTGAAGACCGATGCGGAAAAAAAAAAAGCGAAAAAAGGAGAGGTTAGTTACTGCTCAAGTTTGGTGGGAGGTTCTATTATCCAAATAAATGATCATTTCTAAACGATAACCATCTCCATACTTGCAGCAAAGGCATATCACACATACTGATGCATGTAATAATTCAATGAGAACATCTAATGAACAAATTGGAAAAGGACCAAGCACACGAAGCAATAACCGACCCAGATATACAAGATTTAAGTTCATCACATGGATTACCTCATCAGTGTTTTTTCTTGCTTTTAGACTTGGCCGGAATCTGCCCATATGCAATGCGTCTTGCCTCTGACAATTTGAGTTCTGCCTGCCGGCGCCTTCTCCGGCTTTTCCTAGATACACCAGCCAGGTCACCATTTGATTCCTCCACTTGATTGTTTACTTGTTCTTCAACGGCATCCTTCAATTTACGCTTCTTACCACTCTTCTGGTCTTCCAAATTCACCCCTTTGGAACCTGATTTATTCTTCATTTTCCATTGATACCTCGTCATCTCAGGCACCTTCCATTCATTTTCCCTGTATGGAGCTAGCTTTTTAATAGAAACATACTGATTCAACTCCTTTTCGTCTGTGGCTAAAATCTCTGTAGGCTTCAACCCAAATCTTTGAGCTGGAACTGAGGTATACTTGAATCTTGTCTTTAGGTCTCCAATTGTATCTTCATAATCCAATTTATAGTACTCCTCTAACTCTTTATCTAAAGCAACCTTTTCCCGAAGAGGGATTTTACGCTTTCTCTTCCTTTTACCTTCTTTGAGCCTTTCTTCTACTTTCTCCTCACTCTCACTGTTGTCATTCTCCTCGGCCTCACCCTCACCATCATCCGCCTTATCAACATGTTCGCCATTTGCCTTACGTTTTAAGACTTTCTCTCTAACTGCAGTGAAACCACCACCAGACCCACATACATCCCAATCTTTCGGAAGCCCAAGTAACTCATCTTCTTTATCAAAATCAGGCTTCTCTATATCCTCACCATCACTGCAAAATCCATCATCATCCACACCGTAATAATCCACATCGAATGTCTCCTTCATCTTCTTATCATACTCATCCGGATCAAAATCCTCCTCCAAATCATCCTCATTCAACGCACACGCCCCATCCTCCGTGATCCCTGCAATAGCCCGTATTTTCTGAAGCTTCTCCTCGATCTCCTTCTTCTTCAAATTTTTCAAATGTTTCAACTCTTCCTTCCTCTCAAACTCTGCCTGTGCCATTCTCTCCTCCTTACTCTTCCTCTGATTCTTCCGTGCATTAGTCTTCTTCCTCACTGAACCCTCTGTAACCCTAGCATGCCCTAGCACCCTATCCCCCGCGCCCTCCTCAAACCTAAAATTATACTCCGCCTCATACTTCTCCTGCTTCTCCACCTCCTCCTCATCCTCGGACAACACCATCAAATCAGCCGGCCTCTTATTCTCATCCTTCCACCTCTTATTCACAAAAAAATCCTTCAAAAACATTTCATTCTCATCATCACCAAGACACTCATCCCACTTCTTCTGCACCTCCATATTCCTTTCCTCCTCTCCTTCACTCATCTTCTTCTCCTTCAACAACTCTCCCTCATCCGCCTCTGCCGCAGCTATCAACACCGCCTCCACATCGTCCTCTCTCTCCTCCATATAACTCTTCGGCCTCCTCCTCTCCTCCCATCTATCTTCCTCCTCCTCCTCCAACTCTGGACCGTCCTCCATCAACTGCTTCGCCACCACATCCTTCAAATACTTGGGCTTCTCCTTCTTCTTCAGCTTCCTTTTCTCCCCTCCATGACTCTCCTTCTCCTCTTCGCTCTCAAAAAGCTTCGCGTCCTTCTGATAAATCACCTGGTCCGCATTCTTGATCTTCGATAACGCCTCGCAGAACTTGATGTCGTTTCGAATCAAATCCTCGTCGTCTTCGTCTTCCTCCTCATCCGATTCGCTCTCGCTGTCGTCTCCAGCTAGTCCTTTCTTCTTCAGCTCTTCGAGTCTCTGCAACTCCTCTCGCTTCTTGTTGTGTTCGTATCGCCGAGCGAATTGAATGTCGGTTTCGATCTTCGAAATGTCTTCGATGTCGTCTGATTCATCAAATAGCTTCATAGCGAAATCGCAAAACCTAGTTTTGAAATTTGGCTCGAAATGGATGAGTAGTGGTTTGGTTTTGCGTCTGCTGAAAACCCTAGACCTGTATTTAGTCGTGTCTCACGAGATATTGGAGTTTGTCCAGGCAGGCCGGAATTTAAAGGTTTTTTTTTTTTTTTTTTCTTACGACTTTTTTACATTTTTACCATTTTTTCTTTAAAACACAACCACAAACATTATATATAAAACAGACGAATAGAAATGTAAAAAAAACCCAAATCCTGGCCAAAAAGCGGCTATAAAGCCTGACCGCCTAGAATTGGAGCGAGATATTGATAGAGAAAATGGGAAAATTGGAACTATCAAATTCGCAAAATTATATAAAGTCATGCCTCTAGCGCCTGGGGGCTCTGTGTGATTGTGTTTGATTGGTAAGGAAGAGACGTTGGGAAGAGAAACTTAGTGAAACTAGTTTTCCTATTTTTTTTGTTACAGATTAGGTAATTGAAATAATCTTTAACCATATTTTTTTCTATCATTAAACATCAAGTCCCGTGAGGTTAACCTCATTGAATCACGACTAAACAAGAATTCTTCACATTCTCCCAACGTCTCTCCCTTCACACACGAGAATTATTCCCATTAACAAACTCAAACTCTGCTTAACAAGAATTTTTTCCATTCTCCCAACGTTTCTCTCATTCACATAAGAATTCTTTATTAATTGAGTATTGTTCTTATTCACACAAGAATTCTTTCTATTTCCAAACTCTGCAAAAACAAAAATTCTTAACCTTATTGAATCACGACTAAACAAGAATTCTTCACATTCTCTCAATGTCTCTCCCTTCACACAAGAATTATTCTCATTAATAAACTCAAACTATGCGTCTCTCCCATTCACATAAGAATTCTTTATTTATTGAGTATCGTTCCCATTCACACAAGAATTCTTTCTGTTTACAAACTCTGGAAAACACAAAAATTCTTCCCATTCTCCCAACGTCTCTCCCCATTAACACAAGAATTCTTTCCGACGTCTCTCCCTTCACACAAGAATTCTTTCAATTGAGAAGATAATCCAAATCAATCCCCTAACCAATCCATCTGTGTTTCCAATTAGCTAACCAATCTTCCCAACAACCTCTAATTGTTTGTTCATCTCAAGCATAGTCATGACTTGGATTCTGCAGTGCCAGGTATATCAATAAGGTTTGATAAAAAAAATGTTTTGACTTCTTTGTGAAAGGGCCAACAATTGGCAGGATGTTGTGAAAACTTAAAGATGAGAAAATGTATTTTTTTATTTATTAATGTTGATCATTACAAAGATGATATATATACATGTATAGAATAAAGTCTACATAGAAGGAGATTATTCTAAGGAGCTATACATAGGAGGAGATTATTTTGTGCCTGTAAAGCTGAGATCTTTACAGAATATTCTGAGATATTCATAGAATATTTTGAGATATTCATAGAATATTCTGAGATATTCACATAATATTATCAAATCAAATTAAATCTCAAAAAAATATGCTGAGATCTTCACAGAATATGTTGAATATCCAATCAAATCAAATCAAATCTCAACACTCCCCTTCAAGTTGGAGCATGAATATCGAGAATGTTCAACTTACTTATTAACTTCGTAAAAATGTTTCCACCTAAAGCCTTAGTGAAGACATCGGCCAACTGAAGATATGAGGGAACAAATTTGGTAACAATTTCACCTGCTTGGATCTTTTCTCTCACAACATGGCAATCAAGTTCGATATGCTTAGTATGTTCATGAGACAGGATTTGTAGCAATATGGAGTGTTGCTTGATTATCGCAGAATAAAGTAACCGATTTCAAACGAACCCACTGATCTTTAAACAAATATCTAAGCCAAGTAAGTTCACATGTTGCAGCAGCCATGGACCTATACTCAGCTTCAGATGATGACCTGGAGACTATTTTTTTGTTTTCTTGTCTTCCATGAAATTAGAAAATCTTCAAGAAATACACAATAACCTGATGTAGATCTTCTTGTCATGGGACAATTTGCCCAATTTGCATCACAATAAGCTCTTAGTTGTAGAGAGTTGTTGGAAGAAAATAGTAAACCGAGCCCTGGATTGTTCTTTAAATATCTCACAACACGAAGAGCAGCATCCTAATGAGGTTTCCTTGGTGCGTGCATAAATTGACTTATGTTCACAGAATACATGATATCCGGTCGAGTAATTGTCCCACTAATCTTCTGTAGCGTGAAACATCATTCAATAATTCACCTTGATCATTTGTAAGCTGCAAATTTTGTTCCATGGGAAAATCAACGGGTTTAGCTCCAAGAAGTCCAACATCATCAAGAATTTCCAGTGTGTATTTTCGCTGAGATGTGACAATCCCAGCTTTTGATCCTACTACTTCCAAACCGAGAAAATACTTGAGATTACCAAGGTCTTTCGTGTGAAACTGTTTGTGAAGAAAAAGCTTGAGATCTTGAATAGCTTTGTCATTGTTTCCTGTGATGATCATGTCATCCATGTAAAGCAGGACCATGGTTAGAGTTGAGCCTTTTTCTTGCACAAAAAGATAGTGGTCTGATTGTGATTGAGAAAAACCAGCCATTTTAATGGTTTCTGAGAACTTGGAGAACCAATTTCTAGGCGCTTGTTTGAGTCTGTAAAGGGACTTGTGAAATCGACACACAAACTTCTCATCCCGTTGACAAAGTCCTGGTGGTGGCTTCATGTACACTTCTTCATGCAAATCACCATGAAGGAAAGCATTATTGACATCCATTTGAAATAGTGACCAATTTAGAACAGCTGCCAAGGCAAGAAGACAACGAACTGTGGTTAACTTAGCAACTGGAGCAAAAGTCTCGTGATAATCCAAGCCTTTTTTTTAGCATATCCCTTGGCTACCAAACGTGCTTTGTACCATTCTACCGAGCCATCTGATTTATATTTGATTCGGAAAACCCATTTGTTGCCTATGGGACGATGATTGTGAGATAATGGAACTAGGGACCATGTCTTTTGATTTTCAAGGGCAGTGATCTCGATCTGCATTGCTTCACACCACATTGGATCACGTAGTGCCCGTTCATATGTTGTAGGCTCAAGAATGCTAGAAATTGTGTTAACAAATAACTGATGAGAAGGAGATAATGACTGGTAGGAAATAAAGTTTGATAATTGATATTTAGTACCTGACCAAGAAGATGAAGACTTGCCTGCAGTTGTAGAGGAGGGTGACGTACCAACTTGGCCACAATGAAAGTCACGAAGAAGAATAGAGGGTTGTCTAGGTCGTTCGCTGCAACGAAGAATATGAGAAGATGTGTTTAAGTGTGGAGAATGAGAAGATAATGGCAAGGAAGATGTTGTTGGGTTTGGTGATGATGGTGAGAGATCATGAGAATAGTGAGATGAAGGAGAAGGTGTTTCGGTTGATGAGTTAGGGGTAGAGGATGAAATTGGAATTGGAATATCATTGAAGTCATGAAGATATGGAAGGTAGAGAGATTGACGGTGAAGAATTGGATGAAGTGGGAGTGGAAAAAGGAAATGAACTTTCATGGAAAACAACATCAGGGCTAGTGAAGAACTGTCGAGTGGTAAGATCATAAACTCAGTAGGCTTTTTTACCAGAAGGATATCCAACAAAAATGCATCGACGAGCTCTTGGTGAAAATTTGGCCAAAGGTTGCAAGTTGGTGGCATAACAAAGACAACCAAAAAGCGCGTAGGTGTGTATATGTGGGAGGTTTGCCATATAAGAGCTCATATGGTGATTTATGGTTCAAAACTGGGGTAGGAAGTCGATTTATGAGATAAGTGGCAGTGAGTGAGCTTTTACCCCAAAATTTCAATGGTAAATTTGCTTGAAATCTCAAGGCACGACCGACGTTGAGAAGGTATCGAGGCTTTCTTTCGACAACACCATTTTGTTGAGGTGTGTGTGTTGACATGAACTTTGGAACAGGATGCCAAGAGTAGAGAGAAATGGCTTTAAAGAAGTGAATTCTAGACCATTATCACTTTGTATGCTTTTAACTTGACAGTTAAATTTAGTGTTTACAAAAGTGATGAATGTTTTTAACAAGCCTTGTGTTTCAGATTTGAATCTCATAAGAAAAATCCACGTAAAATGGGTGTAGTCATCCACAATAGTTAAGAAATAGTGTGCACCAGTGTGTATTTCAATTTTAGGTGAACCCCAAATATCACAGTGTATAAGATCAAAAGAATGAGTATTTTGAATAGAGCTTATAGGAAAAGATAACCTGGTTTGTTTTGCCAAAGGACAAACATCACATGAATGTTGAGGATCATGAAGAAAAGATTGACTTATTTTGGACAGAAACTGAGAAGGCAATTTGGATGGATGTTCTAGTCTTTTATGCCAAATAGTTGCTGATGGGAGAGAGACTTGATAAGAGGTTGGTGAAGGCGGATGCAACTCTGATTGTGATATAAGATAGTATAGTCCCTTACTCTGCTTCCCCAGACCAATAATCCTCTTCGTAGCTAGGTCCTGCAATATACAAAAAGTAGGAAAAAAGTGAATAGAACAATTGAGAGAAGATGTGAGTTGACTGAAAGAAGGTTCACATGAAATGAGGGTGCACAGAGAACATCATGAACACGCAATTTTCGTGTAATATGTGCAGAACCAACACTTGTGATTTTTTCATAAGAACCATTTGGTAAGTGACTTGAGAAAACATAAAAACATTGACTTTATCTATGACTGAAGTAGCTATATGATTTGTAGCACCACTATCAATGATCCAATTAAAAGACTTGAACTTTTGGGATGTGGATGATGAACAAAATGGAGTTACCTGTATAATTGGCTGAGACAGTGGATTTTTCTTTTCGAAAAAAAAGCTTTGATTTGTGAGAATTCTTCAGGAGTGAATTGACTAGGTTGATCAGAAGTTTGGGTGGCCTTGGTGACTGTGTGAGATGATTCAACTCCCGTTTGACTTGCAGAAACCTTTCGAGCTCGATTTGGAGGTTGTACATCTTTGCTGTGAAGTTTGTGTCTAATGGGAAATCCAATCAAATAAAAGCATCTCTCCACTGTATGTGTAGTTCCATCACAATAGGTACAATGAAGCAGTTTCTTAGACCCTTGTGTCTTTGATGAACCAGGCGTCCAAGTCCGAGAAGAATTCTGTCGTTGTGAAGCAGAATCTGATTGTCTGACATTCATGGCATGAACCTGTTCAGTAATCTTGTGTTCAACTAGTCCTCTTTGTTTTTCTTCCTCACATAAAAGCGAATATGTTTTCTTAATAGTCCTCTGATACCATGAAAACTTAAAGATGAGAAAATGTATTTCTGTTTATTAATGTTGATCATTACAAAGATGATATATATACATGTATAGAATAAATTCTATGTAGAAGGAGATTATTCTAAGGAGTTATACATAGGAGGAGATTATTTTGTGCCTGTAAAGTTGAGATCGTTACAGAATATTCTGAGATATTCACAGAATATGCTGAGTATCAAATCTCAACAAAATATGTTGAGATCTTCACAAAATATGTTGAATATCCAATCAAATCAAATCTCAACATGCTAAGTAGCAACGGGATGTGCATACTTTCATGATCTTACATCATATGTGGTATCTCAATGCTGATTCAACAACATTCCATTGCTGATTGGGGATTTTGCTTGCTCACAGATAAAAACACAAACAACCAAACATTTTTTTTTCAAAACTATCCTTCGTCTTACTCATTTAATTTACTTTTTTCTTCTTCTTCTTAAGTTTTTTTTTCTATGATGAATTGATGATAATGATTCACATTGGTTTCAGCTAAATTACCATGGAAATCCATGGTTATAAACAATTGTATGCTTGACGATGATGATGATCTACTGAAACTAAATGAGTTTCAATATAAATTAGCACCATAACTCATAGCCTTTCATAGAACCATTTGTTTGATGATTAACTGTTTCAGTATAAAATTACATGGACTTTAGCAAAGAATCACAAGTTATTACTAAAAAGAACATTATGACTAACGCCTCCAATTTACAGAGTTTGTGAATGGAAAAATGGGAACGAATTCTTGTTAATAGAAAAATGTTGTTTTTTAGAGTTTGTGAATGGAAAGAATTCTTGTGTGAATGGGAATGGGAGAATGGGAATAACTCTTATGTGAATGCGAGAGACGTTGGGAGGATGGGAAGAATTCGTATTTAGCAGAGTTTGTTAATAGGAATAATTCTTGTGTGTGAAGGGATAGAAGTGGAACTAGTTTTCCTATTAATTTTTTTTTGTTACAGATTAGGTAATTGGAAGAATCTTTAATCATACTTTTTTCTATAGTTATAAAGTGGACTATATCCCTAAGATTAATCTAATGGTGGAGAGTGTTAACCTAACTGAGTCCCGTGAGATTAACCTCATTGAATCACAACTCTTATAATTACGCTAGTGTACTAGCTCTGGATACACTTTCCACAGTGTCAATTTGCGCCGTTGGCACGGGTATATAGTGGCATATACCACCCTAGTCCCTATGGATTGTACAAGAAGCAAAGTTCGCATGAGATTACAAATGTATTCATTTATCCCATTTTCCTGAAAATTGAATTCTCTGGATCAAGCATACCCTAGATATTCACGAACTAAACTTAGAAATTTTCCTATATGAATCATGATTTGCATGCCTAAAGCCAAAAGGAGATGTAACTTAATAAACCTTTTTAAAGAAAATGTATTTGCAAGAATGTGCACCAATTATCATATTAAAAACAAAAGAATTGTGACAAACCCTCATCTTAGACATTTCAACAAACACATATTCTGCTAGCTCAATCAACTCTAGTTCCACTACCACCCCAATAATCCAATTCCAACCATTTTAGAGAGCCAGGCCAACAGGCCAGGCCCGTGACAGGGCAGGCCCCATGCCCTCCATCATCCTAGAGATGCCCAATTCCCCCCATTCGAAGACAATCACACGGACAGGGGCTTCCCTGTCGCTGTCCTGGCTCTAAGGGCCCGGCTGTCTTGATTTTTTGATCCAATTCATTGTATGAATACTAAGTGGCAATCCTGATTGTGCATATCAATGACAATATCAAGAACGTCCTTCAACTTGCCAACTTGTGCAAAATTATGCACCATAGACAACATGACCCGATGAGCTCTCTCTGGGTTCCCTGAAGTAAGTAAATACGAAGTGGTGACGATGTATAAGCGCGTGAAATGGCAAAAATGAGGAAGGGCAATTGCCCAATAGAAGAAACGCAGTGCCTCCATAGAACTAGTTGTGTTGTAAGTGATTTAATGATGGTATCAACTTGTTATGGGGTCAAGAGATATGGGTTTATTAGGAGAATTAGAGGTTTATTAGGCATTGTTGTGTTGGTAGATAAAAGGGTTGGTTGTTGTTGTGGTGGTGATGTTGGAATGATTGGCAAACCAAATTACAGATCTTTGACACCATTGATTGGGTTTGAAGTGCATTGGCATGGTTGCTTCTTCTCGAATCTCGACTCAGATTGGGTTGGGGCAAAGAAAAGAACTGATTGACTGGAAGATGGTTGGGGCTTCGTGGATCAATGGGAAGAGGTTGGGTTTGTTGGTCGAGCGTTGTAGGTGGTGGCAATGATCCACTGTGAGGGAAAGGGCAAGGATACGATGAGGTTTTCGAAGTATGGACAAGGGCATTCTTGAAACTCATAAGATTGACATATTTAATGACATTGACATCTCAATTTTATCTAAATTAGTTAGATAAATTATGCAATAATTTTGCTAGTATTAAAATATGTGGGCTTTATTAAAAAAAAGGTGGCATTCTCTTTTACGACCAACTTAGCTTTTCCTTTAATCTTTTTAAATATGACCCATTAAAAATGTAATTATAAAATGCTATTTAATTTCAATTGAGGATCTTTATGTAATTTTCAAAAATTGGAGAAACACTTTCCATGGAAAACACCTGGGATGGTTATGAAATAATTGTGTAACACTTTTGTATAATTTACAAATATTTTGAGAAGGCACTTGCCCTATGCTCCTAGATACGCGAGAGATAGTTCACAATCTAAGAGCAATCCGTAGAAGAGAGTTTCCCTATATGAAATGTGCTCTGGTATTTGCTTCATAGTTGGAAGCAAAGTGTTGTTGTAGTTGTCGGTCTGAAGCTGATCCTCGAGATACTTGCCTTAGTAGGACTTATGGGTATTGAGGATAGTCGTGAGACGTGTGGGGCTAGCATGTTGTAAGAGTTCGTGTCCGTCGAGCGAACTAGATTAGGCGGGCTTGAAACCGCTTGGGCGGGATCAATGTTGGGTTGACGCTGGGGCCTGTATTTTCTCGAGATCATCGTGACATGTGTAAAGCTCAAGGATGTGACCATTTTTATGTATCATCAGTTACCCCCTCCCCGAATTAGTGGACTGTCACATTGGTTCGCTAAGTCATATTTTTGAAAAGATACGCCGCTCATGGTGATGATTGAGTCTGAATCACTGCTTGAGTCGCGTGCTGCATTAATTGAACATGCATCGGTTCAGCGGAAAAGAGACGGGAACATAATCCCTATTTAGGTCATCCGTAGTGCAGAGTCCAACTCTTCTATTTTCCTTACTTTTGAAGTTGTGTTCATCTTCTAATTAGAAATGATTGTTCATCTTCTCCATGGCTCAGCAAAACCTCCTTGATGATGCCACCTTGGCCAAAGGCCTAGAGTTCTTCGAAGACAGGTTGTTTTATGAGCCTGGCCTTGCTGAAATCCTTAAGAAGTTCGGGGTCAACGAGGACCTGCCGTTGTATGCACTGAAGAGTGACCAGACGCCAATGTCGGCACCGGCGGGGTTCATCTGTTTGCATCGAGGGATGCTTCAAACTGGAGTGTGTTTTCCTGTTTTGGATGTGATCTGGCAATTCTTGGATCTTCTGGATATTCCTCCGGTTCAGTTGGGGCCTAATGGATATAGGATCATCCTTCTCATCCTGATTAGAGTGAAGGAGGCTGGCATCCGCGTGACTCTGCGAGTAATCCAGTTGTTGACTTCTCCTCAACTGATGAGTAATGTTGTCTGTAAGATGACATCGCCAGCTTGTTTCGTGAACCTGCCGGATGATTTTAAGTTCTGGCAGAAGTACTGCTTTTAACCCCTGCGGATCCCAAGTATTTGTGGTGCAAGGGTCATCTGATCGAACGGGAGTTCAGGCCGCTTCGTTAGTTCAACTTTTTCTCTTGACTTTGATATGCTTGATTACACCTAGCTGATCATTGCTTATTTTTCTTTGCAGGAATGGTTCCACTACTCCCCTTACCCTAAAGGGAAAAAAACTATGAAAACGTTCCGCAGCTTGTCGACGAGGAATGTGGTGGATGTCATAAACGTCCCCAACTTCATTCGTAGTAGGCTGTGGGAGAACTAGCATGTGGGCCCCACTGTTTACCGAGCGTCGCAAGTTAAGTCGAAAGATGGGGTCCCCTCTAGGAAGAGAAAGGCTGCTAAAACAAAGCTTCCATTTCGTCTAACATGGAGGAGTCGTCTGAAACTCTTCCCTCTTTCGTGAGTTTGAAGAGGTCCTATGTCACGACTGGGTTGCCTTCAGCACGACCCGCTCCAGTGGGTGAAGTGTGCGAGTTCGATCGACCTGTCTGGGAGGAGACTGATGTGTTCGGCTGGGAGAATGATTACCTGTGGTTTGTAGGGGTTGAAGATAGGTCGAACCTCAGTGATGCGCAGGCCGAAGCTTTGAGTGAGCGCCTGGTGCGGGTTGCAATGATGGCTTCTAACGGTGTTGATTCACGTGGGACTGTTACTGTGGAAGGCTTTAGTGAAGATTTGCCTAAGGTTGTAGAATTTGATCATCCCATTGGTGCGCCGTCTAAAAGTGGTGGTGGCACAGACCAAGTTTCTTGCAGTCCACGTTATTCACCGTCTCGCTCCAGGCCACAACTAGAAGTGTTTGAGGGTCCTTTGGATAAATCGCTTCCTCCGAACCCTGTCGAGCCGTGTCGCACTAAAGGGTCGACTGTTCGTGACAAGAGAAAGGCCGCGGATGAGAGCCTGGGAATAGTGGCAACTGCGAAGGGTGGTGTCGGCGTGATTCCTGATCCTGAAAAGCTTCGTTTGGATGCGTGGATAGGCCTGTTTGCACCATACTTGGTAAGGATGAGCTCTTAGGTCTGGCACCAAGAGGTTGATGTAGAATATGCTTCGAGAAAGCATATAAGCAGGCGTCACAACTGGCTGATGGATTGCGCTCCGAAGCCTGAAGAGGATACGCTGGAAGGGTGTATGGATAAGGGTTTAAAGTACCTTATGCTGGGTATGTCTCACTTGAGCCAGGTGGTCGTTGCTGGGACCGAAGTTGAAGTGGCTCGTGAGAGGGTATACACCATGGAGCGTGTTTTCTCGCGCGTGCTGGCGTTGTATTCTAATGCGCTCTACGAAATGAGCGGCTGCAAGGGCGGGCTGGGGAGAAGAGGTTGGATCAATCAACCGTGGCCGCTGAGGCTCAGAAGGTTTTTCTAGAGGTCCTTGAGCGTGATTTCGTAGAGACGGTGTCTGAAAGAGATGAACTCAAGTAGGAGTTGAGCAGGATCCACCGAGACGTAGAGGTTGTACAAGAAGCTGTGGCTAAGGCGTGTTCTGAACTGCGGTCTCTTGCTGAAAAAAATGCTTCGAAGGATGCCGACTGGGCTGCTCAGAAGCAACAATTAGAATCCGATGTGGAGCTCAATGCTCTAGAGGCATGGAAGGCCGATGACCAGCTCAAACTGGAGTGGCATGAGCTCAGTGCTGTGAAGAGCAATTTCAGGTTGACGCGCTGACTGCAAGTTGGAGCTGTTGGTGTGTGTACTTGCTGACTCAAAGGCGCGGGAGAAAGAGCTTATGCAGGAACAAGGCAGATGCGAGTTCCGTTGGGTTGTACATGGTAGGATGGAGCTACTGGCGCTAATGAAAGAGGAACATTCAGAATGGGATTCGGCCGTTAAAAGAAGATATCGTATGTAGACTTGTTTGTTGCCTTTGTGCCATTGGACGATGAGGACAGTTCGGACCTTGATGCCCAGACCGTGGTGCGTGCGAACGCAGCTCCTGCTCCTTCCACTAAGCTTAGCTATTCCGTTTTTGTACCATCTTCTGATAAGGAGTGAACTTTGTACTCTTGTACCCATTTTGTCGACCGTTAATGAAAACAATTTTATCCATTTTGTGCTTGTTGTCTCAATTGTATGTTTTTTGTTTCGCCTTGTCGTCTTGCTTTGACCTAGGATGGTTGAATCAATAGGACGCCGAGTGGTCTGTCTGTAGTAGAGAGCTTGACCGCTTTATATTGCAAATGACTCAGGATCATTGTTTGCATAGTCATGTCCGATAGTGGGCATGTTGAGGACAATTTAGCTGTGGGATTGGCTTGCCTAAGTTGTGTCTTGTCCCCAAGGTAAGCTGTTTGAGGCTTGCCTTGCTTGTCTGATTAGTCGGCTGCAACTGCTGCTATGGGCGAGTTGCGATGGCCGAGCGTATGTGTCAGAGTGTTTGTGTCGAGTCAGGCATCAGAAGCTTGGGCGGACACACTATGTATCGTTTATTTGAGCACTAGCCATACGATATGTGTATTGGCTCGAATGACCTTTGCTGGTAATAGGATGCCAGTTTGTTTGAGCATGAAGATGCTGACCCAGCTAGATTTGTCTTTGCGGCCGTTGTTTGAAAAGAGAGCGGGGGTCGCGTGGCGAGCTGCATGGGGCTCCCACCTTCCGAACCATATATGTCCCAATGATGTGGACTACAGGTTCGGGGAGTAAGGATTTGGCGACTACACTGAAGAGCGATAGTCCCGTGGTGAGCTGTCGACATCAATCGAGTACTGAGTAGTCTCCCACCTTTCGATTCATCTATACCCGCGTGATGGGAGCTACAAATTTGAGTCAAAAGGGTTCGACGACTAGGCTGAAAAGAAGTGGTCCCGTGGCAAGCCGTCGAGATCAGTTCAGGAATGAATAGGCTCCCACCTTTCAAATCATCTACACCTATGCGCATCAAGCTACAAATTTGGGAGTTTCTGGTGGCCACTCTGAAAAGCAGTGGTCCCGTGGCGAGCCGTCGGATCAGTTTGCGACTGACTAGGCTTTCACCTTCTAGACTATCTACACTCGCCCAATAGGGGCTACAAGTCCAAAGTTGGTGATTTGGTGGCCACGCTGAAAAGTAGTGGTCCCGTGGCGAACCGTCGGAATCAGTTCGGGACTGACTTGGCTCCCACTTTCTAAACTATCTACACCCGCGCAGTGGACGCTACAACTTTAGGGTTGCTAATTCACCGGCCACACTGAAAAGTAGTAGTCCCATGGCAAATCGTCGGAATCAGTTCGGGACTGACTAGGCTCTCACCTTGTAAACTATCTGTACCCGCGTAGTGGGAGCTACAAGTTCAGGGTTGGTAATTCGACGGCCGCACTGAAAAGCAGTTGCTCGTGGCGAGCCGTCGGAATCAGCTCGGGACTGACTAGGCTCTCACCTTCTAAACTATCTACACCCGGGCAGTGGGGGCTACAAGCTCAAGGTTTTGATCAGAAGCTTTCGTTGCCAATCGTCACCAGCTAGGCTTACTTGACTGTGTTCGGTGATTATTGACCGGGAAGGGGGCAATGATCCTTGGCAAGTCATCGTCACCACACGTGATAGTGCTGATTAAACTCCTACTTCCTAGACCATCGGGATCCGCACTGGGCGGACTAGGTGTCGAGACGTACCAGAAGCCGTCGTCATCAATTTTGGCTGACTAAGCTTGCCCGGTTAAAGAGGGGTTTCGCCCAATTGAGGGCGTGCGAACCCTTGCCCGCTAGTGCCGCGCACTGTGTGGGCAACATTACCTTAAATCAAACAAGCGATCCGTGGGTAGGATCCGTGTGTCAAGGCTGATTTGGATTTGTGCTCATGCCAAACATGTAGTAGAATAATGTTTGAATGGTAGGCCGAGCCTTTGGGCCTGTAGAGGAAGAGTTAGGGTTTCCTGTACAGTTCTGCTACATGTACGACATAGATCGCGCGGTGACAAGTGCATGGAATAAGCTGCGGAACGGTTGAGTACCGATCATTCCCCCTCAATTGATGGGGTTGCGTGCATCGCCATTAATTGAATGAACATGGTCTGCACAGTTTTCTTGTTTCCCATACGGTATTCAATGCTTGGCACTTAATGCTGGAGCGCCTGCTTGGTGAACCATCACGCCTATATAATGGTGTATTCAATGCTTGGCACTTATTGTTTGAAGAAAATGCTTTGGGTTTTCCAAAGGCTGAAGGGAGATATCTAGCAATAGACTCTTCGAATATTTTGACATTTGCACTGATCAGGCACGACGATAGTTGTTGTTATGCGTGGTTACCTGTTCTGGGTGAGCACGTAGTTGATCTGCTGAGATCTCGTAATTTCTTTATATATTGCGAAGAAGTAGTACAATTTTTTTCCCAAGGGAAGAGTATGTCGTTCATGCGCTGGTGCTTTATCATTGTTCCTGAATGTTTAATTCCAGATATATCATCAGCAGCCGTTGTCTGAGCGTCTGCCTCCACCACTTCTCGATTAGCTCCGTCACCTCGCCTTGCGATGGAAGTCGACATCCCAGGTTGGGTTATAGTTGGACGTGGCTTGTCGAAGTGGGCCATTAATTCCCAAATATTCTTGTCTTCCATGTGTGGGAGAGGGTATGCGTTTCGAGTCCAGCTGATACTTGTCCCAAGTTCATCTGGTTTATCGGATCGAGCTTGTGAGTTGGCGGTAAACTTTCGCAGTACTCCTGGTTGCTAATTTGGTACCACTTTAGGCCATATTTGAAGTGTATGTCCGCGGAAGCGTTGATCATGATATTTTCATCCTGCTCTTGCCCGCTCCAGTCTTCTTGGATACCTTTACGTAGTTAGATCGTCTAAGCGAGTCTTTACTTCATGTTGCACTGATTTCAGCTGCTTGTAGTTTGCCCGTCAGAATTCAGGGCTGTCACAGTTCTGGATCCAACGTAGTTGGATGTTTTCTCTGGCCTGGACTGACAAGGTTTGACCTGTTATCATTGCACTTTCTCTTGTTCTGTTCTTCGTCCTCGCGTTTCTTTCCCTCATTGTCCTTAGGAGCAGAGGGCTTCTTCTCGCCTTTAGTTTCCCTTTTCACGGTTCTCAACTCCTCCAAGGTAATGTGCTTCTGGGCGCTCTTGAAGAGCTCTGTCATGTCTAGAGGGGGCTTTAAGGCGAGGTCTTCGTAGAGCTTTCCTTCCTTGAGGCCGGCAGTGAAAGCTGTCACGGCCGTGTCATCGCTGCATCCGTCAATGAGAGTCAGCTCATTGTTGAAGTGCACGACATACTCTCTGAGAGTCTCGTGGGACCCCTGCTTTAGAGAGTGTATGTAGTTTGGGCCTTTTCAGAAACACTGGCTCCCAACGAAATGTTTCAAAAACTCCTTGGCTAGTGTCTTAAAGGATTCGATCGACCTCGGCGGAAGGCTGTGGAACCACGTCAGTGTCGACTTCTTCAGGCTAGTGGGAAAAGTTTTGCACATCATTGACTTGGATCCTTCTTTGAGGGCCATTACATGCTGGTAATGGCGCAGGTGGTCGAATGGATTGGTGGTTTCGTCGTATGAGTCGAGCTTCGAGGGAGTGAACTTCCTCGGAAGGGCCTCATTCAAGATCCGATTCACAAATGGTGGGACGGAGAGGCGGTACAATACATCTAGGTCTTGCACCCCTCTGCAGAGGGGGTTATGAGGGTCGAGCCTCTCTGCCATGGCCGCGGGCTCGTCATTAGCCACACAGCCTCCCCTAGTTCAATGAGAACTAGCACGGGCTTGGCTTTCCTGTGCTTGCTCCCTGCCATTCTCCCGATACGGAGCCTCATGTTGGTCCTGGTCTCCATCGCCTTGGCGATCTGTTGTATTTGAGATGACAACATATCGATTCTGGGTTCCGTCATTGATGTGGCCGGCGCGAGGGCGTAAGTCTAGTGTTCGTGCATGACCGGAACCGTTGAAAGCGGCGTTGCTGCGCCGGCCTGAGCGTTTGACGTGTCCTTTTGTTTTCCATTGTTGCGTGACCTAGTGGTCACCCTCTATCTGGGTTTTGAAGTGAGACGACGCTAGTAAAAAGTTAAGAACTTTGTTGTCCTCATGGACGACGCCAAATTGATGCAGTGTTTTCCGCTCCCTGCTTTGACCTAGTCCTGCTGACCTTCTGACCTGCACACGTAACGCACGTGAGCCACGAACCACCGTTGTGGTGGCCGATGAAACTCTGATGCTAAAGTCTGACAGGGATCTGAGGAAGACGTAATGTTGTAAATAGGGAATTTGTTGCCTGCCTTAGCTTACCAACCTTATGTCTTATTTATAGTACACGAGTCCTGATTCTACCAGGCCATCGTAGGCGTAGTTTAGGAAGAAGATCTTCGTGGAGATCTTTCTCTAATTAGGAGTCGTGCTATATGAGGGAAGTTCCCAGTTAACCTTGTACTCCTTGATACTAGTGAAAATCAATCCAAGAGTAATCCGTAGAAGGGAGTTTCCCTGTGTAGAATGTGCTCTGGTATTTGCTTCCTAGTTGGAAGCAAAGAGCCGCTGTAGTTGCCCGTTCGAAGCCGATCCTCGAGATACTTGCCTTAGTAGGACTTGCGGGTATTGAGGATAGCTGTGAGACGTGTGGGCCTAGCATGGGCGGACGGACCAAATTAGGCGGGCTTGAAACCGCTTGGGCTGTATCAGTGTTGGGCTAACGCTGGGGCCCGTATTTCCTCGAGATCATCGTGACATGTGACCGTATCAGTGTAGGGCTTGAAACCGCTCAGGGATGTGACCGTTTTTATGTATCATTAAGTATAATGCCAAATCTTGGTTATTTTGTCAAACCGCGGTATAATGTCAAACCGCGATGGTGGTTATTTTGTAAAATTGTTCCCATTAGTATGAGATTATTCGTCTAAATGGAGATAAGGACCGTGGATTTCAACCAAATCTAATATTTTTTGACAAAAATACCTATAGTGACTTGGGATCATTGCTGCATTTAAAATGGGTATTCAATTTCCCCCCCTTTTAATGCCCTCAATTATTAATTGTATTCCAACTCTTTATGTTCTGACTCAAGTAAGTTAATAAAAGAAACCAGCTTTAGCAAAATCAACACAGAGGTAAGCAAGATACTGCAGTCCAAGACAATAAAATCCAGTAAGTTAAGAGTTGTTAGACTTGATATAATGGGCTGCAGTCCGAGACAATAAAATCCAATAAGTTAATAGTTGTTTGGTCTGATCCAATGGGATTTTAAACCAACTTCTCCGAAGCATGGGCTAGGATTGAGCTTTGTCTTTATTAACTGTTATCATCACAACAATTTAATTTCCATGGGGTTGTACGCTAATGGATATATTGGATTTCTTGTGTTTGCATTGGGTACTGACGATACACCAAACTGTCATCTGATTGGCACCGTATGCGTGTCATGATAATCTCGTCAATAGAACAAAACATGCCCAATTGTATGCTCAGTCTAGAGAGGCCCAGACAACATTAAGCCCATTATTGGTAGATTCCAAAACGTTTGACACGAATCGTAGTGCTTTAGTAAGCCCATATGTCACGTGGTCAAGCCCATTACTCATAAGGCCTGATAAGGCAAGAGAAAGGCCTGATAAGGCAAGTATATGGGGAATCGACCTAAGACAGGCAGGACAACAATACATCAGATCCTACTAGGAAACAAATACTAGAGTATAAGTCGGGCAAAGAAACTTCCTTGCATGGACTACACTCAGAAAGGGAAACCTCTCCTGCCGATCTAGGAGCACAAGTTGTGTAGGGAAACTTCTTTACATGGACAACTCCCAAATAGGAAAGTGTCTCCAGCAAGATCTCATTCTCTGAATTACGCCACCAAAGGCCTAGCCGAACATGGACACTCACACTATAAAAGGGAGATAAGGTCGATGAATTAAGGTACACTACAAAATCCCAATTTACAGCTTTAAGCCTCTCCTAAGCCTTATCTAACTTAAGCATCGGAGTGTCATCGGCCGCCACACAGTGATTTTGGCTCACGTGTGCTACTTGTGCAGGTCTAGGTAACGGCGAAAAAGGAGAGCAGGAATCGACTACATCAGTTTGGCACCGTCCGTGGGGAACAACAAAGTTCCTCAGAAGAAACAGTAGTACCACCATTTCCCTAGATCCAGAAAGATGGTGACAACGAAGTCTCGCACCTACGGAGACTCTGTTGAGCCCTCGAATGCTCGAACTAACATAGCACTGCTCATTCTAGTACAACCACCGTGGGAAGATCCCTCTTAGGCCCCCGCACAGGTAGTAGCCATGACGGACCCAAGTGTGGATCTACTATCAAATCAGATGCAACAAATCATGCGAACAGTGAAAACGCTCAAATCCATGAAACAGAAGCTAGATGAGACGTTAAGGGAATACTTCATGCACTTTAATGACGAGTTGACTCTCGTCGACGGTTGTAGCGACGAAACACCCATTAGAGCCTTCACCGCGGGTTAGAGATTGGCAAATTCTTTAATTTCCTCACCCTGGATCCCCCAACAAATATGGCAGACCTGCTATAGGACGCCCAGAGATATATCACTCTAGACGAGATGATGACCGTTAAGAAGGAAGCGAAATCCAAAAAGAAATCCTCTGTCCTCTGGGACAAATGGAGGGACAACGACAGAATGTATGTCCTGCAATGTGCTCAGAGACTGAACGGTCCAACAGGTCCATAAAAAGATTGATCAGCAAATTGCGGACCAAGTCATCCTATGATAACCAGTGAATACAACACGTTCATGCCCAGATCCCAAGCCTACCCCTGACCTTTACAGATAGGGACCTCTAGGGCGTCCGCAACCCGCATAACGATGCCTTGGTAATATCAGTCTTCATAGCCAACTGGGAAGTAATAAGGTCTTTGGTAGACATCGAAAGTTGTTCGATTGTACTGTTCCTCAACATGTTCCGAAACATGCAGCTGAAGAAAGAAAACCTAAGCCCCTTGCCAAATCCGTTGGTCGGACTCAACAAGGAGAAGTATTCCCCTAAAAGGGAAGATCAGACTGACAGTAATGGCAGGAGAACCACAACTTCAAAAAATAATTCTTTAGGAGTTCACGATGGTCGATGCATCGTCCACCTACACCAGTGTATCAAATACCCCGCCAATCAGTCAGTAGGCACAATTCGAGGAAATCAGCCGGTTGCAAGATCTTGCCACTATGCAGCACTATAGTGGATTGACGACCATCAACTACAGATCGATCCCATGGCTGATGCATCCCCAAGCCTGGGTCTGGAGTTGGAGAAGAGCTCTTTGGTCTCAGACAAGGAAGCCCCTATCAACATGAGGGAAAAACCAACGTCGAACGACTCGAGGAGGAGCATGTGACTTTATATCTGGATAGCCTCAATGACAATAGAGCTGTCCAGATAGGATCCCAACTAAGCAAGGAATTTCCTAAACGATTGATAACACTGCTGCGACAGAATAAGACGTATTCGCCTGGACGATGCAGGACATGGTGGGAATAAAACCCCCATAATCATACATCAATTGACTGTAGACCAAGCACAAAAATCTGTCAAACAGAAGAAAAGACTTGTGGCCTCCGAGAGGAACTAGAGATAAACAAATAATTGCAGAGATTACTTAATGCCGACATGATAAAAAAGGTAGGGTACCTAGATTGGCTCGCAAACATCATCCTAGTTATAAAGAAAAACAGAAAGTGAAGAGTCTGTGTGGACTACACTGACTTGAACAAAGCATGCCCGAAGGACAACTTTCCACTTCCCCGCATTGATCAAATTGTAGATGCTACATCCAAACACGGCCTCCTGAGATTCATGGACGCCTACTCCGGGTACAATTAGATACAAATGCACACCCCAGATCAAGAGAAAACATCTTTCATAATCGAAAGAGGAATGTACTTCTATCGGGTAATGTCGTTTAGCCTCAAGAACACAGGTGCAACATATCAACGGCTAGTGAACTAGATGTTCAAGAGCCAAATTGGAAAAACCATGGAGTCTACGTAGAAGACATGCTGGATAAGAGCCTCCATAGGCCATATCACATATCCAACCTTGCCAAAGCATTCGACCAGCTCTGCAAGTATCAGATGAAGCTCAACCCGCAAAAATGTACGTTTGGGGTTGAGTCAGGCAAGTTCCTAGGTTACATAGTGAACCAAAGGGGAATAGAAGCAAATTCGAAGTAGATCCAAGCTCTTCTCGATACAAAGTCCCTAACCTCCATCAGGGAAGTTCAGAGCCAAACTGGGAGGGTGGCAACACTCAACAGGTTTATTTCCAAATCATCAGACAAGTGCTTCCCTTTTTTCAAGATTTTCAAAAAAAAACAAGGACTTCAACTGGGATGAAGAGTGCGAGCATGCCTTCTAGAACTTGAAGTCATACATGGGGAGTACAAAGCTATTCTCGAAACCTGCCCTGAGAGAGACGTTTTACTTATATCTAGCCATCTCAAATCATGTCGTCAGTTCAGCTCTTGTACGGAATGATAAGGGGATACAAAGACCAGTATACTACGCCAGCAAAACTTTTGTGGAAGCAGAAGCAAACTATCCAGATCTAGAAAAGCCGGCTTTGGCACTAGTCGTCTCTTCCAGGAAGCTGCAACCTTATTTTCAGGGCCATTCTATCACAGTCCTGACCAAACATCCACTTCGCACAGTGTTGCACAAGTCGAAATTATCTGGCAGGATGGTTAAATAGTCGGTGGAACTGGGGTAGTTTGACATCAACTACGCCCGAAGAACATCCATCAAAGCCCAAACATTGGCAGACTTCATCGCCGAATTTACCGGTGGTAGGGAACAAAAACCAGACAACTCGGAGCAAAGACCAGACGAACAAGGGTGGATCCTGTGCTGCAACGGGTCCTCCAAACAGAAAAGGAAGCGGAGCAAGTATCACACTCCATTATTTGGGCAGCTTCACCTTGGAAAAAGCGATCAAGTTCAGTTTCCCGACCTTGAACAACGAAATAGAATATGAGGCCCTCTTTTTCGACATGAAGCTAGCAAAGGGGATTGAGATAACTGAGCTGACCGCGTACAACAACTCATGCCTGGTAGTCAACCAAGTTAAAGGGGAGTTCAACAGCAAATACTCTAGGATGATAGCCTACTGCGAGAAGGTCAATAACACAACAGGCCAATTCAGAAGATTCAAATTCCTGCAGTGTCCCCAAGACGACAACGAAAGAGCCAATGCACTAGCCAGGCAAGCCTCAGCCACTGCCAAGACAACTAATCAGCTCGTCGAATTGCAAGAGTAGTCAAGTCTGGATAAAGAGGAGGTCAATGATCTCTACGCAATAGAAGTAGACTAAAGCTAAATGAATACCATTATTGAGTACATCAAGAATGGGACCCTCCTGGCTGAAAAGACGGAAGCCAGAAAACTAAAAAACAAGGCAGAATGGTACACTCTCTTAAACAACAAGCTCTTTAGAAGGTCGGCCACAAGTCCCTTGCTTAGATGCCTAACCTCCTCAGAGGCAAACTGCGTCCCTGGAGAAATCCATGATCACATCTATGAAAACCACCCAGGCGGGAAGACCCTGGCTTACAAGGCCCTAACTCTAGGGTATTACTGGCTGCAAATGCAGCAAGACACCGAAGATACCATCCTAAAATGCGACAAGTGTCAGAGGTTAGCACCATATACACACATGCCCGCTCAGCCCTTGACTCCGATGACCAACCCATGGTCATTTGCGCAGTGGGGGATGGACATCGTCTGATCACTCCCAACATTAACCAATAAGAAGTTCCTCCTTGTAGCGGTGGATTACTTCACTAAGTGCGTCGTAGTTGATCCCCAGTCCAAGATAGGCGAAGATCAAATTGAGAAATTCATATGGGCGCCCATCGTCTGCAGGTTCGGTATTCCGAGAATGCTAGTCAGCGATAACGAAACCCAATTCGAAGGCAGCATGGTCGAGAAACTATGCAAAGACCTCGGCATCAGCCACCATTTCTCTTTGCCAGGACATCCACAAGCCAACGGCTAGGCAGAAGTCACCAATAGAGCAATTTTGGAAGCACTCAGTACTACCAGGGATACTCTGGGCGTATCGAACAACCAAAAGGACACCCATTGGAGAAACACCTTTCAATAAAGGACACTAATAAAAAGAACTATCAATAATGTACATTCACTTTTTTTTAAATTCCACTATTACCAATCAGTCTTCAATTACCTGACTTCCACCGACTCAGTGATTTAAATAAGCCAAGACACAAGAGTCAGGCTTATTAGACTCGACCAAATCCAAGTCAGCTCCAGCTGACGGTGAAGGCCTTGAGTTCTCTCTAACGCCCAGTCCATTAAATGGGTGTCAACGGTTTAGAGAGTGGCAGCTTAGTGATGGAGATTTTATTAACCTAAATTAATAAGTTAATAAACCCTACTTATAATACCGCAAGTGCACGACTGTCTGACTGGTAGACAGTGGCAAATACGGGTCGATCCCACGAGGATTGACGAGGCAGTCGAATTCTAAGGCTTCTTTAAACTAATTTAGAGTTGGGGTTACAACAAATGTAAATTACTAAATTAAACTGATAAAACTGATAAAATGATAAGAGAGTGGACCGAGACATTGAATCCACCACAGGTTCTTCGAGATTTTTGTAGTCCAGATTATTGTTTCAAGAATCAACACGACTAATCTAAAGATTAATCTAAGTTCGCAATTGATTTCAGCAAAGGCATAAACCCCTAGCATTGCATGTCTTTCTACGGCACACAGAACCACAGGTTTATTTTAACTAATTATGAACCCTAGCATTGCATGTCTTCTTACGCCACACACAATCACAGATTCAAATTAATTGATTAAAACAGACTTTGAATATCAACAAATGGAACTTCTAACTACCAATCAGTCTAGATAATTATTCCGAATATAATCGATGAAAGCAAATTATTGAAATTCAGAAATCAACTATATTTAACATTTAAGCATATAGAAAATAATAAATTTAGACACGACAAACTCTAGGAAACCATGTGGTTTCATCTTCGCCTCAGCACGGAGTCTAGAAGATCACAACATCAATGGAGGTGGAATTCATCTCAGCATGAACACGCATCCCGAGAAAGAATGCAAATGCTTTATGGTGGCTCAAACAAGATATGGCGGTGCAAATAGCATGATTTGAAAAATCAGTTATTTCCCGCTGTTTTCTTGCGTTTTCTTCCTCCTGCGTCCAGGAAATCTTTGCTCTTCCTTGCTGTTTCTTCATTTCGGTTTACCTGCAAGAGATGAAAACAAAGAAGGGGAGACGAGAGAGAGAGAGAGAGTAGGGAGAGAGAGGGACAAGAGAAAAAGAAAACAGGAAGAGTGCACGAAGAGGAGCAGGGGCTGGACACTGCTCCCATTCTTCTGTTTTAGTGCGAGAGATATGATGGTGGTGGTGCGTGGTCTGGTTGTGATGAATGAGCAGAAAGAGAGAAGTGGAAGAGGAAGAGACCGTGGAAGATAAAGGAACAGAGATGAACGAAAGAGACAAAGGATGATATGGCTTTGTTTGGTTGCGTCGATGAAGCGGGGGCGGTGACGTTGGTTTGGCCGATTGCTGGACGATGGTGTTGTTTGGCATGACGGAATAGGGAGGAGAAAGAGGTAGAAAACAGGGAGGTGCTCCATGTTTTGTACTCTGCTGCTAGTTCGTGATAGTGGCTGAGAGAAAAAAAAAGAAATCAAGGACAGCGAGTGAGATGGCGACGATGGTGGTGATGGCGAGGTGATCGCACTGCCGGTCCTCCTATCGATCCAGGATCGCCGGCAGGGTGGATGTGGTGTGGTGGCTGGAAAAAGAGAGAAGAAGAAAGAAACGTAGGAAAAGAGATTTCGAAGAGAAGGGAGAGAGGAAACCTAAATAGGGTTCTCCTCTTTCCTAGTTAGGTTGGGTTTGGGTTTCTAGGTCAACTTTTGGGCTTGGGCTTAGGTTAAATTAGATGGACCTATGTTTGTTTGGATTAGGTTTAGACATGTGACCCGTTACTTATTACCACCACTAGAATCAACCAATTGATCATTCCTCAAATTATCGCCTTAATGCGATTTCATCGTTCATGCTCAAATTCTTACAAAGACATGAATACGAAATAATTAGAATAAAATATAATAATCAAAACACTAACATATATAAATTAAGGGATATATTATGTATTAATTACATGAATATCAAATACCCCCAGTCCTAGAACAAAACAATAAAAATAAAATTCTAACTCACTTTCGCAGGAATCATTGGTTGCATTTACCTTAAACGTGCAACAAGGCTTTAAACCTGTAGATTACCTCTAGTAGACGAGTTATAGTCTCGTGAGGGTTTCCAGAAATGTTACCCACAAACATTATGACTCAATAAATTTTCAAAACATGGTAACTTGATTACTCTATCTATTATCCTCAAAATAATAATCTAATTGCCAAAAATTTCAGAAAACAACTAACAGTGTCACAATAATATATCAAAGAGTCTAACACCGATTTAATAATACCCAAAGGTTAAATAAATTTCATCAATTATTCTCAACTCGAAGTGTGTGTGTGTGCATGGCCTTATCAACATAATTTTCTTTTTCTCAGTAAAGATACGACTAGATAACCTTTGGATATTACGCTTCGACTACAAATCTCTCCTGTCACTCAGAAATGAATCACTCAGAGATTGGTTAATTATGACTCAATTTATATGTGAGAAAGAGAATAAATTATGGAAACACAAACATCTCACATATAATAATCATAAAAAATGAACTTTTAAAAAAGTGAAATGAATATGATCTCATGGACATGAATATCAACTACTTTAAGAATGTTGAATCAAACTCCATAGTTCTTGTCTATTTAATCTCCACGTCTATGAACCAGATCTTTACTTAAGATCAATTAGGTCTTTATTAGGTTGAAATGAGGCAAAGATTTTAGCGAACAAGAATGGAAAAAGATATGCAAAAATTGTCTGAGACTGGATACATCCTTTAATAAACACGTGGGGCTCTGAAGAATAAACCAATGTTGTACACCATTAATTTTTTCTTCCTTCGAAATTCTTCTTCATATATATTTTTTTTCTTCTTTTTTTCGAAGCATCAATTTTTTTTTCTTTTATAAGATCAACGACATGCTTTCCCATTCTGCACAATGAAACATTTTAGTCTCGAGGATTCATGGAATATTTAGTTTCAACTCTTTTTTATTTGCTCCTTCCAAAAATATATCAACCATACACATTCTCAGAGACATTGGGTAAGGATAAAAATAATATGGGATATTACTCCATAACTGGAGTAGGTAATGGAGATGTGGTTAGCAAAGAAAAAGTCTATTTAAAGGCTCAAAGGGCTGCAAACGGATATTTATCATTAGTTAGGCTAAAAGGCTAAAGAAAGGTTCAAAGAAAAAAAATGCCTATATCACTTCTTAAGCTCTAGTCGGTATTATGACATCTCAACTAAATAAACCAAGAAGTTCTAGTGTAATAATTCAATTTTAACGTCATTCTCAAAGCAATTAATAAGAGAAACAAGAATAATAAGATCATCGACGAGATAATGCGGATTCAAGAAAAGTCAGAGTTCATTTAATAACCCTCAAGAAAAATAGAATGTCTTGAAACTCACAAGGGTTAAGTCTCCACTATTATTCTAAAGTTTTCTAATTAATATCTTACTGATTAACTTCAAATTATGCTAACTCGACTTATAGTGCAATAGTGATCGAGCCAGAAAATATCAAGAAATATATTTAACTTAATGATAATATCAAACCTTATGTTTTCCTATTGATATATAAAAGTGACAAGTGAAAGCATGCATTTCTCAAATTTAAAGACATACTTGAAATCACATTCTCTTCATTGGAAAGGAACTTAGATTTTGAATGCATTTTCAAATCGAAATTTTTTTACACAATCATAATTAACTATGTATTCAATGGAGATTGAGTAAAATACAATAGTCAATTATGAAATACATTTCAATTCAAAAATTTTGAAAAATGCAGCAAAACTCATAAACCTCACCCCAAACCTAAACCAAACATTGTCCTCAATGTATAAAATGAGGATCATGACAAATGCAAAAAAAAAAAGATGAGAGTTAAGTCATATTACCATGGGAAAGTTTTTACCAATTTCGACGAAATCGTCTAACCAATGAACACTTAAAAACATAAGAATTGTGGACTCATCATGATAAATTGATAAAAACAATACAGGACTAAAAAAAAATGTTAAATGAAAAAATTACACGCGTCAGCTGTAAGTCAAAATTGTTATTGAGCTAACGAGTATGAGTGGAATGCAACTGGAAATAACTCGAAATCAGTCCAGACTAACCATAATGACACAACCAAAGTTGTCTGCCTCCCAGGAGTGCTTGGTTTAACGTCGTCAGCCCGACAAAACACATAGAGTACCCATAAGGCCATGGGTAGCAGATAAATAGTTCCTCAATCTGAGTACACAGGATCCTCTAATAACAACACATCAACCTCGACTTCTGATGTAGGCATCTCATCCCACGACCATCCTTGGGATCAACAATCTCAACAACTCCATGTGGAAACACTGTTTTCACCGTGTAAGGTCCAGACCATCGAGATTGCAATTTGCCAGGAAATAGACACAACCGAGAGTTAAATAACAAAACCATTTGGAAAGGTTCAAAGGACTTGCAAAGAATGGATTTATCATGAAACACTTTCGTTCGTTCTTTGTAGATTTTAGCACTTTGGTAAGCATCATTCCTAATCTTTTCTAACTCATGAAGTAGGAGCTTACGATGTGATTCAGCCTCACCTATATCAAAATTAAAGGTTTTGATAGCCCAATAAGCACGATGTTCCACTTCCACAAGCAAATGACATGCCATACCAAAAACAAGTCTATATGGAGACATTCCAAGCGGGGTCTTAAACGCTGTCCTATAAACCCAAATAGCGTCATTTAGACGTTGTGACCAATCCTTACGGTCTGGTCGAAATTTTTTATCTAAAAATGTGTTTAATTTCCCGATTAGATATTTCAACTTGCCCACTTGTTTGTGGATGATATGGAGTACCTATTTTATGAGTGATGGAGTATTTCTTAACTAGCAGCTCAAACGGTCTATTACAAAAATGAGAACCACCACCACTTATAACAGTACGCAGAGTACCAAAACGAGAAAAGATGTTATCTTTCATAAATTTGACCACAACCTGCAGGTCATTCATTTTTCAAGGTACCGCCTCTACCCATTTGGAAACATAATCAACACCTAGAAGAATGTAAAGATAGCCAAATGATGGAGGGAAAGGTCCCATGAAATCAATACCCCAAACATAAAAAATCTCCACAATGAGAATGTTAGTAAGAGGCATCATATTCCTACGAGAAATGGAACTCATTCGTTGGCATCTATCACATGTAGTACAAAATGCATGGGTGTCACGAAAAATAGTCGGCCAATAAAAGCCACACTGCAGAACCTTTGTAGTTGTCTTTTTAGAACTAAAGTGACCTCCACATGCCTAATCATCACAAAAGGAAATGATACTATGAAATTCACTCTCTGGAAAACACCTCCTAATGACTTGATTGGGACAATACATAAATAAATAAGGATCGTCCTAGAAGAAATGTCTGACCTCAGCAAGAAATTTAGTCTTATCTTGTTTAGACCAATTAGAAAGGAGTTGACTTGTAACAAGGTAATTCACAATATCTACATGCCAAGGTAACCGGAAGATAGCAAGTAATTGCTCATCAGGAAAGGATTCCTTCAAGGGCACATCTGCAGTAGATGATTCTACAAGAAGTCTAGACAAATGGTCTACTACAACTTTTTCGGAACCCTTCTTATCCCGAATCTAAATATCAAACTCTTGTAGCAATAGGACCCAACGAATCAAGCGTGGCTTAGCATCCTTTTTAGAAAAAAAGGCACTTCAGTGCTACATGATCAATAAAAATGATAACTTTGGATCCTATAAGGTATGACCTAAATTTGTCCAATGCAAAGACAATAGCGAGTAACTCCTTTTCCGTGGTGGAGTAATTGAGTTGTGCATCTTGTAGAGTTCTACTGGCATAATAAATAACATGGGGCTTTTGGTCCACCCGTTGTCCTAAGACAGCTCCAACCTTAAAATCAGAAGCATCACACAAGCTCAAAAGGTAAATTCCAATTAGGAGGTTGGATGATTGGAGCTGAAGTCAACAATTATTTAAGCTTTTCAAAGGCTTTCAAACAGTCTTCATCAAAGACGAAGGTAGAGTCCTTAGCAAGTAAATTGCATAGAGGATAAGTAGCCTTGCTAAAATCCTTAATGAACCTATGGTAAAAACTAGCATGGCCTAGAAAAGATCTAATGTCTTTCACCGTTTTTGATGGTGGAAGACTCAAGATTAAATCAATTTTTGCTTTGTCAACTTTAATGGGGTAAATAATACCAACATCCAACAATTTGGGCATTTCGGCTCGGACAACCTCCTTAAGATTAGGATTAAGTCTACGTTGCATTTCACGTGAAGCTTTGGCATTATATCTTCCATATGAATACGATGCATGCAAACAGTTGGACTTATTCCTTTAATATCCGCTATAGTCCACCCAAGTGATGCCTTATGTTCTTTCAGAACATTTAGCAACTTACTTTCCTATTCAACAGTCAATGTCGATGAAATAATAATAGGTAAAGTATCATCAAAACCTAAAAACTTATACTTGAGGGTGTCAGGTAATGGTTTAAGGTCAAGCTTGGGTGGCTTCTCAACCAAAGGGATGGGTTTTGACTCACTAAGTGGAAGGGGTTCCACTTTAGACTTCCATGAAGAACCAGGAATCATACTAGGGGATGCATCAAGCAAAACATTCATTTCCCTAATGGAATTATTAATATCAAAGTCTAAACTAGAATTAGTCAAACAAGCCGTTAAGGGATCATCTAAGGCGGACTACGAAAAGGAATTTTCCACCAAATTCTCAATCATGTCAACCTCATAGATATCCTCGGACTCGGGAGGTAGTTGACTAACATTAAAAACGTTGAGTTCGACGGTCATGTTGCCAAATGACAATTTCATAATTCCATTCCTGTAGTTAATAATGACATTGAATATGGCCAAAAATGGTCGACCCAAAATGACTGGAATGTGACTAGAGGGATTGTGAACATTTTGTGTTTCAAAAACTATAAAGTCCACAGGGTAATATAATTTTTCAACCTTGATAATCACATCCTCTATAACACCACGGGGGACTCTGACAGACCTATCTGCCATTTGCAGTGTTACTCTAGTTGGTTTTAACCCACCGAGACCTAATTGCTCATAAACTGAATATGGCAATAAATTAACACTCGCCCCTAAATCCAATAATGCCTTATCTATCATATGATCATCAATAATACAAGAAATAGTCGTGCAACCAGGATCCCTATACTTAGGCGGGGTTCTGTATTGAATAATTGAGCTCACTTGCTTGGTGAGGAAGGCTCTCTTTTGCACATGTAGCTTTTGCTTCTGTGTGCAAAGATCCTTCCAAAACTTGGCATAGCTAGGAACTTGCTTGATAGCTTTGAGTAATGGGATATTTATGTGAACTTGTTTAAGAATTTCCATTAAGTCATTTACATTTGTTCCTTTATTTGCCGGAGCTAATCGTGACGGAAATGGGGCTCTAGGCAAATAAGATGCTTGAGTGGGGTCAGAGTCAACAGGAGCATCTGCAGAAGGTGAGGCTTTATCAGCCACATTTTCAGATGGAGATGCAACCTGCTTTGACTTATACGGGGATGCAACGACACTAAAATCGGGCACTTGTACCCGATTGTCAACCTGTTTTCCACTCCTAAGGGTAGTAATAGATTTGACATCTTCATTATAATGACTCAGATGTACTACCAACTGCGAATTGACCCTTTGGGTTTGGAACAGGTTGACTAGGAAATCTCCGTGGCTCTCTCTCAGAAGAAGACAGAGTAATCTTACTCACAGCTATCTCAAGTCTATTGAGGGCTTGAGATTGGTGTAGAGTCGTGGCTTTCAACTCAGATATGTCCTTAGAATTCTGTTCAATTATACTTTCTGAGCGCTGCAAAAACTGATTAACCATTTCCTCTAACTTGATGTGTTGGATGGAGGAACTTGGTTAAGGTGGGGCCTAACAGAGCTAGGGGCTTGAGGAGCCTAGGAGACAACAACAGGTCTCCTTTGGTGTGGGCCATGGGCCCAGGAGAGACTTGGATGTTTGGCAAACCCTGAATTGTAATAGTTAGGTTGCGGATTATTGTCAAGTCGTCCTGTGACATTAAAAGAGTTGACTTGCTCAACATAGTATGTAGGATAATCGTTTTGCAAGTCACAATTAGCTATTGAATGACTAGGACTTGAACATGCAACACAGACTTCAGATGAAGCGTTTGCGGGAAGTGCAGGTTGAGTCAAATTCAAAAACGCATCTATCTTTTGAGTCATGGTCATAACAAATGTCTCTAACTTCGAGACAGAAGGGGGGTGAACAGATGTATCTCTAACTTCATATATACCGCCCTTATGCCTATCAGACTCTTTTCTCGAATAATCCCATTGCTGAGAATTTTTAGAAAGTGTCTCAAAGAATTCCCATATTTCATTGATGCTCATTTTCATTAGTGACCCACTACTAGTGGCATCAATCATACGACGGTTTTGAAGAGTTAAACCGTCTTGGAAGTATTGAACTAGTCGCCACTTCTCAAATCGTGATGGGGACACCTAATAATGAGTTCATTGAACCTTTCCCAGCATTCATAGAAATGTTTGCTGAAAATTAGATAAATCTCGTCGGAAGGCATTCGTTTTATGAATGGGGAAATAATTTTTCAAGAACTTTCTTGACAACGCATCCCATGATGTGATGGATCCTGTCTCTAATGCATTTAACTAAGATTTTGCCTTATTTTTCAAAGAAAAGTTCTGGTACTTCAAGGTGGCGCAAATGTCAAGAAACTCTTTCACATGAAGATAAGGGTCTTCTTTCTCAGAACCATAAAAAGAAGGCAGCAGATGAATAATAGATGGTTTGAGTTCGAAACTGTTTGCATTTTTCTCAGGTAAGACAATGTAAGATGGAACACTACTAGGAAGAGGGGCGAAGTAATCCTTAAAGACCTTCCCCTCAGTCATCTCAATTGATAAGGATGATGAACCTAAATAGGTAATGGGGACTTCGAAGAACTCCTCGAATTCTTGTCAGACAAGTCTACTATTAGAATCACGCACCCAGGTATGCATAAACTACTGGATAACGAAGGTTCAAAGTCAACACTCCTAAACAGGCTTTAATTTTTTTTTTAATTCAATATTTTTTTAAAATACAATCCTAACCGTTATATGAAGATGACCTAACTCTAAAAAATAAAAACAACGGAAGCCTAAATGACACCTAAATGATGCACAAACAAAATGAATGGCAGACGACTCTAGAAATTTTTTTACTAATGCAGGACTGAAATTCAATTAAATTTACCTAACCGTGGGAGAGGCACGGTAATTTCCTATCAATCCGCCACTACAGAATTGCTCCTACCTCTTTTTCCACACTCTAGCTCAAAGTAAAATGTTAGTTCAAGAACTATTCCCAGATGGGATATGTTCCTTTACTCGACCACTTTAAGCTATCAAATGACCAAAGAGGGTCCCTATGAGCGTCACACTTGTCCTTGATAATTATCTAGCTACAAATTTTAAATAGTGAAGGTCTAGGTTCCTAACCCTAAAACAGATGGTGATTAACCTATCCGCGGGAGAGGGCACAGAAGTTTCAACTCAATCCTGCCACTATTCAAATTTGCATGCAATACTACCTAGAACAAGCTAAACACAAGTGATCGCAAAAAAACTGGGTGAAGATGTGGTGGGTAGACGTTACCTCCAGCGTGAACCGCTTTCGGGTTACTTGCGACGCCGGGTAGAAGTCGATTTCTGAGATTTTCCTCGTAAATCACAATATTTCACTTCGTTCCCACTTGAGCTCCTATGTGTGTGACCACCTGCAAAATAAATGCAAAAATAATTCAAACTCGAGCAAATAAAACAAATAAGAAAGTGACTCGTAACACTGTTCCTAAAAAGAAAATTAAACCTAATTTATAAACTAGCAAAAACAACCCTAGATTTCGATTGAATCGTTACAATCCCCGGCAACGGCGCCAAAAACTTGATGGATATTTTATTAACTTAAATTAATAAGTTAATAAACCTTATTCGTAATACCGCAAGTGCACAACTGTCTAACTGGTAGATAGTGGCAAATACGGGTAGATCTCACGAGGATTGACGAGACAGTCGAATTCTAAGACTTATTTAAACTAATTTAGAGTTGGGGGTTACAGTAGATGTAAATTACTAAATTAAGATAATGAAATTGAACACTTAAGGAGTAAACTGATAAGATGATAAAAGAGTGGACCGAGACATCGAATCCACCACAGGTTTTTCGAGATTTGTGTAATCTAAATTATTGTTTTAAAGAATCAACACGACTAATCTAAAGATTAATCTAAGTTCGCAATTGATTTCAGCAAAGGCATAAACCCCTAGCATTGCATGTAACACAATCACAGATTCAAATTAATTGATTAAAACAAGCTTTGAATATTAACAAAGGGAACTTCTAACTACCGATTAGTCTAGATAATTATTCCGGATATAATCAGTGAAAGAAAATTATTGAAATTCAGAAATCAACTGTATTTAACGTTTAAGCATATAGAAACAATAAATTTAGATATGACAAACTCTAGGAAACCCTGTGGTTTCATCTTCACCTCGGCATAGAGTCTAGAAGATCATAGTGGAGGAGATCACAACATCAATGAAGGTAGAATTCATTTCAGCAAGAACACGCATCCTGAAAAAGAATGCAAATGCTCTGGGTGACTCTAGCAAGATCTGGCGGTGCAAATAGCCTAATTTCAAAAATCAGTTATTTCCCGTTGCTTTCCTGCTTTTTCTTCCTCCTGCGTCCATGAAATCTTTGCTCTTCCTTGCTATTTCTTCGTTTCGATTTACCTGCAAGATATGAAAACAGAGAAGAGGAGACGAGAGAGAGAGAGAGCGGGAAGAGAGAAGAAGAAAACATAAAGAGTGCACGGAAAGGAGCAGGGGCTGGACGCTGCTCCTGTTCTTCTATTTTAGTGCAAGAGATATGATGGTGGTGGTGCGTGGTCTGGTTGTGATGAAGGAGCAAAAAGAGAGAAGTGGAGGAGGAAGAGACCGTGGAAGAAAGAGGAACATAGATGAACGGAAGAGACATAGGATGATGTGGCTCTGTTTGGTTGCGTGGATGAAGTAGGGGCGGTGACATTGGTTTGGCCGATTTGTGGACGGTGGTGTTGTTTAGGGTGATGGAACATGGAGGAGAAAGAGGTGGAAAACAGGGAGGTGCTCCCTATTTTGTACTCCGCTGCTGATTCGTGACAGTGGCCGAGAGAAAGATAAGAAAACAGAGACAGCGAGTGAGATGGCGGCGATGGTGGTGATGGCGAGGTGATCCCACTGTCGGTCCTCCTATCGAGCGAGGGTCGCCGACAGGGTGGATGTGGCGTGGTGGCTAGAAAAAGATAGAATAAGAAATAAACGTAGGAAAAGAGATTTCGAAGAGAAGGGAGAGAGGAAACCTAAATAGGGTTCTGCTCATTCCTTGTTAGGTTGGGTTTGGGTTTCTAGTACAACTTTTGGGCTTGGGCTTAGGTTAAATTAGGTGGACCTAGGTTTGTTTGGGTTAGGTTTAGACATGTGACCCGCTACTTTGTACCACCAAGAATCAACCAATTGATCATTCATCAAATTGTCGCTTTAATGGATATATTATGAAAACAAAATAATTAGAATAAAATATAATAATCAAAACACTAACATATATAAATTAAGGGATATATTATGTATTAGTTACATGAATATCACTTAGTCAGCGTTTGCCTTTCAAAAAAAATATATCACTTAGTCAGCGCTCTAATGCCTGATCGAGACGGCTCGCCAGGGATCATTGTCTGAATATGGATAACGGTCACCAAACCCGACCAAAACTTTGTCAGTGACGACCGATGATGATAGCTTCTGGTCCGCTCGAAGCCTAGTCCGTGAATAACAGATTATGATGGCCTAGAAAGTGGGAGTCTAGTCTGCGTTCTCGACACTTGATGAAGATGACTTTCCAGGGATCGATGCAATCAATTTTTGCTCCCTGCTTGACCTTGACCTGCTGACCTACACAAGGAACGCACATGAGCTACAGACCACAGTGATGTTAAAGTCAGACAAGGATCTGAGGAACGCTTAATGTTGTAAACATGGAATTTGCGTACCTTTGTTAACCAGCCTCATGTCTTATTTACAGGGCTGGAGTCCTGGTTCGACCAGGCCATCGATGGCATAGTTTAGGGAAGCTTCTTGGAGATCCTTCTCTAATTAGGAGTCGTCTTGAGGAAAGAAGTTTCCTTGTTAGATCTGTGCTCCTAGATACACGGGAGATAGTTCCCAATTAGAGTGTTGTTCGTAGATGGAAGTTTCCATGTACGACGTATACTCTGGTATTTGCTTCCTAGTTGAAAACAAAGTGCTGCTGGCTTGCCTGTCCGAAGTCGATCCCCGAGATACTTGCCTTAATAGTACTTACGGGTATTGGAGATGGCTGTGAGGAATGTGGGCTTAGCAGGCTGCAGTAATTTTGGTCAGTCTGGCGAACTGCGCTATGCGCGCTTGATGCCGCTTGGGCCGGATCAGTGTTGGGATGATGTTTGGGCCTGTTATTCCTTGAGATCATCAAACTCAAGGCGCAAAACAGCCAAGTCAGACTCAACTCTCTCTTGTTCAGCGGTTTGGGCTCGCATGTCAGCCTGCGCCTAGCCCGCCACCTCCTCTGTCTGCTTAGTTAAGAGGTCTAATCGATAGATCACATTAGAATACAACTTACAAAGCTTAACAAAAGCCCTCTCCAATTCATGAATGGTACTATGAGCATCTGGGTGCAGATCACCCCGAACCAATGATGAAAATCCAAAGGGACCTTTGGGAGACACCAGATCCACACCCAAAGCCTTCTCAACTGGAAGATTAGCTTGACGCTCAGCATCAAGCTCATGGGGCGGGAGAAAAAAATCTGCATCCCAGGGTAACAGCCTCAACAGGCCGAAGATCATCAATGGCAGCATTGACTTTGTCGGCATCCACCGACTCTGAACTATTCTCTTCTAGTACAACTACTAGAGCAGGAAGCTTCAGACAAACACTCTGTTCCCTCATAACCATCTCATGAGCGGAGTGATCGGGCCCAAATTTCGTGACCGTCACTTCCCGCTCTAGCGGGATTAGTTTAGAATAAGAATCAGTTTTGTTGGTAGCTCACTTTCTCTTGGGTCGACCAATGGGCGGCATGGCCACCTCCAACTCAGCCTGCCTTGAAGGGCTTGGTATTATGAGATTCCTCTTCCTGGAACGGTGACACCAGTCTCCCTCGGCGATGACCTAGGTACAGTAAGGACTACGTGGAAGTATTCAAAAAACCCGCACCGCACGACATTGTCTGAAGCTATGACCTCTCAACAACGATCAAAGGAAGCTCATTAAACGCCCTCCTCACTGATTCCTCATCCTCAGTAAGAATTGGAGTCACAAACTTACCTGCACAAAATGGCAAGACAACTTGTCAATTTCTATGAAGGCACATAAAAGGAAACAATGAGAAGGGACATTATGCTCACTGAGATCAAATTTGAAATATCTGACAAGCGGTCGCCCCTCTACCTGGAAGTATGGTAAGTTAGAAAAAGACAAAAAACAATACTTCTGCCAAAACTTAAAATCATCAGACAGGTCGCCCAGGCACTTCGAAGTACTCAACCACCAGACTCCGTGTGCATTTAGCCAAGGAGAAGTCAGTCAGTGGAGTACCTGCGGAGTTAATCGAAGGCCAACATCCTTTGCCTTGATAAGGACAACAATCAAGGTCCTGAATTCGTTAGGCACCATTTGAGCAGGGGAATGCGAAGGTGCACCAGGAAGTGCCAAATATCCTCCAGAACTCGAAAGCAAAGCTCGACTTGGATTAGATTGTGGGTAGCGCCCAATGGGGTAACTTCCTGGTCTTCAGGAATCCGATAGTCGTTTTTGGAGTTGAACCAAATCGAATCCTTTTTGTTCACGGTAAAAATTATGGCAGATATAGAACAAATTATGTTTAGGAGTAAGTTCGACGTTGTCCGCCATGTAGAGAAAGTTTTAACTTTTAAAAAGTGTTGCAGCAAGGAACACATAATAAATAAAGCAGAAAAGAGGCAAAAAAGATACAAAAGTAAAGAAACTCTCCCTTGCAGATGCAACAAACTATATAAGCATCAGAGAGTCATGCCCCCTCATTTAATGAGCAGTCACATACTCATTTAATGATGATGTACCGCTCGATACAACGTTTCGGGTTCAATTGCATGCTCAGTCAACAGAACAAAACATACCTGATTGCATGCTCAGTCTAGCAAGGACTAGATAACATTAAGCCCACAATTGGTAGATTCCAAAACGTTAAACTTGAACTGCAGCACCTTAATAAGCCCGTACATCACATGGTCAAGCCCAATACTCGTAAGCCTTGATAAGGCAAGAGTAAGCATTGATAAGGCAAGTATATGGTGAATCGACACAAGACATGCAGACCAGCAATACATTGAATCTGACTAGGAAACAAATACTAGAGTATAAATCGGGCAAGGAAACTTCATTGTATGGACAACACTCAGAAAGAGAAAACTCTTCCGCAAATCTAGGAGCATAAGTCGTATAGGAAAACTTTTCTATATGGACAACTCCCAAACAAGAAAGGATTTCCAGCAAGATCTTTTTTCCTGAACTACACCACCAAAAGCCTAGCCAAACAAGGACTCTCACACAGTAAAATGGAGATAAGGTCGATGAACTAAGGTACGCTACAAAATCCCAATTTGCAGCTTTAAACCTCTCGTATGCCTTATCTAACTTAAGCCTCGGAGTGCCATCGGTTGCCACATGGTGGTATTTGGCTCACATGTTCTACTTGTGTAGGTTTAGGTTACGGCGAGGAAGGAGAACAAGAATCAACTACATCAGGTATTGGTCATGAAGAATGATAAATGATAGTATACTCTAATAAATAGTAGTTAATCTCGTAATTAAAACAGAAGACGAGAAGAAGAATTAGTAATTTGAATAGTCAACAATGATGGCTATGTTTTTCCATTTCTATCCTTAAAATCAAATATAAAGTGGTAGGGCCATTTTCGGAATATCACAATTGTGACACATTTAAGGACACCGACATTCAACAATGACGGCTGTGCCTTTTCATTTCAATCCTTAAAATTAAATAGTATGTTAGGTAGAGAAGCATGTAAATTATAAACTTGGTGGGGGCATTTTTAGATGATCACAATTATGACACATTTAAGGACACTGACATTTCAATAGCCGTTATATAGTAGATTTCCCTTGCACGTTATTTGACGGTAGTATTTGATATTTTCACCTTCTCTAATTGTTATTTTTTCAAGTATTATTCATCAATTTATTTCTTATCTAATGCATCTCTATGTTGTTGGGATTGCAATATAGCTAATTGTATAGTGAGTGAAAATTGTTACAAAATTTTTTATGACAATTTCTGTATAAATTCACAAGTGAAATAATTATTGCCATCTCCATGATTTTACAATTCACACTTTGCAAGCTCAATTAAAATAGATTCATATTTTAAGTACTTTTTATCCCATAACCCCTACCGCCCAAAATGCTGCCGATAGGGTTCGAACCCTGGACTTGTGATACCATCCACCACAAGCCTACCAGCTGAGCTAATACCCATTGGCTTTTTAAGTACATTATCGACTTTGAAAATAATTGATAATTTGATTAAAAAATGTTTTGCAATTGTGGAAACCTTGAAAGTTGAAAGTAAAAAAAAGGAAAAAAAAATGTAAACAAACATAACTGATGCAGTCAAATTTCGCTCCCTACTTTGACCTTGACCTGTAAACCTGCTGACATGTACAAAGAATGCACATAAGCCACGGACCGCCGTTGTGGTGGCCCATGACACTCTGATGCTAAAGTCAGGCGGATCTGAGGAAGGCATAATGTTGTAAATAGGGAATTTGTAGCGTCCCTTAGCTTACCAACCTCATGTCTTATTTATAGTGCTAGAGTCCTGGTTTGATCAGGCCATTGGTGGCGTAGTTCAGGAAAGAGGATATTCGTAGAAATTCTTTTCTAATTTGGAGTTGTGCTGTGAAGGGAAGTTTCCCTGTTAGCCTTGTGTTCTTAGATACGCAGGAGAAAGTCTCAATCAGAGAGTACTACATAGATAGAAGTTTCCATGTGTGACGTATACTCTAGTATTTACTTCCTAGTTGGAAGCAAAGTGTTGATGTCTTGCATGTCCGAAGTTGATCCTCGATATACTTGCCTTAGCGAAGCTTACGGGTATTGAGGATAGTTGGGAGACGCGTGGACTTAGCATGCTATAATGATTTGGGTCCGTCTGGCGAACTGCATTGTGCGGGCTTAAAACCGCTTGGGCCGTATTAGTGTTGGGCTGACGCTTGAGACTATTATTTCTCGAGATCATCATGACACGCGTACAGTGTTGAAGAGAGACTGGTTTGGTAAATCATCAGCTACTCCCCCCAAGTTAGTGGGCTATCGAATCGGTTCACTAAGCCACTTCTTGAAAAGATACGCTCGCTCATGATGATCGAGTCAGAATTGTTGCTTGAGACGCACACTTCATTAATTAAGTATGCGACAGTTCAGTGGGAAGAGGCGGGAAACCAATCCCTATCTAGATCTTTCTTTCTGCAGAAATTGACTCTTCCATTTCTTTGCTTTTAGAGATTCTGTTATGTTCGTCATTTGATTGAAAGTTTGTTCACCTTTTTCATGGTTCACCATAACCATCTTGATGATGAAACTTTAGCCGAGGGCCTCCAATTTTTCGAAGATAAGTCGATTTTCGATTCAGGCCTTGACAAAATTCGAAAGACGTTTTAGGTCCTCGAGGACCTTCCATTTTATGTTATGATGGATGATCAGACTCCGATGTTTCCTCTGGAAGGGTTCTTCTGTTTGCATCGCGGGATACTTCAAACGTGAGTATGTTTTCTTGTTCTTGATGAGATTTGGGGCTTCTTGGATTTCCTTGATATCCCTCCTGCCCAGTTGGTACCCAATGGGTACATAATCATCCTTCTTGTTTTGATCAAAGCGAAGGATGAAGGCGTCTGCGTGATTCTGCGGGTGATCCCGTTTTTGACTTTTCCTCGGGTGAATGATCACACCATTTGTAAGATGACATCGATGACCTGTTTTGGGAAGTTTCCAGATGACTTCTGGGAAAAATATTGCTTCTTTGCTCCTTTGAATTCGAAGTACTTCAAGTTCAATGGTCATCCGCTTGAGCGAAACTTCAGGCCACTTAGTAAGTATAGCTTCATCTTTTGATCTCATTGCGATGATTGTATGTTGATCATTCCATTTGTTTCTTCGCAGGGAGGTTCCCTACTACTCATCTTTCTCCAGTATAGCAAGATACTATGAAGACATTCCGCGACATGCCGAAGATGAGTGTGGAGAAAGTCATATGTCCTACTAACTTCAATCGTAGTGGGTTGTGGGTCAACTGACACGTGGCTTCCATTCTTTACCAAACGTCGAAGGTTAAGTCTGAAGGTGGAGCCCCTTCCAGAAAGAGGAAGGCTTCCAAAGTTAAGGCTCCTACTTTGTCTGACATGGAGGGGCTCTCTGAGATGCTTGCCTCCTTTGTAAGCTTGAAGAGGTCTCATGCTGGAACTAAGCTGGCTCCCAAAAGGTCTGCTCCAGTAAGGGAGGAATGAGAACCTGATCAGCCTGCCAGGGTGGAGGCCGAAGTATTCAGCTGGGAAAGGGACCACCTGCGATTAGCAGGGGTTGAAGATGCATCGAATATGAGTACCGAACATGATGAAGCTTTGAGCGAGAAGCTGATGCTGGCTGTTGTGGTGGCATCTACTGATGCTGACCAATCCAGAACCGTTTTACTGGAAGGTTCTGATGAGGATTTGCCTGAGGTTCCAAAGTTTAATCGTTCTACTAGTCGGCTGTCTAACAGTGGTCGCAGTAATGTGGGCCATCATTCTTGTAGTCCGCATTGTTCCCCATATCGTTCCAGGTCGTATATCAGGGTGATGGAGGGTCCGTTGGACAATTCGCTTCCTTCTCTTCCTTGGGATTTCACTGAGCCATCTCACAATAAAGGGCCAGCTGCTAGTGACAAAGGGAAGGTCGTGGATGAGGGTCTGGGAGCAGTGACGACTACAAAGGGCGGTGCTGGTGTAATTCCTCATCTGGGATAGCTCCATTTGGATGCGTGGATAAGTTTGTTTGCTCTGGACGTAGTGAAGATGAGCAACCGGGCTTGGCACCAGGAAGTTGACGTGGACTATGCTTCAAGGGAGCACATAAGCTGGCACTACAGCTGGCTAATGAACCACGCTCCAAAGCCCGAGGAGGATACATTGGAAGGGCGTATGGATAAGGGTTTGAAACACCTTATGCTAGGGATGTCTCATTTGAGCCAGGTGGTCGTTGCTGGGACAGAAGTTGAGGCGGCTCGTGAGAGGGTGTACACCATGGAAAGTGTCTAATCAACTATGCAGAAGTTGTATTCTGATGCGCTTTTTGAAATTGAGCTGTTGAGGAAGCAGATCGAGGAGAGGAGGCTTGAACAGTCAACCGTTGTTGCTAAGACTCAAAGTGTTCATCTGGAAGCCTTTGAGTTTGATTTGGTAGAGGCGGTGTCCGCAAGGGACAGATTCAAGCAAGAATTGCATTTGATCCATCGTGATCTAGAGGTTGCACAGGAAGCTGCGGCTAAAATGCACTATGAGTTGCAGTATTTTGCTGAGGAGAACTCCATGAAGAAGCACTACACCAAAAGGGCCATTTAGCTACGCCGAGCTGCCCACGGTTTTAAACCGTTGGTACATTTGCCACGGCTAAAAACCGTAGCTATATGTACCAACGGCTTAAAACCGTGGCTAATAAACACCCTGGCCACGGTTTAAAACCGTTGGTATATTTGGCACGGTTTAAAACCGTTACTAATATTAGCAACGGCTATAGACCGTGGGAAGTGTTCGCAACGGCCCATAACCGTTGCAAAAATAAATTTAGCGACGGTTATAAACCGTTGCTAATCATAGCAACGGCTCAAAACCGTGGCATAAAAAAAATTTAGCAACGGTATTTTAACCGTGGCTAGGCTTAGCAACGGCTAAAAACCGTTGCAACAAAAAAATTAGCAACGGTTCTAAACGTGGCTAGATCTAGCGACGGCTCTAAACCGTGGCTAGATCTAGCAACGGCTAAACACCGTTGAAAAAAAAAAATTAGCAACGGTTTTAAACCGTGGCTAGATTTAGCAACGGCTAAAAACCGTGGCTACATGAAAAGCAAAAAAAAATTGGGCGGGCTATTTTTGGCGCTCGACCTTCCCTCCTCGACTTTCATCGACAAAAATTTCGCAAATTCGATCTCTCCTTCTCTCCCTCGACCTGCTTCCCTCCCTCGACGGTTCCCTCCATCGACCTGCTCCCTCCCTCGACTCGACTTCTCCCTGCTCCCTCCCTCGACTTCCCTCCTCCCCTCCTTCCCTGCTCCCTCGATTTCCCTGCTCCTCCCTCGACTTCCCTGCTCCTCCCTCGACTTCCCTCGACTTCAAAATCGACAGCCACTGCAACCGAACAGGTACTCTCTCTCTCTCTCTCTATTTTATTTATGATGAAATTAGGGTTCATCAGGGTTCTCTTTTATTTAGGATGAAATTAGGGATCGATGATTTGTTTTTTTTTACAATGAGCATTTTGTTTGATTGTTGAATTCTTCTTGAAAGTGAATGTTACTCAATCTGTGATCTCTCATTCAATCTCCATTTTCTACTCTTGCTTTCAATGTCTTATCTGTTCATTTCTGCTAAAAACAAAACCAAAATCATTGGTTAGATTCTACGAACATAATGGGATTTTTTTTGTTTGTATGGATTGAAATGAATATGGGTTTGAATTTGTTTGTATGGATTGGGATCATTTTATCAGTTTGGGATTTACAGTTTTGTTGTAGTTTATGAGGGTTTTCTTGGGGACTGGTTAGAAAATAGGATTTTGATTTATGAGATGAAATTTTTGATAAATGAGTTTGATTTTGCAGTCCGGAAGCTGAAGTTGATAAAGGGTTTTCACGCTTTGGGGTGAAGTTGTTTATTTTTGGTGAGAATTTTGTTCTTTTGTTTAGCTCTGTTTATGTAGATGTATTAATGTTTAGTGAAGGATTTGATGATTAGACAGACCAAAAGTTTATAACTTGGATACTTGATGATCTTTATCGGAATGTCGAGTTTGGTATAGTACCAATCAAATATGAAGTTTATGATTTTTCCTTTCAGTCTATTTGTTTTCTTTTTATATTATGTGTTCTGACTTTTAATAGCTAAGATTCAATTTATTATAGGTTGAACTGGGATTTTGGGGATATTCTAATAGAGTCAACTTTAATGATACATAGGAGAACCAGTATTTACTCCCTCTGTTGTTGTCTTTGGTGATTTACAAGGAGCATTCTACAAAAACCTGAATTGCAGTTATTTGAGTAATTTCTTTTAATGTAATGAGGGGTTTCTAATAAAAATTTATTAAACCTACAAAATAAACATACAATAGTTTAGTTTACATTAGCATTTCAGTCTATTATTTAACTTCCATTTCTTCTTGCATGATATCACAATGACAATATAACCATTGTATGGTGTATGCCACATTTCAAGATATCTCTTGAGAAGATAAAAATTACCTTCTAAACCTTCGTAATGTTGAAATATTTTAGTCGATTTTGTAAGTGCAAGGCTATTTATTGGAGTGCTTTACCATTTCTTACAATTTGGCTGGACATTGCTTATAAATGGGTGGGTTGCGCCGTGTTAGATTTGTTTCATGTCAGATTCTTGTCATGCCATATTTCGCCAACCTGAACCTCACCTCTATTGCATATGTGGCTCAATTTGAGCATGCGAATTTGTCCCACATGGGTTAACAAGTCACATCTTGTGTTGTTAATAAGGATTAGACATTTCTCTCAACAGTGAAGAGATTTGGGGGCGGTAGAGTCCACTTAGTACAAATCCCACACATGAGAGCCACAAGTGTCTAGGTTGGGGACAATATCATTGCTCGTGACATGTCTGTTGTTGTCTAAAGGCAGATTGCACCCAGCCTGTTTAAGAATGGCCATTTGTTGAAACCCTATTGATACAAAGCCTTTTTAATATGAATTTGTATTTATTATTTCTTTTATAAATGTGGAATTAAAATTGTGTGCATCGTCTTTAAAAACTTGATATATTGGGCTTGGATAGCACCGCACGAGTGTGACAAGGGTATTTAGGCTGTAACTTATGAAGTTGTTGCAGTTAGTAGAGATTCTGATTGAATATTATAGCGAAGTGTTTGAGTTTCCTAAAAGATTGAGGGTTAGTTGAAAGGGAAAGAGGTAGTTCAGTGGTTGGTGAGGGAGCTTTTATGATGGTGATTGGAACTATTTGGCTTGTGAAGGCCTTCGAATGTTACTCTCTCACCTGTGGTAGCCATGCTTTTGCTTCGCTTTCTTACATGGATATCCAGAAAATAAAAAACTTTTTCGATTAAGAAGAGTGTGGCTGTTTTCCCAGCATGGTTGTTTTCCTCCCTCGAGGTCGGTGACCGAATTATACTGGGAGATCAATTTTAGGTGTGGGAGGGAGTAAGGTGAGGACTAAGAGATGGAGAAATAAAGTAATCTGGGTGATATTGTTAGAGAAGTATAATTTACTCTTTTTCCAATTTTTGTTTGACTAGAGAAAATAATTGCATAGTAAAAAAAGTCAAATCTTTGTTGATTATCTTTAGATGAACAATTTTATATTGAGTAGTTGTAGTAAAATTGAACATCCCTACCTGATGCCCTAAGAAATTTTTTAGAGTACCCCTTGTTTTCCAAGGGACAAGTCACTACGGATGGTACCATTTGGTGGTAGCAACCGCAAGTTTGGGAAATAACATTCATTCATTTCTGTAATAACTGAGTACAATTGATCTTTGCTCATTGAGGAGAGTGGCAATCTCGAATACTGCCTTTACATTTCAATCCTTCCATTGTAATTTTTACAGAAGCATTCAATACAAATAATCAAGTTTGCAGAATCAGTCTTCATTGATTTGTTCGACTTTCTTTGGTTGTTTTTGACTTGAATGTGTCTTGCCAGGTTACAAAACATCCAGAAATTCATCCACTCTGACCTTGGTACTGAGAGTGCACTGCTTGATTCTCCAATTCTGCAGAAACTTCATCACAAAAAGGTCAGTTCATAACAGAATGTAATTAGCTAGGTTTGTACTCATCAGGAGATGTGTGTGATCTTCAATTATTATTATTGTTATTATTTTCTTCTTCAAGATTGGTAGCTAGGTTGCTTAACTTAATTAACTGAGTTAGGAGATGAGCTGGGTAATTTGATGAACGGTAATTAATTAAATGGGCGTTCAGGGCAATGTTATTATGACTGTCCCTACCCTTATACTCAAGTCAACCACTCATCTCTTTGTTCTTCATTTCATCTCTCTTTTCTTTTTGGTCATTCTCAGCTATGGCCTTGCATGTAGGCTCAGAATGTATGGTGCAGCCAAGGATGACTTGCCGACAACTGTTTATGGGCTTCTCTAATCTTCTTTGAATCTATGAAGAGTGGATCAGTAAGTGAAGTTGGCAAGTTGTCTTTGGCTACATTTTTCCATTCAGCTTGTCATGCAAGTCCTGTGCTGAAAATAATACTTGCATTGAAGGAGTTCTTCAAAGGCATGATTTATGGTTTGACAACCTTATTATTCTTGATTTGGTTCTTTACATTGCATTCTTTTCGTCTTTTATTGCTATATTATAAAGTAATGATATTAAGTATGATCTAAAGCTACTTAACTGACAAAGTTGATTATATTGTACTAGCTCTTCTGATCCTCATATCAACTCTTACTTATTCATCAAATCATTTATAGAAAAGAAAACACTGTTCTTCATTAAAGATATGGGGATGGAATGTAGAAAGAAGGTCAATGAATTGGATTGGGAATGTAGAAAGACGGTCAATGAAACATTGTATAGGGTACCATAACAAATACGACAACACAACTGGATGAATTGAAGTTCATTAGATTGGTCAATGATTTTCAAGCAATTTAGATTCCTTTGATCAATGACTAAGGTTAATCTTTTAATTTTTTTGTGTGTAGAAATGTCAACAACTCCTTTAGACAAGTCATGGATGAACAAACGGGGAAGTGCAATGTATATAAATGGCGTTAGACAATTCCAACAGTTTGTTGAGGATAATGCAAATGGAGAGAGTCTTTTTCCTTGCCCATGTGTTCGATGTAGGAACTCGAGGGGAAACATTAGTGTTGACGACATAGGTGTTCATTTGTTAAGCCATGGCATTGATACCAATTATGTCACGTGGATACATCATGGAGAGAATATAAACAAGCATGTGATTGGTGTACCTATGACAGAAGTGGCTGAACTTGATGATGTATGTGAATATCCTAGGATGAGCGAGCTAGTTGATGATGTATTCCTCAACATGCAAACTGTGGAGGCTGATGATGGGATAAATGACTTGAATGACACCGTCGAAGAATGTTTTGGCGGTAATCCAGAAGGTGGTCCGGAACTTTCTCGTGAACCTGAGACAGTTATGAACAAGAAGTATCAAAAGTATAAGGAAAAAGCGACTGTGCCTTTGTACAAAGGGTGTCCTAAGGATAAGACCATGTTGTCCACCATTATTGAATTGCAGAATTTCAAGACTCGTTTTAGTTTGAGTGGTAATAGTGTGACGATGTTGTTAAAATGGCTAAAAACCTTATTGCCGGATGATTGTAATTTGCCAGATAACTACCCAAACATGAAAACCACAATTAAAGATATGGGGATGGAATGTAAGACAATACATGCATGTGCCAATGGATGCATACTCTATTGGAAAGAATATGAGGGTTTGGTTGGTTGTTCAAAATGTGGGGAGCGTAGGTATAAGGTTTGTGTGGATGTCGATGAGAACGACTCCGGCAAGGTATACAGGAAAGAAGTTAAAAAGGTTGTAAAGTATTTTCCATTGATTCCAAGGTTGAAAAGATTTTTTAGCATACCGTGGATTGGTAAAGCAATGACTTGGCACAAGGATGCTTGTTCAGATGGGAATTTGATGAGACATCCATGTGATTCAGCACAATGGACTTTAACAAATATGAAATGGCCAGAGTTTGCCTCTGATAGTAGGAATTTGAGACTTGCAATATCGACTGATGGTTTTAACCCACGTGGAAATCTAAGTAATGCTTATAGTTGTTGGCCAGTAATAATAGCACCTTTGAATCTTCCACCTTCTTTATGCATGAAAAAGGAGTTTTGTTTGTTAACCTTGTTAATATCAGGGCCAAAAGCACTCGGAAAGAATATTGATGTTTACCTGGAGCCATTAGTAGAAGAGTTGAAGGAATTGTGGGCAGATGGTGTTTCAACTTGGGATGTGTGTACTAAAAGCAATTTCCGGTTGAAAGCAATGTTGTTTTGGGGTATCCATGACTTTCCTGCTTATGGGACTCTAGCTGGTTGTAATGTTCATGGTTATAATGCATGCCCTATTTGTGTTGATGATGTAGAATCTGAACGTCTTTCAAACAGTCGGAAGATATGCTATAGAGGCCATCGACGTTTTTTACCTACAAAACACAAGTTTAGAGATGACAAGGGATTCAACAAAGATGTTGAGCATCGTCGTGCTCCACAACGGTTATCTGGCGAAGAAGTTGAACGAAGGATAGTGGAAATTTTGGAAAGTAGTTCTACACAAGGTAGGGTTAGTGGGCAAAAGCGCAAGAATATGATTGATAATGATAACGTCAATGATGAACCAACCAATAACATTGCGCCACCGTGGTCTAGAAGGTCCATTTTATTTGATTTGCCTTACTGGAAGTTTGTTGAGCTACGACATAATATTGATGTGATGCATACTGAAAAGAATGTCATTGAACACTTACTGAACATATTGTTGAATGTCTCTAAGAAAACAAAGGATGGTGAGAATGCTCGAAAAGATATGGAAGACATGGGAACTCATAAGAGATATTGGTTGAGCCATGACAATGAAACGGGAAAAACTTCAATGCCAAAAGCATCATTTGCCTTGACCAAGAAAGAAAAAAAAGTATTTATGGATACACTAAAAGAGTTGAAATTGCCGAGTGGATTTTCATCCAAGTTGAGTAATTGCGTTTTTGGCAATCCCCTGGAGCTAAGAGGACTAAAGTCACATGATTACCATGTCATTATGCAACATTTACTTACAGTTTTGCTTAGACATGTTTTTCGTGACAAGAAGGATAAAGATTTAAGAATTGCTATTCAAAGAATTAGCTTATTCTTTAATATCTTATGTGCTAAAGTGATCAACAAAACAGATCTTCAGTTGGCACACAAAGGTGTGATTGAGGCAATGTGTGTCCTTGAAAAGGAGTTTCCGCCTTCATTCTTTGTTATAAGTGTGCATTGCATGGCTCATCTAACCGAGGAAGCGATGCTTGGTGGTCCAGTTCGATATCGATGGATGTATCCCTTTGAGCGGTAAATAAATTTTCTAATTTTAGTGCACGTCATCACGTTATCTTATTATATTATATACTAATTTATCCTTTTATTTATGATTGATAGGTTAATGAAACGATACAAAGACTATACTAAAAATTTCAGATACATGGAAGGATCAATAGCAGAATCATACCTTGTAGATGAATCTGTTACATACTGCATGGAGTATATGAGAAAGCCACGGTTCGGAACTCACAAACACAGTCAAGAGGAGTGGCTTGATGTAGATGATGAGTATGCCGATGAAAAGCCATTGGATAAAGGAAGAAACTATATGCTAAATAATGTACAATTTAAACAAGCTCGAAGATGGGTTTTCAATGCACTTGCTGATTCGAGTGATTGGGAAGAGTAAGATATATAATATTTTAGTCTTTTTTTATAACTAGAAATATAGAATTATGATAATATGGTAACTTGTGCAGAAAATACAATGAATATTGCATGGAGTTGGCTACACAAAGTAAAAAAAAAGGGTCAAGGAAAAATGTTGAGAAAGCTACAGATTTTATTCCTTGGTTGTGTGATGAGGTATATTATAATGTGTATTTATTCATATATATATATATACATATATAATTTTTTTGTATTTTCCGATTTCAGTTCTAAGATGATTTGTTTTACAATGTAGTTGGAGAAGGCTGGGGAAACAAATACCACACTTTGGAGGTTAGCCAATGGTCCAAAATTTTTGGCAATTCAATATCCAAAATATTGTGTAAATGGTTTCACATTTGCGACAAGTTCTTTGGATGAATGTTTGGTGACACAAGATAGTGGTGTCTCCATGGATGCCATTGCTCATTTTGTTGCTAGTAAGAAAGATAAGAGGCCAAAGGACCAACTAGTCAAATGGTATGGAGTTGTTAGAGACATACTGGTGCTAGACTACATTGATTTCAAAGAAACTGTCTTCTATTGTGATTGGGTCAAAGTGGAAGATAAGAAAAATGCATATAAGGTGGACCCAATTTGGAACCATGAGATGGTAAACTTGTCGAAGCTAAAAGACAAAAGAAAGGTGGAAGAGGATCCATTCATTTTAGCTCAAGAAGCAAGTGGAGTATTTTATTCGAAAGATCAATCAAATGACGGGTGGCATGTAGTTCTACATACTCAAAGAGGCTTGAACACTAATGTCGATAAAAAGGAAATTCCCACTGTGTATCAAAGCATCTTGAAAGACAACCCCAACCTGAAGAGCTTACTGGAATTTTAATTGACTATGCTACAATATTTTTTGATGCATTTCTAATGCTATTTTAGTCATCCTCTTTGGTTGAGACCAAATATTTTGTCTTTGTTTCTTATTTAGACTTTTGAGTTGGGAAAGGGAAGCTTTGTAGCTATGTATTCAGATTGGCTTTTCCAATGCTTTATAAAAAACTATTTGTGGTGATATGTTGTGGAATGAAATTATCTATAAATGTGATGTATATAGTTGATTCTTATTTCTTTTTGTTTGATAATGGTTAATATCTATAACTGTCTTCATTGATAGAGATGGATAGTACTCGCGGCAATGATCTCTCCACCATTGATGTCACCAGATCTACAAATGATGACATTGAAGTTAAACAGACCATACAGTTCAACCTCCACGGTTTAGCAGTTGGACCTGGTGCTAGAAATTTCAATAAAAACATTGGAAAGCTTGTTGAAACCCTTGTGCCCATCAAATTCAAGGGTTGGCACCATGTTACTGACAACTACAAAGAGGATGTGTGGAATGGCCTCAAGGTGAGATTTTACATCATTGATTTTCATAATGTCTTATATTATTTTCAACTTATATCTCAATGGCTTATTTGCAGCGTGAATACGACATTCCAAATTATGTGAAAAAGAGTGTGCATTTGAAAATGCCTGAATATTATAGAAGGTTCAAGGCACATCTTAGGAAGAATTATTTGGATAAGTATCCTACCATTGAGGAACAAGAGAAGCATGTTCCAAATGGTGTAAGAGAGGAGGATTGGAAGGAGTTTGTTCGCCATGAGAGCACCCCTGAAGCGAAGGCAATTAGAGACCAAAATGCAAAAAACAAAAAGGCTTCAAAGTATGTATGGGGGGGGGGGGGTGGCCAAAAGAGTGCTGCAGAAGTAGAATACGAAATGGTAATTGAGTTTCTAGCTACTAGTACAATATTATATACCATTTAACTTTATAGGCTGAGACTAATCTTTCAAGTATATAGGTTGAGAAGAACCCTGATGGAGAACCAGTCACACGCACTGACATATGGATTGCTTGTCACACGGGAAAGGATGGAAAACCTACGCGTGGTTCTGAACAATATATGGTATGTGCCCAATGATGTCTTTTATACCCAATTCTTAATTTACTTTGTAGTTGTTTGAATATTATTTGTGTCCTGATTTATTTTATTTTTTCATTCTTTTGAAGGAACAAGTTAAAGCAAAAAAAGCTGCATTGCAAGAATCTTCAACTCAAGGTAACATTGACCTCACTATTGATGAGGATCCTCTAAGCCAAGTGTTTGGCCAAGAAGCGAGGGGACGTACTCGTTGTGTTGGAACCACTGTCTCTAAAAGGAAGTATGATGTTGCACTTCCCGCTCGTTCATTGCTATTGGAAAAAACATTGGAAGCCAAAAAAAGGGAAGAAAAATATGAAAGATTGGAAGAAAATGTTAGATGGATACGAGAGAGACTTGAAAGTGGAACTTATGTAAGACCATCAACAAGTGAGGGAATAGAAGGAGTTGTTCAAAGAACTGAAGATACACCGTCATCCGGTGCACAATCGACAAGGCAACCAGATAATCCATTACCTCCATCTCCATTACCACCATCTTCATTACCTCCATCTCCATTACCACCATCTCCATTACCATCATCTTCTCAAGGTGTTGCGAGGTTTCCTTCTCCAAGCAATCCTGTTCCTTCAGTGTCAAGGAGATACAAAGTTTGTGATTGGGAAAGGAATGTCATTGCGATAGCATTAGAGGTTGTAGATCCTATCCATCAATTCTCTTGCGCTTGTCATGGATCATTGAACCCTGCAACAGAGATCAGACTCTCCTTGTGCTTCAAATACAAGACTGGGGTGAAACTTTACAAAAGTGATCCAAAAGGAGACAAGATGGGGGATTTGGACGTTGGTGATTTCTTCGTATGGTGTAGAACTCATGCGGAACTTGATGATTGATAGGGGCATCTAAGGTCTATATTTTCTGAAATACAGTGGTGATGGACAAATTTCTGGGCAAGTGTTAGTCTACAGGCATCCAGGGTTGCACTTTGGTGATGTACATGTCTTGAATGCAATATACGTCAAAGAGTTGGAGAAATTTGTTGGCAATGCCAAATTTGTTGAATGCAATCCATGTAGTTGATCTTCAAGGTCCATCTGCATGTTGAATGAGTTATCGCGGGAACAAGTATACGAGTACGTGACTATCTTGGTTCGATTCTTATTCCTTTTTATTTGATCTTCGTATCTGATATGGCCATTCACCATTTTTAATTTATATTTTTCGTTCAATTGTCAGCTAAAGTATTCTTTTTTCTTAATGTTCTTTTGGTTCAGCCATTGGTACAATCTTTTCATCCACCGATACTGTCTGCACACTTCAGGTTTGTCACATTGACTCTACTTAACTAAGCGCTTGATCACCTATCATTATTGCATCATAAGCATGTCAAGAGATTTTTTTTCTTGGTATTTATAGGTGCTAAACCAAGATGAGACACCCCTTTTGTACAGTCTAGTTTTTGGGGAAGGCGTGGTAAATGATGCCACTTCAGTTGTTCTATTGAAAGCAATTCAAAAGCTCGATATATCAAAGCTTGATGGCTGGACAGTGACTCATATAATTGGAGAATTTTTATATCTGTTTGCTACTAGTACCTGTCTTGGTGTTGCTGTAAGTAAACACGAACTAAATGCCCGTTGTGATGCAATATAATTATTCAATGGGCCAAATTACTGCTAGACATGCCAACTAGTCATGTCCGTATTTAGAGTCTTATTTTGCAGTTTTTCGATCTGTGCAGGTAGTGATGCAATCTTTCTAGGGGCTGAGACCCTGCGGGGTCTGTATCCAGTTGATTCCATTTCCATCGTTGGTAAAATCTGTGCTGAGGCAAGTCTCACCGCTTCTCTTTAAGCCAATAGTTTTTTCTGGATTGATTGTGCAATGCTGTTTGGTTCATCTTGTTCTTTTCTTTGCCACTGCATGAAGCTTCTGACTCATACTGACAAAGGAAACTTATTGAAATACCCCAGACAACCTAGGTTTTGTCCACTGGTTTTTGTATGAAGTTGGTGTCAAAGCAATTGGGCCTTTTCCAATTCTTGAGTATTTATTTATTTGATTTTCTTTTCAAGAAATCTGCACTAATGTAAACTCTCTGATAAGGCTAGGGTGGGTGTAGTATTAATATATTTACTTTGTTTACAGATTTAATAGTTTCTAGCAGACTATGTCAGTCATACTTGATTTAGAAATTTACAGCTATACTAGTTTAGAAATTTACAGCTGTACTAGTTCTACGTGATTACCACGTTCTAAAAGTTATCAGATAAAGTTATATGACTGACTTGGTGGGATTTGAATGATTGCAGTTGCAGGTACCTCTTCTCGCCCTCGAACCTTTAGACAGGTACATAGCTCTGATCCTATTACTAATACTAAGCAACATATTTATTTTTTCAATAGTATGACTTCTACTTTTTATTTGATTAATTTCATTGGTACATACCATGCATTTTATCAGTCAATTAATCATCTGCCCTAGTAATTCTTATTCCTGAATATTTTGATGTCTTGTTCATTTTCTTTTATGGAAACCGTCACACTGACCGTGCAGTGAAATTTAAGTGTGTACCTCACAAATATGTCTTCAATTCTTATTACTATTACTACGTCATATATCAGTATGTGCATGCAACTTTAGTTGTTTTCTGATCTGGTAAAAGGAGGGTAATCTTATTATCACTATTAGGAGGAAGCTGAAGAGGAAGAAGAAGTAGAAACGGAATCCGAAGAGGAATCAGAAGATGAATCTGAGGTAGTTGCCTTTCTACTTATTTTACTTGTACTTTTTATACTTCTTATTCCCCTGCATGAGTTACTTGTAATTCTATATGAATTTCTCTCAACCCTCTCAATGTGGATGTTGGCAGAAAAAGAAAGGAACCCAAGGCATCATTGATATCCAAAATCCAAATTTGGTGAAGCCAAAGAATGTGAAAGCTAAAGATGTTGATGTAAGTTTGCGATGTTTCCCAATACATTTGAATTCATCTCTTGAATTTGGCATTACTGTACAAGGTTGTTGTTTTTCTTCATATTTTTATTATTATTAGGCCATGAGTTATATCAAATCATGTACATGTTTCCACTGGAAGTTTCCCGTATTTATCTTGCGGAAGCATTACAAGCATTGTAACTGTCTGGGTTTCTAGCTTATTTTATCCCACTTTCAATGTGCACCCAACTTTCTTTCCTGCTACTTGCACTCTATAATGTATGGCAATCAGATACTTTTTATACATAAGATGACTCCTGTAGCATAGTTACAAAGAGTTTCATAGTTTTTTGCGCAAGGCAAGCTAGAGTTTCATAGTTGACATATTCAAGGATTCATCCAACATCACTTGGCAAATCTAATTCTCATATTTTGCATCTTCCTGCTAATTTCACAGAGGATGATACAAGCATAGAGAATGATATAAAAGTGCCGATTCTGGAAGTTTTTCATCGCAACATTTATGACAACAGTTGGCATTTTTCATGTAAGTGTTTCTTTAAAATCACCATTTTCTCAAAACACACGGTACTCAGTGACACATTGTTTACTTTTGTGTCAAATTATCAAAGATAGGTGCACTCTCTGCTTATAAATTTGCATCATTACATGGTATTTTTCTTCTTCTCTCCCTAAAATAGTTGTTTCTTGGCTTGTAATGGAGCTTCGAAATATACAACAAGGTTGTCAGATTCTTGGTTGGTTGTGCCCAGTCTGAACTTGTAAGGTTTCGTGTTTTCGACTAGTTGACAAGCTGGATAGGTTCCACTGTATAAAGTCACTATTCTGTTTTTTTTCAGTACCTGATATCACAGTGAAACTGTGCAAGCGCGTGTCTAGTGTTTACTAAGATCATGTGACATATTCAAGTACCTGAATTTTGGCATGGATTAAAAAGCTTCTTTAGGTGCTGGCTTGAAGTTTGACTTGCATAATCACTGAACTGACGTGTTTCCATTTAGATGTAGATTAATAAATTTTTTCAACAATTGAAAATGTTTTTCCACTTATTTAAACATTTATATCTGCATTATTGATTAGAAGTGGCAGTTTTCCCAAGCACTGTTCATTTGGCATTCATTTGGCAGTTTTCTCAATATAACTCAGGCACTCCTGCATTTAAAATTATGCATTTCTTTTAGCTCAGAGAATGTTACGCTTGCTGTGTTGCTGATGCTGCTTGCTGTTGCTGCGCTGCGTTGATGCTGCTGCTGCTACGCTTTTTTGCGTTACTGCTGCTGCTGCTGCGCTGCTGCTCTGCTTTGCTGTTGCTGCTGGGTTTGCTGCTGCTGTTGGCTGCTGCTGGGACGCATTGCTGCTGTGTCGCAGCGTTGACATGCTGAGATGTGGCGACATGCGGTTGGAGCATGTCTATGCCGGTTGATCTAGGCAGTCCGGTGTAACTTGATTTGTCGCAGAAACGCGCGTGTGCTGCGTGTTCTACGGTTGAGAGATTGCTGCGTGTTCTACGCGCGTCTGCTGTTCTCCAAGTCATTCCATATGTGAAGGTTAGTGTCCATAGTATTTATTTGAAATATTTATGTGCGCTTGAATATATATATGTATATATATATATATATACATATATATGTGAAGGTTAGTGTCCATAGTCATTCCTATTTTCTGTTCTCTGTCCATTTGGATATGATGAAAACTGTTTTGCAAAATTTCCTTGGGAAAGGCTATCCATGTTCTATATTTTCTGATGTTTTGCTCTGTAACTTTGTATTGTCTGAAGTTCATATTCTTTGTTTGGATGCATGTGTATGCATTACAGTTTATTTGCAAGTAGTGGGTTCTGCGTATCTGATCACATTCTTTTGAAATAAAATCTGGTAGTGTGTGTGGAAGGAATGGTTAGATAAGATTATATACTTAAGAAAGGATTGATATGCTCATTAATAAAATCTTTGGTTTACCTGATCATTTTCTCTTTAAAAATCCCCTTTATATGGAATTCCTACAGTACAGGTGATTTTATTTCTTAGATCTGCTTTATAAGCTGCGTTTGATAGAAATAAAACTCAAACCCACTTCCTCGACATTTAGAATTTCTGATTCAGTTTAGCAAGCTAGTAAACTTATAACCGGAATCAATATGATGAAAAAATTGAAGTGATAACTTCACTTCCTCGACATTTAAGCATAAATGACTCTTTCGTTTGTGATTTCAAGCAAATAGGATAAAAAGTCTTATCTAATGTAGTAATGGTGCCTGTATTGGTGGATTTGTGGGTTGACGTATCTGGCACCTCACACCTGTGTCGGACACAATATTCATTCCCTTGTCATTGTTATATTGGTGTTTAATTATTACATGTACTCTTACAAGTTCCTTTAGTTCTTTTGTGTATCAATGGTTAATTTGCTTTGAATTGATGGAAGAAAAAAAGCCTTCGTGATCGAGAAAGTCTAGCGAGAAGTTGCTTTAGCTCATGTTAACATTTTTTTCCCTTCAGGTGGACATATGTTGTTTTGATAAGTCTGGGACTCTTACATCGGACGACATGGTATGTTATGATGTCACATGATCAAGTTTTAGCTTATGTAATTGATGATATATACTGTGATGGATGTAATGGATATATGGCAATGTTTTTTAGGAGTTCCGTGGAGTAGAATTTTTTTTTAGGAGCATATAATCTGGTCTAGTAGAATTTTTTTTTCAGCATGAAACCTATATGTTGTTGATGATGATACTTCTACTTGTGCTTTTGCTACAACTTATTGTTACACCCAGGTCCAGATCATATGCAATAAAGTACTTAAAGAGTATCTATGTTGTCTTGTTTCAATAACTGTGCAATTATAGGTCATGTTTGTCTGTCATTGGTTTATTAGCAATCTTTATAGGTCATGTTTGTCTGTCATTAAGTACTGACTAATTTTTATACTGCAGGGCTCTGAAGGTCTGAGCCAGTACGGGCAGCAGTATGTTGGACAGGAGAATGCGCATACATTGCTTGTTTTTGGGGTGCAAAGTGTGTCGTTGTATCAACCATCACCGGTGCCATATACAAGCAACTACCAGGTGCTGCATTCTCATCATTTTCAGTATATTGAACAAGCAACTACCGAAAGAAATGGGGCCTGTTCCTAAGGGCATCAATGTATTTTCTTACATTATAACTAGGGCGATTTGTATTGTTGGAAAAAACATAGAGAAATTCTTTTGTTTTAGATGCGAGCGAAACCTGATATAACAAGCTATGTTCCATTTGTTCAGGTTAATCCTGTTATTGTACATTAATTAATGCTATTTGTTTACATGTTTTTGTTTGGCGTCAAAACTTGACAAGTTCCTTTTTCGGTTGATTTTGTATTTATCTAGCATATAGTTTGGTGGTTCTTATTCGTGTCGGAGGCATGACACAAACTATAGTAAGGACTGATTTTGCAGGTGCCACGGCTGTGATTTTGCTGCAGCAGCAAAAAAAAAATATAATTTTTTTTTTCGATTATATTAACTTGCAACGGTTTAAAACCGTTGCAACAAAACAAATTTCTTTTTTTTTTTGAATTTTGTTTTAATTGCCAACGGTTTAAAACCGTTGTTCCATCTTGCCACGGCTAGAAACCGTGGGCATTATTTACCATTTGCTACGGCTTCAAACCGTGGCCATGGGTAGGCACGGCTAAAAACCGTTGCTAGCACCTTTGCCACGGTTTAATTCACACTATTTAGCCACGGTTTATAACCGTTGCCACAGTTAGCCACGGCTAAAAACCGTTGCTACTTTTAGACACGGTTTAAAACCGTTGCAAATACATGTACTTAGCCACGGTTCAAAACCGTTGCCATGGTTAGCCACGGCTATAAACCGTTGCTATCTTGTTAGCCACGATTTATAACCGTTGCTAATATTTACACGTTGTAACGGCTTAGAACCGTTGCTAATTTTGCCACGGCCTAAAACCGTTGCTAGTTTTATTGCAACGGTTTATAACCGTTGCTAATTTCTGCAAATAACGCCCCCCCTTCAACCATAAAACCGTTGCTACAATGTTTAGCAACGGTTTTTAGCCGTGACAAAAAATTTTGCGACGCCCCTGTAGTCCACGGCTCTTAGCCGTGGCAATGTCTTACGCCCACGGTATAAAACCGTGGCTAATGGGGGTTTTTGGTGTAGTGAAGGCTGAATGGGTTGCCCAGAGACAACAGTTAGGGGTCGGCGTGGAATTCAATGCTCGGGTAGTGAGGAAGGCTGAAAACCAACTTCTTCTGGAGCAACATGAGCTCAATGCAATTAAGATTAGTCTGGCTATGGAGCAATCTCTGGTTGTTGCACTGACTGGTATGCTGGAGTTGTTAGAGCATGAACTTGCTGAAGCGAAGGCGCGTGAGGAAGAGCTTCTCAAGGCACAGGGCAAGTATGAGTTCCACTGGGTCGTAAATGGAAGATTAGAGCTACTGGCACTAGTGAAGGAAGAACATCCGAAATGGGACCTTGCGTATTATAAGAAAATGTCTTATGCAGTTCAAAGTGGTCTCTGCGTCATCGAAAGATGAGGGCGATTCAGATCATGACGCTCAGATTGAGGCGCATACGAGCGCAAGTCCTGCTCCTTCCTCTATTAAGCTTAATTCTCCTACAACTATACCCCCTCCTAATGAGGAGTAGACTTTGTACCCTTGTACTTTTTGGTTTCAAATGTTAAAGAAAACATGTTTATTTTTAGTACGCCTTGTACCCTCATTGTGTTTGGTCTCCCTGTCTCGCGCTTTCCATTTTGCCTTGTCGTTTTACTTTGACATAGGTCTTGTTGGGTTAGCAAGAAGTCAAGTGTTATGTCTGCTATTGAGAGTTTGACCGTTTATGTTGCGAATGATTCTGACATGTTCTTCTGTGAGGTCTTAAAGTCATTATCTCTCGGTTACATCCAATAGTAGGTGTTCAGCGGATGGTTTGGCAGTGGGCTACGCTACTCGAGCTGTAGCTCATCCTCTAGGTAAGCCTTTGGAGACTTAAATTGTATAATTGACCGTCGGTTGCGGCTGCCGGCATGAGTGAATTGTGGTAGCATGCATTGTCTTTGAGCTAGAACGCTTGTCCTGAGTCAAGTTTCGTAAGCTCGAGCAGACATTCCATGTAGCGTTCGTTCGCATGTCAGCGAGTTGATTTTTAGGTCGGCTTGAGTGGCCATTGCTGATAATAGAATGCCAGCCCGTGTGAACGTGAAGACACTGCTTGAGCTGTAATTTATTTCGGCGATCGCTACTTTGAAAGGGATAGGTGGTCGCGTAGCGAGCTGTTAACATTAGTCGAGACTGACTGGGCTCCCACCTTTCGAACCATCTATACCCGTGCGGAGCGGATTACAGGTTTGGGATGTGAGAATTCGGCGATCATGGTTTGTTGAAGAGTGATGACCCCGTGGCGAGCTGTCAACATCAGTTTAGGACTGACTAAGCTCCCACCTTCCAAACCATCTACACCTGCGTGGAGCAGGCTACAAGTTTGGGACGAGGGGATTCAGCGATCATGGTCGGTAAAAGAGTAGTGGTCTCGTGGCAAGCCGTCAGCATCAGTTCGGGACTGACTAGGTTCGCACCTTCCAAATCATTTACACTTGTGCGCATCGAACTACAAATTTGGGAGTTTTCGGCGACCATGGTCTGTAGAAGGGTAGTGGTCCCGTGGCAAGCCATTGAAATCAGTTCGGGACTGACTAGGCTCCCACCTTCCAAACCATCTACACCCGCGCAGAACGAGCTACAAGTCTGGGGTTGGTAATTCAGCCACCATGGTCTATAGAAGAGCAGTGGTCCCGTGGCAAATCGTCGACATCTGTAGGAACTGACTAGGCTCCCACCTTCCAAACCATCTACACCTGCATGCAACAGGCTACAAGTCTGGGCTTTGACTAGAAGTTGTTGTTGTCAGTCGTAACTGGCTAGGCTTACCTGATCGAGTTTGGCGATCGTTATCCGCAAAGGGGGCAACGATCCCTGGCGAGTCGACGTCACTAAGCGTAATAGCGCTGATTAGACTCCCACTTCCTAAACCATCAAAATCCGTGATGGGCGGACTAGGTGTCTGGATGAACCAGAAGCCGTTGTCATCAGCCGAAACTGACTAAGCTTGCTTAGTTAGGTAGGAGCTCTGTTTGTTGCGGGCGTGCAAGCCTACATCCGCGGGCAGAGTGCATCGTGCGGACAAGTTTCTCTTTAAAGAGACAGAAGTACCTTAAATCAGCTGGTGATATGCAGGTGTGATCTGTATGTCAAAAGTGACCAGGGTTTCTAATGCTCGTGTCAGGCACGTGGTAGAAAATCGCTTGAATAGTGGGCTGAGCCTATCGACCCGTAGAGGAAGAGTTAGGGTTTTTCGTAGGATCAAAATGCTACGTGTACAATGTAGATTGCACGGTGACACACGTACATCGTAGATCGCAAGACGATTGAGTATCGGTTACTCCCCCAATTAATGGGGTTGTGTGCAATTAATTGGATGAACATGGTCCTGTGCAGTTTCCTTGGGAACCGTCGTCTTCTCATTTCCCATACGGTATTCAATGCTGACAGTCAATGTTGAATCGCCTATTTGGTGAACCACTGTGTCTATATAATGGTATTTTTTTCATCGTTGTAGGCATTATCTTCCATAGAGCGCACCTCCTCAGATGCTCTTACTCAAAGAACATGCTTTGGGTTTTCCAAAGACTGAAGGGGGATCTCCAACACTGGAGTCTTTGAATGTTTTGACATTTGCCCTGATGACTCATGATAAGACTTGTTTTTATGCGTCGTCACCTGCTCTGGGTGAGCACCCAATTGGTTTGCTGAGACCTTGTAATTACTTCTCGTATTGCGAAGAAGAGTTACAAACTCCCTCCCAAGGGATGAGTAAGTTGTTTATCCACCAACACTTTGGTGCTACCTTGTGCCACTCTATCTGTCGGGAGACACTCCCTGCGGCTAGCTTATGGTTGATCGAAGTGTTGGCAGATGCGTCTTTGCTTCAGGGGTGGTATCTCTGAGTCACCCTGAGTATCGTGCATGGGAGAAGTGTCCCCACTTGGCAGCACTGTGAGACCCTACTGTCCCATCATTCGCAGGCACCTTTGACTGTCCTTTTCTACCTTCCTCAGGAGGAGGGATACCGGATGATGTCTACAACTTGTCGCTGGGTCTATATTGTCGTCTGCGAGCCGTTCTTTAGGGATGATTTGGGGGAGTCACAAGTTGTGTTTGTCCCTTCAATCATTTTTGTACATTTGCCCTTGCTTGTGGAATATCTTCTTCGGAGAAGTCGCTGAGTAGAGTCTACTTTGGGTACCTTAGTTGTTCGCTTTTGAGTCTTCTTCTAGAGTCGAACCGTTTAAGCGAGTCTTTACTGCATGTTTCATTAAATTTAGATGCATGTAGTTTGTAGGCTTTTGTACTGTTTAAGCGAGTATTTACTGAGCGAGTCTTTTGTACTGTTTAAGCGAGTATTTACTGGGCGATCGTTGTTACATCTTTCTAGTAATCAATAGAGTGTGTTTGCATAATTCTCTTTTATTTCTTAAATGATTGCAAATCACATAAGCTCCTAAGAATTAGAACTCTACATTGACTAAGGAAAGGAAACTAAACAACTAAATAAACTAACTGTTGGCGGAAAGAGGTCGACCCGGTCCTGAAGTGAATTCGCATGGCCCTTCATGGATTGTTAGTACCTTCAGTGAACTGCCAAGCTTCGACGCCGTTGAGGTTACTGAAAAGTAAACCTTGCGTGGGAGTTTTCTTCTGCGCCAACAGATTGTCAGGGGGTTGTGCTCCCGTCTGCAATGACCTTTCCACTTCATTGGGTTGAAAAACAGATTGTTTCTGTGATGCTTGAATGTTCTCCGTTTCTAAGTTGAGCCATTGTTGTTGGGATTTTGTGTCAGTGTGAGTGGAGTGACTCTTCCATAGTTACTGGGTCTGGCTTCTGTTCAACTTTCCTTGTGGGCTTCAGTTGGATCTGGGAACATTCTATCTGCTTCAGTGCATCACAATGACAGCCTCGTGTCGTTGGTTGGTCCACACACAATGTTCCTTCCGAGTGGTTAGCGGTATACCTAACGCACTGGTGAAGAGTGGAGACTACTACTTCCATCTGGTGAAGCCATGGTCTTCCCAGGATGAGGTTATAGGTAGATGGTGTGTCCACAACCACGAAGTCCAAGAATATGACTTTTCTCAGTTGTGGCTTTCCTGTCACCACTGCTAAAATTATCTTCCCGGTCGGGAAGCATTCCCCTCCACTGAATTCAATCAGCGGCTAATCTGAGGATGTCAGATTATCTTCCTTGATGTCCATACTATGGAACGCGTTGTAGAACAGGACATTGAGGGAGCTTCCCGTATCCACCAAGGCCCTCTTCACTTCCCACTTTGTAATAGAGACTGAAATGACGAGAGCGTCATTGTGCGATGCGTGGACGCCTTTGAGGTCCTTGTCTGTGACGTTTAAGGTAGGGATGGGGCTTTGCACCCTCGAGTAGTATACGCGTCTGTCCTCGTCTGTGGAATGTGTCTGCATCTCCAGTAGAGTCCGCTTACGGGATCTATTTGACTGGTCTTCATCCAATCTGACTCCATGAAGGACATAGATTATGCCCGGAGTCTCCTTCTCAATCTCCTTGACTGCCTCTCCTCTGTCTCTGGGTCAGTTTTGTTGCTTATCTGAACCCCGTGAATTCCTTTAGCTTTCCCTTGTGGATCTAGTATTCGATCTCATACCTTAGACTCTTACAATCATTGGTGTCGTGGCCACCTTCTTTGTGGTATGAGCAGTACTTGTTGTTGTCATGCTTGGAAGGGTTTCCACGCTTCTTTGTGGGCCACTTTAGATCTTCCCAGTTTTTCATGGAGTTTATGACGTACGATAATCTAGAATTGAGGGGAGTTATGGATTTGGATCCAACATAGTTGGAAGCTTTCTCTGGCCTGGCTCGACCAGGGTCGGACATGTTGTCGTTGCGTTTTTGCTTATTCCTCTCTTCGTCTTCTTGCCTTCTTCCTTCCTTCCTGTCCCTAGGAACGAAGGGCTTGTTAACTTCGATTTCCTTCTTCGTTGTTCTCATCTCTTCTAGGGTGATGTACCTCTAGGCGCCCTTCAAGAGTTCTGCCATATCCAAATGAGGCGAGGAAGTCGTAAAACTTTCCCTTTCTTAGGCCCGCAGTAAAAGCCGTCACGGCTGTGTTGTTATTGCAACCGTTAATGAGTGTCAGCTCGTCATTGGAGCGCGTTACATACTCTCTTAGCATCTCATTAGATTTCTGCCTCAGAGAGTGTATGTAGTGTGGGCCTTTAAGGAGACGTCGACTTCTGACAAAATGTGTCAGGAATTCCTTGGCCAGTGTCTTGAAAGAGTCAATCAATTTTGGCGGGAGGTTGTGGAACCACGTCAGTGCTGACTTCTTTAGACTGGTAGGAAATGTTTTGCACGTCACCGACTCGGAACCTTATTTGGAAGAGCCTCGTTCATGATACAGTCCACGAACGGTGGAATAGAGTGGCGGTATAGCACGTCTAGGTCATGAACCCCTCGGCGGAGGGGGTTCTGTTGGGCAAGCCTGTCTACCTTGAAGGTTGGGTTCGCGTTAGTTGCACCGCCTCCTTTAGTCCAACGAAAACTAGCAGGGGCTTGACTCTCAAGTGCTTTGCTCTCTGTTGTCTTCCGAAGATGGGGCTTGTGTTGCTCCTGATCTCCATTAGCAAGTGGAAAGTTCTGTTGTATGAAAGCCTCTATTGCTTTGGCAATTTGCTGTATTTATGATGACAACAAATCTATCCTAGGATCTATCATTGCTGTTGTCGGCGCAGGGGCGTGAGCCTGCTGCCCGTGTGTCACCGGCACCATTGAGAGTGGTGGTATAGCGCCAGTCTGAGCGTTTGACGTGTCCCCTTGTTCTCCATTGTTGCGTGATATGGTGGTCACCATCTTCTCGTATTCTGAAGAAAGTTGATGTTAGTGATTGGTTAGGAACTTTGTCGTTCCCCACGGATGGCGCCAATCTGATTTCGATTTTTGCTCCCTGCTTTGAACTTGACCTGCAAAAGGAACGCACGTGAGCCACAGACCACCGTTGTGGTGGCCGATGACATTCCGATGCTAAAGTCAGACAAGGATATGAGGAAGGCGCACTGCTGCAAATAGGGAATTTGTAGCGTCCCTTAGCTTACCAACCTCATGTCTTATTTATAGTGCTAGAGTTCTGGTTCGACCAGGTCATCGGTGGCGTAGTTTAGGGAAGAAGATCTTCGTGGAGATTATTATTTAATTAGGAGTTGTGCTGTGAATGGAAGTTTTCATGTTAGCCTTGTGCTCCTAGATACGAGGGAGATAGTTTCCAATCAGAGAGTATTCCATAGATAGAAGTTTCCATATCCGGTGTATATTTTGGTATTTGCTTCCTAGTTGGAAGCAAAGTATTGTTATCTTGCCTATCCGAAGTTGATCCTTGAGATACTTGCTTTAGCATGGCTTACGGGTATTGAGGATAGTTGTGAGACGCGTGGGCTTAGCAGGCTGTAATGATTTGGGTCTGTCTGATGGACTGCATTGTGCGGACCTGGAACCGCTGGGACAATATCAGTGTTGGGCTGACGCTTGGGCCTATTTTTTCTCGAGATCATCAAAACGTGTACGGTGTAGAGAAACCATTTTGGTATATCATCAATAACTTTTAAAACATCTCCAAATGAAATGTCCCTATGCTCAAGGGGTTTACTTAAAAAATAATAATGACCAAAACATTGAAAATAATTAAAACGTTGTGACCTTAATAAATCACAAATTACTTGGAAAGTTATCTCGACATGCTTCTAAAAATCAAAAGAGCATCGTAATTCCTAAGAATATTATAACATAAAAAATAAAAATAAAACTCAATGTTGGTGTGAGAAAACGCTTTTGGTGATGTGGAGTAGTGGTTGCCTAACCATTCTTAGATAAACCATAACAAGCTAAACAAGGAAAATAGAGGAGACAAGATTAAGAGATGCCATTTTATATAAACTTCTGCTGAAGATTAGTAGGATTCTAATCTGCTGCTTAATACGGATTTTGAAATTAATATAAAACTAAAACAGATAGTTTCTATGTTCCTAGTTTTTATATTTCTATGGGGATCCTTTGCATGTAAGAAAAAAAAACCCAAATCTAATACAAAAAAACTTCTTCATTGTTTATTTTCTCCATCGGTGATACATCTCTCTTCTTGTTGTTTTTGTCCAAAAATTGTAATAAGTTTTCGTGAGAACATATAAGGAAACAAAATAACAATGAAGAAGTTTACAAACTTAAAAATAACACTACAACTCGCCAATTCCTCTTGCAAACCTTGACCACGACAAAGGAGATGTATAAATGCATACTGATAAGCACTCAAAACTTGATTTTTTTACGCCCCATTTAGCTATTTATTAATCTCTCGTTGTGCTTAAAATTAATCAAATGTCTCTGTTTGTCTCGAATCTGATTATTGTTATAATTTTTGCAGGAAATCGAAAATTGTGCAAAATTCAAGACAATTCTACCATAAATTTGCATGACCATGAGCAATTGGAGAAATTATAAAATTTACAAAAAAATACGAAATTCGAGGCATTTGGGCACGTTCATGGAGATATGTGGCAAGTTTCAAGATAAAAACTTTAAGTGTGGACCATGCAATCATAAACACAAATAAAGCATCAACTCAAAGCATATTCCAAGGATCAAATCAAAGAATATTTCATTGCCTTGATTTTTTTTCACCATATCTACCTCCAATTTGGAATCCCTTGATGTATCTATCCCTAATATGACTCCATTGTTTTATATGATATGATTTGGAGTATAATAAAAGGATTTGTGAAATTTGGAGTATAATCAAGGAATTTGTGAGATTTTATCCCCATTTCTAAATTTGGAGGAGAACATTATAAATATGCACTCAAACTCTTGGAAAAGGGACATCTAGTTTTTTTTTTTCATACATCATTCTCTTATCTCTAGTATAGCTTAGATTAGTTTTCTTTATCTCGTTAGAGCTTTCATTCAAGTCAAGTTGATTATATGTAAGTTTTTAGTTTTGAATTTAATAAAAGTTAATTTATTATGCATTAGTTATCTTTTATCAATTAGTTTACTTCCTCATCTACCTTTCTAGTTCCACTCATAGATTATTTCATCACAATGACAATGGTAAGCTAAACTTCTCCTCTCAAGAGGAGATGAAACCTACTTGAGTGATGTAGAGATTTTTTTAATAAAAAAAAAATTGTATAATTTCTATTAATCCTAGATTCAACCAATGAATCAAAGTTGTGAAATCGAAAGATGGACAACGAAGGATTATGTGAAATTAAGATAAGTACTTGGAAACAAGGATTATATTTGATTTTCATAGTTCTTCAATTCTTTGTAAATTATAACTAATCATTCAAAATCCGCCATCGAGAGAGGGGTGAATTAATGATGGTCAAGAAATTTATTTTATCGTCGAAAGAGGTAAGTGTTCAATCTTAGAAAAATGAATTTTCTTTTGAGCATGGCTTTTGAATTAAAAGTTAAAGGAATTTGTGCTAAGTGTTCAAAAAAAAAAAAAGATTTACAAAAGTGTTAAAAATTAATCTCTACAAAGCTAAGAGGTGGATTCTCCAATCCTTGAGATCTTTATTTTAATTGGTTAAAATTCTTTAGTAATTTTCATCCTCAATTTTCAATCAAACTTTGATTTTTTTTTTTTTAAAATCAAATGGCGCCGTTGCCATTCATCAAGTGACGAAAGGAAAGCTCCAGAGATTAAAAGCACAAAGAAGATCAAGTTTTTTCCCCATTCCTCTTCTTCCCTCCCCTATATATATATATATATATGAGTGAACCACTTTTACATTTTATTATTTTTTTAATGCCTCAAAAAGTCGAGTGCAACTTGTAATAATTGGATGTTGCTTTTTTTGTAGATTGTTAGCTTTAGGTTACAATTAGTTCACTTGCACCAAAAAAATCAACTAAAAATATATTGGAAGTCGTATTTATTTGATTTACGATTTGCACAATATTTTTAATTGATTTATCAAAAAAATCTGACTTCTTGACCAAGACTAGTAAATTATCTTTGCAACTGTAATTGCTTGATTGTGTGTTTATTTATTTAGACACCTATATAAGTCAGAAAAAAATCAAAAAATAATTAGGATTTTTTTTTTAGTAAGACTATTTTTTTTATTTGTAGTGGACAACCAGTGGCATTGTGAGGGAGAGAGCAATTGCTTGAACCAAGGCGAAGTAGCTCTCAAATAACACTTCTCTCTACCCCCATGGAGGATACCTTGTATCCGAGCTCACAAGTTAGTATCCCTTTCAGATACATTGTTTTAGTCGCTTGGATGTTGAGTGAAATTTGATTGGATTTTATTTGGTGTTTGTTTATGTTTATGCATCTTAAAAAACTGCGTGGTTGCATACGTTAATAAACTACCATAAACAGATATGGCAGACCTAGCCCTATTTTTGAAACTGATTGGATTTCATCACCCACCTCGTCGCTCTAGCTGTGTGAAACCAAGGCACATAATAAAATCAACTAAGATTAGAGCCAATTAGAGAGATGTTCATTGGACAACCAAGACCAAAGTGATTTTGCTGAATTTTGTGTTGACCAAAGCTAAACATGACTTTGGGTTTAATCATTCAATGAACTCCGGGAGGCTGCTGTCACATGGGTAACTCACCCGATACGCCAAGTCACCAGTAAAATGTGGACCACAGAAGGACGTGGCGCAACTAACGGTTTTGGTTAGGAACACACACCATAAGTGCGTGTTTGGCACACATCATTCTCATATCAATTGGTCTACAAAGCGGTAGCACAAGTATAGTTCTTAATTAGACCACGTGATTTCTTGCCACTTGTGCAATAATCCCATTTCTTGCAAGCATAACTCTAACCTCCTAATTTTGGACTTTGTATTGTTGGATATAAGCTTTTAGGATCATCCTAACAGTTTGTGCCCGCTAGTTTTAACCAATCTTTTCCCTCACAGATTCACAAGATAAAATCCCTTTAAAATGTTGTTTGCCTAGATTAGGCATTTGTGTGGTTAAGCGGTGATTGTTACATGTGTGTGCCTTTTTAGCAATCATCTAGGGATAAGAACTTTGTGTGTTTTGTCACTATCATCCTTCCATCACACTCTTCTCCTTTTATGAAAGATTGGGAATGGCCTAGCAAGTGCTCGATTCGTTCCCAAAAAAATTTTGACCACCCTGGCAATCGATTGTTTCGTTCCCAAAAAATTTCTAGCCGCCGAAGCCCCTCTTTACCCCTTCACCACACTCTTTTCCATCTTCTTCCCCACAGACGATTCAATCTTTTGAGTCTATGACTCATCAATCAGTAGATGATGCATTGTTTCAATGTCTTTCATACTTTGGTATGGACTTAGATATTGATGAAGTTGTTGAAGTCAACAGTATGTTGGATAGTGTTTCTATACTGCATATACTTGAGACTTAGCCATTATCACTTTATCACTATGAGGAAGAGTTGTATTCCTCAGCTTAATCACTAGAGAATGACTCATCCACAAGCTCTCCTCAATCATTAGAACTTAAGCATTTGCCCAAGAATCCTAAATATGCATTTCTCGATCTTGAGGAGAGTTACCCAGTAATTATTGCCTCGGATCTCACTGAGGAACAGAGCGGCATGTTGTTGGGAGTCCTTAAAGCTAACAAGTCATCCATTGCTTGGAGTATTATTGACATTAAGGGTGTTGACCCTTCTGCCTGTTAGCATTATATCAATTTGGAAGATGAAACCAAATCCTCCAGAGAACCCCAACGACATCTCAATCCCATTTTGAAAGATGTTGTAAAAGAATAAGTGTTGAAACTTATGGATGCAAACATCATCTATGCTATCTTATGGGGTAGCCTAGTCAGTTTATTCATTCATTCATTAAAAAAAAAAAAAAAGATATTAACAATATCGCCAATGCTTTTTTAGGGGCATTGTACTTTTGTAATACATTACCCCCACCAACTCGATCCTTTTCATTACAGGGACAGTATATATGTTCATCAAATCACCTGAGGTAATAAGTTTCAATTTTTACTTCTCACTTTCCATTTTTTTATTTAACACTGGGGATAGTGTTTTATTTGTTTGGGGGTGGGGAGATTTATCAAAATTCATAGCTCTTTTGAAAATCTTTTTTTCTAAAAAAAAAAAGAAAAAAGGTGGGGTATCCTAGCTATGATGAGATTGGATTACTTGATTCGCTACATTTAGGCAAAAAGATGTTGGAAGTTTATTACTAGAGTAAACATCACATTTGAGCATTTAGGATCAAACATTTTTGCACAATGGCCATAGATGTAGTTTGGAATAAATAATTAATTTCCTTAGAATCTAGAGGAATAACAGTGGAGACTTTTACCTTGTGAGCTATCAGACATTTCATTTATTTAGAGGGTTTTTACATAATTTTGAGACACATGATGACTCAAATTTATTGGATCTCACATTAACTTATGAAATCTCATTAATCTTTTTTTTTTCGGTTGATCACTGAGGATGACATTTTTTTCGAGTTAAGAGAAACATAGGTCTTGTAGTCTATTTGAGACTTATAACCATTACCAAACCTTAGAAGGTAAACTAGATATCTCGTCCATCTATACCTTTTCAAAACCATCTTGCTAACCATTTCATCCAAAACCAAAGTGAGCATTTATTTTGGTTTATTAGACAAAATATTGTTTCCCATTTATGTTTCTAAAAAATGTTGAAAGGTTTATGAAGAAAAAAAGGACAAGTGCAAAGTAAAATCCAAGGTCCAAGGTACTTAAAAAAGGGGGGGTTGGGTTATGAAGAAGAAAATAATTAAATAAATAAAAAGATTCTGAAGAAAAAAGGAAAATAAAATGAAGTGATTGATGAGTTCCCTATTTAGCTACTTGAAGACCCTACCAATTTATAAACATTTCTTTAGTTACCATCTACCCCACTCTTCGTCATACAAAAATAAAAAATATTCCACCCAGATTTATTTTTCCTTAGAGAAGTCATAATTAACCTTATGGTAAGGTATGGTAAAAGGTGAAGAGATGATGAGAATGCGCTATGGTGGGTAACTCGACATTCTCGCTAGTGATCAACATTACTTTTTTCATGTCCGCTTGTTCTTATGTGCATGTGAAAGGTTTGAATTTTCTCAATTAATCTTTTCCTCACTTGCAAGAGAGAAAATATTTAACCAGTCTTAGAGTGATCATTTCAGATGGACAAACTAGTGAGTTTTGAAGTCAAGACGATTATTCCACATGGCTCTTGTCTTCTATGTGATTGAATAACAATGATATTCTCTGAGAAAATAGGGAAAACACCAAATTTATTTATTTTCAAAAAAAAAATTTATGTTTGTGGGTTTTCATCCTGGATAACCCTAAGGAGGCCAAATGTAATCCTTGTAATAGCAATTGGGAAAACACCATTGAATAGCAATGGGTTTTCATCCTGGATAATCCTTGTCAACCATGGTAACAATTTTAGCAATGGGGAAGTTTTCGAATTTTAAGAAGTAGAAAACGTGTTCCCTTTGATGTTCAACTGTTAAATGCAGTATGTTTTTGTCATTCTCGTCAACTGACTCCATCTTCTCAGGAGATTCTGTAATAACTTTCTTAACAACCTCAATAATCCCGTGTTTGCTAGCTAGCAAAAGGGACTATATCAGCTTCCTATGGCACATTACTTGAGTTATTCGATGGTAACTGATGATACATAAAAATGGTCACACCCCTGAGCCGTACATGTGTCATGATGATCTCGAAGAATTACGGGTTCAAGCAACAACTCAATACGGATCCAGCCCGAGCAGTTCTAAGCCTGCTCAACTTCAGCCCGCCAGGAGGGCCCGAACTCTCACAGCATGCTAGGCCTACATGTCTCACAGCTATCCTCAATACCCGTAAGCCCTTTTTCAGGAAAGTATCTCGAGGATCTGCTTCGAACGGGCAACCACAGTTGCTCTTTGCTCCAACTAGGAAGCAAACACCAGAGTATCTTCCACATAGGGAAACTCCCTTCCACGGAATGATCTCGGATTGGGAACTATCTCCCGCGTATCTAGGAGTACAGAGCTAACATGAACTTCCCTCCTACAGCACGACTCCTAATTAGGCAGAACTCCTCAAGAGCGTCCAAAGACACATCACCGTGGAGGAATCAAGAACAGCCAAGAGGGAAACCGAAGGTGACAGAAATCCCTCTGCTTCGAGGGATTAGAAGGAAGGAGGCGCGAGAATGAAAAACGGAGCAAAAGGAAGCGCAGCGACAGCAGGCTGGACCCTGGTCGTCTCAGGCCGGAGAAATCATCCAACTTCATTGGGTCCAGGGCCGTGACACCCCTAAACGTCAATCTGTCTGATGTACTCAACTCCATGAAGAAATGGGAGGAGTTAAAGTGGCCCCCAAACACACGCGGAGACTTTGCTAGACGGAACAACGACAAGTACTGTAAGTACCACAAAGTAGGTGGCCACAACACCAATGATTGCAAGAGTCTAAGGTATGAAATGGAGTACTGGATCTGCAAAGGCAAGCTGAAAGAATTCCTGAAAACTGACAAGCTGTTAGATCAAACCAAAGTCCTGGGGGAGTCGGTAAAAGAAATAGAGAAGCAAACTCTAGGGATAATATACGTCCTCCATGGAGTCGGGCCCGATGAAGACCAGTTGCACAGATCCCACAAGTGGACTCTGTTGGATATGTGGACACAACCCACAGACGAGGACAGACGCGATCGCAATTCAAGAATTCAGAACCCCATTGCCACTTTGACCTTCAAGGACAAGGACTTAGACGGAGTCCGAGCGCAACATAATGACACATTGGTCATCTCTGTGTCCATCGCAAAGTGGGAAGTGAAGAGAGCCCTCGTTGACACAGGAAGTTCGCTCAACGTTATGTTCTACAATGCTTTCCGTAGCATGGACCTTAAGGAGGAAAGCCCAACGCCATCAGAGCACCCGCTGATCAGATTTAGCGGAGAATTGTTTCCCTGTTGGAAGGATAAGGCTAGCCACAGTCGCCGGAGAGCCATAGCTAAGGAAGGTCCTATTTCTGGACTTCATGGTGGTAGACGCACCATCGTCTTACAATCTCATCCTGGGAAGGCCATGGCTCCATCAAATGGAGGCAGTGGTCTCCACCCTTCATCAGTGTGTTAAGTATACTGCTAACCACTACAAAGGCACTATACGTGGAGACCAACCAGCGGCACGAGGTTGCCACTACGTCGCACTAAAACAGATATAGTGCTCCCAGGTCCATCAGCATCTTGTAGAGCAGTCTGATCCAATACCAAGCCAGTCACCAGCAGAGACATCAGATTCAATTGGTACAACAACATCAAGTTCTTCCGCTCGACAAGATAAGAAGGCCATTTCAAGCAGGGGCACATCCCCTCGACACTCCGTTAGAAAGGAGATCCACCCCTCTACAAGGTTTACTTTTCAGTAGACTTTTCGAAACCTCAACAGTCCACCGAAAGATCCTCTAAGGCAATCCGGACTCGTTTCAAGGCCAGGATCACTTCATCTCCGTTAACAGTTAGTTTGATTTACAGTTGTTTGTTTCCCTTTCCAAAGTCAATATTGAGTTTAGAGTTATTAAGAGACTGATGTGATTTTCGATCATTTAAAAAATAAACCAATAATTACAGAAACAAACTCTATTGATTATTGAAAAGATGTAACAACAAACACTTTGAGGCGGATACAAAAAACTACATACTGCGAACGCCCTGAGGCGGATACAAAAGACTACATACTGCGAGCGCCTGAGACGGATACCAAAAACTATGCACCGCAGGCATCAGATCAACATGGAGTGAGGACTTGCTCGTACTGCCCGACCTCACAAACGATGTGAAGATATGAACACCATCAAATATGGTATGTGGAGGTACAAAAATGACAACCGGGAGTCCTGTAGCGAGCCATTACCAGACACTGTCAGTTCACACCCTCAATCCGACAAAACAACAAACCTGGGACAAGTATCAAGTCACCACAGGTAGAGTGCACCTTTCGCTCGCAGGGGTGAGAAGGGCGTCCAAAAATCAATGGCCCATTCCATGAACAATGTCCAACTCTTCTTCGTCTCAAGATCCCGAACCCCAACACGAGGTAGGGAGACATGGCTAATCGAGAAGCGGTAGAGGCGACCACCATGGAGTTGGACGTAGATGCTATCTCTGATATCAAACAGTCAGGAACAATGATAAGGCATCTGCTCATAAAAGACGGACTCTTCCCTTGGAAAGAAATCCTTACTACTTCTCTGCGATATGAAAAGGAATTACGAGACCTCAGCGGATTAACTACGTGCCCACCCACAACAGGTGACCACGCATAATAGCAACTATCACCATGCCAGGTTGAGGTAAACATCAGAACACTCGGAGACTCCAGACACAGAGATACAACTTCAGCCTTTGGAAAACTCAAAGCATCTTCTTCAGCCTTTAAAAAATCCAAAGCGTCTTATTCAAACAAAAACATTACATGAGATAAACTCTGCGAAAGATTAGCGTACAATGATTGGGAAACACTATTATATAGATGTAATGGTTCACCAAACAGGCACTCAAGCATTAAATGCCAAGCATTGAATAACGTCTGGTAAATAGGAAGACAACGCTTCCCAAGGAAACTACGCAGAACGCGACAATCAATTAATGGAGCTGCACGCAACCCCATCAATTGAGAGGGACTAACCAATACTCAACTGTCATGTAACCTGTGTCGTACAGTGTCACCGCGTGATCTACGTTATACACACAACACACCATGCAGAAAACCCTAGCCCTTCCTTTGCGGGCCCATGGGCTCAGCTGATAATCGAACAACACCCTGTCGCATGCATGGCACGAGCACTAGAAGATCCTAGTCAACCCTGGCATACGAATCGTACCTGCAGATTACTAGTCGGTTTAAGGTAACTTCATCCACACCATGTGCCACGCAGATGGATCAAGTTCACACGTCCCTTAGCAGGTAGAACCTCCTTTCAAACCAGGTAAGCTTAGTCAGCCATGACTGATGACGATAGCTTCTGGTTCATCCCGACACCTAGTCCACCTAGCGTGGGCATTGATGGTTTAGGAAGTGGGAGTCTAATCAGTGCTATCACGCCTGGTGACGACGACTTGCCAGGGATCAATGCCCCATTCGCGGATAGTGATCGTTGAACCAAATCAAGTAAGCCTAGCTAGCGACAACTAGCGACAAAAGCTTTTGATCAAACCCTGGACTTGTAGCCTCCAATGCGAGGGTCTAGATAGTCCAGAAGATGGGAGCCCAGTCAGTCCCAAACTGATATTGACGGCTCACCATGGGACCACCGCTCTTCAGCGTGACCGCTGAATCACCAACCCTAGACTTGTAGCCTCAGCACAAGGGTGCAGATAGTCTAGAAGGTGGGAGCCTAGTCAGTCCCGAATCGATCTCGACGGTTTGCCACAGAACCGTTGCTTTTCAGTGCTGCCGCCAAAACACTTCCAAATTTGTAGCCTGGTGCACTCAGGTGTAGATAATTTGGATGGTGGGAGCCTAGTCAGTCCTGAACTGATTTCGATGGCTTTCCACAGAACCACTGATTTTCAGCGTGATCGCCAAACCCTCTCGAATTCGTAGCCCCCACTGCGCAGGGAGGGCATGGACGATTTGAAAGGTGGGAGCCTAGTCAATCCCGAATTGATTCTGACAACTTGCCACGGGACCACCGCTCTTCAGCCTGGTTGCCAAACCCTTACTCCCCGAATCTATCGTCTGCCTTGATCGATCATAAATGATTCGGATGGTGGAAGCCTAATCAGTTCTGAACTGATTTAGACGGCTTGCCACGGGACCACTGCTCTTCAGCCTGGTCGCCAAACCCTTACTCCCTGAATCTGTCGCCCGCCTTGTTCGGTCATAAATGATTAGGATGGTAGGAGTCTCAAGCAGCTCGCCACACAACCTCCGTTCTCCTTTTCAACCAGCGGACGCAAATATGAATCTAGCCAAGTCAACACCTTCACGCTCAAATGGATTGGCATCCTAACATTAGAAAAGGCCACTCGTGCCGATGCAAAAATAGTATAACCGGTGTTTGCATAAAACCTGATTAGGATGCCGACCCAAGCTTACGGTGTCTGACTCAGCACGAAAGCTCTGACACGTACACTTGGCCACCACAGCACTCCCAAGGCAACAGCTACAACCAACTAGTCAGACAACAAGCAATTATCGAGGTCATTCACAATATAAAGCGGTCAAGCCCTCTACCGCAAACAAACCAGTCAACGTCCTATTGACTTAACTAGCCTATGCCAAAGCAAGACGATAAGGCAAAATGGAAAAGCATGCAATTGAGACAAAAGGTGTCAAACGGATAACACTGTTTTCATTAATGGTCAAGACAAAAAGAGTACAAGCACATAAAATCCCTCCTATTCAGGAGAAGGCATGGAAATGGAAGAGTTAAGCCTAGTAGAAACAGGGGCGGAAGTTGCATCCATATTCGCTTCGACCTAGACATCAGGAACTGAATCATCCTCCTCGTCCGACGACGCAGAAGAGACATACAAGTCTACATATGACATCTTAATATAACGATCAAGGTCCCACTTCGGATGTTCCTCCTTCATCAGCGACAACAGCTCCAGCCATCCATGTACGACCCAACGAAACTCACATTTGCCTTGTTCCTGGATAAGCTCTTCCTCTCGCACCTTCGCATCAATAAGTTCGCGCTCCAGCAGCTCCAACTTACTAGTCAGCACATCAACTTGAGACTGCTCTGTGGCCAGACTGCTCTTCACAACACTGAGTTCATGCCACCCCAGCTGGTCTTCGGCCTTTCTTGTTTCTTGAGCAAAGAAATCCACATCGAATTCCAACTGTTGCTTCTCAGCGGCCCAACCAGCTTCCTTTGAAGCGCTCTCTTAAGCAAAGGATTGCAGCTCAGAACGCGCTTTATCCACAACCTCCAGCGCAACCTTGACTTCTCAACATATCCGGCTCAGCTCCTGCCTGAGTCCGTCCCTCTTGGACACTGCCTCTGCCAGTTTGCGCTCAAGGTCCTCCAGACAAGCTTTTTGTGCCTCAGTGGCCACAGTTGATTGATCCAACTGCATATTTTTGGCTTGTTTCTTAAACTGTTCAATTTCATGGAGCGCATCAAAATACAACGTCTGCACATGCGAGAGGAGACGCTCCAAGGTGTACACTCTCTCAGGAGCCGCCTCGAGAGTGTACCCAACATAAGGTATTTCAAACACTTATCCATACACCCTTCAAGTGAATCCTCCTCGGGTTTCAGAGCGCGGTTCATCAGCTAGTTGTGACGCCTGCTTATATGCTTCCTCAAAGCATACTCTATATCCACCTCTCGATGCCAGACCTGTGAGCTCATCTTCACCAAGTCCGGTGCAAACAGGCTTATCCACGCATCAGGATGAAGCGTCCTCTGATCTGGAACTACGCCAGCACCACCCTTCACGGTCACCACCGTCCTCAGACTCTCCTTTGTGGCTTTTCGTTTATCAAGAGCAACCGACCCTTTACTGCGAGACGGCTCAATAGGATCCGGAGGCAGAGGAGGAAGCGTAGTATCCAAAGGGCTCACCAACACTTCTAACCACGGCTTTCAGCAAGACACTGAACCACGCAGACTACAGGAAACACGGTCGGTACCACGACTACTTTCAGGCGAGTCAACGGTGGGGTGATCAGATTCCTCCACCTCAGATGAATCAGATATGAAACCCTCTATGGAGTGGCCCCACGCAATTCAGTACCAATAGAAGCCGCCATTGCAACCCGCACCAGACAGTCATTCAAAGCCTCAACCTGCGCGTCACTAAGTTTCGACCAATCTGTGACTCCTGCCAACCAAATATAATCTTCCTCCATGACGACAACATTAGACTTCGCCTCAACAGACCTAGCAGACTCTCTCTCCTTTCTCAGTGGAGCGGGTTGTGGTGAAGATGAACCAGTTCTAACACATAACTTTTTCTTCAAAAAGGAAGCAAGTGTCTCAGACGGCTCCTCCACATCAGACAAGACAAGAGCATTGGCCCTAGCATCCTTCCTCTTTCTAGAAGGGGCCCCATCTTTTGACTTAATGCGCGCCTCTCGGTACAACGTGGGGGCTATGTGCCAGTTGTCCCACAGCCTACTGCGGATGAAGTTGGAAACTCTTATTACATCAATCACCTCTCTTTGAGGCAAGTCACGGAATTTCTCCATGGTGGTTTGCTCCTCCAAAGTAAGAGGAGTAGTGGAAACCTCCCTGCAGAAGAACATGAGCAATGGTTAGTTAATCTATTGTCAAGCATATCAAAGTTGCAAGAAAAGAGTCAAACTTACGAAGCAGTCTGAACTGTCGTTCGAGCAGACAACCCTTTCATCGAAAATACTTCGAATCTGCAGGGGCCAAGAAACAAAACTTCTGCCATAACTTGAAGTCATTAGGCAGTCTACCGAAGCACTTCGGCGTCCTCAACTTACAGATAACATTGCTCTGCAGCCGAGGAGCGATAAGCAACTGGGTCACCCACAGTGTCACGCTAACGCCGACCTCCTTAGCATGAAGCAGAATCACGAAGATAATCTTGTATCCATTGGTCCCAACTAAGCCGGAGGAATCCCAAGCAGATTCAAGAACTCCTAGATCACAACTAGAACCAGGAAACGCACTCCAAGTTGAAGCATCCCCGTGTAAACAGATAAGACCATCCAGAGGCGACATTGGCGTCTGGTCGCCCGTTAGAAGGTACAACAGCAAATCCTTCGGGACTCCAAACCTAGTACGAATTTCAGCAACAATAGGTTCGGACAACAACTTGTCTTCAAAAATCTCTAGGCCCTTGGCCAAGACATCATCATCAAGAAGATCTTCTCTGACCATGAGGAAGACGAACAAACTCTTCTAATCATAATGATATCTTCGAAAGCAAGAAAAGAATAAGATTTGGATGCTGCACTGCGGATGACCTATATAGGTAATGGGTTCTCGTCTCTATTCCGCCAAACCAACGCACGTTCAATTAATGCAGCACTTGGCTCAAGCAACAATTCAGATTCAATCATCATGAACTACACATCCCTTCCAGATATGACTTAGCGAACCAATGTGACAACCCACTAACTCAGGGGGGAGTAGCTGATGATACATAAAAATGGTCACGCCTTGAGCCGTACATGTGTCATGATGATCTCGAGGAACTACGGGTTCTAGTAATATGCTAGGCCCACACATCTCATAGCTATCCTCAATATTCGTAAGCCATTTTCAGGCAAGTATCTAGAGGATCTACTTCGGACGGGCAACCACAGCTGCTCTTTGCTCCCAACTAGGAAGCAAACACCAGAGTATCTTCCACACAAGGAAACTCCCTTCCATGGAATGCTATTGGATTGGGAACTCTTCCGTGTATCTAGGAGCACGAAGCTAACAAGGAACTTCCCTCCTGCAACACAACTCCTAATTAGATAGGGATTTCCACGAAGATCTCCTCCCTAATCTACGCCTATGATGGCCTAGTTAAACCAGGACTCCTTGCACTATAAATAAGACATGAGGTTGGTAAGCTAAGGTACGCTACAAATTCCCTGTTACACCATTACACCTTCCTCAGATCCCTGACTGAATTTAGCATCGGAGTGTCATCGGCCACCCAATGGTGGTTTGTGGCTCACGTGTGCTACTTGTGTAGGTCAAACAGGTCAGCGGGACTCAATCAGAGCAGGGAGCTAAAAATGGCTGCATCAGTAACCATTCATCGTTTCTTGGTCTGATCAGTTGTTGTAGCTATTGCTTCTGTACTCACAGAGTTATTCCCACCTCTTCTTTCTGGATCAGACCAAGAAACAAGTCTAGACATGGTAATTCGAAAAGATGGTAATTGAATGGTAATTTGCAGAGGTATATATTCTTGTCTAGACATGGTAATTCACCATGTAATGAAACAATTAACACCATTAACTTAAGCCTTACCTAATGAGTTTTCTTTAGCTTTCTGTTCAGAAGCCAACACTACTTCAAAAGGAAGCGGAGCCAAAGATGACCAAAACTCAAACTTCAGGCCAACAATGTCTGCGTAAATACCTACATGAAAAATAAAAATTGAATGGCTCATTAAGCTTTCAATAAATTTGTTCATGTGAAACATCTACATCCATTTGAAACACCCAAATCCTAATACTCTTTTTTTTTTACATTCACATGGAAACAAATTGCATACTTGTGGGAAAAAAAGACACACACAACTACATAAGAAAAACTTTACCAAGTATGAGTATCTCATTGATAAGAACTGAAAAACTTCACATCATAAATTGCTAGCCTCTCAAGATATAAAATCTTCAAGAAAACCATGTTGTAAAACTGAAAAAATTATGGAAAAAGTGAACTGCAGAGAATATTTTAAAGAAGGGAACCCACATCCAAGGGAAAAGGAATATTGATAAGAATTGAACGCCACAAATTATGGGCTTGAGACGTTCCAAAGCTTTCTTATCGTCTTGTAGAGCTGCAATCTAAAAGAAAAATAAAAAATTATTCCCAAACACTTGATCATGTTTCGCACAAACATTAAAGATGTTACTTTTGTTCTTGTACCTCAGTCTATACATTTTGATTTTAGCCTGAAGAGGTGCAATAACAACCTCAACTGGAATAGAATTGTCATTATTTTGATTTGCATTTTCCCGTTCAGAGAGTTGCTTCTGCAAAGAATTGTGCAACCAATCTTTCTTTCTTCTGACATGTGAGCTTCTTGATTTCAAGATTTTGTTTGGATATCGAAAGTCAATATCTTATAACATGAAGTGGTAATCAGGTAGAGTTTGGAGTCACAAGTAGAAAATTGAATTACATTGTCACCAAGAAGATTTTCATTGAGACTCAACTTCTCATCCAATTTTTTCAATACAAATGAATTTGATATTAAGTTCATTGAGCTGCACAATATAAATGAATTTGATATTTAGTATAGCTCAACATGCATGTGAACTGATTTTGATTTAATATGATTTAAGTACCTCTTCTAAAGCCTTATCTTTCATAATTTCGACACCTTTCAAAGCCTTGATTTCCCCACGAGCAGCTCAAAGTTTCCGACCCTTTTCTGGAATTAAAGTTTGATATATGAGTATATATTTTAAACCAACTACAAAATTTTAAAACCAATAAACAAATCAAACATGGAATTCAATAAATAACCAACATTTCCATTAAAGCAAACATTTAACAATTTAGCCCTATACTTAAAACACCCTATAGTTAATAAAAAAAAAAAAAAAAAACTCATAGCAATATTAAACAATTTAGCCGACAAAATTGAGATGTTGAAACTAGAAGAAACAACTATGATGCTCGTCGATCAACTAGATAACTAAAAACCCATTACTCCAAATAAACTTAAAACGACACCAAAACAAACTACCAGACCCCAAATGCTTGAACACCTCCAAACCCAATAACCCAAACTTAGAACTGAGAACACAATAACTTCTCAACAATGCAAGGTACCAAAAAAAAACATAAAACTAGAAAACCCATTACACATCATGACCTATTCTAAAACCCCATTGAAAACCAAACCAAAAAAAAACCTTTGAGTTGGTTCTATAGCTAATTGAGCTCCAACTCCACTGGGTCTGAAGAAGTCAGAAAGAAGTCTTCTTTAGTCATTTCTTTAGAATCTCCAAGGTAAAACATATGAATTTAGTGTGAGAAAAAAGATAGAGCAAACCTTGGTGCGAGCAGAGAGATGAGGCCAGAGAGATGCGACCAGAGAGAGAGAGAGAGGTGTGCAGATAGAGCGAGTAGAGAGGCGAGCTAATCAATAGATGGAGAGAGAGGCAGGCAGAATCAACTGAGGGAAAGAGGAGAATGGTCGACGCAACTGAGTTGTGTTTTAGGTTTGATGAGAGAGAGAGAAAATTGTTCTACGTCAAATATTTGGGCAAGCACTCTTGCGTTTTAAAAACCCACCAAATTTTAGACAGCGTGCTCATATTTCAATAGTAATTAAAACTTGACTTTTCATAGCAAAGGTGTAAAAAATGTTGTAATCAAATGCTATTAAAGAGGACTTGTGGTGTAGTGAATGGAGTTTGACTTAACACTGTGGAGTTTGTAGAGATTTTTTTTGCTATGATAAAATTGGCCATGTGGATGTCCAAATCTTCATGTTAATTTTGCTCGAGATTTGTAGTTGGAGGTGCTTTATGGGTTTGACTTCATGGGTATTGATTTTGAAAAAACTTTGGCCTTTAACACTGGATGTATGGACTTTCAAGTTGTTGAATTTAGTATTTTTGTGTCACTTTGTGTATGATTTGAGATTAGTGCTTGAATTTCTTTAAAATACATAATGTACCCATATTGAGATATTCTTATTAGATAATGGACTTAGCAATTATATGTTTTGGGGCACAAAATGTCTCATTTATATGCTTACTAGTCATCACTGAATGGGGAGACAATAAGATTATGACTGGGGCGTTATGCATGATGGGAAAAGGTGAGAGCAATGGTCATACTAAAGTACCACACACATGTGCCAGTGCAGTGGTCATGCTAAAGTACCACGCATGGGTGCCAATGCAGTGGTCATACTAAAGTACCACTCAAGGGTACCCTAAGATATGATGAGCAGGACACGAAAGGGATGAATAGCCTCATTTTGAAAATCTTATATTTAAAAATAAAAAAAAAAACTTTTATGGAAGAATGCAAATGTTGCTAAGCTATATGAATATTTTGAATAAACTTTGTGTTCAAAATAATCTCTTAGACCTTAGCACCAATAAAACAATCAAAGATATGATAAGAGAATTAAAATATTCACCTATTGGCCTAGGTGGCCTCACAAGTCTTAGAATCTAAAACACACTTCTAATGAAATACTTTTGCTAAGTAGATCCAAGACTTGACGGGAAAATCAAGCAAGTTAAACTATGATTTGTAAAAACAGTACAACTTAAAACATGCAAGATGAGATATATGAAAGGAAGTAAGATAAGCAGATATGCATAAGTCTGTAAAGAGAGAGGAAGGGGTAATACCACATACAAATATAACGAGGTTCACCTAAGTCGGGGTTTGATTGGCTCCGACCAGTTACTTTCTTAGTGAAAAGGGCTCGCAAGCCTCAGGCTTATATTATCTTGATTAAAAGAGATCTACACTCTCAGTTAACGTTACACAACCTCGCAAGGTCAAGTCATTTTGTTCCTCTGAGACTTATCGCCATGAACCAAATATTCTGCTCCACGCGTCTTACAAATACCTCGACGGTCACTTGGGATGCAGCACAACCAAGGCCGACGAACGTGTGCTTGGGATTCCAGAGATATCTCCTGGTCTCATGATCATGTTCCTATTTCAATTCCAGTTCATGGTTATCCTTAATTAAGCTTTAAAAAATGGAGCAAATGCTTTAGTCTTTATTGTTATATTAGATATAAATCTTCTAAGGAAATTGAACTGACCAAGAAATCGCTGTAATTTTTTCTTGGTCATTGGAGGTTTAGCCTTCATGATAGCTTTGGTTTTACTCTTATTAGCTTGTATCCCTTACTTATGAACCAAATACGATAAAAAAATTCCAGCTTGCACCCTAAAACACATTTCATGGGATTATATTTCAATTTATGAAATATCATCCTTTCAAAAGCTTTTGCTAAGTGCTCTATATGTTCATTGAATTATTGTGACTTTCCACTATGTCATCAATGTAACATTCTAGAAATGAGTCAATGTGGTCATGAAATATATTATTCATGGCTATTTAATATGTAGCCCTTGCATTCATAAGTCCAAAAGGCATTTTTATCCATTCATAGGTTCGTAAATTTCCTGGAGATATGAAGGCAGTTTCATGCACATCTTCTTCAGCTATGCATATTTGATTATAGCCTGAATGTCCATCCATCTTGGACAATACAATATTCCCAGCTAAAATATCTACTAGGAGGTCAACTATAGACATTGGGTACTCATCTTTAGGTGTAGTTGCATTGAGATTTCTAATGTCTATGCAAACTCTGAGTTTCCCATTTTTCTTTATAATTAGAACTATATTAGAGAGATATTTAACATACTTGAGAGTTCTTATAAATCCAGCCTAGAAGAGCTTTTCCACTTCCTCTTTAACCTTGAAAGTCACCTCTAGTGTCATCCTCATTGATTGTTGTTTGACAAGCCTGCAATTAGATTTAATTTGTAATTTGTGTCCTATTAGTGATCTATCTAATTCCGGTAATCCATCATAAAATCCCAAGCAAAACAATCTTTATAAGTTCTTAAAACGAGCATCTAGTTAAGTACTTATAAAGGTAGGTTTAGGATCATTACTAATTCCTAGATTGACCTCCACTAAAAGGTCTTGAGATGAAATCCCTATATCTTTTTTGTAGACTAATTCATTTGACATGGTCTTTATTTCTTGAAATTCTTCCATTTTGTCAAATTATTCATGTATATAATCAACCCATTTAATGTCGTCATTTTTCTGTACTTTGGCATTTGTATCAAATTCAATGAATTTGTTTAAACCGATTGCATAATGTCATTAATTTTATTATGGTCAATGTTTATTCGGATAATTCCTATTCACTTTCTAATGGTTTGATTAAACCAAATAGGTTTTTATCCCATTCACATAAAGCCCTATTAATTCCTTGTCACTCGTGTCAATAGTACCCATATTATCGTGGTAGAGTCTAGCATCTATACAATTCGAACTTACATGGAATGATTGAGGATCCGCATGCACTTCCTCAATATCTCCTCCTTTATTCAGAATTAATAATCTTATACATAAGGATGGAATACACTTATTAGCATTTATCCAATCTCTACCTAATAAAGCGGAAAATTATGGTGCACCATCTATTACAAAGTTGTCACTAAATGATTGCTTTCACTTGTTATTTCTAGTGATACAATTTCTTTGGTCATTTTTTTTTATTCTAGAAAACTAGAGATACTGATTTTGGTTGTCACCAATTTGGCATCTTGTTTATTTATTCTTTTCAGTGGATTGTTAGTAATGATATTAACTGATGAACCATTGTCTACTAATTATGTATATAAGTTTTCCATTGAACCATGCTTTGATAAATAATGTTTCGATATGTTTAACCATTTCTTGAGTTTGTTCTTTAGTAATGCAGGACTTTGGAGTCCTTATCTCTTTTTTTTCATTCAACCAAATCTCCACATCATGTAGCTTTCAGGGCTGGTTTTCACCTATATGCTATATTTGGAAGCAAAAGTCATAGGCAAAGTGAATGCCATGTTTACAGCCACATCTTGAAGCAAAGTACCATATTGAATCACATGACTACCCACTTTTCCATTAATGAGAATGTATTGTAGTGAATCATTGTGCAACTCTAATTTGTTATCTTCTTTTATATTTGCATGTTCCATATCCTCCTTCATGCCATCTCTGGTGAACCTAGGATTTGGCTTTTATTGGAAACAAACGGCCGTAGAGAGTAATTTTTTTCTAAATTATCCTTGTATAAGTCATGGTAGGTACCGAATCAAGAGTGGGGGACATTGGCACTATGACATTCCATTCACCTACAAGAGTTGGCTATGGTTTCACGAACTTAGGTTTGTCCTTGATGGACAATTCCTGCATTCGCTGGACCACTCTTTGATTCTGCAAAAAAAAATAAAAATAAATAAAAATAAAAAAACCCATTTAGGTACATCCACTACTAACCTTTAGGTGAGTATTTAGGTACATCCACTACTAACCTTTAGGTGAGGACCCATGGGTTAAGGTCCTCTGGCTTTTGGCTTTGCTCCATTTTAATTTTATGCTATCTAAGCTAACAAAGAAACTATATTCAGTCTCTCGGACATGGGTTGTTGAACCCAACTTTTCTAGGCAGGGCCAACTGTGGTTTATTAGCGTTCATTTTCTTGTGGTTTCCTTTTCCCTGAAATCCACAGCTACAAGTTATGCATTGGTGTTGAATTACATAACCAACATTTACACTCATCTCATTGACGGTTTGAAATGGATACTTGTCAATTCCCATTGATGTATTTGAAAATTTGAGTTTTTCTTTCGTCATCAGTTCTTGAATTTTGTCCCTGAAAACATAACATTCATTTGTAGGGTGAGACAAAAAATCATACCATTTACAATAAAATTTTCCTTCTAAGTCTTTTTTGTTAGGCAATTTGACACCATCAGGAAGTTTTACTATATTTCCTTCAAAAAAATTGATCATATATTTTAGAAATATCAAAAGAGTATTTCTTCATTGGTCCCTTTTGTTTTCTCATGTATGCATCAACAATAGTGTTTTTCTTTACCGAAGCTTTATATGTAATGGGTTCTTGATCCACAAATTCTGCAGTATCTATTTTCAGATTTGGATGTGTTTATAGTAGGTTTTAGTGGAATAACTATTTATTTCTTGTTCTTCTTTAAATAAAGCTTAGAATCTAGATACTTTGGCAATATGTTCAACTAAGTATCTAAATTCAGTGGCATCAAACATTTTCCTTAGTATAAACTCTAAACCATTTTGGGCCAATTTTGCAAACTCACGTTCAGGCAGAACAATCTTGCATTTATTTTTAGCCATTTTTTAAGCTTATTGATGTATTAAGTTGCATTCTCACCAGGTCTTTGATGTAGTCTTGCCAGATCAGCCAATGTCACTTCAGGTTCACTTTGAAAGATTTATGCATGAAACTTTCTATCCCAAAATTGAATTTTGAGGCAGGCTTATGAATCAAGTGAAGTTTCCATGTGTCAAAGAATTTGGGAAGAGCCTGACTTTATGTAAATCAACTCAGCTGCATCCCCACATTATCTAGTGAATCTAGCAATGTGTTTTATTGTTGATTGTGTACCATCACCAGAAAATAAGGTAAGAGTTGAGATTTTATACCCTGGTGGTAGTGTTATCATATCTACCCAATCAGGTTAAGGCTTATTATATGTAGGTGCATGCACCTCTGAGCCATTGGTCCTAGTAACTCTTGTACTAAGTCAGCTATTTCATTTCTACTCACTACTTTAGTTGTCTGCCTAGTTTGGGCCATAAGAGCAGGAATGTATGAAGTAGAATGTTGGTTATTATGTTTGGAACTCATTTATTTGTTACATAAATGGAGTTGTGAACTAATATGCAGGCAGTGGCTTTGTAGGCATGTAGAAGCTCTCCACATTATGCCTATCATCTGTCCAGTGAAATATGCTGCAGTTGTTGGGATTGCACCATTGTTTTGCGTGCTTTGTGTAATGTCAAAGGTGCAGTCGATTAATCCTATCTTTGGTTCAATGAAGTGACCATTGTTCTCATGTCACGCATCATATTTTTAAGGTGATAAAAAACTAGATTCAACTTCACGCACAAATTTTCTTGTGCAATTCTAATTTCTGATATTTTAACCTCAACAGTTCACCTCCTTGGTTTTCTATGCTGCCAACGTTATTTCTATTATCAAGAACAGTCAGTGAGTGTTGATTTCCACTGTTGTCAACCATTAGTTCTTTTCTACCCTATGAGAGAATGACTTCATCATTCCTTCGTGTTGTTCCAACTAATATTACCGATCAAAACAATCCAGAAAATGTCTCACCGAGTGTGCAAAAAAATGTTTAGAATAAAAGTGAATTACTCCAAAAAATTTAGGGTGTGCCAAGATTTTGTGTAAGAGGAATTCCAATAGGCATCTGACTTCTCGAAGAACCAGACAGCTAATGCCTCCCTCAACTAAGAGAACTTTTTAATGTGCATTCACAATGCTTGAAACTTGAAAGAAATGAAAAAAATAAGAACAAATAACAAAATAAAAGTGCAAGTAAATTAAAGTGCAGAAATAAAGGAAAGTAAATGCAAACCTTCAAATTAAATTGCAAAATTGTAAACGGCGGGAATTAAAGAATTGAAAAGACAACAAATAAATTGTTTCCAATTTGATCTTCATAAAAAGAAATGAACTTTGTTGAGAGGTGTCTTTCTGTGCCATTCAAAATATTCCATATCCATGATTCAAAACCTATAACTACTAGCTCCATGAGATGGGGCTTGGTATGGTTCCGAAATCAAAACGAATAAGCCAAAATCAAAGTGGACCAGAAACTTTTAGAATGTCTAAGCCCAAGCTCTATACGGCTTCGTGGGTATTTCTGACCCAAATCCAAAATTGCATTTTGTGGCCCAAACAATCCTACAATTACTATTATATATTATTGACCAAACAAAGGTTGCAAGATCATGAGCATAGAATTCTTATCCCCATCAATATGCATAAGATAACAACTACAAAAGAAGCTAGCACAAACTTTTGACTAATCAAGTGTTTATGTTTTAAAGTTAGAATCCATTACCGTCTCATAAACCATGAGCTACTTGGTGAGAGCATACTTGGTCATTTGGACGAGACACTTGGCTCAAAAAGAAAGAAGATTCATGTGTTTAGTACTACTCAATACTCGAATTGGTTGTGAGTGAGGAGAAAAAAAAAGGCAATGTTTGCAACTTCTATAACAAAACGGTTGTGACAACTGATGACAAGGTACAAAATCCATATTGAATAACTTAATGGAGAACTTTTTTCCATATTATCTTGAAAATTGCACTAGAAGAGAAGGTTGGAAACCACCACCCATTATCAAATGTCATAGAGAAAAAGAAAAGGAAGATGAGGAAGAAATAACAAATATTTGGGAGTTGTGAAACTCTTGCAATTGGCGCACTTCCACTGTAAAGGTTCCCATGATTTTTTTTCCCCATAATAGGAGATGCATGTGGCATCACATAGAACCTGAAGTTGTAGTTAAAAATGAAATGGAATAAAGATGCAAAACTTAAAGAGTGTTGGCGCGCTAATGGGATGCTATGGCGCAATGTGGAAGTATCTATCGAGACAACTCCTTCAAATTATTATGCACCAGGACAGTGGATATGGGTGATCACCCTCCCAATACTTTTGATGCAATTCCCTCAAATTATAATCCTGATGTTAAAGGTGTAAATGCAGCTAATGGCTTGCAAAGCCATGCCACAACATCATCATAAAATAAAAATGTGTTAAAAAAAAAAAGCATTGAATCAACTATTCAATATCTGAGAACTTACAAAAGGGCAGGCGAACCACGTGGAACATTATGGAAAAGTATATTCTACAATTCTTCTCTTGAATTTTTTGAAATAGAGTTTCATTTCCTAGAAAGTATGCTTTGATCACAATAATTTTAAGTGTTTGGATTTTTTTTTTTTTAATGAATTGGATGCAATGATGAAATATCCTAGTTGTGCCCAAGTTGTGTATAATGGGAGTGTTGATGTTGAAGAAGCCTTCAATGGTTTACAAATTAACAAACAACCCTTGCGGTCATGCCACAGACTTACCTAATACATTACCAAAGTGTGAGGATGAAAAACTCATCTCTTCTAAAAAATGGATCCTAGAATGAAACTTTTGTGGTTTGAAATTTTATCAAATAGACAAAAAAATGACAAAAATTCACGTTCATATTATTCGTGACACGGCTCCATGAAATATAGTATCATCGCAACCTTGTGATTGTCACAATATTGTGATGATGAAAAACAAATGTTCATAATATTCGTCAAGACTCTTGGACACAACTTCTTGATTGTCACAAGTTTATGATTACAATTTTTATCATAAAGTCGTGATTACCACAATAATGTGAAACGTAACAAAAAAAAGTATCACGTCTTCACAATGCACGAAACAACAGTTAAATTGTCGTTAAAACGCACACAAATATTATTATATCAAAAATATCATTTCAAACTACAAGTCTAATATTTTCATAAATTTTTTTGTTGTTTTATATGAGATCTAGAGAAAAATTGAACGAAAAAAATGAACAAGGAGAAGAGGGTGAAGGTATTCAAAAATGAAAGATGAAGGAAGAAGAGCAGAGATGGCAAAATGACAATAAGTTTTGTGATTGATAAGAGTGCACTAGATGTCAATGAACAAGAGTAGAGGGTCAATAGTCCGTTTTATTAAAATCAATTTTTCTTTGGAAACTTTGCGTCAACAATATTAAACATTTTAGCCAACTAAATTGAGATGCTGAAACTACAAGAAACAACTCCGATGCTCATTGATCAACTAGCCGAAGTAAACTAATGCAATACTAGTTAACTAAACCCATTGAACCCACTCCAAATAAACTTAAAATAACACCAAAACAAACTACAAGACCCCAAATGCTTGAACACGTCCAATCCAATAACCCAAACTTTGAACAGAGAACACAATATCATCTCAACAATTCAAGGTACCAAAACAAAAAACAAAACACAAAACTAGAAAAACCCATTACACATCATGAACTAATCTAAAACCTTTGAGCTGGTTCTACAGCCGATTGAGTTCCAACTCCATTGGGTCTGAAGGAGTTAGAAAAAGTCTTCTTGAGTCATTTCCTCGGAATCTCCAAAAAAACATATGAAATTAGTGTGAGAAGAAAGAGAGAGCAAACCTTGGTGCGAGCAGAGAGATGCGATCAGAGAGAGCAAGAGAGGTGTGCAGATAGAGCAAGTAGAGAGGCGAGCATAATCAACAGATAGAGAGGCGGGCAGAATCAACTGAGGGAGAAAGGAGAACGGTTGGCGCAGTTGAGTTTTGTTTTAGGTTGTAAGTTTTAGGTTTGGTGAGGGAGAAAGAAAATTGTGATACATCAAATATTTGTCGAGCGCTCATGCGTTTTAAAATCCTACCAAATTTTAGACATTGTTTTCACATTTCAATAGTAACTAAAAGTTTCATAGCAAAGATGTAAAAAATGTTGTAATCAAATGTTATTAAAGAGGGCTTGTGGTGTAGTGAATGGAGTTTGACTTAACACTTTTAGAGTTTGTAGAGATTTTTTTTGTTATGATAAAGTTGGCCATGTGGATGTCCAAATCTTCATGTTGATTTTGCTTGAGATTCGTAGTTGGTGGTGCTTTGTGGGTTTGATTTCATGGCTATTGGTTTTGAAAATCTTTGGTCTTTAACACTGCATGTATAGACTTCCAATGGACTTTCGAGTTGTTGAATTTAGCATTTTTGTGCCACTTTGTGTATGATTTGAGATTAGTGTTTGAATTTCTACAAAATACATAAAGTACCCGTATTGAGATATTCTTATTAGATAATGGACTTAGCAATTGTATATTTTGGGGCATAAAATGTCTCATTTATATGCTTATTAGTCATCTTTGACTAGGGAGACAATAAGATCACGACCAGGGCATTATGCATGATGGGAAAAGGTGAGTGCAGTGGTCATACTAAAGTACCACGCACAGGTGCCAGTGCAGTGGTCATACTAAAGGGTGCCCTAAGATATGATGAGCAGGACTCGAAAGGGGTGAATAGTCTCTTTTTGAAATTTTTTTTTTTTTTTTTTTGAAAAACTTTTATGGAAGAATGCAAATGTTGCTAAGCTATATGAACATTTTGAATAAACTTTATGTTCAAAATAATTTCTTAGACATATATTAGCACCAATAAAACAATCAGGGATATGAGAAGAGAATTAAAATATTCACCTTTTAGCCTGGGTGGTCTCACAAGTCTTAGAATCTAAAACACAATTCTAAAGAAATACTTTTGCTAAGTAGATCCTAGACTTGACGGGCAAATCAAGCAAGTTAAACTATGATTTGTAAAAAATAGTACAACTTATAACATGCAAGATGAGATATATGAAAGGAAGTAAGATAAGCAGATATGCATAAGTATGTAAAGAGGGGGGGAAGGGGTAATACCACATACAGATATAACGAGGTTCACCTAAATTGGGGTTTGATTTGCTCCGACCAGTTACTTTCTCGGTGAAAATGGCTAGCAAGCCTCAAGCGTTTATTATCTTGATTAAAAGAGATCTACACTCTCAAGTAACGTTACACAACCTTGCAAGGTCAAGTCGTCGTGTTCCACTGAGACTTATCGCCATGAACCAAGTATTCTGCTCCGCATGTCTTACAAATACCTCGGTGGTCACGTGGGATGCAACACAACCAAGGCAGACGAACATGTGCTTAGGATTTCGAAGATATCTCCTTGTCTTATTCTCATGTTCCTCTTTCAATTCCAGTTCATGGTTATCCTTAATTAAGCTTTAAAAATGAGCAAAGCTTTAGTCTTTATTGTTATATTAGATATAAATCTTCTAAGGAAATTGAATTGACCTAGAAATCATTGTAATTCTTACTTGGTCATTGGAGGTTTAGCCTCCATGATAGCTTTGGTTTAATCCTTATTGGCTTGTATCCCTTTTTTATGAACCAAGTACGCTAAAAAATTTCCAGCTTGCACCCTAAAAACACATTTCATGGGATTATATTTCAATTTATGAAATATCATCCTTTTAAAAGCTTTTTCTAAGTGCTCTAAATGTTCATTGAATTATTGTGACTTTACCACTATGTCATCAATGTAACATTCTAGAAATGAGTCAATGTGGTCATGAGATATATTATTCATGGCTCTTTAATAGGTAGCCCTTGAATTCATAAGTCCAAAAGGAATTTTTATCCATTCATGGGTTTGTAAATTTCCTGTAGATATGAAGGCAGTTTTATGCACATCTTCTTCAGCTATGCATATTTGATTATAGCCTGAATGTCCATCCATCTTGGAAAATATAGTATTCCCAGCTGAAATATCTACTAGGAGGTCAACTATAGACATTGGCTACTCATCTTGCATTGAGATTGCTAAAGTCTATGCAAACTCCGAGTTTCCCATTTTTCTTTATAATTGGAACTATATTAGAGAGCTATTTAACATACTTGACAGTTCTTATAAATCCAGCCTTGAGGAGCTTTTCCCCTTCCTCTTTAACCTTGAAAGTCACCTCTAATGGCATCCTCATTGATTGTTGTTTGACAAGCCTGCAATTAGATTTAATTGGCAATTTGTGTCCTACCAGTGATCTATCTAATTCTGGTAATCCATCATAATCCAAAGCAAAACAATCTTTATAAGTTCTTAAAATTGAGATTAACTTCAAAACTATTGGAGCATCTAGTTTAGTACTTATAAAGGTAGGTTTAGGATTATCACTAATTCCTAGATTGACCTCCACTAAAAGGTCTTGAGATGAAATCTCTAAATCTTTTCTGTATAGGCTAATTCTTTTGGCATGGTCTTTATTTCTTGAAATTTTTCCATTTTGTCAAATTATTCATGTATATAATCAGCCCATTTAATATTGTCATTTTTCTATATTTTGGCATTTGTATCAAATTCAATGAATTTGTTTAAACCGATTGCATAGTGTCATTAATTTGATTATGGTCAATGTTTATTCCCATAATTCTTATTAACTTTCTAATGGTTTGATCAAACCAAATAGGCTTTTATCCCATTTACATAAAGCCCTATTAATTTCCTTGTCACTTATGTCAATAGTATCTATATTATCATGGTAGAGTCTAGCATCTATACAATTCAAACTTACATGGAATGATTGAGGATCCGCATGCACTTCATCGGTATTGATTTTGGTTGTCACCAATTTGGCATCTTGTTTATTTATTCATTTCAGTGTATTGGTAGTAATGATATTAGTTGATGAACCATTGTCTACTAATTAGGTTTGTAAGTTTTCCATTGAACCGTGCTTTGATAAATAATGTTTTGATATGTTTAACCATTTCTTGAGTTGGTTCTTAAAAGATGTAAGGTAATCTAGGACTTTGGAGTCCTTATCTTCTTCTTTTTTTCATTCAACCAAATCTCCATATCATGTAGATTGCAGGGCTATTTGCTATATTTGGAAGCAAAAGTCATAGGCAAAGTAAATGCCATGTTTACAACCACATCTTGAGGCAAAGTACCATATTGAATCACATGACAACCCACTTTTCTATTAATGAGAATGTATTGCAGTGAATCATTGTGCAGCTCTAATTTGTTATCTTCTTCTATATTCGTAGGTTCCATATCTTTCTTCATGCCATCTTTGGTGAACCTAGGATCAGGCTTATTAGAAACAAACGGCCATAGAGAGTAAATTTTTTTATGAATCTTCCTCGTATAAGTCTTGGTACGTACTGAATCAAGAGTGGGGGACATTGGCACTATGACATTCCATTCACCTACAAGAGTTGTCTTTGATTTCACGAACTTAGGTTTGTCCTTGATGGACAATTCCTGCATACGCTAGACCACTCTTGGATCCTGCAAAAAAAAAAACCAATTAGGTACATCCACTACCATTAGGTGAGTGTTTTGAAATTCCAAACCCATGGGTTACGGTCCTCTTGCCTTTGGCTTTGCTCCAATTTAGTTTTATGCTATCTAAGCTAACAGAGAAACTATATTCAGTCTCTCAGACATGGGTTGTTGAACCCAACTCTTCTAGGCAGGGCCAACTGTGGTTGCTTAGCCTTCATTTTCTTGTGGTTACCTTTTCCTCGAAATTCACGGCCACAAGTTATGCATTGGTGTTGAATTACATTACTAACGTTTACACTCATGTCATTGACTGTTTGAAATGGATACTTGTCAATTCTCATTGATGTATCTGAAAATTTGAGTTTTTACTTCGTCATCAATTCTTGAATTTTGTCTTTGAAAATAGAACATTCATTTGTAGGGTGAGACAAAAAATCATACCATTCACAATAAACGTTTTCTTCTAAGTCTTTTTTGTTAGACAATTTGACTCCTTCAGAAAGTTTTACTAATTTTCCTTCAAAAAAATGATCAAATATTTTAGAAATATCAAAAGAGTATTTCTTCATTTGTCCCTTTTGGTTTCTCATGTATGCATCAACAATAGTGTTTTTCTTTACTGAAGCTTCACATGTAAAGGGTTCTTGATCCACAAATTCTGCATTATCTATTTTCATATTTGGATGTTTATAGTAGGTTTTGGTGTTTATATTTGGTGCAGTTGTTGTGATTACACCATTGTTTTGTGTGTTTTTGTAACGTCAAAGAAGCTATCGATTGATCCGATCTTTGGTTCAATGAAGTCATCATTATTCTCATGGCACGCATCATATTTCCAAGGTGATCAAAAACTAGATTCGACTTCTCGCACAATCTAATTTCTGATCTTTAAACCTCAACAGTTCACCTCCTTGGTTTTCTATGTTGCCAACATTGTTCCTATTATCAAGAACAATCAATGTGTGTTGGTTTCCACTGTTGTCAACCATTAATTCTTTTCTACCCTATGAGAGAATGACTTCATCATTCCTTTGTTTTGTTCCAACTATTATTACCGATCAAAACAATCCAGAAAATGTCCCAACGAGTGTGCAAAAAAAAATGTTTAGAATAAAAGTGAATCACTTCAAAAAATTTAGGGTGTGCCAGGAATTTGTGTAAGCGGAATTCTATTAGGCATCTGACTTCTCGAAGAACCAGACAACTAATGCCTCAACTAAGGGAACTTTTTAATGTGCATTCACAATGCTTGAAACTTGAAAGAAGTGAAATAAAAATGAATAACAAAATAAAAGTGCAAAAAAAGTAAAGTGCAGAAATAAAGGAAAGTAAATGCAAACCTTCAAATTAAATTGCAGAATTGTAAACGACGGGAATTAAATAATTTAAAAGACAACAAATAAATCGTTTCCAATTTGTACTTCATGAACAGAAATGAACTTTGTTGAGAGGTGTTTTTCTGCACAATTCAAAATATTCCATATCCACGATTCAAAACCTATAACCACTAGCTCCATGACATGGGGCTTGGTATGGTTTCAAAATCCAAACGAGTAAGCCCAAATCAAAGTGGGCAAAATTTTTTAGAATGTCTAGGCCCAAGCTCTATACGGCGTGGGTATTTCTTACCTGAATCCAAAATTGCATTTTTTGGCCCAAACAATCCTACAATTACTATTATCTACTATTAAACAAACTAAGGTTGCAAGATCATGAGCATAGAATTCTTATCCCCGTCAATATGCATAAGAGAACAACTACAAAAGAAGCTAGCACAAATTTCTGACTAATCAAGCATTTATGTTTTAAAGTTAGAATCCATTGCGGTCTCATAAACCATGAGCTACTTGGTGAGAGCATAGTTGCTCATTTGGACGAGACACTTGGCTGGAAAAGAGAGAAGATTCATGTGTTCAGTACTACTCAATACTCAAATTTGTTGTGAGTGAGGAGAAAAAAAAAGGCAATGTTTGCAACTTCTAAAACAAATTCGTTGTGACAACTAATGAGGAGTTATGAAATCCATATTGAATAACTTAATGGAGAACTTTTTTTCATATTATCTTGAAAACTGCACAAAAAAGGAAGGTTGTAAACCACCACCCATTATCAAATGTCATAGAGAAAAAGAAAAGGAAGACGAGAAAGAAATAACAAATATTTGGGAGTTGTGAAACTATGGCAATTGGTGCAGCCAATGAGATATCAATCAATAAGTGGAGTCCTTTAAAGATACTTCCACTGTAAGGGTTCCCATGATATTTTTTCCCGAGAATAGGAGATGCATTGAGCCAGCCACACAGAATCTGAAGATAACGTTAAAATTGAAATGGAATAAAGATGCAAAACTCTAGAAAGTCAGCGTGCTAAGGGGATGCTAGGGCACAACATGGAAGTATCTATTGAGGCTGTTCCTTTAAATTATTATGCACCAGGACAGTGGATATGGGTGGTCAACCTCCCAATATTTTGATGCAATTCCCTCAAATTATAATCCCGGTGTTAAAGATGTAATGCAGCTAATGGTTTGCAAAGCCATGCCACAACATCATCGTAAAAAAATGTGTTCAAAATTGTAGTAGTAGAAAAAAATAGCGTGGAATAAACCATCCAATATCTGAGAACTTATGGAGGGGCAGGCGAAGCACATGGAAAATTATGGAAAAGTATATTCTACAATTCTTCTCTTGAATTTTTGGTATAGAGTTTCATTTCCTAGAAAGGATGCTTTGATCACAATAATTTTAAGAGTTTGGATTTTTTTTTTTTTTTAATGAAATGGATGCAATGATGCAATATTAACAAACAACCCTTGCGGTCATGCCATAGACTTACCTAATACATGACCAAAGTGTGAGGATGAAAAACTCATCTCCTCTAAAAAACGGATCCTAGAATGAAACTTTTGTGGCTTGAAATTTTATCAAATAGGCAAAAAAAGAAAAAATTTCAAGTAAAATGACAAAAATCCACGTTCATAATATTCGTGACACAGCTCCATGAAATATAGTATCATCGCAACCTTGTGATTGTCACAATATTGTGATGATGAAAACAATGTTCATAATATTCGTCAAGACTCTTGAACATGACTTCTTGATTGTCGCGAGTTTATGATTACAGTTTTTGCCATAAAGTCATGATTACCACAACAATGTGAGACGTAACAAAAAAAAGTATCATGTCTTCACAATGCACGAAACAACAGTTAAATTGTCATTAAAACGCACACATATACTATTATATCAAAATATCATTTCAAATTACAAGTCTAATATTTTCAGAATTTTTTGTTGTTGTTGTTTTATATGAGATCTAGATAAAGAATGGACAAAAAAAAGCGAGCAATGTGAAGAGGATGAAGGTATTCAATAATGAAAGATAAAGGGAGAAGAGCTGAGATGGCAAAATGACAAAAAAGTTTTGTGATTAATAAGAGTGCACTAGATGTCAATGAGCAAGACTATGGGGTCAATAGTCTGTTTTATTAAAATCAATTTTTCCTTGGAAACTTTATGTCAGCATATTCAGGTTTGGAAACTTAAACATGTTTGGGAGCCGTGTTCCAACTTGAGAGAAGTTGACTACAAGTAGTTTCATGTGATCATGTTTAATTGAATCGCGTAAAAGTCAAATATTAATAAAGTTCGAATAGCAACAGCTTTTGTAAAGATTGTTCATCCAAAGGTTATACTAGCTCTGGCCAACTAAGATGTAAACTTTGATTCAATAAATCTTGAACTAATATATTTTTCAAGCACCATTCAGACAAAATAGTTTAGCAACATAGTCAGCACCACTCATCCAATCTCCATAAGAGCTTGAGGTTGAGAAAACAAGCAAATAGCTAAAATGCTTTACAATAAAGATTTGACCCGTTCTATTGATCGAACACGGTATTAGTCCCAACGTGAAGATATATACTGAAAGGTCCTGAAGAACTTAATGGGTAAATCTACTTCATGCACCCTTGGTTGACTTAGGTGTTAATATTGAGATCTGCTATAATTTTATTTTTTGAATACTTGGAAGATATAACATTGCACCCAGTCATTGATATTGCAATAGAATATAACACATATTTTGTAAGACTACTAATATCATTTTATTCTTGAGTTGCATTTACTTGCTTCTATTAAGTTGATTATGTAGGCTCATGTTATATTGTTGAAATTACAATGATTCTATGGTGATTCATTGGAGTGTCTGACTGAGGCTGCTAGTCATTATACAAAAAAAAATTTGAACTCATTTCAGCCATAGAAAAAAAAAGTTAAAGTTGTATGTATTATCAATGAAACGACGTTTCATCAAGGGAGATCAAGATACAATTTGTTGTCATCATGAACCTTAATAAAATTGTCAGATTGAAGTCAAACAAATTTGATATTGCATTGAATAAGCTATGTTTCTAGATACTTTCATCGAATGTCACAATTATCCAAGTGAATTTATATTGTGATGAGAGGAAACATCAAGAAGTATGCAATATTAAATTTAAATACACTATACTCTTGAATACTAAGTAAGAGCATCCTAAAGTATGTGAACATTAAATTAGTTAGGCGCGTTGTACTTTTTTACTTCGATTAGTTTTTTTTTTGTTGGGTTTTCCAATCAAGGTTTTAATAAGACAAGATTAAGCATACTGATGCAGATTTTACTAACCTAAATTAATAAGCTAATAAATCCAACTTGTTATACCGCAAGTGCACGGTTGTCCAACAGGTAGACAATGGCAAATACGATAATTAGAAAGTGGGGGTTACAACAATTGAAAATTCCTAAATTAACAAAACTAAATTGAGCAACAAAAATTTTAATAATAAGATAATTAGAAAGTGGACTGAAACATCGAATCCACCACAGGTTCTTTGGGATTTTTTTTTTACCTAAATTAATGTTTTCGAGAAGCACTACGACTAATTTAATGATTAATCCAAATTCATAATTAATTTTAGCAAAAGTCTAAACCTCTAGCATTGAGTGTCTTTCTACGGCACACACGGTCACAGGTTTAACATAATTAATAAAAACAAGTTTCAAATATCAACAAAAAATACTCTAACTACCGAATAGTCTAGATATTATACCGAATATAATTGGTTAAAGCAATTTATCAATATTCAGAAATTAATTGTATTTAACACTGAAACATAGAAAAATAGTAATTTAAATGCAACAAACTCTAGAAACCCATGGTTTCATCTTCGCCTAGGCGCGGGGTTTAGAATATCATGGTGGAGGTGGTGAATCTAGCGGTTATGTGGTGGAACTTCATCTCCTCACGTGGGTGTACTGTGGTGGATCTGACTGAAATCTTGGATGCAAATAGCAGGTGCAAATAGTGTGAGGGAAGAGCCATGGTGGTACAGACTAAATACTGGGGTGCGAAGAACCACATATTCAAAAATATGTTATTTCTTCCTCATTCATTCCTTACTTTGTGTTTCCTTCATCTTCCTTGAAGCGAGCTGCTTGCTGCTTCGACCCTTTTGCAAGAGAGAAAGGAAAATAGAGGATGGGTGAGAGAGAGAAACGAGAGGGAGGAAGGTGAGATGGCGGAGATGGTGACGAAGTGGAGAGAGGTGGCGATTTAGTAGCTCTTTAGACGTGAGGGAAGGAGAGCGATGAGGGTATGTGGGTGGCATGAAGGTGCTGACGGCGTGAGGAAGAAGAAAGGATAAGCGAAGTGGGTGGTTTGTGAAGAGATGAAGCAGGGGAGCTCTAGTTTGTGGTGTGTGGCTGAAGAAGAAGAACAGAGAGAGAGAGAGAGGGAAGATCTGGCATAGGTGATGAAAAAGAAGAGGAACAGGGGATGGCGGTGGTCGTCGTTATCTGAGATGGGTCTGTTATGTGAGATGGTGGTGTGTGTTGATGGTTGATGGCTTGACTGCGAGGTGGACAACAAGGAAATATACTGACAGTGAAGAAGGACGAGAGATGAGATATATGCGACTAAAACAACGTAAAGGCGAGAAGATGGTGGTTGTCAGTTCTTCTATCGAGCGAGAATTGCCCAGCAAGAGGGACGTGAGATGGTTTTGTGGCTGGAAAAATAGAAGAGACGGAAAATGACATGAAAAATTAGAGAGGAAAAGAAGAGGGGAGAAAAAATTTTTAATAGGGTTTATTTTCTTTCTCCCGGATAGGTTGGGTTTGGGTTTGGGTTTGGGTTTGGGTTTGGGTTTGGGTTTGGGTTTGGGTTTGGGTTTGGGTTTTGGTTAAGAGAAATGAGGATTTGGATTTTTTGGTAAATTTTTGGGCTTGGGCTCTATTATCGACTTTACTGTCCGCACTACTAAAGGCTAGTTCTTCTATACTCTTCGCGCTAATGCCATTTCATCGTTTAAACGAAAATAATTAGAATAAAATATGATATTTAAATCACTAACAAATATATATTATAGGGTAATTTATAAATCAATTACGAGAATATCAAATACCCCCAAACCTATATTTTGCTAGTGCTCGAGCAAAACAAGAAAAATAAAATTTTAACTCACTTTTACAAGTCATCGGTTGCACTTACCTTAAACGTGCAACAAAGTTTTGAACCCCTAGATTACCTCTAGTGGATGAGTTATAGTCTCGTGAGGGTTTCTAGAAATGTTGCCCACAAACATTACAGACTCAATAAAAGAAAACCTACTTTCTACCAAAAAAAAAAGAAAAAAAAAATGTTGCAATCTAATTATTTTCCTCAGAGTAATCATCTCATTGCCAAAAATTTAAGAAAACAACTAACAATGTCACAGTAATAAATGAATAGATTTTAACAACACTTTAATAGTATCCAAAGGTTAAATGAACTTCATCATCATTCTCATGTGTGTGTGTGTGCATAGCCTCATCAACATAACTCTCCATTTCACGGTAGAGACATGTCTAGATAACATTTAGATAGTATGTTTCAACTACAAATCTATTTTGTCACTCGAAAATGAATCACGCATAGATTGGTTATTTATCACTCAGTTTATATGTGAGGAAAAGGATAAATTATGGAAACACAAACATCTCACATATAATTATCATAAAAAAAATGGATTTTTCAAATAATGAAATGAATATGATCTCATGGACAAGAATATCAATTACTTTTGAGAATATCAAATCACACATCATAGTTCTTGTCTATTCAATCTCCACATTTGTGGACCTAACCTTTACTTAAGATCAATTAGGACTTTATTAGGTTGTAATGGAGCTTGGATTATGGCTAACAAGAATGAAAAAGGATCTACAAAAATTATTTGAGAATGGATACACCTTTTAATAAACACATGAGCACTTCCTAAGCTTTAGTCGGTATTATGACATCTCAATTAAATAAACCAAGAAGTTCTAGTGTAATGATTCAATTTTAATTCATTCTAAAAGCAATCAATAAAAGAAACAAAATTAATTAGATCATCAACGAGATAATGCGGACTCAATAAAAATCAGAGTTTATTAAATAACCCTCAATAAAAATAGAATAGCTCAAAACTCATAAGGGTTAAGTTTACACTATTATTGTAAGGTTTTCTAGTAAGTATCTCACTCATTAACTTCAAATTATGCTAACTTGGCTTATAGTGCAAGAATAGACGAGTTGAAAAATCTCATGGAATAAATTTAACTTAAAGATAATACCAAACCTTATGTTCCTATTAATATATCAATGTGACAAGTGATAGCATGTATTTTTCCTAAATTTAAAAGCATACTCTTTCATTTGAAAGGAACTTTAGATTTTGAATGCATTTTTAAATCAAAAAAAAAAATCACTCTTATCATAATCATCTATGTACAAAATTTTGAAAAATGCACAAAAACTCATAAACCCCACCCCCAAACATTGTCCTCAATGTATAAAAATGAAGATCATGACAAATGAAGGAAAAACAAAAGATGAGGGTTAGAATGATATTACCATGGTGAAGTTTTTACCAATTTCGACGAAATCATCCACCAATGAACACTCAAAAACATAAGAACTGTGGACTCATCATGAGAAATTGATAAAAACACATATATGACACAAAGAAATACATGTATCAGTTGTAAGTCAAAATTGTTACGAAGCTAATGAGTATGAGTGAAATGCAATTATAAAGAACTCAAAAATCAATCCAGACTATCCATAATGACACAAGTGAAGCTGGGTTGCCTCCCAGGAGCGCTTAGACACATAGTCCATGATGTTAACTAGATCATATAGCAACAACCTGAAAAGATGAAGATCAATCCAACAAATAGTAACAACCACATGCGGCACAACATATACTAACACACCCTTAAAACTACGAAGGCACCATGCAAAATCATAGAGAAAATGCAAATTAACTCGCATTCCTAGGGAAACCATTGGGATCTGGAGCATACAGAGGTCATAAATAGATATATCCAGCAAATGACTCTTACCTACTCCTAAAAAGGGACATCCTAAGTCAGGTGTCAAATCTGAAAATTGAATATGTTGCACAATGGGATGGTCAAAAATAAAATCATCCCTTAAAACAAGGGATCCACATAAGTAGAGTCAGTTGATGTGAAAGGGATGCAAAGAGGTATGTCTATAGATATATCGGGTGGTACAGACTCATCATAACAAAATGAACTACACAAAAATGATGGGATGGACAACTCAACCACACCCCAAACCTGGAATTAGCACTACATATGACATGAATTTTCTCATTAGATTTATCAGTTGTATTGTGAAAAGTTTCGAGGCGAGACTCAAAAGAACAATAAAACTTAGACTTCATGTAGAAGTCGTTAGGAAGGCATATGTCGAATGGGTTAATATGAAAATGTGGGGAGGGGAATGGGTCAGGAAGCAAAATATTCTCAATAGAAGGGGTCGGGTTTGACTCACTGAGTGGAAGGAATTCTACTTTAGGCTTCCATGTATAACCAGGATCCATAAAAGTGACTGAATCAAGCAAAGCACTCACTTCCCTAATGGAATTATCAATATCAAAGTCTAAACCGAAATGAGTCAAACAAGCTGCTAAGTGGTCATCTAATGTAGAATGCAAAAAGGAGTTCTCCACCAAACTCTTGATCATGTTAACCTCATAAACATCCTCAGACTCAGGAGGTTGTTAACTTACATTAAAAACATTGAGTTCGACGGTCATGTTACCAAATGGCAATTTCATGATTTCATTCCTACAGTTAATAATATCATTAGATGTGGCCAAAAATGGGAAACCCAAATTAACTGGAATGTGACTAGATGGATTGTGTATAGGTTGTGTCTCAAGAACTATGAAGTCCACTGGAAAATAGAAATTTTCAACCTTAATGATCACATCCTCTATAACACCGCGAGGAACTCTGATTGACCTATCTGCTAATTGCAATCTTACTTCAGTCGGTTTTAACTCGCCAAGACCTATCTGTTCATAAATGGAATATGGAAATAAATTAACACTCGCCCCTAAATCCAACAATGCTTTATCAATCATATGATCACCAATAACACAAGAAATGGTCGGGCACTCGGGATCCCTATACTTAGGTTGTTCTATGAATAATTGAGCTGACTTGCTCAGCGAAGAAGGCTTTCTTTTGCACATGTAGTTTTCGCTTTTGTGTGAAAAGGTCCTTCAAAAACTTGGCATAGGTAGGAACTTGTTTAATAGCATCGAGCAATGGGATATTAATGTGAACTTGTTTAAAAAGTTCCATTATATCGTTAACGTTTGTTTCTTTCTTTGTCGGGCCTAACCATGATGGAAACGGTGCCCTAGGAAAATAAGATGCTTGAGTGGGGTCAGTGTCAAGAGGAACATCTTTAGAAGGTGAGGCTTTATCAGCCTCCTTGTCAAATGGAGATGCAACCTGCTTTGACTTAGACGAGGATGCAACGACACTCGAATCAGGCACTCGTACCCGATTGTCAACCTGTTTTCCACTCCTAAGGGTAGTAATAGATTGGACATCTTCATAGCATGACTCAGATGTACTACCAACTGCGAATTGACCATTTGGGTTTGGAACAGGTTGACTAGAAATCTTCATGGCTCTCTCTCAGAGAATGACTGAGCAATCTTACTCACAATTATCTCAAGTCTATTGATGGCTTGAGATTGGTGTTGAGTCGTGGCTTTCAACTCTAATATATCCTGAGAATTTTGCTCAAGTGTACTCTTTGTGCGTTGCATAAAATGATTAACCATTTTCTTCAAACTGGATGTGTTGGATGGAGGAACTTGGTTAAATTGAGGCCTGACAGGGCTAGGGGCTTGAGGAGTCTGGGAGACAACAAAAAGTCCCCCTTGGTGTGGGCCATGGGCCCAGGAGAGATTTGGATGCTTGGCGAACCCTGGATTTTAATAGTTAGGTTATGGATTATTACCAGGTCGTGGCATAGCATTAAAAGAATTGACTTGCTTAGTATAATATGCAGGATAATCGATTTGCAAATCACAGTCAGTTATGGAATGACTAGGACTCGAACATGCAACACAAACCTCAGATGAAATATTCTTGGAAGGTGTAGGTTGAGTCATATTAAAAAATGCATCAATTTTCTGAGCCATAACCATAACAACTACTTCTAGCTTCGAGGCAGAAGGGGAGTAAATGGATGTATCTCTAACCTTATATATATCACCCTTACGCCTATCAGAATCCTTTCTCGAATAATCCCATTGCTAAAAGTTTTCGGAAAGCGTTTCAAAGAACTCCCAAATCTCATTAATGATCATCCTCATTAATGACCCACCACAAGTGGCATCAATCATACGACAGTTTTGAGGGGTTAAACCATCTTGGAGTATTGAACTATTCGCCACTTCTCAAATCCGTGATGGGGACACTTAATAATGAGTTCATTGCACTTTTCCCAACATTCATAGAAATGTTTGCCTTCTTTTTGTTGAAAATTAGAAATATCTCGTTGGAGGGCATTCGTTTTATGAACGGGGAAATACTTTGCCAAAAGCTTTCTTGGAAATGCATCCCAAGTTGTGATGGATCTTGTTTCTAACAAATTTAACCACGATTTTTTCTTTATCTTTCAGGTAAAACGGAAACAACCTATGACGGACCGAATCATCTAAAAAGTTTTGATACTTAAGGGTAGCATAGATGTCAAGAAATTTTTTGACATAGAAGATATGGATCTTCATTCTCAAAACCATAAAAGGAGGGCAAAAGATGGATAATGGATGGTTTGAGTTCAAAACTATTTGTATTTGTCTCAAGTAAGACAATGCAAGACAGAACACTGCTGAAAAGATAGGAGAAGTAATCCTTAAAGGTCTTCTCCGCAGCCATCTCATTGGTCTCAGTAGACCAGGAAGGGGAACCCAAATAGATAATGGGAACTTCAAAGAACTCCTCGGGATCTTTTCGAACAGGCCTACTCTTAGAATCATGCACCCACGTACGCAAAAACTAATGGACACCAAAGTTTCAAAGTCAACACTCCTTAATATGGTTCAAATTTTTTTATTTTTTTAAGTTTTAATGCATGCCTAACCTTTATATGAAGATGATCTAACTCTGAAAAAAAATAAAAACAACAGAACCCTAATTGACACCTAAATGATGCTCAAACAAGATGCATGACAAACGACCCTAGAGTTTTGTTACTAATGCAGGGTTGAAATTCAATTCAATTTACCTAACCATGGGAGAGGCATGGTAATTTCCTATCAATCCGCCACTACAAAATTGCTCCTACCTCTTTTTCACTTTCCAGCTCAAAGTGATATGTTAGTTCAAGAACTATTCCCAGATAGGATATGTTCCTTCACTTGACTACTTTAAGATTTCAAATTTCCAAAAAGATACCCTATGAGCATCAAACTTGTCCTAGACGTTTATTTTGCTACAAATTTTAAACAGTAAAGACTTAGGTTCCTAACCTTAAAATAGATAGTGGTTAACCTATTCAAGGGTGAGGGCATGGAAGTTACAAATCAATCCTGTCACTATTCAAAATTGCATGCAATACTACCTAAAACAACCAAAACACAAGTGATCACAACAGAAACCACGTGCAAATGCAGTGGGGAGAAGTTACCTCCAGCGTGAACCTCTCTTGGGTTACTTGCGACGTCGGCTAAAAGTCGAGTTGTCGTCGATCAGAAGCTCTATCCACCTGACAGCTCGCCGACTTCTGAGAGAATCCACGCGAATGACAATCTGAAAAGGGAAATCACAATGAAATATGTGTGTGTGTGTGTGTGTGTGTTTCTTTGCTTTGCTATTTTTTCCTTTTTGTTTGTGTTTCACGGCGTCTACTTTTCACTTCGTTCCTACTTGAGCTTCTATGTGTATGACCATCTGCAAAACAAATGCAAAAATAATTAAAACTCAAACTATTAAAGTAAACAAATAAAACAAAGACGCAAGGTGACTCCTAACATTGTTCCTAAACAAATAAAATTATATCTAATCGATAAACTAGTGAAAACAAACCCTATATTTCGATTGTACCGTTACAATCCCCGGCAACGATGCCAAAAACTTGATGTGGATTTTACTAACCTAAATTAATAAGCTAATAAACCATACTTGTTATTCCACAAGTGCACAGTTGTCCAATTGGTAAACAGTGTCAAACACGGGTCAATCCCACGAAGATTGAAGACACAATCGAATTCTAAAATCTATTCAAAGTAATCTAAAATGGGGGTTATAGCAATTGAAAATTCCTAAATTAACAAAACTAAATTAAGCAACAAAAATTTAATTAATAAGATAATTAGAAAGTGGACTGAAGCGTTGAATCCACCACATGTTCTTCGGGACTTGTTTAACCTAAATTACTGTTTTCGAGAAGCGTTACGACTAATTTAAGGATTAATCCAAACTCACAATTAATTTCAGCAAAAGTCTAAACCCCTAGCATTGAGTGTCTTTCTACGGCACACACAATCACGGGTTTAAAATAATTAATAAAAACATGCTTCGAATATCAACAAAGAGTATTCTAACTATCGACTAGTCTAGATATTATACCGGATATAATCGGAAAAAGAAATTTATCAATATTCAAAAATTAATTGTATCTAACACTGAAACATAGATAAACCAATAATTTAAATGCAACAAACTCTAGAAACCCATGGTTACATCTTCGCTTCGGCGAGGGTTTAGAATATCATGGTGGAGATGGTGAATACGGCGGTTATGTGGTGGAACTTTATCTTCTCGCATGGGTATATTGTGATGGATCTGACTGAAATCATGAATGCGAATAGCAGGTGCAAATAGTGAGAGGGAAGATTCATGGTGGTACAGACTAATTACTGGTGTGCGAAGAACCACAAAATCAAAAGTCTGTTATTTCTCCCTCCAACAGGTCGTCTTCCTCCTTCGTCCATTACTTTGCGGTTCCTTTGTCTTCCTTGCTGCGAGTTGCTTGCTGCTTCGACCCTGTTGCAAGAGAGAAAGAAAAATAGAGAATGGGTGAGAGAGATATATACGAAAGGGAGGAAGGTGAGATGGTGATGAAGTGGTGGTTTAGTGGCTATGTTAGGCGTCGGGGAAGGAGAGCGATGAGGGTCTATGGGTGGCATGAAGGTGATGACAATGTGAGGAAGAATAAAGGGTAAGCAAGGTGGGTGGCTTGTAAAGAGAGGAAACAAGGGAGCTCTGGTTTTTGGTGCGTGGCTGAAGAAGAAGAAGAAGAACAAATAGAGAGAGGGGGAAGATTGACTGGCGGCATAGGTGATGAAAAAGAAGAGGAACAGGGGCGGCGGTGGTCGTCGGTGTCTGATGTTATGTGAGATGGTGGTGTGTGTTGATGGTTGATGGCCTGACTGCGAGGTGGAAAACAAGGGAATAGACTGACAATGAAGAAGGACGAGGGATGAGATCTATGCAACTGAAACGAGGAGGAGGCGAGAAGATGGTGGTTGTCGGTTCTTCTATCGAGAGAGAATTGCCGACAAGAGGGTCGTGAGATGGTTTTGTGGTTGGAAAAATAGAAAAAAAAGGAAAAGGACGTGAAAAATGAAAGAGGAAAGGGAGAGGGAGAAAAAAAGATTAAATAGGGTTTTTTTTTCTCCCGTTTAGGTTGGGTTTGTGTTTTGGTTAAGACAATGGAGGATTTGGATTTTTTGATCAATTTTTGGACGTGGGCTCTATTATCGACTTTACCGTCCCCTCCACTTCGGGCTAGTTCTTCTATACTCGTCGTGCTAATGCGATTTCATCGTTTAAGCTCAAATTTCTGCAAAAACAATAAAACGAAAATAATTAGAACAAAATATGATATTTAAAACACTAACAAATATAAATTATAGGGTAATTTATGAATCAATTACGCAAATATCACATACACATCATATATAGTTCCTGAAGAACGTTGTACTCTTTTTCCCTTACAAGGTTTTAATGAGGCAACAAATATGTGTATGTTATAATTTGGACATACTTATTGTAATCCAAGAATATTGTGCTTTGCGTGTAGTTTTGCCAATGGTGACGAAAAAATCATTTTTCTCATGCGTCCTTATTTAATACCGACATTCAGAAGATTCAATTATTTGATGATCAAACAGATTTATCTACAAAGGTGTTTGCACTCCAACCTTGGAGACATGTTTTGAAAAGTGAAGTTTTCATGATCAGATTTGATGACTTTAGGGGGAACTTTCAAGATCGACTACTTATATGCATTTTCAAAAGACTAAAGGCATCGTACTTTTTCTTTTTCATTCGATCAAGTTTTTTCCATCGATTTTTCTTAACAAAATTTTAATGAGGTAATATTAAATGTGTTCCAAACACATAAGTCATTAAGATTGTACTGCTTTTTTCTTCGCACAAGTTTTTCCTGACAAGGTTTTAACAAGGCAATAAAGTTGATATGTGAACTTTCAAGGGGGAACGTTGTAAATATTGTTAAGCATGTGGATGACCACATTAGAGAATGTGATGTACATATACTTATATATTAGGAGTATACTTGTGTTGCCTATATAAAGTCATTATCTCTCCACCAATAAAGCTAGATGAAGAAAAAATCCCCTTTCTTTGTCCTCGAGTTATCTCCACCAATAAAAGAATCCCCTTTCCAATCGTTTGCCCCTAAGTGTTGTCCAGATATTAATTCTTTTTTCTCACCATTGATCTCTCCAGACTATAACGAGCTTCTTCTCACCGTCCCTACGGAAGAAGAAATCAAAAGTGTTTTGTTTAACATGGGCAGCCACAAAGCCCCGGGTCCTAATGGGTTTCACGCCTTCTTCTTCCAACAATACTGGGAGGTGGTCAGAAAAGATGTTATTGAGGTGGTTCAAACCTTTTTTCACTCTAAACAGATGGATCTTAAGTTTAATGAAACCTTCATTGCTCTTATTCCCAAGATCCAAAACCCTACCACCCCTGACAAATCCAGGCCAATCGATTTATGCAATGTGATCTACAAGATCATTTCTAAAATTCTAGCAAATTGATTCAAACCTCTCATCGATCACATCATTTCACCAAACCAAGGGGTTTTTCTCAAGGGCCGCTCTATCACTGATAATATTAGTTTGCCCATGAAACGGTTTTTCAAATGAAACATAATCGCCAAAAGAAACAAGGTTGGATGGCGATTAAGATTGACATGGCCAAAGCTTATGATAGAGTTAAATGGTTTTTCCCACTTCAAATCCTCAAGTAGTTCTATTTCTCTGAGGGATGGATTAAGATGATTGAGCAATGTGTCTCGACTACGTATCTCAAAGTTCTACTCAATGGGACCCCTTTAGAAACCATTATCCCTACCAGAGGCCTGAGACAAGGTGACCCTTTGTCTCCATACCTCTTTATTCTGGTGGCGAAGGCTCTTTCATGCTTGCTAGCAAAAGCTGAAACGGAGGGAGTTATCAAAGGTATTCGTATCCGGCGGAACTCCCTCTCCATAAGCCATTTGCTTTAGGTGGATGACTTGATGATTTTCTGTAGAGCTTCGCTAGAAGGGCACATTCTATCAAGGACATCCTCCCCTAATACACCACGGCTTCTGGGCAGACGGTTAATTTTGACAAGTTCTCTGTGTAAGGGTGGGCATCCCATCCCGTGATCCCGAACTCGTCCCGATCTTGTTCCGTCTCATCTCGATTTTTTTGGATCCTTTTGGGATTGATCAAACTCATCTTGATCCCGTCCCAATCTAGAGTGAGATGGGATCGGGATGGATATTTTCAATCTCGTCCCGTCCAGAATTTATTTATTTAATATTTATTATTATTAATTTTAATCAAAATACTCTTATAAATTAAAGTTTAGGATGTGTTGAAATTAAATCAATTTAAGATGAAATTCTATATGAAATCTAAATGAATTGAATCATTAATTATAAATGAAATTTAATATTTATTTGCCTTCCAAAAAAAAGTTTAATATTTATTTATGTAATATCTATTATTATTTATGATGTAAGTTATATGTATATAAATTTGACATTATTGGTGTATGAGTAATGTGAGATAACACTATTTTTGTTATTTTTTATTGGAGGACTATTTAGTACGTGCTCATCCCATCCCGATCTCGTTTGAGATGGGACGAGGTCGGGATGAGTCTATCCCGTCCTATCCCGTTTCGATCCCGAATGAACGGGATGGGATAGGGATGGGTCCATCTCGTCCCATCCTGACCCGTACCCAACCCTACCTCTGTGTACTTCAGTTTCAATGTCCACAACAGACATACTAAGATGATTCTTAGAATTCTGGGTTCCAAGGTTTATAACTCTAAGGACAAATATCCGGGGTCCCAGCTGCTACTCTCCAAAAAGAAAGCCACTGACTTCCAGTTTATTATTTACAAAGTCCAATCCAAACTGTCTAGCTGTAAAGCTAAAGTCCTGTCTCAAGCTGGTAGAATGGTCCTCATCAAAGTTGTTTTGAACTCCATCCCCATTTACACCATGCAGACTTTCCTGCTCCAAGTCTCGATTACCACGAAATAGGACAACATGGCCGTGATTTTTGGTGGAACGGTGCAAATGATAGTAAATCTAAACACACTTGCACCTAGCATAGGATTGCCTTGCCCCGGGCCCTCGGAGGGCTCAACATCCAACTTGCCAGAACCAAAAACCTTACTCTCATAACCAAGAACATATGGAAAATTCTATCATCGCCTTCAAACCCTCGCAGTCTTTAAATGAAATCAATTTACTTCCCCAGGACTAGCTTGTTGTTATTAGCCAAGTGAGCCTATGCGGCCTCTTTCACTTGGAGAGGTAATACCACCTCTCTAAAAGGAATGAAGAAGCATTTGCTTTGGCAAATCCTTTCTGGGAACAATATCAATGTCTGGACTGATTGTTGGGTTAAGCCCGGCTAATTTTGGAAAATTGTGTTTTTCGCCCACTTCTAGCGGTCATGCCACAGTCAGTGTCCGATCTCTGGACAGACGCTTCTGATCTTCACCGTCAATGGAATGTTCCCCTTCTCTAGTCATTGTTCTCAGAACCTATCATCATGGATATCCTAAATATCCCGATTAGAAACTCCTCGGAACTTAATAAACTTATCTAGTTACCATATTAGAAGGGTCGGTTTTTGGTTAAGAGTGCTGCAAATGCCTTCTTCCAGGATCTCAATGACACTTTTACTTCTGAGGATACTCCCCTCTCACTTCCCCTGGCCTTTGTCAAAGATATTTGATGTCTTCAAGCGCCGCCAAATGTTCTTCACCTGCTTTGGAAGATCAGCCAAGACATCCTTCCAACTAGAACTAAACTTGTAAAGCTCCATGTTCCTATGGGGAGCATTTGTTGTTTCTGCCAAAAATACGAAAAGGATGCTATGCATCTATTCTTCCTTTGTCCAGTGATTGCCAAACTATGGCACCTCACACCCATCCCCATAACTTGGGAAAGAGTGAACATAAACACTTCTCCATCATTGGCACACATGTTTGGTTTCATGTGGATCACTGCTAACAGACACAAAGTTGTTAAAGCAAAACTTCAGGCCCAATTTACGGTTGTCCTCCACACCATCTGGCAAGAACGTAACCTAACTATGTTTGAACACAAGTCGGTTACCTCTCAATCATTCATCGCTAGATTCAACAACACTTGGAAAGCCTGGAATTGCCAATGGTTCACTAGCCCCTATCAAATTTCTTCCTTGGGACAAGAGATTACTAACATTGACTTTGTAGCTTCCATTCTACACTTATCGGCTCCCCAGAAGGTGACAGCTGAAACTAATTTGTCTTCACAAAATTTGACTCATGGACCATGGCCTGAGATAGAAACTAAAAACCAGAGTATTATTCAGTTGCAACTCCAGTAAGTCAGAACTCATCATATTAATGCTCGATCTAATTGGCTAATAGGATTCCTCTTACTTTTTATCCAGATACAGTTATTGTCACTTATGATGCAAGTTTCTTTGACTTTGCCAAACAGGGAGCAGTAGGGATTTTTGCAGTTAAAATCTTTGGCCAAGTTCTAGCTCGCATAGCATGTCGTCTACCAGGGAGGGTCCATGATTGCACGATGGCGAAGTGTCTTGCTGCGGAGGCGGCAATTTTGTTAGTACAGGCTCGACAATGGAAGAAATGCTTTCTTTTGGGTGATTCTGGCTTGTTTAACACCATTTTGCTAGAAGACAAACGAGATCACATGACATCCATGAACTGGATCTGGTCTCCTATCATTCAGAATATCAGGCGCCTTTTATCTTTCAACTGTAATTAGTTTTGTAATTATATTCTCAGAACACTAAATGTTGAAACTCACTCGCTTGCAGCAACAACACAACTTAAGACTTGTAACAACATTATATATATAATATGCTTTCATCAAAATAATAATAATAAATTCTATTGTGCCTGTTTTTGTGCCTGGATGGTACCAGGCACATGCATTAATGATGTGGCAGTGAAAAATTATTGCAAGTTATGTAGGTATTGATGCAATGTACATTTATATATATAGGAGCAATGTACAATATATATAGGAGCAATGTGTAATTGTTGGATTTCTCTCCCAATAAGTTTTCACTGCCACATCAGCAATGCATGTGTCTGGTACCATCTAGGTACAAAACAGACAAATGACCAGGCACTGTAGAATTACTCAAAAAAAAAGAGCTCTTAGGCATATTGTTGCTGCTGAGCTAATATATGTACAACAAGAAACTATTTATTCCGGCAACGACTACCTCGCACCACCAATTCCTCTCTCTCATACCATTCTACTCTCCCACACCACCTACTTACTTTCTCACACCACCATACTCTCTCACACCAACTATATAAACCAAAACCATTCATTTTTCCCCTCACCATTCAAATCGACAATGGTTCCTCCTCCCCCATTCAAAATCTCACCTTCCAAATCTCTCCCCACACTCAAATCTCTTCCTTCTTCCTCAAAAACTCTCAAAATCCCCTTAAAGTTGAAACCATTAAACCCAAACTCAATAAATATGCATAACTTAGCATAACAGACAAACCCAAACTCAAAACAAAAAAATGAAAAATATGATAACTTTCGAACCAATTTGAACTCTCAATTGAGACTGATTCTCAAGCTCATCAAAACACGAAAGTTTTATTACTCTGATTTATCTAATAAACACAACTTTAATCAATTGAAAATGTTTTGAAATGAGAAAGTTATGGTCTTTTTACTAAAGTCGCACAAATCTATTAGAAAAATAAAAACGGGATAGTGTTCCTGAATTTCGACCAACTTATGTGCTCGATCGAGACCGATTCTGAAGTTGGTCAAAACACAAAGGTTGTATTACTCTTAGTTATCTAATAAACACAATTTGAGTCACTTGTAAATGTTTTGAAATGAGCAAGTTATAGTCATTTAAGTAAAGTCGCGCAAAACAGAGAAAAAAAATATTTCTGTTCATAACACAATGATACCTCGCAAAGCACTCTGCGAACATAATTTTTTTTTCCTGTTTTGCGTGACTTTACTAAAATGACCATAACTTTCTCATTTCAAAACATTTTCAAGTGATTTAAGTTATGTTTAATAGATAACTGAGAGTGCTACAACTTTTGTGTCTTGAGTAACTTCAGAATCTGACGACGGGCAGAATAGGGATTATTCTGCAGGCTAATAGCAACAGATAATTGATAGAGAATAACACAAGAGAATAGCCCAAAACACAGAGAAATAACTCTAATGTTCAATCAAAGGTATCTCTAAAATCAGCCCACAAGCCGGGCTTTATAGCTAAAACTCATCAATATTGGAATTTTACCAAAAATGACAACACCCCAATAATCATGCTAAAACAAAATACGTAATAAAAGAAATAAACTACCAGAAATCTGGCCCAAATTGGATTCAGAATCACTTCCTAAACAGTAATCGAAATATTACTATAAAGGAAAATAAACTGCTAAATTTGTGGATTCAGAAGGGGAAACGGTGGAATTTGGCCTCAAAAAGATGTGCAACGAGCATATAGAATTTGGCCTCAAGGGGAAACGTCGTGGAATTTGACCACGACGTGCGCGTTGAAAAGAGCTTTCCGAATTGGGGTCGTTTGCACGATTCTGATACTCGTAGCCAAAGTTATGGCCAAAATACTAAAACGCACCCAAAACTACCAAATTAGAAATAGAATCATGATTTCCTGTCATCCTTGCGCTGATCTACTAATTCAAGATATCTTAGTGCTAATAACGTGCTATCTGACAGCTCAGCATCATCTGACTCGGATCTTCCTGCATAAGAATCGGTCTCGATCGAGCACATAAGTTGGTCAAAAGTCAGAAACATTATCCCATTTTCATTTTTCGGAAAGATTTGCACGACTTTAGTAAAATGACCATAACTTGCTCATTTCAAAACATTTTCAAGTGATTCAAGATGTGTTATATTAGATAACTCAGAGTACTACAACTTCCGTGTTTTGATGAGCTTGAGAATCGGTCTCAATTGAGGGTTTAAATTGGTTCGAAAGTTACCATGTTTTTCGTTTTTTTGTTTTGAGTTTGAGTTTGTCTATTATGTTAAGTTATGCATATTTATTGAGTTTGGGTTTAAGGGTTTCAACTTTAACGGGATTTTGAGAGTTTTCGAGGGAGAGAGGAGATTTACAAGAGATTTGAGTGTGGGGAGAGATTTGGAAGATGAGATTTCGAATGGGGGAGGGAGGAACCATTGCCTTGTCAATTTTAATAGTGAGGGGAAAAAATGGATTGTTTTTGTTTATATAGGTAGTATGAGAAAGTCAAAAAAAAAAAAAATCAATGGTGGTGTGAGAGAGAGGATATGGTGGTTCGAGGTAGTCGTTGCTATTTAATCCGAATATTCATTACGAATTATTTATTTTCAGGCCCAGGGTTGAGGACCAAACGTAGAGCAGTTTTTCTAATTGTCGAGGAAATGGGCAAGGGAACCTCCCTCGCACGAGTTTTGTAAAAAAAAAAAAAGGAAATCAAAATTTGGGGGAAACTTAAGAGGGAATGAACAGTTTCCCTTTCCCCAAACGAAACTCGACACAGAGAAGAAGCTCCATCGCCACCCTCTCCCCATCATTGACTCAACCGACCGAAGAAAAAGAAGAGAAGAAGCTCCCTCGCGCATTCCCTCGAAGAAAAGCTCAGACCGAAAGCTTTCCCCACCAGAAAAACTCAACCAAAGGTAAGTCTCTCCTTGATTTCTGGGTGATTTCTTGTGGTGGGTTTCTAGATCTAGGGTTTCTACTGCATATTTCTTGTTGATTTCAAAGGGGGGGGGGGGGGGGGGGGGGTGGGTTCTAGATCTAGGGTTTCTTCTTTTGTGTGTGTTTGTTTTGATTATAGAGGATGTGATCTCTTCTCCAAACGGTTTCTCATCTTCCATGGGGCTGTAAGTCTGATTTATTGAGTGTTCATGGGGCTACACTAATAGGATGGTCCTTTATCACAAAACAAAATAATTCCCATGGTGTTTGAGATCTAAAACTATAGTAAAATTGTGCAAGGTATGCCAAATTCAACCGAGTCCAACTCATGTTTCGTGCCGCCAGATGGGTAGAGTTACTCCGTTGTTTTTATCGTGTGTGAAGCATCCTATTGCATTTAGACACTCCTTTCTTTCTCACTATGTCTATATTTAGTTATCAGGGATGTTGTTGAGGTTTCTACATTGGAAAACAATAGCTTTGGAGGTTTATGTTATCATTTTCTCACGAGGCAAAGATGTGCACAGAAAAATATAGGAAAGATTCTTAATCAAATTGACAGAGAGAAAGATGCTAATTACGATAGGGCAGGTATTAGACCAAATAAGAGTTATTCGGCTACGATATTGATCTTCTCTTTCATGTGACAAAGTCAGACCCATACCCTTGTTCCTGCGAGAAGCTTGCTTATAGCCAAGTATCAAATAACCTTTTCATCTCATTGTCATCTTAAATACCTCTTATACGGATATGGAGAAGAGACTTTATGAAAACAAAAAGGCATTCCTAGCCTTTGAGTATATTTTAGTAAAACCTGAATTCTTAGCTCTAATTTTTGGCATGTAATTTTTATATTTTAAACTCTTAATCATGTTTTAAATGTTAAGTGGATTCATGCATGAAAGATCATGATCAAACACATACCTTTCACCTTGCTCCTTGACTGTTGCAGTATTTGTAGGCAATATATTTTAATGCAATTGAAGTTTAATGGCATTTTTTTTCTTTATGTGCAGGAAGAGCATGTTAATATGGTGTGTTTTCAAAGACAAAAACTGATTGTTCAAGGTTTCTTGCTGAAGCAGCTCAAAAGTTTATCCCTTGTCCATGAAGTGCTCAGTTGATTACAACCGCCAATATTCTTCTGACCTGAATTAGACATTAGAACATGAAACCATCAGTAAACAATCAAAACTGAGTGGATAAAATAGTGATGATCACTGGTTCATAATTTTTGAAATTAAAACCGTTCTAGGCTGGGCCATTCCTTTCATTGTAGTGTTTTGCAGTGCAAATTGAGCTGCCAGTGTTGAAGTGCATAGACATGACTTGTGCAGTGTGTGTGCAAGATGTAAGTGTGCATTGGTGCCTATTCAATGAACCGCTAAGCTTAGCAAACGTTAGGGTGATATATTACTCGTCTTTTAACATTGCTTGGTTACGGCTGATAAATTGTGTATGTTGTGGTTCTTGTGGTGGTGTTGCTACTTTATTTTATTGTGATGCAAATGGGTGTATGAATCACATTTTACATATTGATAATACACTTTGTGCCCCAAAATTTACATATGGAGAAATACTACATTGGTGACCAGCGTTTCATCCATATTCTTGGTTTTTCTTGAGGCCCTGCCCTTAAAAGACTGCGACGGAAAACATCAATACAATGTAGGCCACCTTGGTCAGTGAAGGGATCAAAGGTTGTTGAATATCCCAAAGACAGTTCCATCTTATTTCAGTCACTCTTCCTTAGAGGCTCATCAGTTGGTATTAATGGATCAAAGAATCGCAAAATGAGCTTATTCAGAAGACAGTAAAGATCGTATTCACCTGCATGGAGACTGAGGATGCGCTCTAGTATAAACAAAGGAATCTGATTTTCAAGCATTATCATGTCACGCTGGATAGAATGCATGAAACCACGCATTGCAAAGACAGGATCATTGCGCGAGTATCCAAGTTGCTTGAATCCCATAGCAGCACCTCGAAAAAGCTCAAGTATAAAGCAACCATCAAGAACCAACATCTCTACAAACTCATTACTATTGAGTCTCCTGCCATGCACGATTGTTGCTTGCATTATAAACAACCAAACAAACATCATAGGTTCAATTCAATTCAAGCACATAGCTTCCATTATAAACAACCACTTAAAATCAAAACTTGAAATAAAAAACAATCAAATTTTGAAACAAACATACACACAGAAGCGTAATGCCCGCATAACATCTCTGAACATAATTCATTTACTCAAAATCACTACCAATACACATCTCTTAACATAATTCATTTACTCAAATTCTCTTCACAAGTACATTATAAAACAAAATTATATCTCACATATCATCCAAAAGCTTAAAAAAGATAAGTACAAGAATCAATATAACTACCAATAACATACTATTGATCAAGTCCCTTGTAAAAGCCCAAGGATCGTTGATTTTGGTTTCATCTCTTTGATCATGAGTTTGATCGCTACAACCCTCAGGAGCGTTATTTGGTTGGTTATTTACATCTTCAGTGTCGTTTCTTCTTAAGTGGTGCTCTCTTCTCGCCTCTTGTTCTATTCTCGCCTCGTGCTCTAATCTCACCTCTTCTGATTGCACCCGCATGGCGTAATCTTCATAGGCTTCTTCAATTGATTTGAAACCCTTGTACATACAACCATTGTACCTGTCTACTTGTAGTAGACAACCTGGCCAAGTCACATATACTCCAAGAACACGCCCACGATAAACAACATAAGCTTTGTATGTCATTCCTGCGTTGACAAAAAAATAACATCAGATTGAATAATTTCATATAAACTCATTTACCATTAGAAAGAGGGTAACTGAGTGATTCGTGCTTTTCTCATGGGTGGTTGGCACAAAAAGTAATACCATTTTATTCTCATACAACAAACCAGGTTTACTTCGAGCAAGTAAAACTTCTAAATAGCTAAAGTGACTTTAGCATTTGTGAGCAGTCGCTATGCTTAACTGGGGGCAAATGTCATCCAGTATTTCAAACTGTATTATTTGTTATCTCACTTTAACTCATGACCTGGTTTTTTAACAGAATTATCTAACCTGTATGCATATCAGTAAGACAAGTTCATATCTAAATGTTTATGAAAGAATAGGAAACAAGGTTTGTCAACTAAATTGAATACTTTCCAAATGACACAATACAAAAACAAAAGATAAAAAGACTCAATTATCAGATTGAATAACTGATTAATTGGCTGAGATCATTTCTAAGATCTGGTTATGCAAGTTACCGTTTGTCACGAGAATGCCACCTAAAGGAAAAATGATCCTCCAAAAGATCAATTGCATATTTGAAATCAAAATGCTAACCTACACAGTTTGGAATGTCTACAACATTATGAGTACCCTCTTCATACAATCCAATCAAAGGGTTATCGGATGAACCTCTAATGGCGAGTTTTGCACGGCACCGCCATCCCCACTAAAAAGCAAATCAAGTTATCAAAATTCAAAACCACAACAACCCTTTTAAAAAATATATTTGCAAAAAATGCACACCAATTATCTTATTAAAAGTAGAAGAATTAGGACAAACCCCTCTCTTAGACATTTCAACAAACACATACTATGCAAGCTGAGTCGACCCCAGTTCCTCTGCCACCCCAATAATCCAATTCATTGCATGAACACTAAGTGGCAATCCCTGATTGTGCATATCAATGGCAATATCAACAACATCCCTAATAACTGAATAGACATAGTGAGAAAGAAAGGAGTGCCTAAATGCAATAAGATGCTTCACACACGATAAAAACAGCAGAGCAACTCTACCCATCTGGCGGCACGAAACATGAGTTGGACTCGGTTGAATTTGGCATACCTTGCACAATTTAACTATAGTTTTAGATCTCAAACACCATGGGAATTATTTTGTTCAGTGATAAAGGACCATTCTATTATTGTAGCCCCATGAACACTCAATAAATCAGACTTACAGCCCCGTGAAAGATGAGAAACCGTTTGGAGAAGAGATCACATCCTCTATAATAAAAACAAACACACATATAAAAGAAGAAACCCTAGATCTATAAACCCACCACCTCAAATCAATGAAGAAACCCTAGATCTAGAACCCCACCCTTTGAAATCAACAATGGGGACGACGGTCTGAGCTTTTCTTCGAGGGAATGCGTGAGGGAGCTTCTTCTCTTCTCCTTTTTCGGTCGGTTGAGTCGATGATGGGGAGAGGGTGGCGATGAAGCTTCTTCTCTTCTTCTCTTTGTCGAGTTTTGTTTGGGGAGATGGAAATTGTTCCCTCCCTCTTAAGTTTTCCCCAAATTTCGATTTCCCTCTTCTTTTTTTTTTTTTTTTTTTTTTACAAAACTAGTGCGAGGGAGGCTCCCTCATCAGTTCCCTCGCCCATTTCCTAGACAATTAGAAAAACTAATCGTTGAGATAAAATAATACTCATACCAGGACAACACGTGTCACTATTGGATTGGATTCATCCAAAAGGAAAGAAAACTGGCTCTCAAATTGAACAAAACTTTGGTGGAAAGAAACCCAAAAATTTCAATCTTCGGCTCAACCCATTTGTTTTAGTCAATTAAAAATGTCTGCAACAACAGCTTCTTTGTGTTCGACGACTGCTCTTCCATCCAAAACTAATGGGTTTAGCGCAAGTCTCAAGCTTGGAAAACAATATCTCTCTCCCCCCACCTCTAGAAGGTATAATTTTGATAACTGTTTCCGTTTCCCCTGTTTGCTTTGCTTTTTTGGAGTGTACATTCATTTTTTGATTGAATTTTATCGAAATTCATCTTTTTTTGAGGTAATTGATGAAACCCAATGATGGGTTTTGAGTTATTTGAAGAGAGCTGTTCCGAGTATTGGTTGTTTTGCTAGAATGTCTGTTGTTTTGGTGTTGGAGTGATTGAACTTCTCTTTAAAGTGTTATTGATCTAGGTTTCTCTTTATTTGGTGATGGGGTTTTCTAAATTTGTGTAATTGCACCTGTAGATAGGGTCTCTTGAATTGCATCTTCCATGTTTGTGATTAGGGCAAGCTGAATCAGGAGTTATTGTCTGGAATACAATTTCAATACAAACAATGAGGAAAAAAAAGCTGATGGTTCTTATCCATTTATCCTCTATTTCAAATAGTTTTGTATCATCTATATTTGAATTATTTAGAAAATAAAATAAAATTATGATTTATCATTGCACTTATATTGAGAAGTTGTGGAATTTCACTCACTACCTTTGTATGCGTGTGGATGATTGAAGCTTAACTATGGGCAGAAGCTCAAGTATGAAGTACAACGCTATTAATGCACGATTAAATCGGCGATTAATCAGCGAGAAATCATTTATCAGGGGTGACCGATACGAATCGGGTATTTAATAGTTTGGTTTAACGGCCATCGATTAATCGGTGAGTCATCGATAAGTCGACCCATCCAACTCTCTAATTTATCACTACATAATATATATATATATATAATCGGGTTGGGGTATATTGGGATACAAATATATAGATTGTATAGCCCAGTCCAAGATCTGCGTGATTTATTATTCGATTCCATTTGGCTTGGGTCTGATTATAGTTTTTAGCCGGGCTCATGTCATGATTTTTACTTTTTTAATTAACTAACTTTAGCATTAGGTATACCAAGAAATGGAGTCTTACTAACTCTTCTCTTTGATCATAGATAGGAAGTCCAAATTCGTATGTATGTAATTCACCCATGAAAATTGATGAAGAAGAATGGGTTTGTTTATCTGAAATTGGATACCGATTGGATCCATTTTCATATATATATATATACCGATTGGATCCATTTTCATATATATATATACCGATTAAATCTGATTAATCTCGATTAATCGTAAATTGGTCCTGGATCGCGAAGCGTCCATTTTCCTTTTTTAACTACATAGATGAAGTATTTGAAATCTCACTAGTCATTTCCTTTGTAAGTTTTTGATAGATTCAACGGAAGCTTACAAACCAGATCATGAATAAACAAAATTTCACAACTTCAATGTGTTCTCTAAATTCAACTAAAACTATCTATTACACTGGCCAATGGCCTTAATTTATAATTGACCTAAACTTGCTAAGTAAGCAACTACTTTCCTAAACAAAATATAAATCCTAACTCCTACTTGAATTGAATTCTTTTTCTAATTGTAAAAGGAAAAGTCCCAATCCTAGTTTTTATTGCACTTGTATCAATAGTTGGGTCTTAACATGGACCAACTCAATTATTAATTAAATAATACAATAAATAATTACCCATATTACATCATTCTCCTCCGCTTCGAAAAGCTTATCCTCGAGTTTTGATGATGCAATCTCTGAAAAATGTGCCACTAAGAGTCGACCTCGAACTTTGCCTTCGTTTTTGCTTGTACAATGAATCAAACAAACATAATTTTCTTTCTGAATCCTAGATTTAGAGACTTTGAACAAATTGGAAAAATTAGGATTGTTCTCCACAACCACCTTTTTTGTAAACTTCTTTGATATTCAAATTTTCTTTAACGTGAAAATCGTCTAAAATTTTGTTATGTGTTTTGGCAACAATGCAATGACTTGCGGATAATCCTTTGTACACATTAAACATGGGTGGTTTCTCCCAATCAATGGCAGTAGGGTTCACCTTCAAGCAATGAATATGAAAATATCCCATCTCGTTGTCCAGCTTCACGACACAGCTTTACGCGGATAGCTCCGAGATGTCCGCAAGGGCTTTCTCCATGCTCTCCGTCCTTACGTTGGTGACTCTAGTTCCCTTAGGTGGCATCTTTGTCCAAAGATTTTACCGCTCTGATACCAATTGATGGGTTCATCCGAAGCTTACAAAAACCAAATCATAAACGAAACTTAATAAACAAAGTTTCACAACTTCAATGTATTCTCCATATTTAACTAAAATTATCTATTACATTGACCAATGGCCTTAATTTATGATTGACCTAAACTTGCTAAGCAAGGAACTACTTTCTTAAACAAAATAGAAACCTAACTCCTATTTGCATTGAGTTCCTAATTCTAATTGCATAAGTAAAACTACTAATCCTAATTCCTATTGAACTTGCCCAACCCAATCATTAATTATATAATACAATAAGGCCTGAAGCTGATGGGACAGTGATAAGGCCTAATGGTATGAGGTTGAAGAACTGGATTCAACTTTTAATCAGATTGCAAGTGCTGTAGATAGATGTGCCTTTATTTATTTTTATCAGGTTAGGGAGCTGAGCAAGCTACAGATCGAGGAAGATTCATGGGATGAGGAGACGTGTTTTGTTTCTGTTGGGGACAGGGGGTTGCTATTCCTCCGTATACAAGGATTGTGCTGGACATTTTTCTGTTTCAGTTGGTCTTCTATGTTGGCTATTTTGCATTTATGTTCTACCTACTGATGGTTTCAATGGGATTTTAACCTTAAAAAAAAGTTTGGTTGGTTCTTCTTTTTAGGAAGCTTTGACTTGTTGCATAGATATGTAATACACCACTCTTTCATGTACACGGTGCATAATCTTTGTTGATTGCAATTGTTGAGTGGCCCATGGAGCTTATATATGGATCTTCAGTTTGGTCTTATTCAATCTGATTCTCTTATTCTTTTAAATTGCAGGAGGAACTTCCGATTTGAAGTGAAAGCATCATCCCGTGTTGATAAGTTCTCAAAAAGCGATATTATTGTTTCTCCTTCAATACTATCAGCCAATTTCTCAAAGTTGGGCGAGCAGGTATCTTTAAATGTCCTATTAGAAGTATATGTACTAGAATCAGGGGCATAATCTCGCTGCTCTGTTCATGAATTTCCGAATTTATGTTCTACCTAGCGCAGAAGTTCACTTTTCCTGCATTTGCAAAATAAAAGTCTTTAAGGGATGAATATGATTTGCTCTCAAGCTGTATTTTCGAAGTACTGGTAAGCTATAGTTACAATTCGTCATTGGAATTTGCATGTCGATAAGGCATGAAACCATAAGTCGAGACAGTTGGGACATGGTGTCGCATTAATAATGTTTTGGGTTCAAATCAGTTTGCCTACTAACAAAGGTGTATTGATATCCCTTTTTCTTAGCTGCATATATTTGCATAAGTTGTCAAGCAATTTCTGTAAAGACACCATGTCTCACTCAGATGTCTCCCCTTTTCTTTTTCTCTTGAACTCAAAAAATTTGTTTTATTCCGTTCTCAGTTCTCTATATTTTTTTAATTTTTTTTTGGAAAGTGGTAGTGCTTTGAGAAATCCCTATCTGAATATGAAGATTCCATATACCTTCTTGCCTTTATTGTCACATTTTATGCTTTTCTTACATTTCATGTTCTTAAATCTCAAATGCTTTCATTTTTTATAAACTTCTATCAAGGAAGAAGTTAGTCAAACTTCCTGCAAGTTTAAGCAACATGCATGTGTGTGCATCTCATAAGCGATACCAGTGGTGGATTTGGTAATATGTGATTGTATAATGTTGTATGAGATAATTGTATCTTATGAGAAAGGGTTCGATCCTGTATTGATGATTATATTCTCATTTCATCTAGGTAAAAACAGTGGAGTTGGCAGGATGTGACTGGATACATGTAGATGTCATGGATGGTCGTTTTGTGCCAAATATTACAATTGGACCTCTTGTGGTTGATGCTCTGCGTCCAGTAACAGATCTTCCGTTGGATGTGCATTTGGTAATCCTGAACTGTTGGTGCTTGATATTTGATAATGATAAAAAAAATAACTTCTATATGGAGCTCTTACGGCTCGGCTCTTTATTATTTGCTAACAAGGAAATGATTTCTTATAGATGATTGTGGAACCTGAGCAACGAGTACCCGATTTTATCAAGGCTGGAGCTGATATTGTTAGTGTTCACTGCGAGCAATCTTCCACGGACTGTTAACCAAGTAAAACCTTTCACTCTGAATCTCTGATGCCATGCATTGACATATCCTTAATATTATTTTAAAAGCATAATAGTTGCATGAAAAAGCCATAGCGGCTTGATTGACATCATTTGGCATTGGAAGCCACATCGATTAGCTAGGGAACAGCATAAAATGATTGGAGGTCTGAGAGGTGGTATCTGAAGGCCCTAAGGACACAACCAAGTTCAGCCTTATCTTTGAATGGCCTGGTCGGGGATATGGTTCGAGTTGATTTGCAGGTGTTGCAAGCTCAACCGTACTACCTCCCCCCTGAGATCCTGCTTCTCAATGCCAGTTGAATGGCCTAATCATGGTATTCTTCCTGTCACTATCGCAAGTGTTCCAAGCTCAAAGTTACTAGCTTCGACAAGTGCCAGATAGGCTAGGTTTCCAGTTGGGGCATAGGAGAGTATAAATTTCCCAACAAGTATCGTAGAACATGTGATAGACCTGTAAAACAGTCTTGTACCCTGGCCAACAGCTTCTGTTCTTTCATCGCACCTTTTCTTCAATGAGGTGTATTGACAGGCTGAGCTGGGACAGAGGAGAACATTACAGCTTCTCCCCTTACGGCTTCAAGACCTACAACAGGTCATAGGCCTACAAAACACTCTTGTGCTTTGGCTAGTACTCCATTGCTTCTTCTCCTACTATGAAAACAGCAAGTGAATGCTCAGTGATTGTTTTATGTGGAACCTGGAGCCATGTCAATCTTTGTTTGACTCATAGATCATGCACATGTAGGCTTATACATTACTTCAAAGACATTGTCATATTCTTGTGAAAGTTTTTTTTTTCTTTCCTTTTGTACAGTTTTCCTCTCTCCGCTATTGCACCACTGGTTATAATCTAATTTTGTAGCCCTATGCTTGTTTATTATGTTTAGATTAAAAGTCTTGGTACCAAAGCTGGAGTAGTTCTGAACCCTGGTACCCCACTAAGTACTATAGAATATGTACTTGATGGTAAGGCTTTGTCATATGATCAATATGAAAGCTTATTGATTTTTCCAGTAATTCACTGCTGTCATTTGCACTAGAGTTTCAGTCCCCGAAAAGTTAATGTACTACGCTATTCCAATGTAGAGTGAGGATTGAGGAGGATCACACAAGGTGTACCCGTAAAACTAAGTAAATCAGGGTTTTTTTTATTCTTAATTTTTTTTTTTTATTAGTGTAGACTTAGAGTGAGAAGCCCAAATATGTTAATACGAAGGTCTGGACAATAAAAGCAGAAGATATCAAAGATGTGAATGCCTGTGAAAATGGTTGGATCCAATTGCATAATTCAAACACTTTCTACTTTTCTAGAAATCATGTCAATAACACATGCCAATCACCCTTCTCCCAGCTTACATGAACTGGAAACCCCCAAAAAGATTTTAAAAAAAGGGTTATAATCCGGTGACATCGGGTTTTAACATAGGTAGAAACATAACATCCTAATCATGCACATGCTTAGATCCAATGGTCACAATTAGTAGGAACCTCCATATACTTCCCTTATTTATTGCTGAATAAAATTTCAAACAATTTTGGATAGAAAATCTATATTTCCTAAAGGGTACATTTTTTCTTTATAGAAAATATGTACTAAATGGTAGCTTCTTCTCCCATCTTCACTAAATCACAATCTTTTGTTTTCTCTACATTTTTTTTCTACATCTATTTTATGTTTGATCCACTGTCTCCTTAAACAAAATATGTCAAATCTAAAACTAAAATAAATTTCAACTTGAGTTTTTGTGGAAAGAACATCTTTAGGTTGACAAAATGGTTACCTATAGAGAGAGATGGGGATGATAGTGCTTATCTTTTCTTATGAAATCGATCCAAATCTTACATGATCTTCATTTTGATTGAAAGCACCCCCTTTCTCAACAAACCATTTTAATGACTGAATCAACATTTACCTTGAGCATTCTACATTCAAGTGAAGATGACCCATTTCGGATAAGTTTTGTACCTAATATGGATTGATTTTTTTTATTTCCTAATTTGCTTTGGAATTTTATTTAGTAATAAATTAGGGAAGTAGATACAATGTGTGATCCATTGGATCTAAGGATATGTACGGTTATGATGTTATGTTTCAACTTATCTTAAGACGTTATGTCACCAACCTTATTTCATCAGATCCTAAAAAAAAAAAAAAAAAACAGTTAAGAAAAAGAATGAGGAAATGAGGTAGATTTAATAAATAAGAACAAAATGGCTCTTATCTTTCTTTATTTTTTGGTATGTCAACAGCGGTTGATTTGGTCTTGATTATGTCGGTGAATCCTGGATTTGGTGGGCAGGGCTTTAGTGAAAGCCTAGTTAAGAAAATCTCTGACTTGAGAAGAATGTGCGCCGAGCGGGTGATGAGAGAAGTTTCTGTTACTATTCTTCTAGCTTAATATGAAGTTAAAATGGGTTTCTTGAGTTTTCATGCTAATTTTGATATTTTGGTTTGCAGGGTGTGAACCCATGGATTGAAGTTGATGGTGGAGTTGGTCCAGCAAATGCATACAAGGCGTCGACTTTAATAATCTACTATTTCTATTATTATCTGTGTTGACATTTTGGACTTTTTGCATGTGAACGACGAGTCTTCACATCAGCCAAATACATCAATACTAGGCTATGCAGTTAAAACGGATAACAGACTCATAACGGTCCAAGAGCGTTATAGGTTATAACGTGATATATTGAGATATAACGGTATATAACGGAATAGTTTTTTAAAGATATATTTAATATCCCTGCAAAATATTAATATGTAACTAGTTGACGCGTTCGAATAATAAAAAGTTTGAATCACAGAAAGGAATATATTCTGTACTGTCTTCGCATATTCTTATTATTTTGTATTGTGCTTGGATTGATGATATATCGAGTAGGTTTTTTCCTTAATTTGGATTTGGATGAATGTCTTTCGAGATAACCCGAAGCAGAGTGAAAGCAAGAGAGATAGTCAAAAAAGTAAATCATGTTCATAACATTAAATTCAACAACAAAAAACCTTAATAAAAAAATCTTCCCTTAGTATGAGAGTGAGATCGCAACAGGGAGTGCGATCGACTCTTCATCTTTTTCCCTTCTTATCTCGTTCTCTGTCAAACGGTGAGGTCTAGTTCTCTAGCGACAGCGAGCTCTGGTCCTTTCCTATGAGTCTAGGGTTCTGGTTTGATCGAGAATGAAATTGGTGATTTTTTTAGTGTATTAGAACAAAACGTTAAAACGACGTTATTGAAAAAAATATTATCTCAATAGCGGTTAGATAATGCCATTATATCGGAGCTATGATACTATAACGTGATAGTATCATAACGTAACGGCTCACCCACGTTAAGAGTTATATCGGCGTTATAACGTTGTTTTAACTACACAGATACTAGGGGCATTATAGTTAAGGCAAGGCGGATGGGCCTGAAAATGCCTAAGGCGCGAAGCGGTCTTAACATTTTTTAAAGTTTTTTTTTATAATAAATTGAAACATATCTGCATAGTAGTATACATCATCATTATTTTGATAAGTATCATAAGCAAATGAGCCCTTCTAGGGAACGAGGGAGGGAGCGAGGGATGGGTGTAACCACCCATCCCTCGCTCCCTCGACCTCTCCCTCGACCCCTAGAATTTTCGTAAGCAAATATGTACAAAAAGTCACACAACTACCTAAAATCGAAATGGAGATATAATAAAGTTGTATAGCATAGCAAAAAGATACGCTACATAAGTGTCAAGTAATTTGCAAATATCCACTAAATTGTTAAAAATCAATAATCTTGAAAGAATATAAACTTGAGAATATTGAGCATTTGTTAGAAAAAAAATGTTGAAATGGTAACTAAAAATCCACAAGTACGATCACTATTGATATTTCAAAAACATAAAAATCATTTAACCATGTTATCAAAAATAAGATTGATGTTGATCACAGACTGATCAAACATGGTATGTTTTTTCCAAAAAAATGACACATTTATCAAAACTTAAAAACATTTTATTTTGTTTTTATCAAATATTACACCAAGAAACATAAAACCCTATTATAGAGTTGGTTGCAACCACTTTTTGTTGCAATTGGGCTGCAAATGGGTTGTAAATGGGCTGCAATTGGGCTGGCTGCAACTAGCTTTGGATTGAGGTAGTTGAGGCGATGAGGCGATTAAGGAGGGGCGAGGCGGGTATGAGGCATACGCCTCATTTCACTACACCGTATTGCCTCACTTTGAGGCGAAATTCTGTAAAAACGTTTTGAGGCGTGCCTCGAGCACGCCTACTCATTCGCCTTGACTACACTGACTAGGGGTGCAACATGGGGGGGCCAACCCGAGCCCAACACCTTTTTTAGCCCATGGGCTTAGGGAATTTTGAAATTGAGCAGCCCATGGGTTCAAAATTTCTAGCGCGATCAAATTTTGAGTTAGGTTTGGGTTAGGGTATTGGCAACCCGAGCAACCCATGGAACCCGAGGAATTAAGATAATTTATTTTAACAGTTATCTGTATTTAAATAATTTTTATTAAATTATTTAAATGTAAAAATGTTCAAGAAATTGGTTGTTGGCTTGGTGGTTGTGAGCTTGAGTTATAGTGTTAGGTCATCTACACTTTCGGGGTCAGCTACACAGATTTTTGAGAAAGTTCCCAAGCCCGAATAAAGGAGGAGGGTTGGTGTTAGGCTCGTGACAGCCAACTGTAAAAAAAACCCATCACATTCCTTTTCATGTAATTTGGTTCAAAAAGATTAATGTAGAAAGATAGGGCGTCCCCGTTATAAGCGCCGCGCTGCATTTACGCTCGGGTGTAGTGACAAATGAGCAAGGCATGCTGCAATGGCGTCCGACTGTAGTGCTAAATAGGCAAGCGTTCTAGGCCCTTTATCTTGCAAATTTTTTTTTTGAATTTCAGCAATTAACTAAGTGAATTTGGGCTACCCAGGCCCGAAAATCATACTCGGATTGGGGTTGGGCTTGGGCCTAACTTCGAGTTGGGCTGGCTACAGGCTGACTTCACAATGTTTGAGCTTGGGCTCACCTTCCAGCCCGCCCGTGTTGCAGCCCTAATCAATACTGAGCATACTTGTTGGTAGTGGAGTGCTTCCCAGATACCCAAAGTTTTCAACCCCTACAAAACAAGGTGTTGGAAACAATGCGCATCCGACAGAAAATACAAATGTGTTACGAAAATCTCTAAATGAATAAATGCAGATGGGCAGCGAAAACAGAAAATGCATCTCTCAATCACCAATCCACTGGTTGTTATGTTTTTGAACTAGTGTCTCCCAGAATCCCAGGTGTTTCCAGTTCAGTTGTTTATACATTTGCCAACTTTTAGAGATTGCATTTCACCCTTATATAAGGAAATGTTACCTTGGTCAATTTGACGATTAAAATCTTATACATTCCTTAAAAGAGCTTGTAACCATGAACTGTGTTACCAAACAATAAGACTCCCAAAACTTGAACCAACAACTGATGGATCAGAAGATGTTCCTCCTGATGTCACATTTATGATTTTTATTTTTGTTTTTCCAAATTTTCTGACACCTATAAAGTTCTTAGTTGTAGAAAATTATAATAGAGCTCAAAACAGCAGCATGAATTATATCCCTCTGCTCTTTGTCAGGTGGTTGATCAAACTTTATTTTTATGTTATTTCGTTACTGACAGGTTATTGAGGCTGGGGCTAATGCTTTGGTTGCTGGTTCAGCAGTCTTTGGAGCTAAAGACTATGCTGCAGGCACGACATTACTATTCTTTCTCAATTTTTTTTATTAATATTTTTTAAATTTCTCTTGTTTTTTTTAAGCTGGTAAAACAAAGTGATATATAGCATTATTTTGTATTTAATATGATGCAAAGAATCTTTATTTTGCAGCTATAAAAGGCATAAAGGCTAGCAAGAGGCCAGAAGCCGTTGCTGTTTGAGGTATGAACTGCTTTAAAAGATCCAATTCAGAATTGTTTCCTCCTCCATTCTCTGCCAGTGTATGTTTCTTATCCATCATTTATCACTCATTAATTATTGATGCTGGTTACATTCATTCAATAAATCCAATCCTCTTGTTTCATCGCTTGTAATACAAACTATCAAATAAAAGGGTGTTAATGTTTGATATAATGTTGTGAATAGAGGCTGCACGCAATATGTTTGCAAAAGCATAATTCATTCTTAAAAAAATAATTGGATCCTGGGAAAGTTTCTCCATCGCATATGCACCAATATTCTTTCTAAGTTGAGACAGAAGATGCATATGTTTATTTTATGCTGAATATGACTGTGTGAGTAACATTTAGCTGCAGGTTCAAGGTTTTAAAGTTTCCCTCATTCATAGTCATTTGCCAAGATTCATTATAAAGTAATAAATCCTTTTTACTTTCATGAAGTGGTGAACGGTGAACCATATCAATAGACAAATTTCCTTCTATGTGAAACTATTAGAAGGAATGGTTGCGTAACTATTAGACCATAGCTTATGTAGGTTACACTTGTTAGGGGGAACATATTGGATTAGAGTGTTAGATATAAGTTATAACACAAGGAAGAGTGAATCTATATAATAAATTAGAACACTTTTGGTGCGAATAATGGATATTTATGTGAGACTGAGAATTTCGTATTTAATGGGATAAGTGCTCATGGGTCTAAGTTTGAGATTGATTGTTGCCTTTCTCGCTCTATGGCACAAATTGTAAACAAGTAGAAGGTAAAACTTAAAGAAAGTCAACTCCAAAAGAGATAAGGTGCACATGATTTATTATTATCATTTTTTTATAATTATTATAGTTCTTTCAAATAAAATTAGTGATCGATATTAAATTTTAGATAAACTTGTATAAAGTGCTAAATGCTAAAAGCATGAGTTGCAGGAGGCATGGGATGACAAGTCAGATAACAATATTAGCATGCAAAGCCATAAATCTGACTTATTTTGGTGGTATACACCCCACATGTTGAAAACATGCTAAAAATGTGTCTAGGCATGAGGAAGGGCATTCCGCCCATGCTTTACATTGTGATATTTCCATTTTCATGTGCCAGTGCCACAATGATAAGCAGTTGTAAAATGCCAAACAAACTTCAATTGCCACAAGCATTGGCGCCCAATAGACACTGCCTACTGGTATTCCATTACCTTCTTTTTTTCAAAATTTCAGATAGAATATTTAATGGTTTGATTGTTTTGACATGCTGCCATAAGGAATGATATATAGTCACTATTCTTCGTAGGGAAAGATTGAGATCGACAAAACTGAATCATGAGTTCAAAAATGAAAGTGAAGCAAAATATATTTTTTCAACCTACAGTTGGAGGAACTATAGGGATGGAAATGAAAGATTTTGCATTTCCATCTCACTCGTTAATATTTTAACTGCATGTTAAAGATATATTAGCAAAAGCTAGCCACACGGGCCTGACATGCCGAGGGAATGCTATAATGGGCGGCCAGAGACATGTAAGTTGGCATGCTAACATAAGCTATATAGATAAAGCCAACTTGTCGAAGACATGCTAGTATGAGTTAAAATAGCACAGATCAACGAGCCGAAGACATGCTAACACATTAGCTAGATATACAAGATCAATATTGTTGATGGCATGCTAATATGCATGAAGGTTTTTGGTAATGATGAGATTATCCTGAATGTAATAGGCATGGGCAATGACTGATAGAAGATAGATCAAAGTTGTGAAAATGGATATGGAGACAGCCAAGTTCAGCAGTACTGCTGAGTTGACGGAGTGGAGGTAAAAATCCTGTCAGCCAATGCCAGACACTTGGGTAAAAGATAGGAGTTGGCTCATTATCTTTTCGTGACTTTATAGTCCGAAACAGTATGACTTTAATACGATAGCTTGCTAGACAGTATTAGGCATGTAGCAATTTCTAAGATTGCAAAAAAAGACCTCAAGAATCTTCTAGGATTCTTTAGTAATGTTTTGTGTTTATTACCTGGGTCATTCTTCCAGGTCATAATTCTGGGTACCTCATAGGTGTTGAAACTTTCATATGATAATTGTCATTTTAGTTAATTGACTTTGGTAGTGCTTGCGTGCATTTGGTGTTGAAAGCTATTTTTTTTGGACGTGAGGGGGCAACTTAAATGGAGGGGAGCAACCTACAAATTTAAAGGGAGGCAATATGGAAAATATGAATATTTAATGGGTTTTTTTTAAAAAGATAAGGGGGGCAATTAACCCCCTTAGCCAAAGAGTAGATCCGCCCCTGCATGACGCCTTTGTTTTGTTTGTGCTTCATATGTGCATGATACACGTCTTATATAGATCTTTGTAGGTTTCGATGTATGCTTGGTCTGTCTAATTCTATCCTAGACAGCAATTGCATACTTCATCTTTAATAGCACAAGTTCACCAACAACATTTTGGAGAATGAAAGTGATGTTATGATCCTAATACTATTTTCCGGCTCATTGACAGCTCAGGCATTCAAGGAGCATTGGCAGATTCTTACTGAGTGGGATCTACAGTTTCATCAATATAGCAAAATTAGGTCATTGCAGTTGGCCAAACTGATATATGCATTGTGTTTAACTGTGTGACTGAAACAAATTAGCTAGGAATTATACAGAGTTTCTCGTGCTTGAATTTTATGGATTTTTCTGACTTCTCCTAGATTTGATTCTGCTCTCTGTGACCCAATTTTTAACTTCCAATAATTAGGCTACAATTTGACTGTGCTGTATAGTTTAATGGAAATATTTAGCTAGCCGGCATGCTTAGAAGCCATTGCAAATCATTGTTAAACAATATAAGAGTGGTAGTAGCCATAAGCCTGATAAAATGCTACACCGTCCAGGTGAGAAAACAATAATGAAGTGGGAATTTCTTGCGGGGGACGAGAAGACCATAATTTTGAGCCCACGTCATTTCAACAAATGACAAGGGAATCCATATACATTTGTCCTGGCAAACAAAGCCAGAGATGTCGGCATGAAAATTTGTCAATTAAATTGGGGGGGGGGGCATGCATCTCGAGGAGGATGGGTGGTTACACCCATTTCCTCGACACTTAGAAAAACCCATCTCCCTCGCCCATTTCCTCGACACTTAGAAAAAGCGAATGACATAATGTTCCATTTTGAGTGGACGGTAGGACACTCTATTTTTAGGGGTTTGATTGGCATTTAGTTTAGGTTGGTTGCTGTTTCAAATCCCATTCTGTTGTTCAAAGTGTGTACTCAGTGTCCCGTTAAAAGATTGATTTCAACATTATTATTTATCTAACTTTAAATGCAAATAAATGGCGAGGTTGGGTTGTGGCACAAAATCAGCTTCTGCATACTACGTGCATGTTTACTTATTTTACTGGACTGGACAGCATGAAGATAAAGTACTTAAAAACATTCTATTTCAAGTTGAAGGAAAATTTTGTGCATGATGTTGAAGGTTACTACTACATTTCTTGAGTTGAATGGGTTGAAGACGAAGAAGATAGAAAATGGTAGGAGGAAGTTTACAATGCAAAACATGTAATATGGACCTTAATTTGTTTGTTTTTTGGACTCCGGTGATTAATGTTTTTTTGAATATGTGCTAGTATTAGTGGTGTATATTATAGTACATCTCATTAATTAATAATATATATTCAAGATTTCCCATTCTTGCTTACAATCAGCCTCATTAATTAATTATTATATGATATGAAGTTTGGTGATTGTTTTATCAAAAAATCTAGAGAGTCAGGCCAGCACAATACCATCCATCATCCTAGAGAGATGTTTACATGAATAACACGTCTGTATCTTAATATTAAACATTATCACGATGAATGATGTGAAGCAAGAAGAGATTATCATCTTGTAAGTTGCTGCTTGGTGTCCCCTGCTTGTTTCTGTGAAATTTCACTTGGTACGAACAAGCCAAAGTTAGGATTAGTTTGACTTTGAACACGGAGGTGGGATATTGTACTGTCTGTGTACAGATGATGGTGATGTTTAGCCAGTGGAATCATTCTCACACTCCACCAGATCACCATATAATTAGTGATGAATCATGATGATCCAACCTTTGACCAAAACAATACAAATTATGTCACTCAAATGTTGAAGCATTTGCTGAAAAATACAAAGTTGGTATGTAACTTTATTATTTTATCATGAATATTGAGTTGCAATTCTTACATTAATTAATTGGTAGAGATCAACGGATATGTCCCGCGGTTTGGGTTTTTCATTTACATTATTTCCTACATTGGGTTGGTAATATAAATTATAAGGTCGTAGTATTTCCAACATTCACATATGTCAAAACCATACCAACACACAATTGTCACCTATTAATACTAAGAAAGGTAATGGCGCAAAAATAAAATATTGCAAACTCAGGAAATGTTGTATAAGATGATGTGAATTTGACTTGTTTATGTCATGTGCGTCTGATTTGGATGGCATGCAAATGGATCAAAGAGGGTAGGTTGTACAACAGTTTTGTATGTTGTGAGAGCTTTTGAGATGTGATGCCAGGGCAGCCAGTGGTGTGGTTGGTTAAATTGTCCTTGTCAACCACTTGAAGAGCTACTTGAGTAACTTAATAGCAAACATCAAATGTGATTATGCAAGGATTGCACCATATAGCTAGCCAGCCATCAACTACGAGAGCTCCACATGTATGTTATTACTTCCATCTTAATCAAAACAAACGAAAATCCTACGCTACTTGGTGCAATATGCCTGGATGGTACCAGGCACGTGGAACCCTTGACAAAAAAAAAAAAGACGCTTAGAACAGAGAGATGGGTTTTGGAGGAAAAAGAAGAGATCTTGATAGTTGGGAGACACCCAGATTGCAATCTCATGCTGGAGCATTCAAGTATTAGTCGATTTCATCTCTGAAACCACCCAAAACCCTCTTTACAGAAGCTCTCAGTGATCGACTTGTCTTCAGGTATTTTTTCAATTGGGGGTTTTGGGATTTTGAGAGTTTGTTTCCTCTGTTTTGATTGCTCTGTGTTTTGGATTTTTGTTGATGAAATTTGGGTCTTGTTTGATGTTTTTGATAGGGGTGGGCAATGTCGGTTCGGTTCGGTTTTGAGCTCCAAACCGATTTCATTCGGTTTGCCCAAAATCCAAACCGAATTTGAATTTTGTATTTGTAAATCGATGAATTCGGTTGAACCGAATTTCGGATCGGTTCGGTTCGGTTGGGTCGAAATTTCGGGCTCAAGCACTTGAAAGAATTTCATTAAAATATGCCCAATTTTTTTACAAGCTCAATTATTTTTCAGACCCAATTTTTAGCCTAAAATTGAAAACTTTGAGAGAAGGGGGGCGATTCAGTGCAACAGGGTGTACTGCAGTGCATTTGTTGCACTAATCAGGTATTGACACCTACCTGTTATTTAGTTATTTATATATATCTAATTAATCGGTCGGTTCGGTTAGTAATCGGTCGGTTCAAAGCCGTAAACCGATTTCAAACCGTTTATAATCGGTTCGGTTCGGTTTAAATTATTTTCTTTCTACTCATATTTCGGTTCGGTTACCGAACCGAATTTGAAAATCGGTTCGGTCGGTTAACCGAATTTAAATCGGTTTTTGCCCACCCCTAGTTTTTGAAGCACACGGAACATGGATTTCGTATGAGAAGATCGAACCGATGGTTCTAGTGGAGATGAATGAAGGTGATACACTGAGGCTGGGTTCTTCAACTAGGGTTTATAGACTACATTGGTTTCCATTGGATCGAGCATTCAATGTCGAAATCCTTTTTCTCCATTTCTGGCACAAGGTTTGACCGATTCCCATCCCATTTGTTCTATCATGCATGTATTTTTATCTGACTTTGAAATCCTCTACAGCTTCTGATTTTGTGTTGAAATATTTGTATTTCAACTGCTACTTTTGAACATTATTTACCCTCATATTCTCCTTCATAGCAGTTCCAAAAAAGACCCTGAAGGTTCTACAAGGAAAGTCGAAGCCCAAAAGTAGTTTGTTGATGTAATGGATCATAGAATGCATGTAGACTGTAGTATTAAACTTATAGGAAAATTATTATTTGGAATCCAAAAGGGCCCAAAGGTGTTGAATGTTGTTCGGCCTGCTGGGAAACCTTTGGTGGATGATCGGGATTGCCTTACAACACTGGTATGAGATTGTCTGTTAGTTTTATCTGTTCACCGTCTGTATTGCAATACACTGAGTCTTTTTTGGTTCTATAATGAAGAATGGTTGGTGTTCCACCTTGTGCAGGTAAGGACTTTCAAGATGCACTGTGGATCTCGATCTCAGTATGGGATTAAACACATGCGCTCTGTTGCTAACATATGCAATGCGGGAGTTACACACGAGCAGATGGTTGAGGCCTCAGTACAAGCTTGTGACAGGTTCCTCCTGGTTACTGGAACTTTATTCAAAAGGGCTTCAGTGCATGATTCTTACCATTTGCATTGTTGAAATTAGCTACATTTAGTCACTGTCTATGTAAATATAATTATAGTACAATAGCGTGTTTGCTTATAATCTATTGTAAATACTCGACCGAACATGTGCAAGATGTGTTGTTTCCATTAAAAGTAATGCCAATATACTTTGTGCATATGCTTGCCTGAAGAAATTGATCTTTATGCCACTATTAAGATCTTCAGAGAATGTGAATGTTGAAGTTGATAATCATTCAGAACAAAGCCATATATTACATTCAAGTTACCACAAGAGTTATCTATACAAAGTTACCACAGAAACTCACTTGCCACAATGTTTGAAACATTGCCAAAGGCGGTGATTTTTTTTTTTCTTCAGATGGTTAAGATTGCAGTGATCAAGGAATTACGTTACAAGGATCGGAAAATGTATTAAAAAAAATATCTTTACCAAGCACCAAATAAAATTTTCTTTCATCAAAGTCAAAACTTTACAAGCATCCCAGAGTTGGGAGGACAAAAAAGAGAGACAACAATCAACAAAATCTCTATTACAGACTTCTTTCACATTGCTAGGGTGCAGTTACAGCACAACCACTAAATGATAACTTCCACGACCACCACATTCATTTAGCATGGCTCAGGTGTTGTCCTGATAAGATCTTCAACTACTGGGTGAGACAAAAGCCACGGTGTGGACAACCAATCTGATTAGAAGAGACTACTATCCTTGACATTTCCACCAGCTATTACACTGAAAAATGAATTTTTGTTTCAAGCAGATCTCCAGCAGTTGCTTTCTCGTAGTTCTCATTTTCATTTGTTTGAGATGGTGCCCTGACCGACAGAAATGCTACCTTGCTTCTTGGTTCTTGTTGAAGGTTCTAGGATTTGGGACATGGTAATTGACTTGTAGTTACTGTCGTGCCACCTTGAGCAACATTTTCATCAGACGATCTTCCTTGACTCGTATCATCATCACTTCCAACCTCCGTTCTATTTGTGATGAGATGATTACCAGATACTTCAGTTCTACATCTTATTACACCGCTGATATTTGAGGCATCTTTTAAGCAATTGCTGTAAATGTTGTTCTTCGACTTTCCTATGTTCTTTTAACCAGTTCTACATGCATTCTATGATCCATTACATCAACAAACTGCTTTTGGGCTTCGACTTTCCTTGTAGAACCTTCAAGGGCTTTTTTGGAACTGCCATGAAGAAGAATATGAGGGTAAATAATGTTCAAAAGTAGCAGTTGAAATGCAAATATTTCAACACAAAATCAAAAGCTGTAGAGGATTTCAAAGTCAGATAAAAATACATGCACGATAGAACAAATGGGATGGGAATCGGTCAAACCTTGTGCCAGAAATGGAAAAGAAGGATTTCGACATTGAATACTCTATCCAATGGAAACCAATGTGGTCTATAAACCCTAGTTGAAGAACCCAACCTCAGTGTATCACCTTCATTCATCTCCACTAGAACCATCGGTTCGATCTTCTCATCCGAAATCCATGTTCCGTGTGCTTCAAAAACATCAAACAAGACCCAAATTTCATCAACAAAGAACCCAAAAACAGAGCAATCAAAACAGAGGAAACAAACCCTCAAAATCCCAAAACCCCCAATTGAAAAATTACCTGAAGACAAGTCGATCACTGAGAGCTTCTGTGAAGAGGGTTTTGAGTGGTTTCGTAGATGAAATCGACTATTACTCAAATGCTCCAGCATGAGATTGCAATCTGGGTGTCTCCCAACTATCAAGATCTCTTCTTTTTCATCCAAAACCCATCTCTCTGTTCTGAGCCTTTTTTTTTTTTTTTGTCAAGGGTTCCACGTGCCTGGTACCATCCAGGCATGGACCATGCATATTGCACCAGGCAGCGTAGACCCGCATATAGGTCAACCAGCAGGGTTTTTGATCCAATATGGCCACGTTTTTGGGAAAGGGATCACGCTAGTCACGTGTAAATGAAACACAAGGGAGGGATTAGAGTTGGATTGGGATTCCAAATTTTGCAAGGGCACTGAGATAATGGGAGTAAGGGTAAATGAAACACAAGGGATTAGGGATGTCCGAATAGTATCAGAAAGTCGTTTCCTCTTGGGAATACGGCTAGAGCTTATTGTCAATCGCTTTGATGGACTGGCACTCCTATTTTAATATAGATCAACTCGAGTGGGCAGTGTTATTGGTTGTTTCTTTGGCTGACTTGACTGTTTACTTCCTCCAGCTATGCAGTGTAGAGCGTATATTAGTTCTCTGGGTTTCTCTTTTGATCCTGTAATGATGTCCACCTTCTTTTTCCCTTTGGGCTGCTTATCTGGTAGCACGATGAATTCGTCGAGTCATCCTTTTTGAACCCAATGCTCAATTTCATCATTCATATTGTAGCAGTCTTCGGTGTCGTGCCCGTGATCCTTGTGGAAAGAGCAATACTTGCTCTAATCTCGCCCCTCCGGGTCTCCTCTTATTTTGAACGACTAGTTGATTTCTTCCCATTTCGCCATGGATGTTAGTATGTTCGCTCGACTTGTTTTCAAGGTTGTGTATGGTTTACATGTCTTTTTCACCATACTTGTTACCCATTCATGTTTGGGCCTTGCCGATTGCAGCTTTTTGGGCTCTTGCTGGTTGAATTCGAATCCCCCATTGGTCTGATGCCTCTTTGACTAAGGATCTCCTTCTGGGGTACGTCGTCTCTCATTTCTCGCATTTTTAGTAGCCTTTCCTCTCGAATTCGTTCTTCTTCCTAGCGTCCACCATTTTCTCGAGAGAAATGTGTTTTCGGGCGGTCTTCAATTGAGTCGCCATGTTCTTCGGAGGGTCTAGGTTCAGAAATAAAAAAAATGGCCCTCTTTTTACTCCGGAGGTAAAGGTAGCAATGGCAGTGTCATCACTGCAACCATCTATCATTGTCAACTCGTTAGTAAAACGAGTGACGTATTCCCTTATTGTCTCCCGAGGATTCTGTTTGATGTGAAGCAAGTAGTGTGGTCCCTTCCTCATCCATTGACTGCCGATGAATCTTGTGATGAAGGCGGTGGCTAACGCCTGGAAGGAGTCTATCGACCTTGGTGGTAGGTTATTGAACCAACTCATTGCTGTGGAGGTGAGACTGGTCGAAAATGTTCAACATATGATGGATTTCGTGCTTTCTTTCAATGCCATCATGAGGTGAAAGTGTCGCAGGTGGTCTGTCAAATCGGTGGTGCCATCGTACACTTCGAACTTTGGTGGGGTGAGCTTTTTCGGCATAACAGTCGCCATGAGCGCATCAGAGAATGGTAGTCTGGCCAACTAGTACATCATGTTAGGATCCGTGACCCCGATTCTAAATGGGATTTCAGCAGGGGTCCCATCATTCTGTGGGGGTCATCTTGTGGTGGTTGTTGTTTTCGGGATTCGTTTGCTGAGGTCATACAAGAACTTCATTACTGTCTCGGACACGGTTGGCAGAATTTTGTTGGGGCGACGCTTGGACTGGGTTGGCGGATTGAGTGCGCTCTTGGGTGAGTTTATCCACCATTTTGATCATATGGTCCATCTAGGCCATAAGTAGATCCAAGCGAGGGTCTGTGGCAGCGCCGCCAGATGTTTGGGCTATTACATGTTGTGGCTATCTGTTGTCGGGCACGATTGATCCGATGGTTGTCGCTGGATTAGAATCGTGCAGTGTTGGCAGTGCAACTTCATCAGTTGGAGGATTGCTTTGATCGTTGCTTAGTTGAGGGTCTGTAGGGTGTCCCATCTGTTCTGAGAGCTTTTCAGTCGCTGATCAAAACTGAAGAAGTTTCCTACTTCACACTTTCTTTTTAATGGAAACTGTCGTTCCCTATGGACAACGTCAAACGACGCGTCCAAAATTCGTTATCCTGTAAGTATGACCTACGAAACAAATGTTAGATTGCCAAATACCACCTTTTTGGTGGCTGAAGGCACTCCGATGTTTAAGTCAGTGACTCAGCCGTAGATGAAGATAAATCTAGACATAACTTATTTAAAATTGCAAACCTTTGTCAAATGTTCCTTTTACCTTATATAACGGTAGTCGTTAATTCCCTGCTTGACTTAAGCATGTGAGGCGCAATGAGAGGAGACGTTTCTCGTAACGGTCTCCTTATTTATAAAGATACGTCCTCGGAGGCGTAACGCCCTCAATGACTCTTTTTCTCTGTAATGTTCATCATTTTTAAGGGAAAACTTTATCGGGCCTGGATTTGGGTCTATAACTGTGGTTATTCTGACAAGCCCTGTTTGGGCTTTTATGACTTGATTTGCCATTTTTTGGCTTTATGAATTGACCTGATTTTGAGATACTTGATCCCCGTGATGGATGATATTTGCTGCGTGTACGACTGTGACATCAGTCTTATTTGATGTATCATAAAAAAATAATGTAAGGATTTAACATTTTATGAAATTTGGTGGTTTAATCATCAAATTAACAATTTGACCAACTACCAAACATCAAACAACTCCCTAACTCTTAACGATTTTTCCCACCGTTACAAGTTGCCATCGCCAGAGCTACTAGGACTATTATCCATTTATTACCAAAAGACTTGTTAACTCACTTATCTTTGCATACCTTGTTACACTAGTACTAATTTTATCAAATTATCTTATTTACTTACGTCCATGTCTCTATTCTCAACTTATTCTTCTCCGTATATCCTTGAGAAAGATGGGAGCGGGACAAGCATATGGAACATGGATATGGTGGAATAGTGTGAAATGTTGAAGCACCGAAAATACTAGGTGACGTAATCGATTCCTACTCTCATTCCTCGTTGCTTACCTAGACCTGCACAAGTAGCACACGTGAGCCAAAAACCACCGTGTGGCGGCCCATGACACTTCGATGCTTAAGTTAGATAAGGCTTAGAAAAGACTTAAAGCTGTAAATTGGGTTTATGTAGCATACCTTAAGTTAATCGACTTTATCTCCCTTTTATAGTGTAGGAGTCATTGTTTGGCTAGGTCTTTGATAGAGTAGTTTAGGAAAAAGATATTGCTGGAGATCCTTTCCTAATTAGGAGTTATCCATGTTGGATAGTTTATCTACACGACTCGTGCTCCTAGATCTGCCTGACTTATACTCTAGTATTTGTTTCCTAGTCGGATCCAATGTGCTTCTGTCCTGCCAGTCTTTGGTGGATCTCTCGGATACTTGTCTTAGAGTTTTTACGAGTATTGGGTCTGACCGCGTGACGTGTGGGTTTAATGGCTCATTGCAACTCGGACACGACTATCTGGATATTGTCAATGATGGGCCTAGTGCTGTTTGGGCCTTACTGGATTGAACATGCAATCGGGTCTGCTTTATTCTGTTGACGAGATTATCATGACACGTGTACGGTACTGATTAGAGGACGATTTGATGTATCATCACTAGGAAATCAGGTTTTTGCAACCAAGGTGATGTGGCGTGATCTCAAAAGAATGATGAAATCTCTAAAGTGTTTATGTGTATCTCAAAGTTGTAAAAACTTCCTCTAATGATGCCACATCATCCTGATTGCAAAACCTAATTTCCTTGTGTAAGCCACTATGAAAATTAGGGGTGGGCACGAGACAGGATGGGACGAGATATACCCATCTCGTTCATACGGAATCGGGACGAGACGGGATGGAAAAAACCCCATCCCGACCTCGTCCCATCCCAAACGGGTTCGGGACGGGATCAACGTGCTGCCTGTGACTACTGCGAAGATTATCATCATATAAGAGCGTGAAAAATAACTTTCTTATAATTAGATATAGATGTGACATGCAAATATAAGGGTAGCCACTAAATCCCCTAACAATGAAGTCGAGTGGGCTGACTTTTGGAAAATGACATGATAAAAGGGACCCACTAAGAGTATTGTGTCGCTGTGATGGCCTCTCAACTGATTTTACAATTTCATTACTGTGGGAAACAAAATTCATGGTTCCTTGACAAAATGACATTTCATCTTTTGTTAGGGAAGAAATATAGACCTATTAGTAATGCTCTAACATATTCATAATGGTTTACCATCAATACATATATCGTAATTAATTTTTTTTTATTTTTACAGCCTGGGGCATCTCAAATTCTTGGTTCCGCCCCTGAATGTTCCCTTCTGAATATGTATTACTCAGTTAATTGTTATTTTTCATCTTCACCTGGGTATTATCAATATTTGAAAGTTAAATAATTGGAGCCACTTTTATTGGGAATCCAAACAACAGTCTCCTATCTTTCTCTTGCTTAATGAATATTTATTTCTTGAAGTAACATTTCTGTTACCACTGCAAACACCATGAGTTTCTGTCAGTCATTTGTAAGTTTATATGAATAAAAATAAATAAATAAATAAATATAAATATTAATAATAAATATTGAAAAATTAGTTCGGGACGGGACGGGATTGACACGATTGAAAATCTTCATCCCATCCCATCTCATTCTAGATCGGGACGGGACGGGATCGAGATGAAATTATTTAATCCCATTAAAATCCGAAAATATCGGGACGGGACGGGATGAGATGCCCACCCCTAATGAAAATATCCCAACCAAACAATCAATCCCTTTCCTAGTTTAATTCCTAAAAATGGGTAACGAAACGGTGGTTAAAAGTTGACCGCAAACCCAACCCAACCACTGCCCCTCCCTTTCCCGGCATCTCTCTATCTCTTGTATAAAACAGGAAGAGAGTCTTCATTCACAAGACGCCCAAGGTTCGGACGGAGGGGGACGAGACAGAGAAACCAAAAAAAGAAAAATGAGCATGGCCATGGCGGTGTCAGGCGGGTCCAGGGTTTTACCACCATCATTCGAATGCCGGTCAGATCCGGACTTCTCCGGACAGGAGAAGACGAGTTCAGGCCGGCGGCGATTGAGGCCATCATCGGGATCAGGAGGAGGTGTGTCATCTTCTCCGATCTTCCGATTCCCTCCTAACTTGGTCCGGCAGCTTAGCATTAAAGCCCGGAGGAATTGCAGCAACATTGGTGTAGCCCAAGTGGTAGCCGCTTCGTGGTCCAACAACAACAACAACCTTCCTCCACCATCACCATCTGCTTCTGTCGATGTCGATGTCGATGTCGATGTCGATGTCGATGGCGATGGCGTGAATGGTTGTTGTTCTAGTAATGATGTACAGTTCCAGGGTATGGCCGCTTTAAAGGCCTCATTTTTGCGCTCTGATGGGAGCATCGCAGTTCATGCTGGTATCTTATCATTTCTCATCTCTGCCTCCTATAACCTTTTTATATACTTTACGTCGGCTGGCTGTCATTCAGAATTAATTATTAAATGATCTGATCAGATTTTCACCGGTCGTTTGGATTTTGGACTCCACGGTCTCAGATGTTAATTCCTTCCTAGTTCTACTTTTATTAATTCTTTCTTTTGTTTCTTGTCATATTATTTTCAGGTGAAAGATTAGGTCGTGGTATTGTTACGGATGGAATCACTACTCCAGTTGTCAATACCACCGCATATTGGTTTAAGAATTCAGACGAGCTAGTTGATTTTAAGGTTTTTATTTTTCACTTAACTGCGTGCTTTACCACTCACATAATTTACCCCTCAAATTAGACTCGTAACCTGCTAATACTCGAGCCAAGGTAATAAATAGTCAAATTGAAACATAAGGAAATACCTTCTCAGTTCATTATCATATATATATATATATATTCATTAATTTGTGTAAATAATCAAACTTGATCCGTTTCAATATGTTTGAAAGATTTCAGTTTGATTAGTCAATGAATTTCAAGTAACTGATAATGCTGTATTGTTCCAAGCAATTGAGCTGGATTTTTAGATTCCCCAGCCAACTGAAATGAGCAGTAGTTGTAGCAGGCATCAAGGAGCTAAATGAGACTAAGGGTTGTTTATTCTTGCCGCTTATAAGTGGTGGTTCACTTGATACACGTGAATAACTTTCGGGGGGTGTGTGCTTTGGTTGAACCTGATTAGTTGTGACATTTCATTGTGTTAAAAATGTAATTGCTTCAGTCTTGGAATTAGCATCCAATTATGTGAATCTAAAATTTGAATAATCAAAGTAATGGTTTTATTTTAATATTTTGGCTTAGACATTTGACAGGTCTAGTATGGTTTCTAATGTCATTTCAATATGTATGGCAGGAGGGGCGCCACACAAGCTTTGAGTATGCACGCTATGGAAATCCAACTACAATTGTTTTGGAGGAAAAGATGAGGTATGTTTTGCTCATCAACTTCATATGTATTTATCAATTTTGTGTGGTTGCTACTTCATTCTCCATCTTATCAATTGGTAATTCTGTCATTTTGACTGAGCAGTGCACTGGAAGGGGCCGAATCAACTATGATGGTGGCATCTGGGATGTGTGCTAGCACAGTTATGATGTTTGCATTGGTTCAGAAAGGGGGACATATTGTGACAACCACAGATTGCTACAGGAAAACAAGGATATTCATCCAAGATTATCTTGTTCCCAACGTGGGTGTGAAGGTAACGTTTCCTTCTTTTATTACTTATGTTGCCTTTTCTTATGCGGCACTTCTAAGTTTTTGTTCTTTGGTCCCTGTGAGTCATTTACTTGAGGAAATAGAGATGGCTTTTAACTATGTCCTATGCTTAGCCAAAGTTACTCCATTTTCTTTTGAGAGAGTGACTTAGATTATAGTTCTTCACTAGAGGGGGCAAATAGGGTATTATATTCTACATTCCAATTCACAAATATCAACGCATATCTACCAGATTTTATGTAATGTATTATTTATAAGTCACCCCTCACATAATAATAATGAGATGCACTCACAACTTCTAACTTGTTATCCTGTTACTACCTTCTTGTCTTAGGGATCAGAACTAGGGATTTGTGTTGTTAAGTTTGCTTTTTTGGAATCACTTGAGGACGCGCTTCCATATCTCTGAACATCTTCTTAATGATTTTTGAATACGTTTTTTCTTCTTTTGTAATTGTCTAATTGCAGGTCACGGTTATTGACCCTGCCGATATGGATGGTTTGAAATCTGCACTGGATCAGAGTAAAGTGAGTTCCAAAATTACTTGTTCATTTGATTTCTTTGGAGGCTGAATCCTTTCTAATCTTAGTATTATTTTATATGCAGGTGGATCTATTCTTTACTGAATCTCCAACCAATCCATACCTTCGATGTGTTGATATCGAGTTGGTATCAAAGCTCTGCCACAGCAGGGGAACACTGGTCTGTGTGGATGGAACTTTTGCCACACCACTGAACCAGAAGGCCCTTGCCCTTGGTGCAGACATTGTGTTGCATTCTGCAACCAAATACATTGGGGGACACAATGATGTGCGCTCTATCACCATCCTCTTTAATATACATAGAGTTGTTGAATACTGAAAGTTGTGTAATAAATAATCATGGAAATCTATTCAGGTGCTTGGCGGTTGCGTTAGTGGTTCCGAGGAAGTAATTGCAAAGATTCGTAAGCTGCATCACGTTTTGGGGGGTACTCTCAATCCGGTAAGCTATTTCATATGCAGTACTAGGGTTATTCAATGAGAACCTGTGTTTTTCTTTTTTGGGTCCATGAAATCCATGCTTTGTTCTGCTCCACAAGCATAGGTCTGTCTCTGATTTTGGCCATGCTTAGAACTCCAATTTTATTTTCTTACCAGAAAACAGAGAGTTAAATTTTGCTAAGTGCGAGAATCTCCCTAGTTTCAAGAAAGCAAGAAACAAGACATAACTAGCCTTCGAATTTGAATAAGTTGACCCAATAAAAAATACATGAACTACATTGGAGATTTACCATGCAAGACCCCAAAACCAAACAACTACTTGATGCTATACCCCACCTGGGAGGCCTCTTGTTTTTTGCCTTCAAAATACACAAATTGTGCACTCCCCATATTTATACGTCAAGTGTAAGTAGAAAACAATTCCCCGACCAGATTACCACGCTAAAGAAAATCCTTAACGCCCATTGTACCCTCCATGTTTGTCAGTGAGGAAACAGCAAGCATGCGAAAAATCTGTCAAGCTTAGGACTCAATAATAAATGTGCTGCATCACATATCGGATTGTGCATACAATGCATTTGTGTAAAAGTTACAATGTTAGTATTTTACTGTTTTGAGTGGGCACTATTAACTGGTGGTTTCATTCTGTATCAATAGAACGCTGCGTATCTGATCATCCGAGGCTTGAAAACACTGCATCTTCGTGTACAGCAGCAGAATTCAACAGCATTGAGGATGGCCGAGGTTTTGGAGGCACATCCTAAGGTAATTTTTTCCAATGACTACCAGTCCATTTCTTCACTACAACTTGCCCCAAGTAACAAATGGCATGTTGGGGTTACCTTTCCTGGACACTGCCAAGGCTTGTATTCCTTTGTTGCTTTAGTTTAGATTTCAGAGAGAATTGCTGCCTTTTTGTTTTGCTTTTCATGATTCTGAGGTTGCTTGTTGGTTCTATAGATTCTACAAATCATGTTTCCGAGTCATGGAAAAGTCAATAGTTCTTTTTTGCATCTTAAGTAAGGATGCAAAGACATGGGCACGCGTGTTAGACACGGACACGAACTCGTCAAATTTTCAAAAACTAGGACTCAAGCACACGGTGACACGTCATACCTTTTTTTTTTTTATGTCATATGAACATAAACAACAATATAATAAATAAAGAATATAAGTAAAAAAGAACAAAACTATGAAGATGAAACACAAATTGTGTTGGAAGTCTGGAAAAGAAAAAAGGAATATAAAGAAGAAAAATAATAAGAGAAGATGTAAAAAAAAGTGGAAAAGCAAATGACACTCTGTCGGAAGAAAAAAACAAAGTAGAGAGAAGTAAAAGAGATATGAAACAAAGACTACCCTATGCTTCATTGCCCATTTACTTGCATCGCAATTGAAAGTTATTTTTTTTATTTTTTATTTTTTAGATTGATTAATAACCTTCAAATTAGATAGCTATATATGCCCTAAAAGTAAAAAATAAAATAAAGTTGGTTGTTGAATCTTGATTGTGTTCTAACCGAGTTTTGGGTGTGTCAGATGCATATCCAATACGTTGACTTCACTGACGATGTGTCGACGCATTTACTATGTGTCTAATTCCTATCGGGCGAGTGTCGGTGTCAGACACGGCTACCGCAAGCTTTTCAAAGAGTCTGTGCTTCCTCGATCTTAAGTAGCAGTTCATGATACCTAAAAAGTCTCTTCTAGCATTTAGTAGATTCTATGAAGCTTCATAATCTCCTTTTTTTTTTATCACGGATTTGATATCCATTGAAAAGTCATAGTTATTTTTTGACTTCACCAAATCAAGTATCGACCCAATAAATAAAGAATAAATGTTTCACCAAATGAAGTTCACTCAGAGTTTGATTAAGAGGGTGTTTGTTTTTTGTTCTGATGGGAGTCAAAAGCCTAGAGTTTGATTAAGAGGATGCTTGTTTTTTGTTTTGATTGGAGCCTTAATACGAACTGGGACACCCTACCAAGGGGTTGTTTTTATTTCTAATTAGAAGTTAAACTTCTGATTGGAGTTTGAGTGTTGATCACTTAGCACTGAGTGTTTAATGAAAATTCATGTCAATAGTAACATCACAATAAATTTATAATGAGTGTTGCTATCTTTCTTCTCCACTAGCCATCCCCTCTTCTCCATCTCCTCCCTATCATGTGAGAAAGTTGCCACCACCGCCACCACTCTCCCATCCTATCTTCCGCTTCCTCCTCCCTCTTTATCTTCCTTCTGTTGTTGGAGATTTATAAGGAACATCGAGTGATATTGGGTGCTTTCTGCTGGTGGTGGTGGTGGAGGGAATCTCAATGGTGTTTAGAGGAGAAAAAAAGTTAATAAGGAGGTTGATGTTAGTAGTTTGTGGTGAGCGGTGGGAGTTGTGGTGTTGGGCGAAAATGTCAAACAACTTTATGTCAGCACCTAAAAACAAACACCTTTTAATTTTATAACTTTTGATCAGCAACTCATTCAGAAGCAAAACAAGCAACTCATTCAGAAGCTCGTTCAGAACTTCCAACTTCAAATAGACGGTAGCTTCTAAACACTTAACAAACACCACCTAACTCTTAGCAATTATGAATTAATTTTTCAAAGACGAAGATGTTTTCATTAGTGTCCAATTCTTGATGAATCAAATTCTGTTCACAACATATGCTCCCTTTTTACTGTAAATATCAAATGTTTGTTCACATCCTAAATGTTGGGATGGCGATAGGCACTGCCAATTATCGGCGAAGATTTTCCTTACCTTAAAGTTGTATATATAATCTGAGTTATTAAATCGCCGAAAAATCTGAATTCGGGACCAGACCAATCCGAGCTGAGTTAAAATTGGTAGGGTTTCGCGGACTCGGCTAAATCGGCCAAAAATCTGCGAGTCGCCGCATAATCGGCTGACTTGACCCGCCGATTTATCGTTTGTATAAGATTGAAAAAAAAAAATCTCGATCATTTGCAGTGCAGAGAAGAAGAAAAACGAAAGAAGAAGAAGAACACGAAATCTCCTCTTATTTAGATCTCATTTCGTGTTGATTCCTCCCTCCTTCCAGGTAAGATCCTTCCTCTTCTTTAGATCTCCTCTTCTTCGTTCAGATCTGTCCTTCATCGATTTTTTATTTATTTTTCTTTCAAAGGAAAAAACGACTGATTTCAGATCTCCTCATTTTTTTTCTTCTTTTTTTAGATCTGTTTTTTCTTTTTTGTTGATTTCGAAATGACTGAAAAAAAAATGGGGCTGATTTCGAACTGACTGAATAAAAAATGGGGTTGATTTCTTCTTCTTCTTCTTTAGATCTCTTATTCGTTCAGATCTGTCATTCGTTGATTTTTTTATTTATTTTCTTTCAAAGGAAAAAACGACTGATTTCAGATCTCCTCATTTTTTTCTTCTTCTTTTAGATCTGTTTTTTTCTTTTTCTTTTTTGTTGATTTCGAACTGACTGAAAAAAAAAATGGGGCTGATTCTTCTTTTTCAGATCTGTTTCGAACTGACTGAAAAAAAATGGGGCTGATTTCGAACTGACTGAATAAAAAATGGGGCTGATTTCTTCTTCTTTTTCAGATCTGATTTCTTTCAGATCTGTTTTTTTTCTTCTTTTCAGATCTTATTTTTATTTTTTTTCTTCTTTCAGATCTGTTGAAAAAAAAAATGGGGATGAGCAAAAATGGGATCGCAGTCTTGCAAAAATGGGCTGAGGTTTTAATCAAAGTATTTTCAATTAAGTTACAGGATGTCTAATTATTTGGTACTTTTGTTACTTTACATTTGCTACCTTTGTTGCTATATACAATTAAGTTGCTATCACTTGCTTCTATGTACAATTTAAGCTGCTATCACTTGCTATATACAATTAAGTTGCTATCACTTAGCTATATACAATTAAGATGCTATCACTTGTTGCTATATACAATTAAACTGCTATCACTTGCTGAGTTGCTGTAGCTTTTGTTGTGTTGTTCCTAAACATCTCCAGGTAACTATAATTGTTCCAACCTACAAAATTAAGTTCATTGTATGAATTAGTGAAGTAATATAATTACAAATTTATAGTATTTTGATTAATTATTTATTTTTGTATATGACTATGATTAAATTTTAAAAATATATGATTTAAGAAATATACCGATTAAATCCGATTATTTCCGATTATTTTCGACTAATCCCGATTAATTGTAAATCGGTCCTGGACCACGAAGCGATTTAACTACCCAGTATATAATACATTTTCACAATTTTGGAGATAGTGAGACAGGGTTACAATATTTTAAGAAAACTGTGATCGTAGTTTCATAGACAAGATGTAGTCAACATTTGAATTGGTCACAAGTTGTATGGTGTTCCCTTTTAATCTGTTTGCAGTGGCAATTTCTAAACCCAAAGGTAATTTTGTGATGCCCACAAGTGTGGTCTCTCTTTACTGTAGCGAGAAAATGATTCCCCAAGAATGCTTTGTAGTCATCACTGTGTGGCTCTGAACAAGATTAATACTGCATTTGAAATTTAGAATGATAATTGTAATGGGTAATTTTGTAATACCTATCATAGGGGTGGCACACGCCACACACGATCGACACGCATAAGGATGCATGAGGCACATTCCACGCCTGGCTGATGGGCTGGACAAGCCAGAGAATGACGAGGTTTCTAGACCAAATATTCTGACATTCAGACGGATATGGAAATTAGGTGTATATCATGTCCGAAACCAAGCTATAATGGTCTATAAAAAGTGAAGGCAAAGAAATGTAGAAGAGAGAGGTGGGGGTGGGGGGAGAGAGATTAGGAGGAATGTATAGTTATGATTGCAATATGGAAGAACCCCACTACAACAGTATTATATTTATGAATTATCTGTTGGAAGACTAACATGGTGTAGTTATATCAGATAGCACGTGTCCATTATCCAGGCCTACCAAGCCATCCAGAACACGACCTTGCCAAGCGACAAATGACTGGTTTTGGTGGCGTGGTCAGTTTTGAGGTGAGTTCAAATTTGTTATGTGGATTGCTAAATACATGGTTGGCCTGTATTTATATAACAACAACAACAATTTTTGCCTATATTTGTTATCTGGACAATCTTGGCCTATAATAATAATAACGTTGGCCTATATTTGTTGTCTGTACAATCTTAATTGTTGTTTTCAATGCACAGATTGATGGAGATTTGAATATCACAAAGAAGTTTGTAGACGCCTTAAAAATCCCTTACATTGCTCCTTCATTCGGAGGTTGTGAGAGCATTGTAGATCAGCCTGCAATTATGTCTTACTGGTATTTTCTTCCTTCAATATTGTTAAATGACCAAACGATTTTTATTTTTTTTGATTTTGATTTTTATTATTTTTTTGCGTAAATTTGTTTATGTAACTTGGACAAGAATGCCAATACAGCTCCTTCATTGCTGATATCAAGAAGCCAAAAGTTCTTAGGATATTCCCCATATTAGTTCAGAAAAATCACAAGCTTAACTGTTTGAAAACAGAAGTGTTAGTGCTGATTATCAATTGATTATCTGATAGTATATGCTGCTATTTCAATATGTACACTAGTGCTTTGAGGTTAATAGATGCTTAATGTATTTTGCTATTCACTTTTGAGCAGGGATCTGAGCCAAGCAGGAAGAGCTATGTTTGGGATCAAGGACAACTTGATTCGCTTCAGTTTTGGAGTTGAAGACTTCGATGACCTTAAGGCTGATATCATCCAGGCTTTGGCAACCATCTAAGGCGCTCATACCTTCATCTTTTTGTTAGTTCCGGGTTATTACTTTTCTAAATAAAGAAAAAAAAAACAGAGAAAATTAGGTTTTTGCACTAGTAGTTGATTTTTCATTCTCTTGTTTTGTTGAAGTGTTGACGACTCCCATGTAATTGTGTGGAATTCTATTGGTGGTACATTTCATCTTGATGGCAATGTTCATGATTATGATGACTGAAGTTAATTGCTTGCGCTCTAGAGATGCTGTGTATGATTCAGGTTTAACCCAATATTTGTGACAGTGAGTCCGATTCAGGTTTAATCCAAATTTGTGACATTAAGTCAATGTGGTTCACGGCAAAGTGAATGATATGCATTGACTTCTACTTGATGCATGAACTGGTAAGACTTATGACCCAACTTTTGGCTATTAGTTCCATCTGCTATCTGACAAACTGGTCTGTAGCACTGAATATGCATATACGAAGTTTAATCTGCAGCTATCAAGTAATAATGACGAGTAATAAAAGCAATGAATCTTGACATGGAAACAAAAAATTGGTGTAGGTTGAAGTACTGTACACTGTTGCATAAAAATATAATATTGAGGAGGTTCGGAATGAACTAATTATTTCAGTTGAACGTGGTTTCAATGAAGATGAACATGATAAAGTTTCGTATCCTAGGGTCTAAAAGATGGCTTCATATTAGATGATTATGATGGGCATGTTTCTCGATCCATCTGGATTGGTGATGAGGTAATTATAATATTTTTCAGTTCTTAGAATATCTAAATTTTATTGTTTTTATATTATTTGGACATGTACTAGTTTTTATTATTGCTTATTGTATTTGGGAAATAGGCGAATTGAGATGTTGGCATCAATACAAGGATTTTTTAGTTTGGAAGTTGGGTAAGGAGCTAAGAGAAGTAAGGTCAGTGGTCTACAAAAGTGGCTTACGTCCCTTGATCGACTATTGTAAAGATCATGTTAAGGTGACTTTGTACTTTCGTCGAGCGTTGGCAATCTGAGATCAACTCATTTTACATCCCTTTTGGAGATATGACCATCACAATCGATGACATCTATCGTATCACTGTTGCCGATCATTGGTAAGTCGATTATTATGAACAAAAAGTCAAATGAATGTGTGAATCTGTTGATGAATGGTTTGGGGATTAGAAAGAGTGAAGCACGGAGCATGTTAATAATAATCTTGGTTTTGTGGAAATGAAATTTATTAGGACAATTGTTGTGGAAAACCAAGTCTAACTGATTCACTTAAAAAAAAAAAATTTGCTAGGGGATACTTGTTATTTGTCCTAGGCATATGACTATTTTTGCTAATAAGTATGGAGCAAAGATTCGCACTAAAATTTGAAGTTGTTGATGAAGGTGGATGATGTTGAGAAGTTTGCATGGGGCGTAGGTACTTTAGCATTCTTATATCGTTAATTGGGTTGTGCTAGCAGACCGGTTACCAAACAAATATTTGGATATCTGCCGCTTTGGGAGGTATATTTAGACTTTGTTGTTTAATTAATTACCCTTAGTTTTTTAAGATATTTAACTAATTAATTTGATGTATTTTTTTTGTTTATAGGGCTGGATATATGATCATTTTATGCTTGGGGGGTACTGTTAGAGCATCGTGGAATGGTTGTCTCCCCACCATGACTAAGTGAGATTCCCCCAACTTAGGGGGTCATGATTGAGGAAATCCTGACTCATAGGAAGCATCTCGATGACATGTCTCATGAAGAGGTAAAATTTAGTGGTTTAAGTACAAGTTTTATCTCATCTCGTCTTTCCCATTATTATTTTCATTTTCCTTCCATAATTTAATAATTTTCATGTTTGTATTGTAGGTCATTTGGGATCCTTATGTGAAATCCAAGCGAAAAAATCCCTTTCATAGCATCATATGGTTCCAAGGCTGCTTGTTATGTCCTGACATCGAAGAACCCTATCAGCCAGATAGAGCGATGAGATAGATGGGAAGGGTACATGTCATTCTACCCCCCACCCCATTTGACCCAAAATGAAGAATAGATGTCGATCTGGCTACAACTATTTGATCAAACACGAAATATTGTCGTCGTTAGATGAAAATTGGCAGAATCATCTCGTGTCAATTGATAACCAAGGTGCATCATTTAAACTTCCATGGGATTGCAACAAGGACTATTTAGATTGGTTTCATGACATTAACCATCATTTCGTCCAACCACCGAAGACTGTGAGGATTCATTCCTTAAGAGCACTTATTTATATCGCATTATATGGTAATCGATATATACTTAAGAAATTTGAATATATATATATATATATATATATATATATATATATATATATATATATATATATATATATATATATATAAAGAAATTTGCATACATTTGAAATGCAAAATTTAATTGTTTTGACTAAGATCAATGGTTTTCTTGTAGGACAAGCTCGTTCATTTGGTTCTTAAGTTGGTGGTTGCTGTCAAGGAAAAAAAGTAAGTGACCCACTAAGAAAATGTCCGCACTTGTGGAAGATAAAGAGCAAATGGAAAAACAATAGTGGTCCCGGTGGTGGTGGTGCGCAGGTGCTCCAAGTGGTGGTGGTCATGCATGTAGTGATGATGCTCCAAGTCGTGGTAGAGGAACGGGCGGTGGTGATGGTGCAGGTATTAGAAGTGATGGTGGATCTAGGGGTGGTGATGGTGGAGGAATAGGTGGTTGTGGTAGATGAAGGGGTGGTGGTGATGATGCAGGTAGTGGTGGTGATGGTCGAGGAAAGGGGTGGTGGTAGAGGAAGGAGTGTGGTAGAGGAATGGTTTAACATTGAATTGATTTGTGAACAAACACATATTACTTTCACCATGTATGTCATGCATCCATAGTAGTTAGAATTATTATATGTTTTTGTTTAAGCATGTTTTATTTGTATTAGTCAAACGTCTGATTAGTTGTGCTTTAAACAAACAATTAATTATAGGGGTTTGCATCTTTGTTAGAGTCAATCCACTACATTGAGATAATAATTGGTTTATCATGATCACATCTCTGAGACAATGAGAGATTTACATCTATAGTATTGCTTGAATAAAAGGGTACAATAATTGACATTATATAATTTTATGAACTTGATGGATGATTCGAAAGTCTTAACATCTCTTTATTTGATTTTCAAACTCACTTCCAATTGTTTTTCTGTTTTCCATTAGTTTCAAAATTTTTGATTGCAATAACCCCATTTTAAATTAGTTTAAGTTGGCTTTAGTTTTCGATTGTGATTTCGATCCTAGTGAGATCGACATGTATTTGCCATTGTCTACTAGTTAGATAACCGTGCACTTGCTGTATAACAATGAGGGTTTATTAGCTTATTAATTTAGATTAGCAAAATCTATATCAAGTTTATGGCGCCGTTGCCGGAGATTGTAATGATGCAATCGAAGTCTAGGTTCATTTTCACCAGTTTGTAGTTTAGGTTTAATTTTCTTTATTTAGGAACAGTGTTAGGAGTCACTTGCTTATTTGTTTTATTTGTTATTAGTTTGAGTTTTAATTTGTTGCATTTGATTTATAGGCAATCACACTAAAACATTCATAGGAGCTCTCGTGGGAAAGAAGTGAAAAACAGAGGTCGTGAAATACAAGCAAAAAGGAAAAATAGCAAAGCAAAGAAAAAGAAAAAAGAAAAAAATTGCATTGTGATTTTCTTTTTAGGTTGCGATTCGCGTGGACACTAAAAAATCATCAAGCTGTCAGGTGGACAATGCTTCTGATCGACGACAACTCGACTTCTAGCCGGCGTCACAAGTAACTCAAATGAGGTTCACGCCGGAGGTAACTTCCCCCACCGCATCTGTACGTGGTTTCTATCATGATTACTTGGTGTTTTGGCTATTTGTTTTAGGTTAATATTGCATGCAAATTTGAATAGTGGCAAGATTGATTTGCAGATTTTGCGTCATCTCCTACGAATAGGTTAACCATCATCTATTTTAGGGTTAGGAACCTAAGCCTACATTAATAAAATTTATAGCAAGATTTAGGACAAGTTTCACGCTTATATGCCCATTTTTTGAAAGTTTAAAGTAATCAAGTGAAGGAACATATCCTGTCTGGAATAGTTTTGGAACTGACATTATATTTTGAGCTAAAAGTGGAAAAAATGGTAGGAGCAATTTAGTATTGGGGGATTGATAGAAAAATACTACGCCTCTCCCGTGGTTGCGTAAACTAGATTTCAACCATTTTATTAGTAACAAAACTCTAGGGTCATTTGTCATACACCTTGTCTGCGCATCATTTAGGTTTTGTTTAGAGTTCCTTTATTTTTATTAATATTTTTTCTATCATCTTCATTTAGAGGCTAGGTTTGCATTTAAAAAATAAACTTTAACATTTTTAGGGAGTGTGAGCTTTGAACCTCTGGTGTTTATTAGTTTATGCTTACCTAAATGGGTTATTCTAATAATAGGCTAGTCCGAAATGACCTCGTGGAGTTCTTTGAAGTTTTTGTTACTTTTCTAGATTCCCCTTCCTTGTCTATTGAGACTAAGGATAATTCATTTTTGCAATCTGAGTTAGATGACGATGACCCCTTAGCGGCCTGTTTGACTCATTTTGGCTTAGACTTCGATATTGATAATTTCATTAAGGAAGCGAATACTTTGCTTGATTCATTCCCTATTATGGATTATGGTTATACATGGAATCCTAAAGTGAAACCTTTTCCACTCAGTGAGTCAAAATCGGCCCCTTTTGTTGAAAGCACTTGAAGAAGTATTATCAGGAAAGGTACTCTCTTTAAAGATTCACATTTCACGCAACTCCATACCCAGGAACAGGGCTAGTCCGATTCCGGACTATGAGGACACCTATGCGGACCGAACCTAGTCCATGGACGGTTCGCTACAAGCAAGAGAGTCTTGTCCATGCACGACTCACTGTTTCAGAGATAACATAGTCTTCCTCAGGAACACAATGGCACGACTGTGGAACGGACCTAGTCCATGGACAATACATTGCAAGGGAGCGAGTCACATCTCCAGACGACTCATTGCTCTCTATGGAACTTGATCTGAATATGGGGACCACAATGGCGCACAGCGGCCAAGCCTAGTCCTTTTTAGGACGATGATGACTTGATGCATAACTGACCTAGTCCACCTAAGAGCCAAGGAATTCTAGTGCAGACCGGACCCGGGTCTATGGACAGTCCACTGCAAGCGGGTGAGTCCAGTCTCCGGACAACTCACCGCTTTATATGGAACCTAATATGAATACGAGGACCACAATGCTTCACAAATGACCAAGCCTAGTCCTTTTTAGGACGACGACAACTTGATGCAAAAGTGACCTAGTCCACGTCAGAGCCAAGGAACTCCAGTGTCGACCAGACCCAATCTATGGATAGTTCATCGCAAGCAAGCGAGTCCAGTCTCCGGACAACTAACCTCTTTCCATGGAACTTGATCTGAGTACAGGGACCACAATGGCGCACAAACGCCCAAACCTAGTCCTTTTCAGGACGTCGACGACTTGATGCATAAATGGCCTAGTCTGCCTCAGAGCCAAGGAACTCCAGTGCGGATCAGACCCAGTCCATGGAAGCGGACGACCTAGTCTTCGTATAGTCATCGCTCCCCTCGACCCTGATTTGAAAACGGGGACTACAATGGCGCACAAACGACCAAATATAGTCATTTTCAGGACGATGATGGCTTCACACATAAATGACCTAGTCCGCCTCAAAGCCAATGAACTCTAGTACGGATTGGACTCAGTCTATGTACAGTCCACTGCAAGCGAGCGAGCCCAGTATCCGAACAGCTCATCGCTCTCCTTGGAATCTGATCTGAATAAGAAGATCACAATAGTGCACAAGCGGCCAAGCCTAATACTTTTTAGGACGACTTTGGCTTGATGCATAAGTGACCTAGTCTGCCTCAGAGCCAAAGAACTCTAGCGCTGACCGGAACTAGTATATGAACAGTCCACCACAAATGGATGAGTCCAGTATTCGAACAACTCACCGCTCTCTATGGAACCCCATTTGAATAAAGGGGCCACGATGACACATAGGCTGCCAAGCCAAGTCCTTTTGAGGACAACGACGGTTTGACGCATAAGTGACCTAGTCTGCCTCAAAGCCAAGGAACTCCAGTACAATTTAACCCAATGAGCGATCACAAATCATACTGCAAGTGCACGATTATCTATTGAGTTAAATAATGGCAAATATGGGTCGAATCCCACAAGGAAGACTATAAAATTAGGAAAACTAATCTTTAAATCTCTTTTAAAACTTAACCTAGTTAGAAAAGAAGTGATTGGTGAAGTGTTTAAAGTAAGAATATAAAGTAAAACCTAAATGTGAGAGTTAGGGCTTTGAGTTTACCATCATGATTAGATGGCACCATTAGGCCACTCTTTGACTAATCTTTCCCAAATTCATTAACACATTCTAAAGTACATTCTCATATCACCTTAGGATGTAGAACATGGCCTTATGAGAAATTGATTTCAAGCCTAAATTATATTACTAGCCTAAGAATCAAATGTGGATTTAAAAGCATACAAGGAACCCATATTTCAATGAAACGCCAAATATCAAACAAATCACAATGAAATTTGTTTAATAATATATAAACATTGTAAAGAGCTTGTTAGAAAAATGCAAGGATAGAAAGTTATCTAATCTTGAGCTTAAGAAGTAAAAGAAGAAAACATGAATTGAATTCATATGATGAAACACAAAACATCTTACTTACCTCATAGGTTCATGATACAACCAAGCTACAAGATCAATCTAACTAAACTTGTTTCTCTAATACATGAAAATGATTAGAACTAATCTAAAAGAGAGTCATCTTGGAGCCATCCCCCAAATGTGGGATGTTGGCCAAACATGGTAAACTCTAAGCCTTCCCTCCACTTATTACTCTACTATACAAATCCTACAATTTCTCTCAATTTGATTACAACTCTTTGGTTTTCTTCCACCCTCCCCAAATATACTCCAAGCATGGGGTATTTATAGGTTAAGATGTGTGAGATGGTAGAATGAATGGTGGAATAAACTAAGGAAAAAAATATGGTGGAATAAAATAAGAAAAAGATAAAGAAATATGTTAGAAAATGGATGGTGGAATAAGGAAAAGATAAAAAAATATGATGGAATAAAATAAGAATAGAATAAGAAAAAGATAAGGGAATATGTTGGAGAATGGATGGTGGAATATGTAGAGATTCCTTTTGGCTAGGATGAAGTTGTCATGTGGATGTCCAAATATTCAAATTAATTTTCTCGAGATCCATTGAAGATGGTGCTTTGTGGGTTTGACTTCATGGACATTGGACTTGAAAATATTTGGTAATGCATGTGTTATCTTCCAATGGGCTTTGTTGTTGAGCTTAGCCTTATTGTGTCATTTTGTGTATATTTGATGATTAATACTTGAATTCCTGCATTATACACAAAATACACGTAATGAGAGTATTTTATTAGATAATAGAACATAACAAATATAGAATTATGGGCTTAAAATGTATCATTTATAAGGCTATCAAATCTTTTCAAACCTACATTTTGCTAGTCCTCGAGCAAAAAAAGAATAAAAACTAACTCACTTTTGTAGGAATCACGATCACATTTAGCATAAATAAGCCTTTAATCCTCTAAGTTTTCCCTAGTGGACGAGTTGTAGTCTCGTAAGAGTTTCCAGAAATGATACCCACAAACATTAGTGATACTCGGGACTTGGACTAAAAAATTTAGTCAAAGATAAAATTTTCCTTATTTAACCTCAGAGAGTTCCTACTTCAATGCGTAAGCCTCAAAAGATGTATTCCTGTAACTTCTTCATAAATATTAAGTCAATAATTGACTTCAGTAAGCACTATTCAAAAGACATAGGAATTATTCATTCAAGTTTATATAAAGAGTTTGATCATCTTCTTTGTTGCAAATTTTAGTTTCATAATGGAAATATATCTGAATCACATTCTAGAAGATTCACTTCAAATTCAAATCTCACAAGGTATATAATCACTCAGAATGAAATCACTAAGAGATTTTGTTATTTTCTCTCAAATGTATGTGAATAAGATGAAACAATAAATAAGAGATAGTTCACATACAAGACAAAAGATCGGAATTCGCGAATATAATAAATAAGACCTCAAGAAAGAATATCATCCACTGAGAATGTCGATGCATTCACCCCAATATTTCTTAATTCACCCTCCACACTTCGGCCATATTTTCCTAAGGATCAAAAGATTATGACTAGGTTGTAACAAGGCTTAGGAAATGGTAACATTAAAGGTTAGGGACAAACAAAAGTACTTTTGTTAAGGTTAGAGGTCTTCTATAAGTGTTGAACTTCATGGATTGGCTTAACTCTTTCTTTTCTATTAAAGAGTTTTACATCTTCATTGATGTGGAAAACAAGGGCTACTTGATTTTTTTTAAGCCTTGCACAAAATGGTAATGGAATGTGAAACTCTTTCTACTCGTTTTGGTACTAAAAAGTGTATACCTATCCATTGATGGTGATAAAACTTTCTTTGTTAATCATTCATCTCCAACATTTCTCAAAAGTTTAAGGGTCAGGAAAATATATAATTGAGTTATTTTGGGGTTATCAATTAATGGGTTAATTACAAAAAAAAATAATATGATAGGCTTCAAACTAGCTCCAAAGATAAACAATACATGGGAAAGTTAAAAGACTCAATCTACGCAAATAATGACTTTTCTTCATTTTCCAAGAATAACATGGTTTTTATACCTTGGGGGAATTTCAGAATGGACTATAATGGTGTGATTCAACTTTGATGTTTTATTATTAATTTTTGACAGAAACAAAGAATTATAGAGATCATGCGACAATATAATGTAGGACTCAATAAATTCAAAATTAGCTTATAACCCTCAGAAAAGAGAAATGCTAAAAATCTCATAGGATTCAAGTCTCCACTATTATTCTTATGTTCACTAGATAACTAATCTATTTTTTCAGCTTTAAATAAGAACATCGAAGCTAAAACATAACTCTCAATCCAAACTCTTAGAAAACGCCTAGCTTATAAGTAGTACAAACTATTATCTAATATTGACAAGCTACTAACTTTCAAAGTTTCAAATTTTACACTCAGATGCCTTTCAACTAGATTTATGGAACCTAATCTCATCATGGATAAGTACTCGGGTTACAAAGACCAAAAAATAATTTTTTATTGACTAAATAAATTAAACGACCTATTTTCAAATGAGATATAAGTTTTGAAATATCTTCCCCCAAACCTAAATCATACATTGTCCTCAATGTTCTAAAATAAGACACCGTGGATCGACCATAAACAACAGAGAAACAATAATAAATAGAAATGGAAAGGGTATACCATTAAACGACATGAGAGCTCAAATGACTTTTATTAAGATCCAAAAGTAGGCTCCAATCAAGTTACAGTCAAGTGGTTTTTTATTTATTTATTATTTTAAATATTGACTTAATATATACACTAAATCTTAGTATAACAATAAATTATATAATAACAACCTAAAAACTTGTGGGTCATACTAAACATGATTATACGGGTCAATAAAATGAAACTAATTTAACAAGCCTTACAAGTGAATCCAAGGAAACCTCTCAAGATTAAATTTTATCTTTATCTCAGAAAATGTTTTCTCAAAAGAATGATACAAGTTCAATTTGTCAAAAGGAGTGAAATCAATTTGGTGTTCTAGGATAGGCCATCGGTCAAGCGTGGATAAATCATCGACTTCTTCAAGTTCTTCACATTTTGTTTTACATTTTCCAAAATAATCCTCCAATATTTTTGAAACATGCAATTCAAGTCTAAACTCGGGAAATTTCCTAAAAGTAGGAAAAGTTAACAAATTTCTCAGGTTTTTCCTTTGTATCAGACATAGATGTTCCAACAATGGTTAAAAGAGGAATATCACCATATGGTGGCGTAATTGAATCTTCTTTTGTGTAAACCTCTACAATATATGTATGATCTATAATGGGTGACACAATAACATCTGTAAACATGGAGTCAGGTAAGGAGTGACTAGACAATTCTACAAGTTCACCATGCTCTTATTGTTGGAGATTTTATTAACCAAAATTAATAGGCTAATAAATCCCACTTGTAATAACCGCAAGTGCACGGTGTCTAACTGGTAGACAACGGCAAGTACGGGTCGATCCCACGAGGAAGGTGGATGCAATTGAATTTAATAATTTAATTAAACTAATTTGGAGGAAAATGGGGTTACAGTGTTTTTAAAACTCAACTAAATATAAATTAAAAATAAGAAAAATAAAATAAAAGGAAAATGTGGATTTTGTGGGCTTGGACTCACCAATGAGTTAGCAAAAAGATTTAAATCTAAATTACTGAAATTATAAAGGAGAAGCTTTAGGGATGAGGATCCCTTGCTTACACCGAAGATGTGATCATTAAAAGTCAATTCTAATCATATTAAGTTTCTGTCAAACATGAACAATTTATTTCAAGCAAATAAACTTTTACCAAACATTAAGTGTCTTTTTAGGGCACACTTAATCAAAGTTCAAGCCTAATAATTTTTAGCACATGCTTTGAATATTGATAAAATGTTAATCTAACTACCAAACATATTAATTTTTAATCGAACATGAAAGGTGAAAACAATTTATCAAATTTCTGAAATAAATTGTAAGAAACTAAATCAGTAAAATAAATTGAAATGCATTATGCAACCCTTTTGGTTTGTCGCAAACTCGATATGGTGGTACTCAGCAGATCAGCAGGTGGTCCGAACACAAATCCCGAGAAAATGTTCCCAAAACGCTCTGTGGTGGTACGAACAGATTCGGGGGTGTGAATAGCCAAAAATCGATTGACTCAGTCTCCCGCCAGAGGAACAGTGTCCTTCGTCTCCAGCGCGATAGCGCCACTCGCGGTGCTGCGTCTCTACTCCTCGCGAGCTTCCTCATCCTCCAACCTGCTCCGGAACCTGCAAAAGAAAGAGAGGGATGGAAAATCAGTGAGAGAGGTGTAATGAAAACTAAAAAAAAACAGAGAGCAGAGTGGAGCAACTGCCCTGTTTCAGTGGCAGTCGCAGCGGTGGTTGTGCTCCGCTGACGCGCCGCTCTATGGTGGTTTGACGGTGGCAGAGAGACGAGAAGGAGGCCGAGACGAAGAAAGGACAGAGAGGAGAGGAGCAGGGTCTGTCTGGCTCTGTGGCGAGGCGGAGCAGAGTCGGGGTGATGATGGTGGCTCGCGACGTGCTGTCCGGAGGTGGTGGTGGTGATCGGATGATGGTGGTTGATGGATGATGGTGGTTGATGGATGATGGATAGGGAGAGGGACAGGAACAGTGGCGGAGTGAAGGTTTCACGCGAAACAGGGTTGTCACGCCCCTGTTTCGTGGTGGTGGCGATTGTGCTTGTTGGACGGTGGATGAGAGAGTGATGGTGGTTGATGGTGGATGGAGGTGGTGATGGTGATGAGAATCACTGTATGAGAAAGATGTTTTGATTTTGTGTAATTTTTCTTTTCCCTTCTCTTCCTTCCCTTTTCTCACCATTTTCTCTTGTATTTATAGAGAATGGGCACAATGAATAGAGATGAGATAAATAGATGATTCATGGAGTAAATCAAGGTATAATTGAGAGAATATTCTTTGGGTATGATTGGGCTTGGCATTGGATTTGGGTTTATGGGTTAGGTTTTGGGTTTAAGTTATGAGCTTGATTTTGGGTTTAAGGGTTTAGATATGTGACCCTCTACTTTGCACCACCGCTAGAATCGACCAATTGTCAATCCTTAAATTGTCGCTTTAATACGATTTCATCATTCACGCTCAAATTTCTACAAAGACATGAAAACGAAATAATTACTATAAAATATAATAATCGAAACACTAACATATATAAATTAAGGGATATATTATGTAATAATTATGTGAATATCACTTATCAATGTTATCCTCTTGAACACAATATTCATGATTCATCCACAATCCTTCTCTATCACATTGTTTCACATGTTTCATTTACTCATCTTGTTCTACTTGGGGAGTTTGAGGGGTTGATATAGATATATCAATGTGGCTGAATTCATCAGATTTCTCACTCTCATCTAATAGATTTTTTTTCACTTTCATCCATAACATTCGTCAATGCATCATTTTAAAGCCTTAAGTCCCAAATCTCAGCCAAAAGTTTGTCAGTGGCATGCTGACGTTGTTCTGTCTCTCATATGGACTGACTTAAGGATTCGACATATTGATCTAGGCTCTCTTGAAATAAGGGAGAAATGTTAGTTTTCTCCCATGAGCTAATTGGATATGAAGATGATGTGGATTGTATATTTTGCATAATGTGGTATGAATTGCTTTCTACTGAAGGCATTGCAGGACAACTAAGGTAAGACTTATTGTTATGCACATAATGAGGATCAAAGGATGGTGTGGGCCTAAGAGGTTCATAACCCTAATTGGGTTGGTGTTGGTTCCAAGGTGGTTGGTTTCCATATACATTTTGTGACAAATGATTGACATAAGCTAGACCTGATTTTAAGAGTTGATCTTGGTTTGTTAAGGCAAAGTAATTTGCCTCAACATTGATGTGATCTTCCCAATGAAAATCCATAACTCAGTAGCTCTTTACACAAGACAAACTTTGACACTGAACTTGAATCAAAGTAGATTGGATTTTTTTTTCTTGACCTACTATGCATACTAAAAAAATTTAGTCTAACAATGAATCCTACAATAACACCCTAAAAATTTGTGGATCATACCAAACATGTGTGTGTATATAAGACAATAAGATGCAATTGATTTGACATGCCCCACAAGTGAATCCAAGGAAAGCTCTCAAGATGAAATTCTAATTTGAGTTCAGAAAATGTTTCCTCAAAAGACTAATACAAGTTCAATTTGTCAAAAGGAGCAAAATCAATTTGTTTGTCTATGAGAGGCCATGGGTTAGGTATGGATAGGTCATTGACTCCTTTAAGTTCTTCATAATTTGTTTTACATTTCCCAAAATAAACTTTCAAGGTTTTTGAAACATGCAATTCAAGTCTAAACTCGGGGAACTTCCTAATACTAGGGAGAATGTTAACCAGTTTATCAGGTTTCACCTTTGTATTGGACATTGATGTTCGTCAAAAGACAAATATCACCACATGGTGGCTTAATTATATATTCTTTTGTGTCAAACTCTAAAGTGTGTGTACGATCAATAATGGGTGATACAATAACATCCGTAAAGATGGAGTCAACTAATGAGTGACTAGACAATTCTATAATCTCACCATGCTTATCAATGTTATCCTCTTGAAAATAAAATTCATGATTCATCCACAATCCTTCTTCATAACATTGTTTCACATGTTTCATCCACTCATCTTGTTCTACCTGAGGAGCTTGAAGGGTTGATATAGGTAAATCAATATGGCACAATTCATCAGATCTCTCATTATCCTCTAATAGATTTTCTTCACATTCATCCCTAACATTCATCAATGCATCATTTTGAAGCTTAAATCCCAAATCTCAGCCAAGTTTGTCAGTGGCCTTCTGACGTAGTTCTGTCTCTCGTATGGATTGACTTAAGGATTGGATATATGATCTAGGTTCTCAAGGAATGAAATAGAAATGTTAGTTTTCTCCCATGAGCTAATTGGATATGAAGATAATGTGGATTGCATATTTTGCATGACGTGGTATGGATTAGTCTCTAATGAAGACATTGTAGAACAACTAAAGTAAGGCTCATTGTTATGCACATATTAAGGATCACAGGATGGTGTGGGCCTAAAAGGTTCATAACCCCAAGTTGGTGTTGGTTCCAAGGTAGCTGATTTCCATATTCATTTTGTGACAAATGATTGGCATAAGCAGACATGATTTTAAGGGTTGATCTTGGTTTGTTAAGGCAAAGTAATTTGTCTCAGCATTGATGTGATCTTCCCAATGAAAATCCATAAATCAGTGGCTCCTTATACAAGACAAACTCCTTGACAATGAACTTGAATAAAAGTTGATTGGAAATTTTTTTTTTTGAAAATGACAAAAATCTAATACAACCTAAGATAATATGACCTTAACTAAATGCAATATGCAAATGCGCCACATGACACACAAGCTATCAATTTCTATCCATCAATATAGCAAACAACAAGTTGATTATCTTCAATTAAGTGCAAAGGATGATTGATTTTAAAAACCCAATCTAATTGAAGTGGAGAATGATTTTGAGCGTCTCAAAAGTCAATTCTCAACCTAGTTTTGATATCCTATATGTCTTGTAAGTAAGTAAGAGGTAACTTATTACGTAAAAACTCCCTAGACCACCACACTAGGCAGAGATGCGTTCTAGCCAAGTTTTACCCTGTTTGGGTATGCTAGAACTGGCTAAGCCTTTGCAGGCATCTTTAAGATCCAAAGAGTTGTTACGATATTTAGTTACAACTTAAATATTTTCAAGAACCCCTATGTTCTTAATCAAAATAAGATTAGACTTGTGAGATATCACGTTGAAGCATCACTCTCTATGTGAAAAAGTCAGAAATGGCAGTGCAGTCACAATGGTCTTACCAGCGCAGACCAACTGGCAATAGAGCAACCTTAGTTCGAAAGAGTTCAATCACAATCTATTTCTTTTTTGAGGTCCTATGAACACTGATTGATGCCAAAAAATCGACATTAATGTCGTTGCATGATTTTTGACATCAATCAAAGAAATATAAGTTGTTTCTTATTTATTTATTTTCTTCTTCCTTCAACCTGCAATACAATTCAACAATAGATAGTGGAAGTAGGGGTTATCGTCTACTTCACGTGGATTAGAAGACAATATTTGATTTTCAATTTAAAGAATAAAGAGCATAGCAAAATAATGGATGGTGAAAATAAGTATTAAACTAAAAGTTAAAGAACAAAGATAAAACTTACTTCTTCAATGAAATTTAAACTATAGTATATGCACTTTTCTCCCAAGTAAAAATATAAAGCCAAGAGCTATAACTAAAAAACTCTGTAAAGAAAAATTATCAAAGAAAAACTATCCCTTATGAACTCCATGTATGGGGTTTTTATAGGTAAAAAGGGTTTGAGTGAAACAAGGAAACACAGTTTGAGTTAAACAGTGAAACATGGTTGAATGAAACAAGGAATGGTGTTGGAGTTCAATAACGAAACATGTCATGTAGAGATTTTTTTATGATAAAGTTGGCCATGTGGACGTCCAAATCTTCATATTGATTTTCTCGAGATCCGTAGTTATTGTTGCTTTGTGGGCTTGACTTCATGGGTCTTGAGATTGAAATTCTTTAATCCTGATGAATGCATTCGAATTTCAATTGGGTCTTCTAGTTGATGAATTTAGCCTTATTGTGCCAATTTATGCATAATTTGAGAATTGTACTTGAATTCCTACAAAATGCACAAAATACACGTAATGAGATATTTTTATTTGATAATTGGACTTAAAAATTGTAAATTTAGGAGTGTAAAATCGATGTTATGGTGCTTATCAAACACCGTTCTAATTGGCTCAAGTTATCTGAGTTCATTTTATTAAATTTAGCCAAGTTTGAGCGTGAATTGGAGTGATGAGGTGGGTGATCAAGTCCCACTCTTACGTAATTTAGCACAGTTCGATATCTTGCAAAAATTTAAACATTAAAAAAAATTTCAGAAACACTTCTTGCAGGAGATTCGAAGTGGGTAAAGAAAGGTACCTCACTTTGCTTCCGATTGTATTTCAGACCCTATTTTATCTATTACAACTTAATAGTACAAATTTATATCTTCACAATCACTCAAAGAAAAAAAAAATTTGGTTCTACTATGGTCCAAGTGTTTTCATTTTTCCCATTAGATCCACCAAAGCTTCTCTTCAAGTATCATTTCAGATAAATCCTGAAAATTTTAACTTAGGAAAATGAGTAGTGGCTTAAAAAACAGAGTATAGAACCGAAAACTCAAAAAAAATTCAACTTTGGCAAAACAATACACTGCTAGAAATTTCCAAAACTGATAGATCGACTTTGAAAATTTCCCTGAATTACTAAAAATTCTTTTGAAAACAAGAAAGTTGCAGAAAGTCAAGGTGAACAAAAAAGAAAAGTATATTGTCCAGATTGTGTAGATGTTGCAACAATTCAAATTATGTTTCAACCATTTATCCAAATTGACATCTAAAAGATGATCTAGTTACTAGACAGAAGTTAGAACATATTAGAATTTAGAAACACTCAAAACAAAATTATCAATCGGTAGAAATATGTGTCCAAACATCTGTCATCTGCAGCAGTCAAATTCCAGCACAGGTAGTCTAACTTCGAAAAATTGTTTCCCATTGGTCTTTAATCCAATGAACGAATAGAAAGATGTTCATAAAAGCTCAGATGATTTATATATACCAAAAAAATGAAAAAATGAAACAACAAACCTTAGTTTGTAAAAAGAAATGCAAACATGAAGATGTTACAGAGTTTCCAAACTACAAATATTATCAAAACAATGCAAATGCACCTAAACTATGAAAATGAACCTAAACTAAACTAGTGATAAACATTCAAAATTGATTTAAAACTATTTTTTCATTGCTCTCCCCTACATCGACGCCAAAAACTTGATTGATCACAAATCATACCGCAATCGCACGGTTATCTTGTGAGATAGATAACAGCAAATACAGGTCGAATCCCACAAGGAGAGCTATAAAGTTAGGAAAACCAATCTTCAAATCTCTTTTGAAACTTAACCTAGTTAGAAAAGAAATGATTAGTAAAGTGTTTAAAATAAAAATGCAAAGTAAAGCCTAAATGTGAGAGTTAAGGCATTGAGTTTACCATCATGATTAGATGGCACCATTAGGCCACTCTTCTATTAATCTTTCCCAAATTCATTAATACATCCTAAGGTAGATTCTCATCTCACCTTAGGATGGAGAATATGGCATTATGAGCAATTGATTTCAAGCCTAAATTATATTATTAGCCTAAGAATCAAATGTGGATTTAAAAGTATACAAGGAATCCATACTTAAATGAAACACCAAATATCTAACAAATCACAATGAAACTTTGACTAATAATATATAAACATTGCAAGGAGCTTGTTAGATAAATGCAAGGATAGAAACTTATCTAATCTTGAGCTTAAGAAGTAGATGAAGAAAACATGAATTGAATTCATATGATGAAACACAAAACATCTTACTTACCTCATAGGACATGATACAACCAATCTACAAGATCAATTTAACTAAACTTGCTTCTTTAATACATGACAATGGTAATAACTAATCTAAAAGAGAGTCATCTTGGAGTTATCCTTCCATGGGCTCACCCACATCCTAAGGTGGGATGTTAGCCAAACATGACATCCCTCCACTTATTACTCTAAACTCTACAAATACTACAACTCTCTCAATTTGATTACAACTCTTTGGTTTTCTTCTGCCATTCCCAAGTATATTCCAAGCATGAGGTATTTTTAAGTGAAGATGTGTGAGATGGTAGAATGGATAGGGAATAAAATAAGGAAAAAAATATGGTGGAATAAAATAAGAAAAAGATAAGGGAATATGTTGGAAAATGGATGGTGGAATAAGGAAAAGATAAAAGAATATGGTGAAATAAAATAAGAAAAAGATAAAGGGAATATGTTGGAGAATGAATGGTGGAATAAGGAAAAGATAAAAGAATATGGTGGAATAAAATAAGAAAAAGATAAATGGAATATGTTGGAGAATGGATGGTGGAATATGTAGAGATTCCTTTTTGTTAGGATTAAGTTGCCATGTAGATGTCCAAATCTTCAAATTAATTTTCTCGAGATCCATAGATGATAGTGTTTTGTAGGCTTGAATTCATGGACCTTGGGCTTGAAAATCTTTGGTAATGCATGTGTTATCTTCCAATGAGATTTGTTGTTGAACTTAGCCTTATTGTGTCATTTTGTACATATTTGATGATTAATACTTGAATTCCCGCATTATACACAAAATACACGTAATGAGAGTATTTTATTAGATAATAGAATATAACAAATATAGAATTAGGGGCTTAAAATGTATTAGTTATAAAGCTATCACCCAGTCCATGGACAGTTCAACACAAACGAGTGAGTCTAGTCCACTTATAGCTCACCGCTTCAGAAATAGCCTAGTCCTCCTCGGGATTTAAGGTGACACACTTGCTAACAAGTTCAGTTCTACGATGAGTTAGCAAATTCAATCATTCTTGTCCACACGGACCATGACAACTCTCCGACCACTAAAACTCAACTAAATAATGAGTCAGAAATGGTCTACTCCGCTGCCACTCAAGTTCTCTGCAGAGCTAAGTAACAATACTTTAACATGCCAGTGATTTCGCTATCATTAGCGAATTAGGCTACTTCGCTAAGGGAACTACACAGGCTGAATCAGAACCGCATGCATCTCCTTCAGAAATAGTTCAGTCTAGTTCCTGCTCAAAGTTAAAATTGTCTCATATTTTCTGACTGTCAGATTTATTCACGCAAGCCAATACGATTTACAATCATTCAGAGCATACAAAAAAATGAATTCAAGAAAATAAACTTTATTGATCGTCAAAAAGTTACTACAAAGCTTGACCAATTGACCACGACAAAAGTTTACATACCACAAGTATCCGAGTTTGGTGCAAAACAAGGTGCAAGTAAGAATTTGTCGGAACACACGTTGAGGTTTTGCTTCACCAATCTGCCTTCAGAAAAAATAGATTTGGAAGTAAAAGCAAAGGTACCCAAAGTTGGCTGCTGAGGTGATCCCTCGGAAAAGGGATGCCTAGGGTGATGTAGAGTTAGATCCCCTAGACCACAGATCCTGCGCATCAGAGCTGGCTCCGCCAGTCTGCCTTCCAACTGGGGCATCACGAGTAAAGCTAGGAAAAAACAATGGGAACAACCACCCAAAGTTGGCTGCGGGTATTATCTCCCAAACTAGATGGCAGAAGACATCATGGGAGCACCAGAAGTTGGAGGACAAGCCTGACCCCTAAGGGGAAGTTCGTATTTCTCCTTTGCGACATAATAAGGAATTCAAAGATCCCATGGAACCACTGGAAGCTCACTCAAACCAGGTGACTTCGCCCAATATCATATCTTGTTAAAACTCGTCGCTACAAATGTTAGAAGATTTGGAGACTCCACTAATGGAGATCCCCCTCCATCCCCCAGAGAAGTCGAAACACATTATTTGGAAAAAGACATTTGAGGAATAGGCTCTACAATGTTCATTGCAATGCCTAACCCTATGAGAGCCAACCTTTTTATAGGCATGACAGTTCACAAAAGGAAGTCACCCAGTAGTCGTGTCGACATTAAATGCTACGCAGTGAATAAGGAGGCAACGGTTCTAAGTACAGCTGCAATAGTCCACATTCATCGAATTAATGGAACTGCACGCAACCCCATTAATTATGGGAGTAGCTGATGAGACATCAAATAGTCACTCAATCATAGCCGTACACGTGGCATGGACTAACCCTAACACGTAAAAGGCTTCAGCGCAGTCCCAAGCAGACCCATGCGCAAGACTACTTTTTAGCTCGTAAGTCAGGTGCCCAGGCAAAGACACGCCAGCCCCAGTGACATGGGTCTTAGGGTTTGGCCCAGAACAATAAGGCCTGAACAGTGGATCTCAAAACCGTCATAGGTCCCAGATCCACTCGCACGAAATCATCTCTAGCCCAATCAAGCATTGGGTCCTAAACAAAGCCAAGTGTCAATGTACTCAGTCATGCACATGTAAGATCTTATGGGAGATCTCCTCCCTCCATCACGCCCTTGATTGCAGGGACAATTTAGGAGGAAAACTCGCTATAAGAGTGGTGAAACAAGGAAGAAACACACACACACTTAAACGTAAGTATCCACACTACAATTTTGCATTCAGTTTTCACTCTTTCTCGAACCGATATCTGACTTAAGCATCGGAGTGCCTTTAGCCACCACAACGGTGGTCTTGGGCTTAACCACTGCTCTTTTTGCAGGGTAGATTCATCGGGATTGGCGATGACTGATCTGAACGCATCAAGAATCATGATTACGTTGACTATTACCTCAATCTACATGTTTATATTTTAGAAAAACCAAGGTGGCGTAGTCGGCAGTGTTGGTTGTTGGGGGTGGTTGAGAGAATTAACGCTAGGCTCACTATCTTACTGAAGCTAGATTCTTCTACATTTATAAATTAACTAATCAAGTGGCTCACTACCTTAGTAACAAAAGAATTGGTGGCTCTCTTAGTTTTGGCGTTGTGGTCTTTGTTCTGAGCAAGGATTGTGATTTCATTTTTCGAGTTAATTTCTGTCTCAAGATTTTAAGAAATATTTCGGTGTGTAAAGAAAAAAAGTAAAAATCTCGAGGATACATGAAATATATATAATGAATTTCGAAGGTATATTAAATATGTGAAAAAATGATATGCAAGTAAATAAATGTATTAAACACATTAAATGAAATCAAAATACCTATAATTAGAAAATCAGGGTAGTTTCAAAAATAAATATATAAGTAAAAGAAGTGATAATTAGGAAATTAGGGGGTAGTTTCAAAAATCAATAAAAAATTAGAATAAATGATAATTAGAAAAAAAAAAAAAAACTCGAAATATACGAACAACCCCAAATTTTTTTGAAAAAAAATGTAATTTTTAGTAGCTGGATTTTGTGTTCTTACGAAATGTATAAATTTTTTCTTTCGCTGTTTTTCTTTTTGTAATTTTAAAAAAAATGAAAATTTTATCGAAATCACAATCCTTGGTTCTGAGTTGAAGAACCTGCAGGTAACCAAACCTCCCAAGGAATTGAAGTACAATCCCTTGTACTCATTCCACTCATCTGTTTGCCTACCTCATGGTCTGTAAAGGATTGTGCTCAGGTTGGGAATTGACACTTCTCCTTGTGCTCTTTCTTCTTCTCTAGTTCTCTAGTTTTGGAATGCACCTTTTAAGTGTATATTATGATCAGGGCCAAAGGTGTATGAGTTGGTAGAAGTATGTCGGATGGTATCACACATCACAAGTTCGAACTCGACTGGCGACATGGGGTGGGAGGGTTAAGGATAATATAATATATAGGAGTCTATATCATACAATTAATCTTGAGCTTGTTTAGATCATTGATTTAGCAGAACAATTTATGTTTAGCATCACATGCATCCAAGCATTCTTGTCTCCCTAATTTTAATGTAAAAATAAAACTTAAAAATAAAATGAAATTTTGAAGGAATTTCTTCAAGTACATGTGATACATTTATTTATATTTGGACTAGACCAATGCATACTTTCCTCACCTAATCAGATTGTTCATTCTAAATGTTAACTATACATTGAACTAGATCCGCTAAATATTATGCCGTGTCCTACTCATCTCTGTCTTCATTCTCATCATAGTTGAAAGGTAGTGGTACTGAGTCGAATGCACAATACTTTCCTACATTCACGATACTTTCCTACATTGTTCAAGTGCTCATTTTCTAACCTGTTTAATCAATCATGCCTTTTCATCAGAATAACATATACATTATACGAAAAAATTCCATATGCCATGGCGAACAATTTCAAGACTGGCAACAATGGCGATTAATGTTTGCCTATGTAGGAAAGAGACCTGAAAATTCAACAGTCTGCAACCAGGCAAGTCTCAGCACAACATTCAAGGCCTGCACTTTTTCACAAAAATTTTGTTGTTAGTTAGATGATTGTATGACATGTAGCTATAGCACACTTGTTCTGCTAGAGCTTACCATGACAATGAAATATACACTTTTATGTGAAATAATGATCTTGTCTCTCAACCAACGGTTCTTGGAACGTCGTTGTAGGAGTCCCCAGTCAACAATGAGATCCCAATAAGTACCAAAGGCTGTTGCAATGACTGAGGTTACCAATGCCAATATCCACCACACTTCCCCCCTTTGTCGACTATATGCAGTCCTCATGAGTACTGCTACAATGGTTGATAAGTACTTCAACCCGTTACATCCCTGCATTGGATCCCTCTCTTCGCACAACCGACGGAGGCACTAGGAAAAGAACAACTCATGAGTCTGAACATGTCAATGTAAACTAAATCATAAATTAGGGGAAGAGGAAAAAAGAACTTACCTGAAGTAATCGAGACCAATATGGAATTGTAGCTAAAATGAAGTTGAAAGTGTTGTAGGCGTTACTACTTTGGCAAGTGTTTTGTCTTTTTCTAAAATCTCCCCATCCATAGTAGCATATGTAGAATTCAAGACTCCATATGGCTTGATCTAAAACAAGAGAATAACACAAACTTATTTCGTATAGATTTTTTGATATGAATGTACACGCTATATCACATTGGTTTGAGATTTAGAATCAAACCTGGCTAGTTAGCTTATCTGCCAAGAAAAAATCTGGGAGGATGACCTACGAAAAGATGAATTGAAAGATCGGTAATAACTTATCTAATGTCCGTCTGTGTATCATTTTGTTAATTCTTTCACCTTGTAGAGAGGAGCACATATACAGTGAAATACACAGTTTAGTAGGAAGAAGCGACTTGAGCGATATATCATGTTGAATGGGCAAAATGTTATCGCAACTACAAACTGCATAAAGAAGGATAAGAATTAAGATGCATGCTCTTAAGTGGAAGGTGGATTGAACATATTGCAGAAATCAACCGAGTTATAGTAACTAGTCCTACTGGGATTTGTTCAGTGAGTGCTTTATAATCTTTTGTGTTTTCGTCCATCTCCATGTCAAAGTTTGCTAGAACGCCTGCTAGTGCAAGTGTTGCAATACCAGTGCTTAGGAGGAAGACTTCCCTGTATCCTAACTCTGTTCCTTGTTTGAAACCAAATATGAATGGATAATTGACACGGTACCGCCTCCGAAAGTATATATTTCCAGCGTACATTAGCAAGTGTAGGAATATGAATCCGAACAAACTATAAGGAATTGCAAGATGGCATTAAAGAGGGATACAGTTTAAAACGGGCTAGTTTCATCAAAATGTAGGTAGACAGGAGTTAGTGAGGATTTGGAATAAGTTACCTATAGAGAGGAAACATGTTTTCCATATACTGCGTGAAGCCTTCCTTTTTTAGGACTTTCCCAATGTGAATGATGGATATAAGTGCTACTAAGAGAGCAACGGTGCAACCAGTAAAGAAACCTAAAGATAAAGCCAACATGGAAAATTAGTAAATTCAACTTAAATTTGGTTGCTTTTACATGGTTCTTGCACGAAATCTAAGTTAGGATGCAGGGTCAATGCAAGAAAACACATTCTCCTATATCACTCAAGGGATCGAATTTCCCTTAAATTAGTGAATCTTGATTTCACTTACCCAAAGAAAATGTTATTCGATGCCTTTCTTTCTTCACTTTTGGTCTCAAGGTGTTCATGGCTTTACTTCGGTTTGAATTGGTGAAGTGCTTGATAAATGTATCTTCTACCCTCTCAATGAGTCTGGTGACCTTTCGAGTTTGAAGCAAAACCAGAACAGTTATGTTAATGAAGACAACTGTACTTTCAAAACTAGTATAAATCAGATTATGATACCCTGATGAATTCTTGAACCTTACCTCATCTGAGCTGCCAATGTAGGACTTATCGACCATGTTCAAGTAAGATCTTGATACATTTCTCGAAGCCACCTTGTTAGGAGATTATTTAGGTGGTTTATTCCTTTATTCTAGGATAGCTATATATGGGTACTTGCTTTGTTATAGGAAACTATTTCCTTGGGAAGTTTAATATTTCCTAAACTATTGCTAGGTATTATGATAAATTAGGGAAGCTATTGTTGGACTTCTTGTATAAATATTTCCCATTGGGTTAATGAGAATACAGAAAAACAATTACCCTAAATCTTTCATGGTATCATAGCAGTTCAAAGCTGCCATTGTAGACAACTGAACCATGGGACAGGAGCAAGAAACTAGAGATGTATTGAAGAATCTTGTAGCTCGGTTGGTGAATAGTTAGAATTAGAGTTATCTGCTTTGATTTAGCCATGGAAGAAAGCAACTCAATCACTTGAAAGGCTGATGTGCTATCAAGGCCTGAAGTGGGCTCATCAAGCAGAAGAATCTTTGGATCATGGATGACATCAATTCCTATTGATACCCATTTTCGCTCCCGCCTGATATTCCTCTAGTCTCTTCATCTCCAACAAAATTATTCGCCACATGCACAAGGCCTAGTTCTTGCATTAGACTCTCCAACTTTCTCTTCCTTCTCTTTTGAATTTGAAAGATTTAAACCATGGCCGGCGGCGCTATCCCTCCACCACCGGCTAATGCCACCAACCCAGACATTACTCACAGCGCATCTCTTGGGAAGCCGAACCCCGCTCCTGCTGCGCAACCTCTTTCAGGTTTTACTGCCGAATAGTGGGCGGCGTTAACAGCCGCATTTGGTACTCCTCACACTCCTTCTAATAGGTTGCTTAGTAAGTTGGAAATGGATTATTGGATAATTGATACTGGATGTTCTCATCATGTTACTGGTGATGAATCTTGTTTAGTGGATACTAAAGTAGTTTCGCCATGTCTCGTGGGCCTTCCGGATGGCCAAACGGTGGTTGCTACTAAGGAGGGTGTTGTGAAACTCACGGACAAAATAATACTCCAACATGTTCTTTTTGTTCCTAAGTTAAACTGCAATTTAATTTCGGTTTCACAACTAAATGATGATCTAAATTGCTTTGTCCAATTTAATTCTAACTTGTGTGCTATACAGGACCTGCATTCGAGGGAGGTGATTGGCACGGGTGAGAGACAGGATGGACTTTACTATCTACGGCATGGATTACAGGTGCAAGCGGTTTCGGTTGATAGTTCGAAGTCCTTAGAGCTATGGCATAGTCGATTGGGTCATCCTTCCGAGACAGTAGTGAAGTTGCTTCCTCTTTTTAATAATTCTAGGGGTCATTTGCATAAAGAATGTGAAGTTTGTCATCGTGCTAAACATTCTAGAGATCGTTTTCCTTTAAGTGCCAATAAATCAACTCGGATTTTTGAGTTACTACATTGTGATTTATGGGGTCCGTATGATGAAGTTTCTTCGTGTGGTGCTCGTTATTTTTTTACTTTAGTGGACGATTATTCACGTGTTGTGTGGGTTTATTTATTGATTGATAACATAGAAGTTTTCAAGATGTTTATGTCCTTTATTGCCATGATTGACCGTCAATTCTCTCAAAAGTTGAAAATTGTACGTAGTGACAATGGAACAGAGTTTAATTGCATGAAAGATTTCTTTGTGGCTAATGGAATTTTATTTCAAACCTCTTGTGTGGGTACCCCCTCAACAAAATGGAAAAGTGGAAAGGAAACATAAACATATTCTCAATGTCGCTCGTGCATTGAGGTTTCAAGGGGGGTTGCCAATCTATTTTTGGGGATAATGCGTTTTTGCCGCTGCTCACCTAATAAATCGGACTCCCTCTAGTGTTCTCCTAAACAAAACTTCATATGAAATGCTATTTGGTTGTACACCTTCTTTTAGTGACTTGCGAGTTGTTGGTTGCTTAGCTTATGCCCATAATCAACGCGCTAAATGTGACAAGTTTGCCAGTCGAAGCCGTAAATGTGTTTTTGTGGGTTATCCGTTTGGTAAGAAGGGATGGAGTTTATTTGACCTTGAGAAAAGGGAGTTCTTTGTGTCGAAGGATGTGAAGTTCTATGAAAATGTCTTTCCTTATTTGAATGTTGAAGTCACAAATCATACTCCTCCCCTTGACACTGATGTGACTTATAATGAGGGAGTCCAGGAAGAGCTTATTGAAGGTATGGGGGATCATCAGGTGATGCACGGGGATGCCATCGTCGGTCCTCAAACGACCTCTCCCACGACTAGCATCACGCCTAGTAATGCTGAGCCACAGTCTTCCGGGTCCGTGCTGAGTCAAAATGCTCGGGATGTGCCACCAGTGGACGCTTCATCCTCGGCTGTCGGGGGGTAGATGGTGCTCCCGACGGGACGGGAAGGGACAATTTGGGCCAAGGGTTCCGGGAGAAGTTCCCATCAGTAAAGTTGAGAGACTTCGTGACACATACGGTTATCAAGAACAGTCCATCTCTCGCTCCATCTGCTCCGCCATATCACACTCCCTCAGGTACGCCTTTTTCTATAGCACATTATGTTAGTTGTGATCAATTTACTGTGAAACACCGAAATTTTCTTGCAGCTGTAACTGCAGGTGTTGAGCCACAGTCTTTTAAGGAGGCTGCAAAAGATATAAGATGGTGTACTGCTATGCAAAAGGAGATTCGTGCTTTGGAAGATAATGGCACTTGGACTATGGAAAAATTACCTCCTGGAAAGAAAGCTCTCAGAAGTAAATGGGTGTACAAAAATAAGTACAACTCAGATGGTAGCATTGAGAGGTTAAAAGTCAGATTAGTTGTTTTCGGTAATTATCAAGTTGAAGGAATTGATTATAATGAGACATTTGCCCCAGTCGCGAAAATGGTGACAGTTAGAGCTTTTCTGGCCATTGCAGCATCCAAGCATTGGGATTTGCATCAGATGGATGTTCATAATGCCTTCCTTCACGGCGATTTAGATGAGGAGGTGTATATGAAACTTCCGCCAGGTTTTAGCTCCACTGCTTTTGATTTGGTTTGTCGTTTGCGTAAATCGTTGTATGGTTTGAAACAGGCACCTCGCTGTTAGTTTGCAAAGCTTGTGACAGCTTTAAAGGGGTACGGTTTTCTTCAATCCTACTCCGATTATTCCCTCTTTACTTACTCTAAAGGGTCTGTACAGATCAACGTCCTAGTATATGTTGATGATTTGATAATCTCTGGTAATGATTCCGCTGCGGTGACGGCTTTCAAAGCCTATTTGAGTCAATGTTTTTATATTTTCTTAAATATTTCAGGTGACATTGAGGTGGCTAGAAGCTCTTCAGGGTTGTTTTCTTAAATATTTGATAATCTCTGGTAATGATTCTCTTGGTGTGCTTAAATAATTTCTTGGCATTGAGGTGGCTAGAAGCTCTTCAGGGTTGTTTTTATGTCAAAGGAAATATGCCCTTGATATTATTTCAGAGGCAAGACTATTGGGCTCAAAGCCGGCTTCATTCCCGATTGAACAGAATCATCAGCTAACGCATGCCAAGGGGCCTTTTCTTACGGATCCCGAGCCCTATAGGCGTTTGCTTGGGCGTCTTATCTATTTGGCGGTTACTCGTCCTGACTTGGCATACTCGGTTCATGTCTTGTCACAATTCATGCAGGAACCGAGACAAGAACATTGGGATGCTGCATTACGGGTTGTTCGCTATTTAAAGAAATCCCCGGGTCAAGGCATTCTATTACGTTCAGACAGTGAGTTATCTTTGACAGGTTGGTGTGACTCGGATTGGGCAGCCTGTCCCCTTACTCGGTGGTCTCTCACTGGGTGGTTTGTGTTTTTGGGGCGTTCGCCAATTTCATGGAAAACTAAGAAGCAGCATACTGTAGCTCGTTCTTCGGCAGAGGCCGAATATCGCTCTATGGCTTCTGTTACTTGTGAATTAAAATGGTTGAAGGGTCTACTTTTGAGTTTGGGAATCCATCATCCAAAGGCGATTCCTCTTTTTTGTGATAGTCAGTCCGCGTTGCATATAGCGCAGAATTCGGTATTTCATGAACGCACGAAGCACATTGAGGTTGATTGTCATTTCATGCGACATGCTATCCAGAAAGGTCTTATTGTTCCGTCTTATGTGTCGACGACGGACCAATTGGCGGATATTTTTACCAAGGCTTTGGGGAAGAAGCAATTTGATTTTCTCCTTGACAAGTTGAGCATTTTAGACTTGCATGCTCCAACTTGAAGGGGGTGTTAGGAGATTATTTAGGTGGTTTATTCCTTTATTCTTTCCTTTATTCTAGGATAGCTATATATGGGTACTTGCTTTGTTATAGGAAACTATTTCCTTAGGAAGTTTAATATTTCCTAAACTATTGCTAGGTATTATGAGAAATTAGGGAAACTACTGTTGGACTTCTTGTATAAATATTTTCCATTGGATTAATGAGAATACAGAAAAACAATTATCCTAAATCTTTCACACCTACATCAATTGAAACAACATTACATACCATATATGAAGATATATTCAGCTTCATACAGGCCCACATACATATATACATGTTAGGGTTCCTTTGTCTGTATATGCTTACATGATAAATTGCTTGGATTTGCAGGATCTAACCTTGTCATATTTCTTCATGACCTTGGAGATTGCCAATATGTTGAGAAAACTGGTAGACACATTGATGCATTAGCGAGAAACAAAAAAAAAGGCTGACATACAAATGAACACTACACCATTATTGGCAATCTGTAACGATAATTAGCATCATATTTTTAGTGATACTCATTGTATTATATTGTATCATGTATTTTCTGTTACTATTCAAAATTGTGACATTATTAAATTGTCATGTGACATGCACGTGTAAAACAAAGTGTAAAGTGTTACTGATTGGGAGAAAAACAAAGTGTTACTGATACTCAAGAGTGGAATCGATTTGAAAAAGCTATCTATCACTCCATTATCAGTTTTCACTTGCTCGTCTCTCTCCCTTGTTCAAAATCTCTCAGAACCGAATCCTAATTTCTTCAACGAATGCGATTTTAGGGTTTCGAATCGCTCTTTCAAGATTTCAACTAAATTGTGCTCGATGATCAGCTTCGCAGAAAGAATTGTAAGCCATCTCTCTCTTGTTCCGTCTTTCGCCATTTCTGTATCTCTTTCAAGTTCATTTACTCGATCTAGATCTGGTGTGGTTTCATGAAGTTGGCTTCGTCTCGTTTCATCATTTTTCCAATCAACTTCGCATTTGTTGCAGATTGAGTCACTCGTCTGCAATCAACTTCACATTTGAGCAATCGATGGCTCTCTAATCGATCTCAGAAACAATTTAGGGTTAACAAGGTGATTTCTAATCTCTATTCTTCCTCACATTTGTACAATCGATGGCTCTCTAATCTTCTCCATCTCTCTAATCGATCTCAGAAACAAGCGAGCTCATAAATCGACTCTCAGAGTAATCGATTTCTAATCTACTCCTGCTCTCCAATCGATCTCGCACTTTATCTTCTCCAATCGTTCTCTCTTATTTGTGGAAACCCTAGCTCTTGCTAGAAGTTGAAGGTGAGTTCTCTTATATGCATTTCTGTTGGTTCTGAACTTCTATAAATACCATCCCAAATTTATACTATATTTATGCTCTGAATTTGAAATGAACTTTAATATCCATGGTTAATTTGAAAGTTCATTTCAAATGCTCTGTTTTCCCCCATTTTGATGATATTGGATGCTAATGTTCTGTGTTTTCTTACATTTGAAGTGAAATGAAGTGTTTCTACTTCCTCCTACTACTCTTTTGATCTCATTGTTGTATAGTTTGATGAAGTCTTTGAGAATAGATGAGGTTTACAAAGAAAATGAAATTCAGAAAACGATCCTAGAATACTTGTGTGTGTTTGGTTTTGATTGATCTTAGTCTACTCTTTTAATTTTGTTTAGATTACATGTTTGTTTTTAGATTTAAGCTATACTTAAATCTGGTAAATCACAAAAATAAATTTGATAAGGAAATGCTTGAAATAATATTGATTGGTAAAGTTTACAAATATCTAGGAATGGGGTAACGATTAGATGAAATTTAAGGACAAAACACATTGATTACCCACTACTGCACTCATGTAGTGGATGATCTGATGAGGCCCAACTCCAAATGTACTATTCTGTGATAATCATCTCCATGGCTCTGTAAAAGATGCGGATGGAAACAAAAGCCCTCTTATTTAACCTCTGCCACAAAAGGAGTAGATGAATTTTATTGTATAATAATATGAGTAAACAACACTGAGTGAATGAGTGAGTGAATATATATATATATATTGTCTTCTAATGTGTATTATAGTACATAGTTACCTTGAACAAAACAAAGATGTTAGTATGAATTAGAGTAGACCAATCTAATCTCATGTTCTTGTATTAGACAAGTAGAAATAATAAACGAATTAAATGAAATAGGTTGTGAAGGGTAGAAGAGAAGAGAAGAGAAGAGAGAATGCACGTGCAGTGAGTGAGAGGGAGGACCAGCTATGTTATGCTACATGACAGGACAACTTAGATGCACTCGTGCACACGCTATATACGTTATGAAAGAGAGAGATAGTGAGAGATGGAGATTGAAAGAGAGAGAGAGATGAACCTGTGGTGGGAGAAGAGATGGAGGTTCACTTGGTGGTTTTTTCACAGAAATAGAATCCTTGAATATGTTGAAACAACAAGACAGAGCAAGTGAGTGAGTACTTATTGTTTGTTTGATGGGCTTAGTTGGTTTCAAATGGGAAAGGTAGAATATAGTGTGTATGAGTGTGAAAGAGATAGATAGAATTAATATATATAAGAACTTGATTGTTTGTTAGTTTATTACTGGTAATCTTTATTTTTATGTTTTTATAATTGACTTCCATGTGATGGTTGATGGTTCTGAATGGTGTAAAACCACTGCACTTAGTATGTTTTTTAGTTCACTGAATCTCACTTTGTGAAACCCATTTTTCACAAATGTATCGGTTCAATAATCACAAAGTCCAGGCTGGTCTATTCACAAAATTTCGCTAGCCTACATACCGATATTTTCTTAACCTAATCACCCACCCATCTACGGGCTTCTAAGCATTCGGCTTAATCTTGCAAATGAGAGGCATGTCTCGTTCTTATATTTGTGAGCCTACCTTCGACGCTCAAATCAATCCACATCTCACATTATTAAACTTCAAAACCAAATAACTTTATGTTTTTTCTCTATACGTACATTTGTATCAGTTGAAGAATAATTAACGATGTTGTTGGTGAAAAGAACAGGAAAAGAGGTGTTTGTGAACAGTCTGTCCAAGAAGAGAGAACAAATACCAAAGGACAGGGAAACGGCAGATGAGTAGTAGCAGCATGTCCAAGAAAGAACATAATAAGTTCATCGTCACAATGTAATTTAACGTTATAGTAATAAAATTAGGGAATCCCCAAGTGGGTGTCAAGACTCTAGGCAGATCGACACTCACTAAGCTTAAGCTTATCCCCACATTTCAGTCTATATTCCTTATTACATTCTTATAATGCGATACTATTTCGTTCCTAAGTTTTAGCTGTCAATTATCAACATATATTCCAATTCTTATCTTTAAAATTATATTGCTCAATTATTGCAGGTAGGGCGTGTTTTGTAGTCAAAATACTGTATTATTTTTGGTGTACTATAGCTCATCCGTGACGTACCCTAGCTGATGTCTCTATTCCACCCTTCCCCAAGAAACTCATTATATTATAACTGGCATAATCTTGTCTTATCTATTGGCTATATACTTGGCATCGGGGTGAGCAGATGAGAGGTATCTTTTGATAAGAAAATGAGGTGTATATAATTATAGTTTGATTAAAACATCTTATGATGAATGAATAATGCTAATGTCTAATGTCTAATGTCTAATTATATCTTTTTATACTGCATACAGTCTAATGTCTGCGCTTTCTATCGATGTTTTCTAAGAATTTGTTTGTGCAGAAAATATGCTTTCTTACTGCATGCTTTCGATGCTAGCATTACAAGCATACTCATGTACGTACCATACACATTAGTTGCATTCATGACTGGCTCTTCAAGTGCGTTTCTCACTCAAATTTTGCCTATGCCATTGTCACGTTCCATTCTATACATGTCTTTTTATTCTATCAAATATTACTGATATGGGAAAAACAGTTATATTGGCAATAATATTGAATTATGGAATTGCTCTCCTGAATGTGTTACACTTTTTATGGTTCGGGTCTCTAGTTGGAGATGTTGGGATCAGTAATTTACTATTTAGTTGAAGGTTAAAACCTCACTTTATTTTCTGATATTCTTGTCAAAACTTTATGATTTCAAGAAGGATGATCTTAGTCTAGTCTGCATTTGTGCACTCTATTTCATATTTAGCATTTTGATTGAGCTTTATTTTACTTTATTTGCAGGGAATAATGCACAAGGACCTAGGAGTTCAGAGTATGCAATGGAGAATGATCAATATGAGTCTGTCAGAGCATTTCACTAACACTGCATGAACAGCTTTGGATTGTCTGGATGTTGGTGACCAGACCTGATTGTACTTTTGATTTTGTTATTGCAATGACTATCTTACTGTTTTCATATGAGCAGTTACGTTGAAAGAACCTATAAATTTTGTTGATGTTGGTCTTGTTATTGTAATGACTAAGTTGATTCTAATATTTTCAGTAAGTTGATAGAAGTAACAACCTGTCTTCTATCAAATTCTTGTTATTGCCAGTATATAGCATTTCAGTAGTCAGTAAGTTGATAGAAGTAACAATCTGTCTTCTGAGGTGCCTCATTTTTGGCAAATTTGTCTTCTTTGGCAAAAATAGACATTAGTCAATGTGGACTATATGGCCGATTACCAAAAGGCATTTGCAACTTGCCAAAGCTACAGAATCTTGATGTGTCAGTAAATTCACTCAGTGGGAATTTGCCAGAATGCATTTTTAAATACATCATTTCATTTATACAAATACATCATTTCATTTCTTCCGTTGAATTCTATCAAGATTTAGGTTGGTGGATACAAATACATCAGTCTAAAAGCTATGTTACAAATACGAGGGTATGTATTTTTAAATAAAACCTATGTAATAATGACAATATATTTATACAAAAAAAAAAAAAAAAAAAGTTGAATCATTTAGTAAAAATTAGTATCATTAGCCAAATGATACTAATTTTAAGTATGTGATTCTCTTTTACAATTAGTATCATCTTTGTTGAGATGAAAATTTGTAAAGTTGAATCATTTAGTAAAAATTAGTATCATTAGCCAAATGATACTAATTTTAAGTATGTGATTCTCTTTTACAATTAGTATCATCTTTGTTGAGATACAAATTTGTAAAGTTGAATCATTTAATAAAAAATAGTATCATTAGCCAAATGATACTAATTTTAAATAGTCTCACTTTCAACATGATTCTAAATTTAGGATCACCAAGAATAGTATCATTTGATAGGTGATTCTAATATTTTCAGCTACACTTCAAAACAGTTACAAAAACATTGTTTTGGTGTAGTGGAACTACATAAATGTAGCAAATATTGAATTGATTTTCTTACCTGTAATTCTTTAGAAACCTGAGTTTTTGATAAAACTCAATGAACGTGTGCTCTAGTCGTTCTTCAACTTTCCTTAGATTTTGTTTTCCAAATTTCAACTCTTTATCTTTCTCCACCTTGAGAATACCTTTGATGGTTGAGCGTGGAGTTTCAACTGTGTTGTTAATCGTCACTCGATTAAAAATATCAAAAAGAGTTGATTTGGTTTCCTTCATGTTTTTCAAGTTTTCTTCAAAAGCACTACTATGGATCTCATCTCCATTTTCATTTACAGCTTTATCCAAATCAGGTTCATTGGGATTCTCTTTGCTGCTCTCCATCTCTTCTATAATATTGCTATGCACCTTTGCTATATATTCAGTACACAAATGTTAGATTCCATCAATGATCTTGTTATGCAATAAAAATTCATAGGTTGTGTTTTGTTTCAAAATAATTTTTTTCTCAACAAAGAGGAAGAGAGAAACGAGTTGATAAATTTGACGATGATCTGTTACTCATATAAAATTGTGAAAACCAAAAAACTTGTTAACGTGGAAACAAAGAATATTTTCTCAAAATATATGCTCATCTTCTACCCTCAAGTAGAACCGTCCCATTTTATTGGTCTTCACATTGGGCTTGGTATTTGGACTAATTCTCCGGCTTAATTAGTAGAGCCAGCACGGCCCCAACTACGTGCCACGCAAATCAGATTATTACTTGTTAGATTCATTAATTAATTAAGACATGCATCATATATGAATTATTATGACAATAACAAATTGAATCATACTTCGATATTTCAAAGTGTGGATGGTATGGTGGTGGGTTGATACATAACTTCACATCACTTTCATCCAGTTATGCACACACTGCATTAAGTTGATAACCCACACGTAGTGAGCTCTCGGAGGCCTTAATTATAATTTTTTTTTTTTTTTTTTTTTAATCTTCTATAACATGTCTACTATTCCCCTTATTTATGAAGAAAAAATGGGAAAAAAAAAAGTTAAAAAGAGGAGAAATGGGAGAAACTTGGAGAAAAAAAAATGAGAATTTAAGGTTGAAGATGCCTGGCAACACGATATTTTCTTAAAATTGTGAAAAATAATTTTATCAAGGGCGGGTATAAATTCAACTAAGGTAAAAGTAACAAACTTACTGGATGTTCTAGCACCACTAGGTGTAAGACTGAAGCAATTGCTGCTGGGGCAGCCACATCAGAAGCTAAAGGAATCAACTCAGACGAAAAATTATCAAGCGGATTCCCTGGATTCTCCACCTTCATCCTAAAAGCAATCAAAGCATCCATTTGCTTGTTTAAGAAATCAGATTCCTTCATTACTTCCTCCACCTTAGTCCTATAAAATTCATCAACCTTGTTGAACTCATCATCAAGTCTTTTGAAGAACACGAGCTCATTTTCACCTCCTGATTCGGTTGACATAAAGAACATAGTCTCATAACGCTCCTCTGCGTCCTTCGGTTTCACCATATTCACTAATATCACTTGGTCCTCAATATCAACACCTTCTCCAGCTGTGGTGTTATTATTGTGTCTCTGTGTTAGACCACTGAATGCTCTATATAATGTAGATTTTCGCTATAAGCCTCTTGGGGTTGTGACTGCCTTGTTTCTTTGGTTGGAAACTTGAGGTATGCCTCTTGGGGTTGTGACTGCCTCTTGGGGTATGCCTTGTTTCAATAGGGCCTTGAGGTAGTTGTAATCCAGGTATGCTTCCTTCCATTCAGGCACCATTTGTGACACATACTCCTTACCGAACCTCATGATGATCTCGTTGCAGTGCAAAAATATAACCGAGAAAAAAAGTATCTAACACCTTTGTGCACAAAGGTGGAACGATGACAATAAGAATAAGATTTGATTAGGAAAGAGGAAGCTTGCATTGAGCCTTCAATAAGAAAGGATTGGGAAGGAGCTGTGAAGGTGGTGACTGGTGAGTATGAATGTAATCAATCAAGCACCAACTTTTCTTGCCTTTATTTGGTGGGGTTGATATATATACTTGAAATATATTATTGCATGGTGTCATTTTTGGTGAACAATGGACCAATAAGAGATTTAGCTTTTATATACTTTTTGACAGGTATAATTCTTTAGTTGTCATGGTTGGACTGGTGGAATATTATGTTTGTCTTTGTGTACGGAAGCTAGTGGATTGTGAGATAAATGTGTTTTAACTTGATCTAATATGTGTAGAAAGAAATACTTCAATTTGTGTATTTGATTCATCCTACAATAGGGGTATATATACAATAGAGTTTTTTGTCTTACAAGAAACAATCTTACAGAAAATATTATAGGTTCTCTAAATATGAAATTAAAATATCCTAAATATATATATATATATATATATATATATATATGTTTCTACAATCTATAATTAGAATATACAGCTTTCTATACTCCCCCTCAAGTTGGTGCATAGATGTCTATCATGCCCAACTTGTCAATTGAGTTGTCAAACACTTTATGAGATACCCCTTTAGTAAGAACATCAGCTAATTGCTCCTCTGAGGTTACAAATGGAAAGCGAATAACTTTCCTGTCAAAATTCTCTTTAATAAAATGGCGGTCAGCCTCCACATGCTTTGTTCGATCATGCTGAATTGGATTATGTGCAATCTGAATGGCAGCGATATTATCACAATGTAACTCAATAGGCCTTTGTAGCTTGAAACCCATTTCTTTCAGGACATTACGGATCCACAACATTTCACAAACTCCATGTGCCATACCTCGAAATTCAGCTTCTGCACTTGATCTAGCAACAACTTTATGTTTTTTTACTACGCCAAGTTACAAGGTTCCCACCAACAAAAGAAGTACCATGATGTAGAGCGTTTATCAGTTTTATCACTAGCCCAATCCGCATCTGTGTATCCAACAACTTCCAATTCATTTTTTCCAAACAATAATCCCTTACCAGGCGCCATCTTCAGATATTTCAAGATACGAAAGACTACATTCATATGCTCTTCACTAGGACAATGCATAAACTGACTAACAACACTCACAGCATAAGCAATATCATGTCTAGTATGAGAAAGATAAATTAACCTTCCTACAAGACGTTGATACCTCCCTTTATCAGTAGGGACTTGATCGGGAAGAATAGTCAGTCCATGATTCATCTCAATGGGTGTCTCTATTGGTTTGCAGTCCAACATCCCTGTTTCAGCGAGCAAATCAAGAACATACTTCCTTTGTGAAAGTGAAATCCCTTTCTTCGACCTTGCAACTTCAATACCCAGAAAATACTTCAGTTGCCCGAGATCCTTCATTTCAAATTCATTCGACAGATACTTTTGCAAATCATTTATTTCTTTCGGATCATCTCCTGTAACGATCATGTCATCAACATACACAATTAGAGCTGTAATCTTACCATTCTTGTGTTTGATAAACAAGGTATGGTCAGAGTTGCTTTGTTTGTACCCAAAAGTTCTCATGGACTTCGAAAATCTTTCGAACCAAGCTCTTGGAAACTGTTTCAGGCCATACAAAGACTTTTTCAATTTACACACCTTACCAGCGTCTCTTGGGTTATTCTTCACGCCTGGAGGCATATCCATGTACACTTCTTCCTCCAAATTTCCATTGAGAAATGCATTCTTCACATCAAGTTGGTGCAAGGGCCAATCTTTATTTGCTGCAAGTGAAATTAAAATTCGGATAGTATTAATCTTCGCCACTGGTGCGAAAGTCTCCTCATAATCAATCCATGGCGTTGTGTATATCCCTTGGCAACTAATCTTGCTTTGTATCTATCAATAGTTCCATCTGCATTAAGCTTCACATTAAACACCCAACGACATCCTACAGTCTTCTTTCCAACAGGCTTGTCTACTACCTCCCAAGTGACATTCTTCTGAAGAGCTTCCAATTCTTCATTCATTGTTGTTGTCCATTTTGGATCCTTCAATGCGTCCTGCACATTACTTGGAATAGATACAGTAGATAATTGATTAATAACAAGTGCATGTGACTCTGAAATCCTATGGTTAGACATAAAGTTAGCTATAGGGTATTTAGCTTGGGCTTTGATGTCTGGTTCATATTGCTTTTTAGGAACTCCCTTAGTAACCCTTTGTGATTCATAGGTTCAACACTTTCTAACACAGAAGACTCATTAGAGGGTAAAGGTACCTGAGGTGGATCATTCTGGGCGAGATCTTCAGTTGCTGATGTAGAAGAGGGAATGTCGTGTGTGTGAGTTTCAGATACATTTTGATCATTCTCTTCTGTCTCATGAGGGAATTGATCGCTAGGAACTAAGTGGTCAATTGTCTGCCCATTGGAAGTGTCTATCTCTCGAGACAAGTCATTTGCTGCTGCTGCGGGAACAGTTTCTGCTATTACAGGAACTTCAAATTGTTCCTCCAAGTGTTCCAATTCTTCAAAGTCATCAATAGAACGAAGATTCCCTTCACTATCGCTCTCCCCCTGAAGGGAAGACTGGGAGACTCCCCCTGAGTAATATGGCTCAGATTCATGGAATGAGACATCAAGAGATATATGCATTTTGTCAGTGAGCGGGTCATAACACCTGTACCCCTTTTGGAGCTCTGCATAACCCACAAAAATACATTTCTTCGCACGGGGATCAAGCTTGCCCTTTGTGGTTTTGGTATGTGGACATAGGTTGTGCACCCAAACACTCGGGGCTCCAAATTAGGCATAGATGGGATGGACAAAAGTGTATGAAGCTTCTGATGAGGATTTTTGAACTCAAATACTCGTGAGGGAGTACGATTGATAATATATACTGCAGATTTCACTGCTTCACCCCAATAGGATCGAGGTACATTCATGCCAAACAGTGAAGCACGAACAACTTCCAACACCTGTCTGTTCTTTCGTTCTGCTAAACCATTTTGTTGAGGAGTATCAGTATTGGAGGTTTGATGACGAATTCCATTTGACCGGCAAAATTCAGATATAAGGCCATTGACAAACTCTCCACCATTGTCAGATTGAAACACTCTGATGGATTGTTGGTACTGTGTCGCCACCATTTTGTAAAAATTAGTAAACCTTCCAAATACCTCACTCTTTCTTTTCAGTAATGACACCCAGGTTATCCGAGTGCAATCATCAATAAAAGATACATAATATCGAGCTCTAGAAAAAGAAGGAATTTTTGCAGGACCCCAAACATCGGAGTGAATTTTCATAAAGGGAACATGACATCTATGAATACTTGGCGAATATGGAATACGGTGGCTCTTGGCCAGTTCACAAATGTCACAATGAAATTTTGAATCACTAACAACCGAAAACAAATGAGGCTGCAACTTCTTAAGATAACGAAAAGACAGATGTCCTAAACGACGATGCCATAACCATACTACCTCCTTTGTCTTATCGACCCTAATGACCCGATTAGCTTGCCCCAAAAGATTTTTGCGTTTCTCTCCCGTCTATGTCAGATCCAAGTAGTACAATTTCCCCCTTCTAACACCATAACCAAGAATCTGCCGAGTCAGAATATCCTGAAACACACAGAAAGATGAATAGAACGTCACAATACATGCAAGTGTTCGAATAATTTGACAGATAGACAAGAGGTTATAAGCTAGTGATGGAACAATTAAGACGGATTCAAGAGTTAGGGTATCAGATAACACAATGGAACCTTCTCCGCTAACCAGAGTTGGAGTACCATCCGCAGTAAAGACAACATTTTGAGAGGAAGCTCTAAGATTTACCACAAGGTTAGGGTCATTTGTCATATGATCAGATGCACCTGAATCAATTATCCATGTACTATTCGAAATAACTTTATCATTCATACCTGATTGTGCTACATTAGCAAAAGAAGATTGCATGGTGTGATCGACTATTAGCTGGGTTGTGAATAGCATAAGAAACCTTTTTTTTTTACTTCAAAACCTATTTCCCCTGCAATCTCTCTGTTTCTCTGCTCTGATACCATGTAGAAAGAAATACTTCAATTTGTGTATTTGATTCATCCCACAATAGGGGTATATATACAATAGGGTTTCTTGTCTTACAAGAAACAATCTTACAGAATATAGAAACAATCTTACAGAAAATATTCTAGGTTCCCTAAATATGAAATTAGAATATCCTAAATATATATATGTTTCTATAATCTATAATTAGAATATACAGCTTTCTATATTATGTAATTAAAGATATTTCATTCAAAACAATAAATAAATCAGTGGGATATGGTAGAACTGAAAAAATTATAAGAGAGTTTGAATGTTCATATTAAAATAGTTAATGCAATTAATTTGTTTTCCCATTTATAAATCTAATGCAATTCAATTTGCAACACATAAGCCCTGGGTTGTAACATTGGCCGAGCCTGCAGTTTAGTTCTACATGGATACGAAGACTAGTTATAAGTTGTGACATTCTCTTCCATGGCACCAAGGCCTTTTATGATAAAATCCCATATTCACTGTTTGAAAATCTTGCTAGCTCAGAAAATTTTGACTCAAATGTTGTTCATGAAGTCCGTCACAAACATGTCAAGTGTTTGAACCAATAAAATGCTCCAAATTGTTCATGTTTTTCCTAAATTTGGTTGAACCATATCATATAATTCATCAAAATCATCTTGCTTATTTTTCACTATATATGTTCTACAGGAAAACGTTCCTCTTGATTCCACCATGCATGATTCTTGAGTCAATTTTTCAAAATATGTTGCTTTCAAAAACTGTTGTCGAGTCAACTTAGGCCCCACTGAATCCAGTCGAATTTGACAGGTTTCTTCCGGTTGTCCATGGCTGCAGGTATTTCAACCTTGACTTTGTCTTTAAATTTTGTTATTCACGCGTGCCATTTTCTTGTTCAATCTACATAAGGACCAGTCAGTCTATATACCCTTATGTCATTATTGAGTTGTGTGGTGGGACTTGATAATATTGTTGGGATAGTGATGGCTTGAATAGTCCCACATCAAGTAAGGGGAAGTCGTCAATAAGGTTTGTGTTTAAGTTTGAGACAATATCGTTGCTATGTATAGTGGACCAAGAAGTACGCGCAAGTGCACATGCGCGACGCCCTAAAAATTGGTAACAAGTACATCATTCAAGGGGAGTAGGTGTGCAGGTGCACGTGCGCGACACCCTTGTCAAGTGGGTATCCTACAAGTCCGGACGAGGTAGAGTTAGTGCGGTGGTTGCGACTAGGTGGAGCCAACAACGCCGGGAATAGTCGAGCCCATACACCGAGTGCGATCTCTTAGGATCGTGGTTGTGCAAGGCACTCGAAGAAGAGGTATACATCGAGATGTTGTGGACCGAGTGGATGGATTGTAGGATGTGGGATGATTCGCGCCAAGGTGGAGATTGTTGGATTTAGTTGGCTTAAATTTTGTTGGGATAGAGTTGTTTTGAATAGTCCCACATCAATTAAGAATGAAGAGTCACTAAGGTTTATAAGGAAGTGATCAACTCCTTAGGTCTTCAAAAAAAAAAAAAATCCACTCCTTAAAAGCAACAAAGCCTTTTGAAGACACATATAAACACACATATTCACGCCGGTCAAATTATGGTGGCTTGGCCCTACAAATTGCTTATCATGTCAAGCATACACTGAACTCGTCGAAGTTTATCAAGAGATTGACAGAGTAATTAGTTCACAACTTCGTAGCTTTAGTGAACCAAGTCTGTGTACCTGAAAAGCTATTGTTTCATGTTCTCATCATACCCTAAACAGTGTTAGTTAAAGAACAAATGCAAAGTTTTGATGTCGTGACCATTCCTTGCAAAAAAAAAGCAATTAACCTTGGTATAAGCTATATATAAGCACTAACAAATTGAAGTCTATTTTCCTTTGTAGACAACTCTGAGGATGGTCGTCATAAATCTCTGTCATCCTTGTCTTCATTAAGTTGAAAGGGTCAGTACTGACTTGAATGCAAGAAACTTTCCTACATTGTTCAAATCATTCTCCAATCCGATCAATCCAGATTCCAAATCTTATCAATACAGACAACAATATGGACATCAGAAACAGAAAACACCGAAATATTTAACTTCTAAACAGACATACCTGAAGAAATTCCACATACCGTGATGCATGTAGGCTGGAAACAGTACCAATTAAGACTTCTTTATGAAGGAAAGAAACACGGTGAAGCCAAGCAAATCTCAACATGACATTTCAGACCTGCATTTTTCATGGATATTGGTTAGCATCTAAAAGATTCAAGAAAACTTGTTTATGTGCAGAAAGGCTTAGTTATTTTGAGCTTACCATGCAATGGTAGTATATTCTATGCCTTGAGATGAGAAGCTTGTCTTTAAAGAAAATATTTGGCGAATTATATATATTCCTTGATTGAATACAAGCTTATATACAAGCTAACTTTTATCTAACCTTGTGGAAATATGAAACTTAAAACTTGTTATACAAGATATTCTAATAGAGTCATATTCTGACTTTCCTTCTTTAGCATATTCTGACTTTCCTTCTTGTAGAGGTGAATCAATCTTAAACTTGAGTTTGACTATATTGAGTGCAAACCCTATATATTATAAAACGCCCCCGCAAACTGTGCATGTAGACACAAATGACATGTGCAGCTTGAAACTTTGAAGTCCAATTTGGGAAAGATGAGTGAATGCAAAGAGGATTGGGTGGAGAGGAGAAGTGAACTTGAGATGGAGATTGCAGATAGAGAGTTTGGGGTTTGGATACTAGGTGGGTACATGTTGTGGCTTTTCATTCCCCCACAAGATTGATTGTCTGTTTGAGGACATCAATCTTGAACTGATGAGTGAAAATGAAGATGAAGATGAAGCAGATGTCTGCACTGCTGGATGGACACATGACCATCGTTTGATGGAGTCATGGTCGAATAGTTGTCAGATCGGCAACAGATGTATGGAGAGAGATCTGTTGATGCTAGGTAGATGTAAATCTGCTGATATTGACAATACATTGGTGAGTTCGCGAAATCTGAATACGCGAAACATTTTCACCTTTGGTGGAACCAGATATGGAACGGCTAATGGTTCGACTCGAGTCATCATGACTGTCGAGTGAAGCTAGGCGTAGCTTATTGAAGAAAGTCCATTGTAAGAAAATTTCGATGGAGAGCTATCGCAAGAGATCAATTCAGAGGACTTTCAATTCTCTTATTCTGCTTCTACGATTATTCTGTTTTAACACCATTGGCATTTGCCTGAGAAGAAAATTATCACCGGCGAATTCTGATAAATCCTGTATGAAACGGGTAGAGTAGACTTCTAGTCTCAATATTTTCCCTCAGCGCAAAGGCTGAAAAATTACTCAGCATTTGTGCTGGTTCAGGGGAGATAATCGGAGATGAAGATTCCAGCGAAAGAGAGAGTTTTCCATTGTGGTGTTGAGATCTTTCTCTTCTTCTGCTTCTGTTCTGCAGTGGCATAAAGAATTGTTGGGCGATGGAGAAACACCAATTGTTGGATCGTGAAGGAGTAAAGACAAAAGCAGTCCAGTTGAAAGAGGTGACCAGAGAAGAAGGTTCCGAGGTTCAACCGAAAATCATGGTTATGGTGACCAGAGTTTTTTTTTTTTTTTTTGAAGAAAATTGATAATGGTATACTATGGTGGTACTGACAGTCAGGGTGCATATAGTTAACTGTTTTTTTAAAAACAGTTGGTTCCCTCATATTTCTCTTCTGCTTTGCGTCTTCTTCTCTGTGAGTGAGCTGTTATGCGATTGATCTTACACCTGTGTTCTGTTGCGACAGAAAAGACGAGGGAGAGATGGGGAGACGAGATGGAGAAGATGAAAAGCGGGTAAGGAGGTCGATGGAAGGGGGAAGCTCTGTTTCGTTTATGTGCGATCTTTGTTGCATCGTTCTGTTGCGAGAGAGGGAAGGTGTTGCGGTGGTGGGAAAGGGCTGCAAGAGAGGGGTCGAGAGAGAGTGTGGAGGATCTCTGTGAAGCGAGAGAGGAACAATGGTTGTTTCTCTGTGGGTTCCTTCTTTCCTGTTTTGTTGCGTCTTGTTGTGAAGTCAGGGGGGAAGAGAAGAAGGATCAGAAATGGGGAATCTGGCGAGATAGATTAAGGAGAGGGCGAGGTGAAGAAGAGTTAGTGTTGTCTGTTCGTGGTGGTTGATGTGCCATGAGATGGAGAATAAGAGATGACAGTGATTGCTTGTGACTGAAACTGGTGTTGAGATTTTTGGGAGAGGTAAGAGTATTTTGAGAGTTATCAAGTATTCAAGATATATGACAATGATGACAAAATAGGTAACTTTTACCTAACCTTGTCGAAACAAGAAACTTAAAACTTAATATTCTAATAGTCCTATTGACTTTCCTTCTTTAACATACACTACATATATAGGATATGACGATGTGTTTTGCACGTCATCATATGCTCATGACGACGTCCATTGGCACATCAAGGAATCAATGATCGTGATAGGTATGGTGCATTCTACGACGTGCATTTTGTGTCATCGAATCATGTCCTTATAAGTTTACGACTTAAGTTGCATATTACAAGTGTCTTTAATGACGTCCTTAGTAAGTCGTCATTAAGAAGGCGAAACAATGACGTGTCTTGAGTGTCGTTGTGCAAGACATAATTGATGAATAACGACATGTTGGTCGCGACTTAACTAATCTTTGAAGGCGGGTAGCTTTGATGAGTATCTAATCAAATGGTTTGCTAAATTAAAAAAATTATATATATATAATAGGATTGGGCCAGCCTGGTAACCCCAATTAACCAATATTTCGAGCCAGTCTCGATCCAGCCTAGTTTTTCAGCCCATTCAACCCTGTTATTGTTCAAATCCAATCAATATTTGCAATTTTTTGCCAAAATACACAAAGAAAGTATCCAACATATTCCAAGTATGTTTTTTTAATTAAACCTCCGAGAGGATGTCAGACCTTTATTACTCATGTCAGACCTTTATTACTCAAAAAAATAATATTTACATCAAATTGGGGGTATATTACGACTTTACCCGAATAAAAGAACTCGTGAGAGCTAAATAAACAATTGCGCCAAAGTTCAACGAATTACCTTGCCTAAACAGCGCCAACTCCAAACATTCAGCCTTACTCCTTGCACAAAACAATATGTGCCATCATAATAATTGTTTTAGTAGCATACACCCAAGCAAAGTTGATTGGAGTCTAGTTTTGTGGTATTAAGTATTACAACAAGCAATACCTGTAAAGAATGGAAACATGGTTTAACCCTTGGTGAAACCATGATTTACTTCTATTATTTTGGAGTTCTAGGATTGAATGAGGACAACTCATAAGAAAATTTCTATTGACAATATGGGCTGGTGAGTTCCTTCAGACATAGTTCAGCGGCCATTCAAGGCTCTGCATGCATTCAGCTAGATCATCATTTTTTTGTTCTAACATGAGTTTGCAAAACAATAAGAAATCATCAGTGAAATTCTCATCGAGGACCAGATCCCCTGAATGAATTGTTTTAATTGTATGATAAATTAAGATGTATACTGACTAAATGTGGTAAAACTGGAATACCTCCATGACACATTGGTTAGCAGCATCTTGATTGTCTGCGAGGAAGCAAGTGTTACCAGCCCAGCTACAATAGTCGTGGGCCAGTAGCACAGCTGCTCATGATCGATCAATGACAGCACTTGTAGGTATTTGGCCCTATTCTCCATCTCCTTATCAGCCTTAGCTACCTTCAAGTAGAATCTGTTCACATTCTCATAATCATTAGTTGCATATTGAAGAAGACTTGTAGTTGTTAGTTACTTGGTGGGATTTACGAGTGTAAATGTATGGATCATCAAAATGGACAGTACCATAAGAAGTTATATGTGGTGGGCATGAAACATGAAAATTTAAGGACCTTCTGCACCAGCCATTCCATGGCAACCACTTCACATTTGTTGTATACATCACCCTCAATGCGGAAGATACTCTGCCTCACACTAGTAGCCACACCAAGAAACTTAGCAACTATTATTTGTTCCATCGGATCCAAATCCAGTAAAATGAAATCTTTGATTAATTGTTATATTATTCAATCAATCATATTTTTTTAGTGTGCATCAGATTAACGCGCTTGTATGAACTCAATATTGCACACCAAACAGAGTTAGCTTTTCAGCTATTGTTTTAATTTTATTTCATTGGTTAACTTCTACAAATGGTTTAATTGAATAAACATATTTTTCTATCAGTGTGAGTTCTTCAAGGCATACATCTTATAAATGATCCAAAGGACAAAAGGTCTTTATGTTTAGTTACCAGTTCGTTGGCTGGTTTTCTTCAATCCTTGTGGCCAGGGTTAGACATGCTATCCCAAGTACTTGAAGGTTATTTTTGCTTCTAAAGAATCGGAAGCAGGATCCCCATGCCAGTAATCTGTCGTAGAGGCTTACCGCTAAGAACATTGTTTCGTTGTGAAACTTCCTTAAATCTGAGTGCGTGCTTTTACACAACAAGCAGACATGATAAGAAACCAACCCAGAAAAGAAATTGCAACACAATAGGGAAAGCAATTCGAAACAAATATTGCCAAATGCTGAGCTACCAACAGTTTTCATTATTTACTGAAACTGTCACTACAAAGGTCAATAAGGGGTTCATGATCCATCTGATGCAAATATCTGAAAATATTTTGCACCAACTGACCCACACCAAATCATTCTCTGTGGCCTTAACACTATTGGTTAAACGCCGAGAACCGCCAATGTCAAAACAGAAATGATACAGAAGGGCCACAACATGCATTTGTTCAAGTGGACATAACAATACAACTAAAATGTACTTGGCATGCACTTGCTTTCATTCCATTTATGAAAGAAGAAGAACTTGTAATCAAAGAAAACTTAGTACCTCGATGATCCAATTAACCATTTCTAAGCAATACTGAAGCACGAGAATCCCGCAATCAGTTGATATGCAGTAATCTTCTGCGTAGTCGTACAGAACCAATTTGCAGCATTGTCCAGTGTTCAAAAGATCAGGATATTCACACTAGTATTGGTCCCTCGTTTATTGGATATGGATTTTCAGTCCTTGTGCAACAACCTGTTTAGATAATGACCTTAAGTCAACTAGTAACTCTTCAAGAATTGCTTCAAAGAAAAGATGTTTTCTTGAATACCTTTGAGAGATTTCCAATAGATGCAAGTGGAATGAAATATGCTGGGTATAGTGCTGTGCTGGGATCGAAGATACTGCATCGTCAGCAGTGATGTTTGTAGAACTAGCATCAGTAGGATGTACCACCTCTCCTCCTGAAGGGGATCTATCAGGTAAGAGATCTAGACCCATCAACCGAGCTATCAGATTCGGAGTCTTAGCTGTGGGCAAGTTATTGTTCTCCGATGAAGAACAACCGTCTTTCCCTTTTAAAGTAAGCCGAATCTCACCCTGAAAGTCAAAGAGAACCATATTGATCAATCAGGAAGAGCGCTATATCAAAACTAATATGCAGAACTTGTTTCATGTTTACCTTGTTGTCATCCATCGTGCTCACTACACCATCTGAATTAAGATATGTTGTAAAAGAGGCAAGGACTAGTTCAACTGTACCTTTCCAGTGTAAATGAACTTCAGAGTTCGGCTGCAAAATAAATAAATAAAACTATGGCATTAACTTATAAATCACATAGATAACAAAAACAATTATTTTAATTTGCGTTTGCATGTATTGTTGCAACCTTATTCGGGTATGTCAAGTCACGTCTAGGTATACATGTAATTTGAGAGGTTAGGAGGCCTGAGCATAACAGGCTGAATGCACTTGGGTGATTCGGCTGTACTGGTACATTGAGTAAGAAGTATGTACCCAATCTGGTTATGGCATACACACCCCAAATCCATTCCCATCCCATCGTGAGATTCTGCATTACTGCATTCTGAACAAATTATTAACATTCATACTGAGTGGAAAATTATTATTATATCATAGTTACAGCTAAATTCTTAATATTGATCCCATTCCACTCTACGGAACACATCGAGCTACCATTTCAAAAAATGATTCCTGTGACTTCAACTATAATCATTTGTTGCCCCAAAATTCATGAGACTTCCATTAAACACAATCACTCCATATGATAAAGTATGTGTAGAAATTACTGATCAGATTATTAAGTGAACAACAAAAGTAATTACTAGACTTTATGTATAAGGCACTAACCAATTTTACTGCAATGCCACCTTGCTTTTTCTCTGAGTTGAACGGGAACACATGAAGAACTGTGGACTCTGACCTCAAAACATCAAACTTCATACCAAGCTACAAAGAGAAAAATAGATTGGCTACAGAAAATGGAACTAAATTGGAAAGAAGTCACATGATATCAGAAAGATACCTTGACTCCCTAAGAAAGGATGGTCTTCTCTGTAGGTGATCCAGAAAGCTCTATTAACCATTTTATCACAAGTGAAGTGAGAAAAAAAGGTATCTCAAAAATAGTTGTTCATAACTTAGAGCACCACTATAAAAGCAGATAATTTGACTCACGTAGAAAATAAAGTTCAAGTAAAAGATCAAGAATAAAGAGATTAACAATTATATAGCAACGCCTACATGAGATGACTGAAAATTTGAGAATATATTGAGATTATTGTGAATGACCAAAGGAACAATATAAAAGATATACTATATATATAACGTATGAATGAAACAAGTACCCTCGTGCATAGCCAATTTCATGTTTGGAAAATTGTTAGGTGATCGAAATACTACTCAGTGCCAATTGAGAGGCCTTGATATGAATTATCTTACCATAAATAAGTAATTGAGAGGCCTTGCTATGTATTATCTTACCAATTACCATACATAAGTAATAACAGAAAGTAAGCTGGCACCTTCCAAAGGCAGCCCTAAGAGCTCTTTATAGATGGCCCGTTGTGTTTTATCAACTCATTTAATAAAACTTAACAAACTCACCTCAGAAGTGAAAAACATTGCCTCGTATTATTCTGTGCAATGCTTTTGTTTAACAGAGAGGAGGTATCATAAGACATCGCCCTTGCATCATCAGGTGGATCCATTTATTGCCTACCAACATATGACTCAACAACAGTCATCTACAACATAAAAGCAACTTTCAGAAAAGGTATGTGATATATAGTGTAGACAAATACATTAAAGGCTATTTACACAGGTGAAAACTCACTAGACTAGCTACCAGATTTCAAAAGCACTAACTACTAAATTTCAAAAGCACAACCTCTCACTAACGAGGTGATGTTGGACCAACTAAATCGAGAAAGTCTTGATCACCAAATAATTAAGTAACTGTATGTTTATTAAAAAAAAATTGGAAGAAACCCATATCAAAATCATCATATATTTTCGCATTTACTAAAACACTAGCAAAGATTTCAAGTAGGCCAACTTTGAATAGAGCAGTGCATACCATCATATTCAAAATTATTCACCTTCAAATCAGAACATCCCAACTTAACCTTGTCATCTGTTCTCACACTTGTTGCTACATCCTCAAAAGCCACACACCTGATTATTCTACAATGTTGTGAGTATAGAACCCATCCAACCAGGCTACCATTGGCGTGTAGGTTTGATTTAATCCATGAGGTAGGCTATTATGACTTAACTTTGTCCACGTTTGAATCAGGAAATTTGGTTAATGCTCTAATTTTGAGAAATTTTCAGGCTCTAATTATATTTAATATTAATCTTATTTTAAGGACTAACTTGCGCGTAAACTATGTTTTTGTGTTAAATGAAAAGTTGAGGAACCTTAACCAAATACAAACAATTTGTTGGTTTCATGTGAAGAACTGTCAAAGAAATAACAGGTTGGCAACCTTGTTAGCATATGGACTAAGATTGCATGTTTACAATCAGTAAATCTAAACAATTTCAACTATATGAACATGTTCCAAACAATAATCTAAACAATATGAATACAATCTCCAAACAATATTGTTGAAAATTAATTAGAAGCTGAAATACTCAATTATGGATAAAGGATCATACATCGAAACGCATTCATGGAATAACTGAAACATAAACTTCAATCAAAACCTTCATTAACAAACAAATATAATGTTCAAAATGTGAACCACGCAGATCCACAAGAGCAGTAACCAGATCAAAACACATTCAACAAATGATATAAGACTAAAGCCTAAATTTCAATCAAAACCTTAGTTAACAAGCAGATCTAATGATTCGAAATGCAAAACACTCAGATCTACAATAATAATAACTAGATCAAACTGACACAAAACAATTAGATTAGGGAAAACATAGATCTGGAGGCGAATCTTGAAAGTAACTCAATGTGGCTTAACATTTGTTATGAACATAGCAATACAAAATGATCTATAAGAAGAAATCGACAAAGTAAAGTTTTAAATCAAGGTATGAGAAGAAATGGTTTACCTGAATTAGCAGTAAAGTCCCCAGCACACATTTTCAACCTGAATGCCAGCCTGATCGATGTGGATCGAAATGCACTCTCATTATAAAAGTAAATATATATATATATATATACAAATAAATAAGACCATCCAATAAGACACCGATATAGTAGTGAGGAGGTTGACTCATTTCAACATGAATATAATGGATTCACAGTGAACCCCATGAATTGGAAAGTAAACCCATATTTTCATACTAGCAGAAAGAGTAGAACCCCATCATTCCAAAGAAAATAGAACTTAAACAAACTCAAGTGCACCTATAGCCATGAGATTCCATTATCATCTAATTGAGGATTTGGCAATGGGCGAGCCTTAACCAACGGTGCTTGGATTCAAACTTTGGAAAAAGCCATAAGTGAAAACAAATTGCAAGAGTTGTTTCATGTTGAGGTTCCTGTCACAGTACAAGTCTAGTCTCATGAGGGTATTTAATTATACGTGAATCCAAAAGATTATATTTGGAAACACACAAGAAAATTTTAAAGGTAATATTGAGTCAATAGTCTTATTGTCATCTTCATACACTCCACTAGAATACCAACCTGATCGGAGAACCAATGAAAACCAATACGCAGATCACTATACAATCACCACCCACAAGATATAAAAACACCACAATGGAGGGGCGTCACATTTACAAAAGAATCGAAAGGATGCAAAAACATGAAAACACCAAACTGGAAACAGAGGCGCCAAAGTTAAAACAAAGGCGCCAAACTTGAAAGAGTTTGAATTTGAATTCAGGATAGGATAGTCATAACACCCATCAGGTTGTTATAATCCCACATGGGCCAGACACGTGTAATAAGCCTATTGGCTCAATTTGTAATTCAGTTACAATCACTGTAGTTAAATAGAGGAAGAGAGGAACAGAGCAAGCAGCACAGAAGTTGTAAACCCAGGGCCAGTTCTGAGATCAGACTGAGCAGTAGTCTTGTAATCTTTCTTTACGTATTCAATAGAGTTTTTCCCTTCCATTTGTTCTTCCTTGCTTGAATCCAAGTCACAACTGTGACATTTGCTATCAGAGCGATCGGTCAGTCGGGACTGTGATTGAGTATCAACATTCAAATTGATAACTAGGGCGAAAGAATTAGAGCAATTCATGCGAGAGGCAAAGAAGAACCAAGGCGAGACTGCAGGCCAGATTGAGTTCTTAAAAAATGAACTCAGCCAATTAGCTCTCGCTCATGAAGGATTAGTGAAACACATGGACTCAAAGTTCAATCAACTCTTCCAGTTGATTCAAAATCCACCAGCTCCAGTACGAGCCACAGAGCCGAGTTCATCCGCTACTCCAGTTTCTAATCAAATCGACCAGCGATCCAACTCCCAAAATCATTGGGAGAGCCAAGGTATGTTCCCTAGACTACCAAGGTTGGAATTCCCTTGTTTTGATGGTACAAATCCCAGATCATGGGTAAAAAAGTGTGAGAAGTATTTCGAGTTCTTTCAAGTTTCAGAAGCTAACAAAGTGGGAATGGCTTCGATTCACTTAACCGGTAAGGCAGACCTCTGGTTTCTTGACCACCATGTAGGGAGGGAAATGCTTCAATGGAAGCAGTTTTGTCATGATATTTGTGAGCGTTTTGAAGAAGCAGTTCTGGATAACTTTGTTGATTCATTTAATAAACTCATTCAACATGGCACTGTGAATGAATACTTCGACAAGTTTGAAGAATTGCGCTCACTAATGTTGACTCATAATCGTCACTTGGATGAACAATATTTCGTCCTCAGTTTTTTAAGTGGCTTAAAGACCAATATAAAGGCTTTGGTTCAACTGTTTAAACCAACTTCTTTGACTCAAGCCCTCTCTCTGGCAAGAATGCATGAGGCATCCCAAACACTAAATAGTTCCAAGTCATCTCACACTCATTCATACACCTATAGACCAAATACATACTCTACCTCTTTTGCTACCCCAACAAGCAACCAGCCAACTCATGCATCACACCTCAACCACTCCAACTACTCCAATCACAACTCCAATACATCCCACAGTAATGTAGACCATAGAAAACCATTCCACTCACCACACCAAAATCCTTCTCGCCTTCATCCATCAATACCTCCTATCAGACGGCTCAATCCCAGCCAGATGCGCCTACGCAGAGAGAAAGGCCTCAGTACAAGCCGGGGCACTTGTGCAAATCTCAGCACTTATATATGTTGATTCCAGATGATGATACAACTGATGAAACCGAGGACTCCCCTGAAATTGTGACTGAGAATCTTCTTCAAGAGATGCCTACTGATATGGAAATCTCTCTACATGCTCTCCATGGCTGCTCATCAACAAACACTCTCTTAATCAAGGGGCTAATCAGAAAGAAACCAGTGTCTATTCTGATCGATACTGGGAGCACTCATTCATTTATCGACCCTAGTGTTGTGATAGCTATTAAATGGCCAACTTGCCTCACACGGCAAATGCTTGTCAAGGTTGCTAATGGCGACCAATTACTAAGCAGTGCTATCTGCCAGAGCTTGACATGGACAATGCAAGGTCTCTCATTCGAAGGAAGGGTTAGGGTGTTGCCTCTAGGAGGTTACGATATGGTCCTTGGCGGAAACTGGTTGAAGAAATTTGGGGACATTACATTGAATTTACAGAAGCTTCAACTGACCTTGTTTATCAATGGTCAAGCTATTACTCTGCAAGGAGGACCTGAAAATGCAGAATTGTGCCTATTAGAGTCCGAGGGATTGTCTAAACTTTGGCGAAGTAAGGCTAGTTCCTTCTTCTGTCATCTATTCTCTATGACTGTCAAGGATGCTTCTCCACAACCTGATCCTGCCATACAACAACTCATTTCACAATTCAGTGACATTTTTCAAACTCCTACTACCCTCCCTCCTAGCCGTGCCCTCAACCATCACATTCCCTTGAAGCCTGGCCATAACCCACCTTCTCAGAACCCTTATAAGATCCCTTACATGCAAAAAGCCGTAGTAGAAAAGCTAGTACAAGAAATGTTGGAATCTGGTTTAATCCAATACTTTCATAGTCCGTTTGCAGCTCTCATCCTTCTAGTCAAGAAAAAAAATGGTTCCTGAAGATTTTGTGTGGACTACAGGAAGTTGAATGAAATCACCATCAAGGACAAGTTTCCTATGCCCCTCATAGATGAACTTCATGGGGCTAGTATCTTCTCTAAACTGGACTTGAGGTCAGGTTACAACCAACTGCTAGTTCATCCACATGATATTCACAAAACGGCTTTTAAAACACATCATGGCCACTTTGAGTTCAAGGTGATGCCTTTTGGGCTTACAAATGCACCGACCTCTTTTCAGGCTCTTATGAATGAAATATTTCAGCCCCTTCTGAGGAAATATGTCCTGGTGTTCTTCGATGATATTCTCATTTACAGTCCTAATTTCTCCAGTCATTTGGATCACTTGGCAACAGTATTCTCCATTCTCAGGCAACATAGACTTTTTGTCAAGTTGTCCAAGTGTTCTTTTGCTCAAGAAAAGCTGGAGTATCTTGGCCACATTGTCAGTGCTAATGGTGTTAAGGTCGACCACAAAAAATTGAGGCAATGGCCAACTGGCCCTCTCCTACAAACATTAAGCAACTCCGCGGATTTCTGGGTCTCACGGGCTACTACCCGAAGTTTATTGCAAGATATGGTCTCATTGCAAAGCCATTGACAGACCTACTCAAGAAAAATGCGTTAAATTGGTCTCCTGTGGCAACCACGACCTTCTTCCAACTGAAGCAAGCTATGTGTTCAGCTCCCTTGTTGGCTCTTCCAAATTTTCAAGAGCCATTCCATCTAGAGATTGATGCCTGCTCCATTGGCGTAGGAGCTGTCCTATCTCAAGCTAGCCGGCCTATTGCTTTTTTCAGTAAGTCTCTAAGTCCCAAGAACCTTTCCTTATCTACTTATGAGAAGGAATTACTCGCAATTGAATTGGATGTTCATAGATGGCGCTCATATTTACTTGGCTCCAAGTTCATCATATTTACCGACCACCAAAGCATACGCCATGTTTTAGCCCAAAAAGTCACTACAATGACTCAACAACGATGGTTAGCTAAGCTCCTTGGCTTCGACTATGAGATTTGTTACAAACGAGGGGTTGATAACAAGGTCGCGGATGCATTGTCTCGTTGCACTGATAACATGGGCCAAGTCCTAGCTCTGTCAACAATTACTCCCACATGGCTCACTGAAGTTGAGTCCTCTTATGCTCAAGATCAGTTCATGCAACCAATATTACAACAGTTACTCATCAGCCATGATTCCAAACCGCCCTTCTCCTTGAATCACGGTATTTTAAAACGCCATCAGCAAATTTGTATTGGCTCTACTGGTCCTCTTCGCCAGCAACTTCTCCATGAACTCCATACTTTGGCCTTAGGTGGTCACTTGGGGCATCAACAGAACATACAAACGGCTTCATCAATATTTCTTTTGGCCCAGAATGCAGAATGATGTGTTGTCCTTTGTCTCAGAATGTGATACTTGCCAGCGTAACCTTCTTCAACCTCTACCTATTCTGGAGCACGCTTGGCAACATATTTCGATGGATTTCATAGAAGGACTTCCGCCATCCAAGCACAAAACAGTCATCTTAGTGGTCGTTGACAGACTGACCAAATTCAGTCACTTTATAACACTCACACCCATTCACTTCAGCCGTGATTGCTGACCTATTTTTGCAACACATTTACCGTCTTCACGGCTTACCCACCTCCATTGTGTTCGACCGAGACAAGGTATTCTTGAGCGCATTTTGGCAGAACATCTTTTCAACACTTGGTACCAGCCTCAATCTAAGTTCTTCATACCATCCCCAAACCAATGGACAGACTGAACGAGTCAATGCTTGCCTCGAGAACTACCTCCGTTGCATGTCTAGTGACGCCCCTCGGCAATGGTCGAATTGGCTTTATTTGGCAGAATTTTGGTATAACACCTCATTCCACACCAGCCTCCAAACCACCTCATTTGAAGCTCTCTATGGGTATAAGCCTCCACTACTGGCTCTCCCTCCTATACCCTCCAATCCCATCACTAATGTTCAGCAATTCCTTAGCGACAGGGAGCACATGTTGAGTCTTATTAAAGAGAAGCTTCATAGTGCTCAAGAACGTATGAAGCTTTACGCCGACAAGCACAGGTCAGAGCGAGAGTTCAATGTGGGTGATTGGGTTTATTTACGCTTACAACCGTATCGTCAAACATCGGTCCAGTTTCGCCACAATCTCAAGCTCTCGGCTCGGTTCTATGAACCCTATCAGATAGTGGAACGAGTGGGCGCAGTGGCTTACAAACTCAGCCTTCCTCCACACTCCAAGATCCACCCTGTCTTCCATGTGTCGCAATTGAAAAGAAAACTGGGAGCCCACTCCATTGCAACTCCTTTACTACCAGTGGTCGACCACTTAGGCTCCTTTCGAACTGAACCTGTCGCGATCCTGGCTCGATGTCTCATCCCTCGTCACAATAGAGCCGTGACGCAGGTCCTCGTCCAGTGGTCAAACTCCACCCCTACAGACGCCACTTGGGAGGATTGGTCGCACATTTACGCCGCTTTTCCTCACTTCAATCCTTGAGGACAAGGATATTTTTCGAAGAGATTGGCAATGTCACATTTACAAAAGAATCGAAAGGATGCAAAAACAAGAAAACACCAAACTGGAAACAGAGGCGCCAAAGTTAAAACAAAGACGCCAAACTTGAAAGAGTTTGAATTTCAATTCAGGGATAGGATAGTAATAACACCCATCAGGTTGTCATAATCCCACATGGGCCAGACATGTGTAATAAGCCTATTGGCTCAATTTGTAATTCAGTTACAATCACTGTAGTTAAATAGAGGAAGAGAGGAACAAAGCAAGCAGCAGAGAAGTTGTAAACCCAAGGCCAATTCTGAGATCAGACTAAGCAGTAGTCTTGTAATCTTTCTTTACGTATTCAATAGAGTTTTTCCCTTCCATTTGTTCTTCCTTGCTTGAATCCAAGTCACAACTGTGACAAGGGGGCAACACACATTCCTCTTCTTTAGATTACTAAACAATCCCCCTCCTCCATTGAACTAATCATTACAAAAAAAAAAACCAATAATCTATAAAATGAAGTTTTCTATCAATTAAAATAATTGAACAAAACTATCTAAGCTCTCATCTAGGAATTTCTTCAAAGAAAAGGTTCAATACATGGATAAACACTAACCAATAAATCAGATTAAATCAAATGAATCCAAAGTGTCGAAGTCACCCAAATCAACTCTCCAATCACCCTTCCAATTCTGGTGAAAAATCTACTGCTACTCAACTTCCAATCGGAACCCACTATTTATTTTCCAATTGGCAAACCCCACTGAACAGATACAAGAAATTCAATTCATAAACGATTTATGCAACCAGCCTACGGAAAATAAATTCAATTCAATTCAGAAATTCTTCAGTTTTGGCTGAAATCCACTGTTTATCTTCCAATTTGGGGCAAACCCCACCAATTCTTTTCAACTTTCAATCAAAACCCATGTTTATCTTCCAATCTGGGGCAAACCACACTTAACCAAAAGCAAAGGTGAAACATTTAGATCAAACCCATAATAAAAAAAACTTAAAATTTAATATTTAAAAGAAGTCAATACATACAAAGATTGGGGATGCGAACAATGTTCAAATCGTGGCTTGAAGAGCTCTGCCACGATAAGCGATGGAGTGCGCTGAGCTACTCTGCCACCAGAGACGGCCTCGATCATTGTCCTTGCTCCAAAGCTTTTGTTCTCGTCAATGGCATCTCCTTCTACAGCCCTGATTTCAGCAAGTCCATCAAAGAAGCGCAAAGCGAACCGTGAGGGTTGCGTATGAACATTACGCGTCATCGATGAAATCTGTTGTACGTTTCCCCATCATCGTCGCTGCTACATCATCTTCTTCGCCTTCTCCTACGCACAATTAGGATGATTTATCGTGAAAGAAAATAATAAGAGAACCTTGGCAGGAAGCGAGGAGAGGAGAGCTTACTTCAATCATGTAGAAGAAAAGCCTATTGAGCCCTTCTAGCCGGCCTGGGAAACCGGCTTGGTTTGCCCCTCCTCTTTAAATACACAAATCCAAAACACCTTTTGGAGGAGGGGCAAGAATGTAATTTGGTCCCCAGCGGGAAACCTGGCCGGTTTTCCGAGGCCGGCTAGAATTTCTAAAGCCTTTTTAGTACTCTAGAAGTAGCTACACTATGCAAAAACTCAAAGGATTCCAGCCCTTCTAGGGAGCGGGGTAAGGGCCGAGGGATGGGTGGTTATCCATCCCTTCGAGATAAGCGATGTCGCGCATCTTGAAACGATTTCACTTATCTCGAGGGGGATGGGTGAATCACCCATCCCTCGCTCCCTAAAATTTCTGAAAAGGATTCTTACGGATTTCTATATATTATTATGAGTTTATTATTAATCGTAGAAAGCCATGAAAGTATACCGTCTACTGAATAATTGTTTGGGACATGCCCCGCTGAAATCAATTTTGCATCCAAATTATCTAATTTTCAATAGATCTCTACAGCTTTTGGATGAGATCCATCTGAGAAAATATGGACTTTTACATCAACCTCTACCCAACTACACCCAAACTCTTTTTTATACCTTTACTAGACGTTATTGCCCTGACCTTAGCAATATCTTCCCACATCCCTTTGGCAACATAAATATTGGATAGCAATATATAAGTCGATACCATTTGGGGTTCAAGCTCGAAAAGTTCCCTTGTAACCCTTTTCTCCCATTTCTACATTTTCATGCTTGTAACTCTGTCCCAATTTTGATTACAAGATAATGAATCTCCTTGTAATCTTTTTTTCTTTCTAATAGGAATGCTAGCAATCCGATGGATTTGGAGCAAAAAATGATACGAAATTTTCTAGAAAAGCTTTAGTATTATTCTCATACTTCATTATTGCAGTAATGCTTACAATGCTAGAGTATGAGAATTCCTTATCATCGAAACCAAAAACCTGAGAAGCTAAGAGGTGTATTCAATTAAGGATTGTGATGGATTTTAAAATCCAGGGGTTTTCAATTAAGTATTTGAGAGAATCCATCTAAATCCAAGGGTATTCAAAATGGATTTAAAAGGATTATTTTAAAATCCATCAAAATCAAGGGGTATTCAGTTCATGTTTTTCAAAAGTCCACCAAAATCAGGGGTGTTGAAAAAATTGTGGATTTTGACAGATTTGTTAAAGTTGTGGATTTTGAAGGATTTATGAGTGGAAAGTATAAATAACAAGAGTCATTTCAAATACAACATTCCCCCCTCATATTTCAACAGATTTGTATTTTCTCTCTCCATCCCCTCTATCTCTCATTTTTCTCTCTTCTTATAGAGTTTTTGTTATTTATGACGAAGACAACAAACTCCCCATCTCAATCTCAATTAAACCATCATTCATTTTTTACGAATCTACCCCTCCTACCAAACCCAATATCAGTGCCTAATAGCCTTGAATTAATTAAGAGCAAAAGGTACACAAGCAAGGAAGAAGATTAGGAAGGGAAGGAGTAAAAGGTTCTTTTTGTATACATGTACTCTTTCGATCGAAAAGAGGAACAAATACTACAATTGAATATCTAAATAGCTAGTGCTCCCACTATTTCCACCTTGCATCCCCGTCACACCCGGGCTCATTAACATCCATCGAGCCATACAACTACCACTGCATAACACATAACATTTAACATTTCAATGAGCCTTTTAAATCTGTGATTTTTATGCCCTTTTCATCTTTTGTCTGTGTTATTTTGCAAGGGTGTAGTTAAAGCACGCCATTTGTTTGATGAAATGCCTCACAAAAATATTGTTTCTATCAACACATTGATTTTCTGGTTATGATGTAAATACCACTATGAAGAATATTGTCATTCAGATTCATGCCTATATTGTTAAATTGGGTGATAGATTAACACTTGCCATTTACAACACTTTGGTTGATTCTTATTATAAATGTCACTATCTTAATCCTATCCTTTAAAATCTACCAAAATGCATGTGGATTTCATAAAATCTATTAAATTCCTTTGAAATCTTTTAAAATCCATTAGTTTTAAAATCCTTCACAATCCATTAAATCTTTAATTGAATACACCGCTAACTACTTCTCAGCAGGATACAATTTTTTTTGCGTGGGGTTTTGGTTGTGACTGGGTTATTTTGGCGAAAATGTGAGAGGGCCCATGTTGATCACGACTTGGTGTTGAAGACGTGCCATAAAAGCAAGTCTTTATTTCTTAATAATTATCATATTAAGACTTGGCTCATGACGTTCCTATTATGTGCGTCCTTAAATAAATTTCAATGACGTGTACATTAGGCGTGTCGTGATTTTGAGTCATTAAAACCTATATATGTTGCAATGATATTCTGACTTTCCTTTTTTAATATATTCTGATTTTCCTTCTTGTAGATGTGAATCAATATTGGACTTGGATTTGGCTATGTTGAGTCCAAGTCCTACATATTCTAACAGTTTTTGAGCCAAGGATTCTTGGAGTGTGGTTGTAGAATCCCCCAATCAACAACTAGGTCCTAGTATGTACCAAAAACAGTTGTAATGCATGAGGAAACCGATGCAATTATTTTCCATTGCATTGTATTAATCTTATTGTAAAGAGTCCTCATGCACACAACCACAATCGTGGACAAGTACTTAAGTGCATTGCACCCTTGGTGTGGATCTTTCTCTTCATACAAGCGTCAAAGGTACTTGTAGAAATGAGCAAAACATTTTGAGTACTAACAATCAATGAACAGGTTTGTGCTCATTGGACAACATTGTGATCATATAATTTCAATTAGGAAAATAAAACGTTCATAATACGTGTAGAAAGCGAGACCAGTATGGAGTGGTAGTGATGATGAAAGTGAAAGTTTCATAAACCTCGATATTCTTGCAAGTGCTCCGTCTGTGTTTATAGTCTCCCCAACCAAAGTAACAGATGTAGAACACAAAACTCCTAAGAGTTTTGGACCTTAAGCAATAACAATTTATCATTCTTAATTACTTCAAATAGACATGGAATTGTTTGAAAATGGAATGTAATTCGACCTAAAGGGAAACACAGATTTAGACCTGACTAGTAAGGTGGTATCCCATTAAAACGTCTAATAGAGTGACCTATAGAAACTGATGATACATCAAAATAAACCGATCGTCACGGTCGTACACGTGGCATAAAGATCCATCACGAAAATACATCGCTCAATCTATCAGGCCAGCTCATAAAGCCATGAAAGAATAAAGCTAACTACAGAAGCCCAGACGAGGTCTGCCAATGAGGAAGCGCAAACAGAGCTTGAATCCAGGCCCAAGCGAATCAAAGCCCGAATCCAGGCCCAACACGAGTTCTCTCATAAAGAATAGGAACGTTGCACCAAAAAGAGCTGTAGATGGAGTTATGCCTCCCCGAACGCATCTCCATAAAGAAGGAGACTATTACAAGAAACATCTCCTTCCGTTGCGCCTCGTATGCTTAAGTCACACAGAGAGTTAACTACGACTATTATAAAAGGTAAAGGGAACATTCGATAAAGGTATGCAACTTTAACTGAGTTTTGTCCAGATTTACATCATTCTTCCAACAGTGACTGACTTAAGCTTCGGAATCCCTTCGGCCACCAAAAAGGTGGTTCTTGGCAGTCTAACAATTGTTTTGCATGTTAAACTCACAGGAGGACGATTTTTGGACGCATCAGTTTGGTGCCGTCCGTGGGGAACAATGAGTTTTCCTTTTCTAAAAATGAAATAAACAGTGACAAAGCTCGCCACAACCTAACAAAAGATCGACAAGCCATCATAGAAAATAATGCAGTCTGCAGATCCTCAATCCAGTAATGATCACGACAACTCTCCCACTGATGCATCACTGACAGCTCAGGGAGAAGAAGCAACTCAGATCACCAGACCGAAAGCATCCGAGAATGCGGATCCACTGTATGCAGTAGTCCAAACAGCCCAAACAACCGGTGGCGCTACCACGGACCCTCGGGTGGATTTGCTAATGGCTCAGATGAATTACATGATAAAAATGCTGGAGAAAATCACCCAATAACGCGTTCAACCAGGAAACCCTGCTCTAGCACCGCCCCAACAAAATTCTACTATCTGAACTCAAGGAAGCGACGAAGCCCTAGCAGAATCCCAACAGGGAGAGGAAAAAAGGAGCAAAGAGGAGGACAAGTTAAAAGGAGGAAAAACAACAACAAGATCGAGTCCGACAAGGCCAAACCCGACATGGCCATCAACTGTTGGCACAAGGTTCACTGAGTTCTCTCCCCTCAACTCTAGCTTGGCCAAAATCCTATCCGCCATGAAAAACTAGGTGGACATCAAGTGGCCCCCATGATCAAATTAAAGCAATCCTTTCAAGCGTGATAAGAACAAATATTGTGTGTATCACAAGTATCACGGTCACGTAACCCAGAACTACCAAAGTCTCAATAACGACATAGAGTACTAGGTTCGAAGGGGAAGACTCAGAGAATTCGTAAATTCTGACGAGAAATTGCCCCAAGAGAAAGAAGAAACGACCCCTAAGGTTGAAGAAAATATTGCAGACATCATCTACGTCTTGCACAATGCACACAACGAACCCAAAAAATCCATCCGGTCAAGGAAACAAGCAATCCGAAAGCTGTGGAGTGGTCCCCACAACGGAGACAACCCAATCCAATATCCCTGGGTAGAACACCCAACCCCAGACCTAACGTTCACAGATCAGGACATGCAAGGGATCTACTTCACGCACAACAATGTCCTGGTTATCACGATTGCAATATCGAAATGGGGCGTCAAAAAGTCGCTTGTGGACACGGGGAGCTCATGCAATATCCTGTTCCTGGAAGCATTCCGCATGATGTGGCTGAGAGATGAGGAGCTGAAATCGGACAACCAGGTGATTGTTGGCTTCAGCAGTGCCCGAAGTTACTTAGTCAGGAGCATTAGCCTACCCGTGGGAGCAGGGGAACCAGTTAAGCTCCTTATGACAGAGTACATCATGGTAGATGCTCCGTTCGCATACAATATAATCCTAGGAAGACCTTGGCTCCACCAGATGAGGGAAGTGGTCTCCACACGGCACAATGCCTCAAGTACCTTGTCATTGGAGAGACAGAAACTATCAAGGGAGGCCAGTCTTCCGCCAGAGAATGCCACTACGTGGCATGAAGCTATCAGGTATGTAACCATGATGGCCCAAGTTTCCCTGAAGGAAAGTGAGCCAACAAGCCAAATGCTTACTGGTAAGGAACAACGAGGGTAGCATGTAGCACTTTTGAAGCAAATTAATGAATGTAATATCTTTTAAAATGACTCTATTCCACACTCAAGTCCTTTTACAGAAGAAGACTTGATCCTTATACGGGGAATGAAATGGCGCACAAGCGGTCGAGACTAACTCGACTGAAGGCAATGATGGCTCGCCACATAAGTGACCTAGTCTGCCTAAAGAATTGAGGTATGACACGGCAGGTCGAGCCCAATCCCCAAACAACTCACCGCCTAACGAAGCCTGATCCTAATACGGGGAGCCAAAATGGCGCACAAGCTGCCAAGCCTAGTCTTATTCAAGATGTTGACAGCTTGACGCATAAGTGGCCTAGTCCACCCCAGAAGCCAAGGCAACTCAATTGTGGATTGAACTCAGTCCACGAACAGTTTACTGCAAGCAGACAGGACCCAGTTAGCGGACAATCTACTGCAATTGGGTGAGTCTAGTATATGGACAATTCACCGCTCCTAACATAGCCTAGTCCAACCATAGGACCACAATGGCATACATGCGACCCAGACCCAGTCCACGGTCAATCCACCGCAAGTGGGCGAACCTAGTCCCAGGACAGTTCTCTGCAAGCGGACGATTCCAGTCCCCGAGCGACTTATCGCTCCTAAGATAACCTTGTCTGATTACGGGGACTGAAATAGCGTACATGAGGTATATTATGAAGTCTAGCCTAGACAGGCGTAACAGACTCCTTCCCAGGGTAGGTCCTTTCAAGGACTAAGCCAGAGGACTACATGGTAGCCTGTTTGGCCAAAGATGGTTCCACCACAACTCAACTTCTGTTCAAAATTGAGGAATATTATGAAGTCTAGCCTAAACAGCTATGGAGGACTTCTCCCAGCTCAAGTCCTCTCAGGGACTAAACCTGAGGAGTACAGGAGCCTAGCTCGTTCAGGCCAAGATGGTTCCTCGGCAGCTCAATTCCTGTTCAGGATTGATGTATATTATAAAGTCCAACCTAGACAGATGTGATGGACTTCTCCCAGCTCGGGTTCTCAGAGACTTATCCTGAGGAGTATAGGAGCCTAGCCCGTTCGGGCAAAGAAGGTTCTTTAGCAACTTAACTCTTGTTCAGGATTAAAGCATATTATGAAATCTAGCCCAGATAAATGAAAAAAGACATCCTCAGCTCAAACTCTCTTAAGGACTGAGCAAGATATTTATGGGAACCAAGCCTTTTGAGGCAAAAAAAACCCCTCTACAACCCAACTCTTGTCCAGGATTGGGGGTCCAAATAGAAGGCCTAGCCCAGACAGGAGGAGACTACTTCTTTTCTGCTCAAGACATCTAGAGGGTTGAGTCAGATACATGTAGAGAGTCTAGCCCATTCGGGCGAAAACAAGTCCTCAACAACCTAACTTCTGATCAGGAGTAAAGCATATTATGGGAGCCCAGACCAGAAAGGCAAAGGCAACCCCACTTCAATTCAAAGTCCTCATCATGACAGATAAGACTACATGTTTATGGTACCAAACTTTTGTCTAACAAGATATGGTTTACCAGACAACCTAATCTCTACAAAGGTCAAAGACCAGCAAGGAAGTGCAGTCTTCGACATGAGGACAACTCCTATGCAAATCGACTACTAAGGGAAACATTAATTACGTCACTAAGAGAGCATGACCCAAACAAACAAAGGTGACTACTCTACAACTTAAATATAACAAAAGATTAAGTTATTATTGTTGACAAAATATGAGTTATGACAAGCAAAAAATGGGCTTTGGTTCGTACTAAAGCCCTACTTAAGGTGTGGGTAGATACACCCGCCTACTCAGCCTAATCTAAGACAGAATTGGAAACTGCAAGTACAACAGTTACAAGCACAGATATAATGAAAAACAAAGGGAAAAATTTTATCATTCATAAATTTTTTTTCCCTTCATTACAAACCTGCTCATATGCAGCGGAAGTAAAGTCGGGAACATATTTCTGCAACTCAGAATCTAGATCGGCCTAGGGTCAGCAACAGGCTCTAGAACAACAGGATCAAATATCATCTCCACAACAGGTGGATCGACCTCAGTGCCACTCTGTGGGGAAGAAGAGGATCAATCGTCCACACCAAAATGAGCAAAATCCACCTGCCTGTAGGCAGAAAGGTCCCAATCCGCATGAAATTTTGCAATATAGTCCAGCAAATCCAGCCTAGCAGCAACAACCTTGCTGAAGTCAGTAATCTTAGCAGCATCAAGTAATTTTTTTTCCTTGGCCACCCATTGGGCCTTCAAGCTAGACAGCTTTCCACGCATTCTAGACAGGCCACTCTCACAGTCTTCCATCCTGCGCTCATCTGCAACCCCGCTTGCACACTTGGAGTTCCGCTCCCGAGTAAGCTACGATACTTGTAGCAAAACAAAATCATAGAGTTCCTTCTGCTGAGAAAACCCAAAATGTTCATGATCTAGAGCAGTCTGGATTTCTGCAACAGATTTTTGGGCAGATACTAGATGTTCAGTAGCCTTCATTTGCTCAGCTGCCAATCTGTCTCGATCTTTCTGAATTCCCCCGAGCTCGATCATCAAATCGATCCTGCAGCCAAGGCCTCATCCAGACTCTCCTGTACTCCTTTAAGGCGGACCTCCAGATTAGCCTGAGCAATCAAAGCCTTATCCAGAATCTCGTGAGCATCCTACAGTTGAGTCTCCAAGCCACGACAGATAGTCAGCTACTTTCCCAGCGAATCCATTTCAAAAAGGAGTTGTCAGCAAACAATCTCTCCATGGCATAGACTTTATCCCGCGCAGAGTCCGTCTCAGTGCCCAACATCCCAGCATACGTCAGGTGCGCCATCCCCTGATTGGAAACTGAACACATGGTTAAAAAAGAATTACAGTTAAAAGGCCAATGACAAATACACAAGTATTAGCTCACCTACATGAGCTTTTTCAACCCTTGGTTAAAGTGGTTCCCAATGGGTGTCTTCTCCAACGGCGAACATTCAACTGGACGAAAAAAAGATCTCCACAGAAACTGCAGATATATGTTCCTTTGATGAAACTTCTAGTGCCACACATGTTGGCCATCAGAGCTGAGGTGAATAACGCATGTGTCGCGAAAGTTGACACGAGCACGGGAACAGAGGACTTTGGGGTCAGCGATGAGTCACACACCCCTAGCAACTACAACTTTTGAAGAATGAGGAAACACCATTCCTTTTCCTGACAGCAAGTGGCAAGGAAGGGGATCAAGCTTGAGAACTTGGGGCATCCGGAGCCGCCAACAAATCGCGGGTAGTGCCCCTCGAAGCACGAAACTCCAAACTTGAGTCACCACCAGCAGAAAGCCTCATGGTGGCATCAAAAAGATGAGCATTGACACGTTCGAGCTGCTCTTCATCTAGACCACTGGGTCATCCACCCCAGCAAGACAAAAATGTTCCCCCTTGAAGGAAGACATCAGGGCATGAGGGCAAGGAGGTAGACTGTTGGGCTCTGACGTTGTCTCCTCAGTAGAACTGAAAGGTACCACTGAATGGGAGTGCTCGATGAGCTCCTTCTCTGCCTTAGATGACGAAGCGGAGATGGCAACCTAGGCAGCCCCTACCTTGACCTTTTTGGACTTATGAGCCGGGAGAAACAACCCCTCCACAACTTTTTCATTGAAGGACTAGAATCTCTTACCAATATCTTCTTATGCGTTCCAGACGCTCTGACCCAGAAGAAGAACCAATCAAAGCGATCAACACTCGGCCCACCCTACCTACCTCGTATGTCCACAAGGGCATAGACGGTGGAAAGAGAAAGTCGTTTTTTTATCTCTTTCCTCCTCACGACGAAGGGCAACAGCATCGTGCCCCTAATAGAGAAAACAAGATGCATGTCAGACATACAATAAGCATCACACCAAAAACATCGAACAAGAAAAGTCAGGGGACTTACTGACATTATTGAAGTTACGATAGACCAATCGGGTACGCATACATATTGCATTAAGAGATGGTGAAAGAAGGAAGAAAGGTACGCATACATATTGCAATCTACATACAGTCTTCACTCTTCCTTGCATTAATATTTGACTTAAGCATCGGAGTGCCTTCGGCCACCACAACGGTGGTCCTTGGCTTAACCGCTGCTCATTTTTGTAGGCTCGAGATCAACGAGATCAACAAGGACAGATCTGAACACATCAGGTGTCAAGAAATAGAAAAGAAATGAATGCATCGGCTTTTCCATTATCTTACCCAAAAGAAATGTGATCTTATGCCTTTCTCTCATTGCTTTTGGTCTGAGGATGGTCATCCGTTTACTTTTGGTTGCATTGGCAAAATGTTTGATGAATGTAGCTTCAACTCTCAGCATGAAGTTATTGACCTTTTACAGTGATAAAACAAACTGATATAATGCACTTCAGATTGTCAATGCATAGACCTAACAGTAAATATGTTATCTATTAATAGATATAAATGTTTGAACTCATATGTTGTTGAAAAATTCATCTTTATCAAATCACATTACCAAAACAGTATAGATGGTAAGAAAAATTATGTCTTAATTTAATCATTTATGCAAGTGATCTAGCAAAAACAAAATCTCAATTGTCTTTCGAGTCCTAGCTCATGCTATCATTAAGCTTCAGACTCAGTGAAGCTTTCAGCTTATAATCCCAATGAGATGATGATGCATTTGTCTAATGCTTTTAGCATTAAAGACAATACACAATAATTTATTTATTACTCTTATTTTAAATTCATCAATACCTATTCATGCATATATTGATAAAATGCTCCACACATTTCTTCAGGAAATTGCTGCAATTAAAGCATTCTAAATGATTAAGTTAGGGACTATTTTGATAACAAAATGGGGCTCTTTGGGTGCCTTCAATAATTTGTGTAAACCAGCTATGGGAAACACTAGTATATTTCTGAATTTTCTCATTAAATATGGGTTATAGTAATATCAATTAGATATGCATTGTCTTTATAATTTACAATTTTACTGTTTAACTAAGAAAAATAAAAATATGGTTCAATTAATGAAAAAGTCATATGTATAAATAATGAAAACCAAAAACTACCTGAAAAATAAAAAAAATAATTAAAAAACCAATTGCTCTTCTGAACAAAAGTTGAAAATACTAACCTGTTGATTTTCTAACAAAGGTTTAGAATACTAAGTAATTGATACTCCGGACCAAGTCTGAGAGTCCACTTAATATGGGTTGCGTCAACGATCATTAAAGTATCATGTTGCAATTTCAAACAAACAGCTGGTAATAGCAATCACATCTACTAAATTATTACAACTCAAAACTTTTCAATCAATTGAGAAAAGAAAACATGAGATGTCTTCTGAGCGAGTATAAAATTTTGTACTTCCAAATGATACAATTTAATTCTTCAGAAGTCATTAATGGTATAGTATTGACTTCAAGTAAGATCAAAAATATATTATGAAGTCGACTATCTTCGTACACATGGTAGTAAATATGTACTTAAGAACATTGCTAATATGTCCCAAGTAAATAATTATGTTAACCATGACTACAAAGTCCACATGTGCTTCTGGCACAAACTGTATAAATCCGTCGAGTTGATTTACTACTTATTTGATGTTTATCTTGAATCAAAATTATTCAAAATTCAACATCCCATGTCAAAACTTCAAGTTCTAAATATCGAATTATGAGTCACTATTACAAACTTTAGGTTCAAATAATGAAATTTAATAAT